>JANVCC010000036.1:13751528-13994301 GCA_025345505.1 Todiramphus chloris collaris
CACAGTGGGCCACGTTTGCATCAGCTATATCAAAGGCTTTTATTCTGTGTAGGCCTTATTGTTTCAGATTGCCTGGGACATACAGTAGGAGTGATTTCCCCAAGCCTTCTGCTTGTTGCTGTTTTTTTCAGCACCTTCCCCGCTGCAGGAGAAAGCATGGTGTAGTACGTTTGACCTATTACTGAGGTTCAGATGATCTAAGTGGTTCCAGAATTTCTGACAACAGCCTCTAGCTCAACCAGGTTCCATCTTCCATTAGATGCCAAGATGTATTTTCAGCTGTGAAACATGGATATGAAGTGACTTGTAAAATAGTTTGTACAGTCAATTATTTATTCAGGCATAGCATGCAAAAATGGAGCTGGAAAAGCCTCTCTGGGGAACACAACTAAGTGCTGTTCTGTGTCTGTAGAATAGATTGTGAAATTGAGCTTATGGTCTCTACAGAAGTGTTTGAGATAGTGTGAGATATTACTACTCCTGAGCTGTTTCTCACCAACTCCTCCTTCGAACAAAGACTACCAACCCCACTGCTGAACTAGCAGAAACGACCATGAGCACGCCGCATACCCTTTATGTCCCTGGAACAGACTGAGTTCAGACAGCTGCTGAAGACCTTCTAAATTCAAGATGTTTATTGACAGGCAGGAGCCTGCAAGAGTTAGGTGTTTGAAGTAGGTCACCACACCCAGTCATCCTCTCTGCCCCACCTTGGTTAGGTGGGTGACGCTGCAGCTAAACCTACCTGATGGGTAGCTGTCACCAGGAGTCAGGTCCCACTCTCACTTCTCTCCTCCCTGACCACCTCCCCACCAGTCCTATTCTCCCGATCTGGTGCACATGGGCTTGCCAGGTAGGCTAGCTAAGGGACTAAGCGCTTTTTCCTGGGACTAGCTTTCAGCTGGCGCTGGATCGCATCAGCGGTGCAAGAAGAGCAGTGAGAACACATATGCTGTTTTTCACTAATGCCTAAATGATTGATTCCACTAATTTATCCAGGACACAATGACAGAGAGCTGCTAGATAATAACATGTCAAACATGCATCTCTGAAGTGGTTGCCTGGGGCTCAGAAGGGCTGACTGACTTAACATTCAAGTTAATGTTTTGGTCCTCGCTGTTCACAGAGAGGGAGATCAGGCTGTGGGAGGCTGCTGCTGTATCCCTGAACTCAGCTGCTGGGCACTACTCATTACTAGACATGTGCATAAAGGATTTGCTGGATCAGGGACCTACGTGATTTGTTCAAGGTCATACAAAAAGACAGCAGGAAAAAATGCATATTATTAAGTGAAAGTTCCTGTTCAGTTGACCTGTGTCCAATCTTTGAAAATACTGTGCTGTTTCTTCATTAGGCAATTCCTTTCTCAGTATATTTTTGTTCAGTACAGTAGCAGTGTGATTGGGGCTGTCATTTCAGTCCTGCAATAAAAGCCTGGAGTAAACAGTTAAGCTATACACCAGGTGTTTTTTATTTCCAAAGAATGCAAGAAAGTAAAGTTTAAACATAAGCTTTCAGGGTTTTTTTTGTGCTATCTTGTTTGTGTGCACTGTTTTAAGTCAGTTCAGGATTTTCCCACCAGCAATCTCTATCCTTTATATATTATTCCAGAATTAGTGTTTGCTTAATTCAGACTTCAGGACAATAGATCACTGCAGTTTGTTTTATTATTGTTAGTTTGGCCTTAGATACTTTTCATTAAAAAGGTAACTGTGATTTCCAATAAAGTCTCTTTCTGAAACCGTCTGAAAACTGGACATTCCTAATTTGCTGACAGTATCAGAACCAGGTTGGTGCATAACAGAGGAGGGAGGAAGGGTTTTGCACATTTTGGCCTATTGCCAGTATCCATCTCAAAGCTTTTACTTCCTTGGGAAGATAAATTCATTCATCAGGGTGGGAAAATCAGGCCAGAATAAGATAGTCTCAAGGCCAAGATCAACAAATAAGGTTTAGTATCAAAGTATCCAGAATGCAGCTATTTGATATCCAGTAGGATGCTATTCAGATTGGACACTTTTACACGAGCTCTGTGTTTTTTACCCTGGGTGTGGTAGTAGAAAATTGCTGATAAAAGAATGTCGCTCACTGAACCCAAAACTACAAAAGCACTTAAAAAAACCCCACCAAAAAATACCACCAAAAAACGCCTGCCATTTACCTCAGTATTATTTTGAACTTGCCTGGGCATTGCTAAAGCTTTTTGTGTCTTCTGTTTGCATTCTTTCCATTTAATCCTTTATCCAGTTGATGAATATGAAACACAGATCTTTGGAAAAAACAGGATTGGAGCTTTTTTCTTAATCCAGTTGCTTGTCAATAAAGACAGCGGGTAAATACTTGGTTTTCTACTTTTAGAGAATACAGACTGCAGATAGCTAATAAAAACTAAATTCCATTGGATAAGGATTAAGAATCCACAATGAGATGTGGCATTTATTTGCAGTAGACCTTCCCTTTCCTTCCCTGAGGCACCCCTGAGATAGTGGTGGAAAAGCAATAAAAAATAAACACAGATAGCCCAGGTAAGTGCCAGCTGAATTACTTGGAACCATATAAGTTTTCTTCTGATTTAAACCAAGACCGTTAGATAACACATCAAATGCAGTTACAGTGTCAGTGTGCACGTATTATTTTGAGTGTATTTCTTCATCTAGCTGCTTTTTACTCCTCCCTTGATGCCCAGCTAGTGACTGCAACAAAAGTTCAGCTACCAAAGACAGAATTTTGAACAGAGTATCGCCAGACATCTGAATTCTTAGTCATAAACAAATAGGCTGTCCAAGCAAAGAATTTGCTCTCCTTTTTCATTACTACTGTTAAAGTGGACACTGGCTTATTGGTGCTCTCTCCATTCAAAGGCTGTCTCTCTCTTTCTTGTTTTGAAAGCCAGAAACAAGTGTTTCTTGTTACCTTTTTGCCATTACAGATTGTCTTATAATGTGTTTAGGGTCAAAAAAGCCAACCAAACCACAACAAAACAATAATTTCTTTAAAAACATGATTTCTTAAAAAAGCCATCTTTCTTAAGTATTATCCTAAAATTTGATGCTGGTGTGTGATTTGGTATATCACATACATGAACTGTATAGTTAGGTATCCAAACAGAAAAGCAGTCAACCTTTTGAGGTTTTTAATGCGGGGCTTTTGTTTCAGCTGCAGTGGTTGGTTTATGGTTTGCATATAAACATTTAAAAGATCTTGTTTGGTTTCTGTCAATCTCTCAATAAGCGTTCCACATGCAGAGCTTGTTAAAGCTTCCCTGTTTGGGTAGCAACGTAACCTGTTGGTTGTCCTGAATCTGTATTCTTATATTCAGGCTGGAAAAGGGCATTTTATACAACAAAGCATGAGGGTTTCATTCTGAAGGAAATAGCGGCAAACATGAATCAGACTTTGCTTATTCTCTCCAAATTAAGAATCTCCCTGCTGTGTCCATAGCTTTCTGAAATTAAAGTTTAAAACACACTAGTTACTGCTGTTTACTATTAATTTGCACAGCAGGTAGCAATCTCCTTGTATTAACCTTTCCAAATGGTTTTGCAGGTTGTGAAACTGAAAGGTCAAGTCCTGTCTGTGATGTATCGTTTTCGTACCAAAAACCGGGAATGGATGCTGATCAGAACCAGCAGCTTCACATTTCAGAATCCTTATTCCGATGAGATTGAATACATCATCTGCACCAACACTAATGTAAAGTATGTGCCTTCCCAGATGCTCACGTATATGGTTTCGGAAGAATTTAAGCATTGCTTTTTGCTCTAAAGCACATTCTGATTTTTTTTTTTCTGGTAGTCTGTTTCTAGATACATTTTTTTCTCTATAGCACTACAGTCTGCAACAGGGTTTTTCTGCATCATGACATCTCACAGTGTAGCTGTTTTGCTGTGTGTCATTATCCTCTGATGCTTCCAGGGCCTGGCTGCACTTAGAGAGAAACATTTCTTATCTGTTATGTCATTAGAGAAGCCCATTGATCTCAGTCCAGGCTGCCTTAAACTAGCACAGAGCTTCCAGCAGCACACCAGCTGTCCTGATATTGGAGGAAGGTTAGCCTGATTCCTAAGCCAAAGAGAAAATTGCATGTCCATGTTCATTGTGATCATACCATTCTGTAGTCCTGGGCATCTTCTCCTTGAGCTGTGTCTACTTTTCTGGCCTATGAAAGCTGGCAAATCTATTTCCTAGTAGGCTTGAGTAAGAAGGACTCCTGATACTCAGTTAAGATCTGGTGGAATGTTCCCAGGTATGAGGACAGATCCAATCCTTTATCTTAGGAGGCAAATTAGATCATCCTTGGCTTTAAATGAATATTTTCAAAAATCTGTCATTGGACCTCTTAGGAGGTGGTTACCCTGGGAATATAGTGGAGCTTTGTCACTGTGTAACTGAGCAGGGAAGCTTTTGGAGCATCTTGACTTCAGAGCCAGTCGCTACTGGGGCCTTGATAAAGCCATTGCTTTATAGTGTGGGGTTTTTTAATAAATATTTCTTCTTTCCAACATAAACTTTATTTCTAAAACAAAATCTGCTTCTGGTCTGACCAAAGATTTTTGCCAAGTTTTTATCTCAGAGGAAATTACTGGCTTTAAGATCTCAACCTGTTAGACTGTATAATGGAAATGCTGAACAAGCAGTCTACCAGGGGAGATGCACGCTGAGAGCTCCACTTACAAAACTAAACCCCTGGGGCTTTGGCATTTGAACCTAGAAAGCTAGTAAGTGTCTCTAGATGTTGTTCCGTGACTTGCTCCTTTGGACATGACACATGCCTGGACTAGAAAGGCTGTGCTTTCACTCACTTGAAACCCAGCATCACAATTGTTTTGTCAGTTTTTTCTGTGTAGTTAACTGAATAAACTGAATAGTTAAGCTCATTGAAAACAAGTATATGTGTCTTGAAATCAGACAGCTAAATGGCTCCCTGTCTGCACTGTGCATCAAGGTAGATACTTCCAGATTTCTGCTCTCCCGTGTTTCTTTTCCAAATAATTTATATATGCAAAAAACAGGCCTGCAAAATGACAAGTGACTTCTGAAATCTGTCCCAGGCTGGCTTAATTGTGCTTTATTCCCAAGATTCCACAAACCAAAAAGTGGGTCTTTAGACTTGATGTTGTGTTCACTCTGGGAATGTTTATTTTCCGAGTCTCCACTATACTGTTCAGCTTGGCATCGCAGCACTTACTGTGATGAATAGGACTGTGCCAGCTTCTGGCTCTTGTTATATCTCTCTTGCTAGGTTTGAATAACAACTCAGGAATGTTGGCCTAATATGGAAGTGGCCTGCTGCTACTTTGACAGAGGATGTTCTCTCTTTCCTGTCATGCAGAAAATGTTCTAGCCTTATGGCAAGATGCAACCCATTATAGGTCTGCTTTTGAATAGTAGAATGAATGTATTATTCAGAATGTTTTCTCCCCCCTTCTCCCCGTTTCTGTCTCACTTCTCAGGCAGATTTCCGAAGAGGACTACTGTGTTCCTGCCTGTTTCTGGATATTTTTTTAATTAATTTTTTTCCTTCACTTTTGGGGTCATGTTTTGACTTTGGGTTTCCTAGATGTGTTGCGGAGTTGTATGTCATGGTAACTGCTGTTTTTTGCCTCCTCATTCAGCTCCTGCTGGAGCTAGATGTTCTACACCAACCCTCGTGTATGCAGCTATCTTTACATGTCGGTGGAAGCGTTGGATGCTCGTGTCTCCAGCAAAGTGCTTCACAAGGAGACCAAGCAGGGTGCCTTCCACTGTGCAGTTGTAGGCAGTTCTGCACAGGGACAAATTTTGATTTGTCTATTGCTGTGATAACCTAGCCAGCTCTATAAAATACAGGTTTGAGGCAAAAGTTCATTATGAAATTATAAAGACAATGTAGCCAAAAAGTCTAGGTTTACACCAGTTTTTAATTTAGAATAGTTTAAAGCCTCTGTCTGTCCGTCCATGTGTCTGTCTTACAACAGAATAGCTCTCGTTTTGCGTTGGTCAGTGAACAGTGTTTTCCCAAAAGACTGTAGAGGGCAGTGGTGGTTCCAGTTGTGGAGAGATTAATTGATTTTATGTTGTTGTTGGTTTGATTTGTTTGGTTTGGGGTTTTTTTCCTTTTTTTCCTTTTTAAGATACTCCTTTGGAGCTTCAAACAGTCAACTTTCCAAACGTGCTTTTAGTGCAGAAGGATAATGAAACATTAGGTTCAAATGTTCACTTAGTTCCTTGCAAAAAAAGAAAAGAAAACTTCTCCTCAGTTTCACTTGGGTGTAGTCATCCAAGAGAAACTTCCTGGAGAAATGAAGCATTTAACATTTAGCATTTGTGCTGGGTTCAGATGGAAAGTAGAGTTCCCCTCTTTGACAAAATCTTCCTGTGTATTTGGGACTGTTCGGTTTCCAAAAAGAAATAATTATGGTAATCAACATTTATTTAACATACACATAGAGCATCTGTCATGGTGATAGATAAGACTATATAAAAACCTTTGTATACACAGAAGAAAGATACTTTTCTGATGTTTATGGAAATGTTGATGTTTCAGTTTTGTAAGTCCCAAAGTACTGTGTCACACTGTGTGCATTTCTGGAGTCCTGCGGTTGTCCTGAGTCTCAAGACTTTTGTGTCTGAGTGAGCTGGCACGAGTCACTGCTGGAGGCAGCCTGGTGGGTGAATCAGCCCATGCTTGTGGGAGAGATGCTTTCTGTTTCGGATTCTCATGGGCCAAAATACTGAAGAGATCAACTATTCTGATAAAATTCTGGTCTATGGTAGTCGTGCTAAAGACTTACTTTCTCGTGATCCTGGTGCCACCTGGTCCCTGAAGGACAGTGAAAGACAGACCCTTTCATGGGGGTGACTTTGAAGCTGCAGGGTAACGAGGGAGACTTTGAGAGTTTCTGAAAGAGTATTTTACGATGGCAGCCCCAAGGATTTTTTTATTCCCTTTTTGTCCAAACCAGACATGGGAAGCACATATTCCTGTATTGGTAGAGATAGAGTAGTGTTTCTCTCCCACCATAGAGACTGTTAATTTTAAAGTTCAAATGCTTTTTGGTTACTCTGATTCCTGGAAAAGGAGCAGGTGACTTGAATGTTCATAGAGAGAGATTAATTCAGCTGAAATTCCAGTGTCAAAGGAACTTTCAGAGAATCTTCACTTTTCTTCCAAATACATTTACTGAAGTAAACTTGAATTAACTATCAAAACCCTCAGATTCACTGAACCATTCCTTGTTCAAGCCAAGGGCTTTCCCAGTTTCATACCAAAGCTGTGGGTGAGCCAGGAATTCCTGCAGTACAGGCAGTCCTCTGTTGACCCAGACAATACCTTACTTGCTATGTTGGGTATCCTGTAGAGACAGGAAATTTCTCTTTCATTTACTCCTTGAAATCATGAAACTGAAATTGAAACAGGATAGTTTGGGGTTTGGTTTCAAAGCCAGAAGGTAGTTTGAGTTTTGCCCAAGCTGGCGATAAGCTCTGGTTCTGTATCATCTTTACAATAGCAATCTAGCGACTGAAGGGATCTGCCCGTGTTGACTGTTCAGGCAAAAGGACTGGTTAGATGGCAAGAACTGAAGCAACCACAGCAGCACTGAGCTCGCCCTGCTTGGCTCATCCATGAATTGCTGCAGAGTTTCCTTCACGTTTCAAGCGTCATTGGAACTATTTATACAGTAGCAGCAAACAACAGCAGAAGTGGCTAACCTGGCTTTACACTTCTGTCTTAATTAAGTGCAGCATAGCTTGCCCAGAGTTCAGTGAAGATACATCTAAGTATTTGGGTTTTATAGGAAATGGTTTTGGGAGGTTGTTCCCAAAGTTCAGTGCTGTTAACACAATGTGGTATTTATATTGTACTGCAGCTTAATGAGTACTAGAGATGAAAGATAGAGAAGGGCGAAGGAGCACTGAGTTAGACGTGCCTACAAAACAAATAGCTAGTAAGTATGCTGTTTTGTTTGGCTCATTTGTGTGTATATGGCTGAATCAAGAAAACATACTTTATACGGAACAGAAGAGACCTAATGTGCTGTTTATTGACGCACGCACCAAGCCTTTGGTAATAAAAACAAATGAAACAGTGTAATTAGCTTTCACGTTAACGACAGGATTTAATGGGTGTTTATTGTCCACAGGGTGGTATTTAGAAAAACTTCCCCATAGATTTGCCATAATTAAATTACCTCCTATAGTTCTATTGGAAAAGTATGCATTTTATGCTTGTGAACAAAGAATTTCTTTGCATTCCAAAGGTAATTTTTAGGAATTTTCCATTGGTTAAAATAATACAGAAAATCCATAGCTCTCTAATGACCCAGAGGACTGACTTTTTTTGCATGTTACTTGTAGCTCAAAAGTAATTCTCTGTATTATGTGTTCTTACACCTTAAGGCTAGCAGAAAACTTTTGGTCATCTATTCCAATGTTCTGTTTGTTGCTGGTCACAGGTTTTTGTTTAGTTTGCCAAGGAGCCCAGTAACTGATGTCTGAGTAATGGGTCTTACGGAAAAACATCAAAGGATGGGAAAATCTGTTAATTTGTTTTAGTAGCTTGTTTGAGTGGTCACTTGCATTCCCATCAGTTTGCATCTGATTTGTCATTGGACTTTGTCTGCAAGTCTGTCTTAGTCTCCTGACATTTGAATCTATCTAGTTCAAAATTTACAAGAAGATTTGTATAAACGCTTGCGGCCAAAAATGTATCCTAATTTTTCAGAGTTTCACATCTATGAATTGAGATTTACAGGGAGATCTCAAGTCGTGCCTGTGTATCAGCTGGGCTGTGGGCTGCAAGCTGCTTTCAACACAAAGCTGTGAAGTGAAAGTGATGCTGTGGCCTTGCTGTTCAGGGCTGTTGCTTGATCTGGCTGCAGCCAAAGCACAAACCCAGCGCTGGGCTGGCAGGGTCACTTGGCTCTTGTGCTCTGTCGTCCCAGCTCTGTGCTGGGGCAAACCTGGGTTTGTCTGTCTGCAAACAAACCCACGCTCAGACAAGCGAGGTTCCTAATGACCCAACATGTTAAGTCCAAACCTGAAAGCATAAGTTCACACTTAAATGGTAAAATTCTGGTCTAAATGTGTCAGTAGCACTTTCGCCTTTCATTTCAAAAGGTTTGGGTTTGATTTCTAACCAAGTATACTTCACAGTGCCTTTTTGTGTAGTTGTTCTGTGCCAGTCACGTCAAAACTTCCAATAGTGACAATTAATATAACTGTCTCTGATTTTTTCTTTAAAATTAGGAGCTTTGAATTGGCGTCCTTTCAGAATTAAAAAAAAAACAAGTGAAGAAGTGGATTCAGAAGGTCACTGTGCTAGAACTGCATAGCAGATCTGTGCATCTTTTCTAAATAGGCACTATTTGTACACGCAGAATGTGAACGTGCCTGACTTACCACCACTTGCATGCTGTCCCTACAGGTCACCTGTCAGTTAATTCTCATAATTTCCAATGATTTTATCTGTTGGTATTGGTTAATTGTTGTAGTTAAGTTACAATGCCTAACATGAAACACAAATTAAGTGCATTTCAAGGAACTACAGAGTTTTCAACATAGAAAGTTTTTCATTCTGGCATACAACCCCTAATGTTTATTATCTCTGGTATTTCTTCTAAAGTATTTCTGTATTGCTGCTGTACTTTTCATTTTTCCTAAGTTCATATAATTGGATTAAGGCTGTTAGTTCCAGTGATTTTTATCTTACTTAAACAACAGGTATTCTTTTGTTCAATTCTGGTTAGCATGAAAAGGAGATTTGTGTATTCTTTAGCGTTTGTCAACAAAAATTGATTTTATGTAAAGTTTTGATTTTTATATAGTAGCACAGGCAATTTATTTCTGGCCATTCAGTACCTTAAAAGCTTTCAAAAATTGAATAGAATCTGGACTTGGATCCTGAGGAGAGTGAAACCAAGGCATGTTAAATAGGTTTTATTACAAAGAAGGATTTCTATGTGGTTCTTTCGAGCTCAACAGGTTGTTCCATTTGGTCTGACATACTTCAGACAGAGCTTTGATCACTTTTTCTTATTGACTGGCACAATTCTGCACTATTGATACTGGAAGTCTCCCATTTACTTCAGTAGGATCAGTGAAGGTGTCTAGTATGTTCATTTTTAACACGAGGAAGAAATTTTTGGTGTCTTGGTAGCGGATTCTTAAATCCATTGTAAGGAGATTGTATTCCATCCTCCATTAATTACCCACCTGCATTTCTGTGCTATTACAGCAAAACTCTTCATGTGCCCTGTTACATTCCTGTGGTGCAAAACTACATGAATCTCACAGGGAAGGATTTAATAAATCGTCTGAGAGATGTTTCAGTCGGGGTATAAAATAGGAGACCGTGGCTGTTCCTTTTTATATCTTAATTGGTTTTTTCAACAAAATCTTTTTGTCTCCATTGCAGACAACTTCAGCAGCAACAAGCAGAGCTTGAAGTACATCAAAGAGATGGGCTGTCATCCTATGACTTATCGCAGGTGAAATTTCTCAAGTTTTATTTCCATGCCTCTGATCTTTTAAAATGTAAAGCAATTGCAGATTTTGGCAAAATTAAAAATACATTGTGGCTGTCCCTGAATTCCTTTTCATCAGGTATGATGGAGGGAATTACCTTCCTCTGTCTATCTCAACAGGTGCCTGTTCCAAGTATACCATCTAATGTTCATGAGGGTGGAAAGTCTGTGGAAAAGCCTGATGCTATCTTCTCCCAAGAGAGAGATCCTCGATTTGCTGAGATGTTTGCTGGAATAACTGCTTGTAAGTGGATGTCTCTGATATTTAATGTTTAATACTTTATTCAGCTTGGTTACATGCTGTAAAGCACAGCTTCGAGAGGATGAAGAGAAACTACAATGTGGCAGAGAAGTTTCCAAGCAACGTTAGTCTCCAGGACATTTCCTAGAATTTGCCTTTAATTGATATTTCCCCTAAAGATGATGAGGAGTAAATTCAAGGAGGGAAGGACAGCTGTCATGTCACCAGAGCCTACCTACTTTTGATTCTCTTTTCATTGCACAGGGGCGCCTTAAGCAGTGTTTGCAATACGAAACATACTAAGCAGAACTTGCTGTTTCTAAGTATACATTTTCTTTCTGAACAGCAGATGCAAGTTTATCTCTCTAAATAGACATGGGTTAAGAAAGTTACCATGTAGTCTTAAGACAGGCCTGCAGTTTTTTAACAAATTGACAGCTTTTGCATTCATGCTTTCAGAGGCATATGCTGCCTTGAAGTGTAATAATAGTTTCCTGGTCATTTGAGGCATCTCCAGTCACATTACCTGTCAGTGAGTCCTTGCTCTTTTTCCCACAACTTTTGAACTTGTCAGTGAGAGCGATAGGAATCTCAGAAATAGTATGTTCTATGTTTCTTGAAAACTAGTGAGTACAGAGTCCTTACCGGATGCCCTTGCTGAAGGATTTCCCAGCCTAAGAGGCAGCAGCCAACTTGCCAGTTGGGCAGACGTAGCTGACTCAAAGTAGCCCCAGCCTATGCTGCCTGTTGCCCTTAGACAGAACTCATTGAGAAGACTGGCAGCTGAAGGGGTCATCTGAAATACATCTGTAGGAAAACAGGCTCATTAATTTCACTGCTCATGGAAGAACTCATTAATTGTTTATTGTTCTTAACTGTCTTCACTGAAAAAGAGGAGTTTTTACATTTGTTTTAAATAAATCAACGTGCAAGTGTCATGCAGTACATGAAGGAAACGACCCACAGGGTTTGACTCCATGGGTGTTGGATGATGACCTCATTGCACTGGTTTCTTGTCATATATTGTCTGGCTTGGCCTTTTCAAATGGAGAAGGCATTGTAACCTCACGATCGACTTGATACTCTGTTCTCCTGTTGCTAGGACTTCTCTGTTATGCCTGTTCATCCTTGTCTGTCTACTCTAACAGTGAAGTCAACAGCTGAGGCCATAAAAGGGGTCCATTCGAAGGTAGTAAGACTCCAACCCTGAACACCAGAATATGTTTTTCCAAGCAAGAACATCTTGCTTTTAGGCTGCCTTATTGGCTCTTTTTCAGGCAGCTCTCAAGTGTTTGTGGGGAGGGGTTAGGGTTAAGGGTCTATCAAGCTGTGAGGTAGCTGGGAGGTTATGTTCTTGGAAATGCCATTACTCTTTTCATTCTTATCAATTTACAGGCTATGCTTTTTTTGGGACATTCACCCTGTCTGAATTTCTCATGGGAGCTGTGATAAAGGTCTTCTCTGAATGATAAAAAGAGATGGTTCACAGTTAGAGATGAGATATGCTGTCCAAAACCAATATTGACAAATCTGCATGCTGCCTGCAAGACATTTGCATTATGTTGATACCCAGTCTCGTTCTCTGCTACATTCAGTAATAATACAAGTTTGACACAGGGACATCAGTGCCATAATAGCCACATTTAATTAAAAAACAAAAGTGGGGAGTGGAAACCTGGCTTCACCAATACATGCAAGTGACTTGAAGCACAGGATGATGGGGTTCTTACAGAGATCTTTATTCTACAGGCAGAAACACTGGTCCTGCTGGGAGAAGGGCATATCATTGACCAGTACAGTCATGGGGTTTAGAGAAAAACAGGTCTAAGGATTCAGGTAAACATGGGCTTTCAGTGCTGTACCCAAGGTGACAGCAGAGTAGTGCATGAAGTCCTGAGTGGGAATACACCTGAGACATGTGGGCCAAGTGGATAAAGAGCATTCAACATAACTCAGGAAAGAGATTTTAAAGCCAGTTTTGCTGTTAGCGATTAGTTTAGCCATTCCCTTTTCTCTTGGCTTCATCCTGTGGCACAGACCCTGGTAGCTGCCATGGCAACTCTGCTCCACTTGAGGAATTCCAGTTCATTTAGGGTACTCTCGATTTTGCTGATGAGTTGTTCTCCAGTATCTAAAGTACCCACAGGATTTTCTTTCAGTCTCTTCAAACCCTGAGCATTTGGTATCCCTATAAAGGGTGGCCTTAGAAAATGGGACATCTCATGCAAGAATGACATTGCTGAAAAACAAAGGCAAAATCATCTGTCCTTCTCCTCAGAGATATCCCAGTCCATTCTCAACTCTTCCTACTACATAGCCTTCTCTAGACCTTACCCCATTTCTCCTTGGTTTTTAATATGAGAGAGTAGGTTTGCAGCCCAGACTGCGTCTGTGTTGGGCAATATGCAGCTAGTGAAGAATTTCTAGATTTCTACATTCCAGAGGAAAAGCAATGACAGCTTGCAGCAGTGGCATACGTGCTTCTTTTGCAAGGCTCCTGTGAGGTAATCTGAGGTGGCTTTTTCATTTGCGAAGGCGAGCTTAGATTCTTGGTAGGAACATAACGTAAGAGGAACTTAGGTGACACAGAAGAGCTGGTGGGTGTGCCATGCTCACAAGGTCTCTAAAAGCTAGGGAAAATTAAAACATATTTCTATTTCTTGTGAGTTGAGTGGGCTTTTGTCCAGGAGAATATCTCATGAAATGAGTGGGAATCTGAAAAGAGCGAAGGGGAAAATGGGGAGGCAGAGTTGATATCTAGGTGTGTCAGCAGAGGTGTGAAGCAACAGATGTGGCTGTGTGATGTTTTGTGCTTGGAAGTAGTAAGGCAAGATGAGGAAAGTGAATAAATGGTGATGGAGCAGACCTTTATTTTAAGAAGAGTAGTGAGGTTTCCCTGTGCTTTGGAATAATCCAGTGCCAGAAAATTAAATTAAGGGACCAAATGGCACTGTTCGCCCCATCTCGTTTCATTCAATTAGAGATTGATCTCCAGTTGCCACATTAAGAGTAGACTATAAAAGTTAATGGCATCTCCATGTGTGTGTTATTCACTACGTTAAGCTGTCTTACACCCCACTGGGATGTTTGCATCCTATTTCATGGCTCCCTCAAGCCACATATAGGACAGCAAAATCCCTAAGAGACCGGTGTTTTGCCTTGCCACAGCTCTAGTGCCCAAGTCTTGCAGACACTCAAGGAACACACTGCCTCCAGCCACCTGTGAGACTGAAATGTAGGTTGGGGCTGCAGGATCACCCAGGATAGCAGGTGGTCACCCCGAGATCTGCAGGCATGCCACCAGGCTGCCTGGGAGAGTCGGGTACTGCTCTCCTCTCCTGGAGGGAAGCAGGCTGTCAGCAGGTTAGGACAGGGGCTCTTGGACACCATTCCTTGGGATGTTTAACCCAGCGGGGTGTGGGCCCTCAGCTGCTACCTCAGTGCAAAAAGGCTGCAATAACAGCAGCAGCCCTGGAGGGCTTCTTCTGGAGCCAGAAACAACCTCACCTGAGGCCATCCCCAGGTAGGCCACAGAGGTACATCAGACCACCTTCAGACCAGGCTTGTTTCATGTAACATTCCTCCATTTCCCTGGGCAGACTTTCCCATCTTTCTTCTCCTTTCCAGTCCATAGCTGGGACTTGAGCACGCAGCACTCCCTTCCTCAGGCAGAGCTCTCTGTCTCCCATTCCCTCTCCTGCCTGCGTGGTCAGGAGCAGTGTCCAGCGTGCACAGAGGAGGTCTGGGCTACGTGGCCAGAGGGGCACGGACCAGTGTTATGTTCCGTGCAAAGAACAGCGTTAATGAGGTTCATCCCGGGAAGAGGGTATGAAGTGGACACAAACCAGCTGTGCCTCTAGTTTCATACTGAACTGTCATGTAGCCCTGTTGTGTCACTCTTAATGTGTTCCACAGGGCTTCTTCATAAAGCTTTAAGAAGCAAAAAAACCCACCCTGTTGCATCATATATACATAACACAGCTCATTAAATAATTTTGCCTTAATTTTCTGATCCCCTAAACTTTTTTTCTGTGTTTTTCTTTTGTAGCAGATAAAAAGATGATGGCCTCAGCATCCACAGCAGGAAACCAGCAGCTCTATTCGCAGGGAAGCCCATTTCAGCCAGGACATTCGGGAAAGACTTTCAGGTACTGTAGTCCAGATCCTGAACATATCAGCTTCTGTCTGATACTTTGAGACTGTTCCCCTTCAATCCAGGGGAAACAAAACTGACCTAAGATGCAAGTGCTTTATTTACATGAATGAACTTTGGTTCGTGTACACCTTACTCCTATATGATGTCTCAGCACTTCGACCAGGCCTACAAGCTGAGATAATTTGTATATCTCGGTTAAAACTAGTGGCTGGCTGGTAAGTAAATACTTGTTCAGCTAGAACTAGATGGACTTTCTGGTCCACATCTCCCTCTTTGTAGACTCTGTGGTAATGAAAATAAATAAATAAACAAACAGAGGAAACAAACCCTGCAAAGAATTTCTAAACACACACTTTGCTTTTCGGCAGCTTAACAACTCCCACATTCAAACGCTTCCCACGGTTTCTTACCACTCTGGGAGGGATTTTATCAGTCTTCTCAGAGGATTCAGAGTCCTGCAACCTCTCTGCTCAGCCCTGTTTACTTCTTTTCCCAATCTGCTCTATTCTTTCTGTGTAAAATCATTGTGAAAGTAGACAATAGGAAAGGGATTGGCAAAAAGAGCAAGCGGTTTCAGTTGAAGCGTGAAAGCATTTTTACATGTTGTGTCATCATTTATATTAATTTATGTATGTATATATGACATGCAAAATAAGAAATTATGCTTTTATATATAAAAATATATAAAAACACAATCACAATGTGTGGTTATATAGATTCAGTTGTTCCAGACTTCCATGAAAATAAAACGGTAAAGTGGAGCAGTCCTTCATTTAAACTTCCTTCTAATTAGGAATTCTGAGGAAATTTCTCTGTAATGAAATTCAGTAATTAGGAAACAACTAACATAAACAAGTTCCTTTGGAATTTATATCTTTATTTATTTATTTATTTTTATTCCAAAGCTATTACATTAGTTTATTTCTTTATTATTCTTTGACTGGGTACATAACTGCATGCTCTTTTTTAGAATCAGTTGGTGCAAATAGCAATTAAAAGCTCAATTTCTTAATATATAACACACGCTTCTTCATTTCCCAGGCAGGAAACAAATAAGAAGGATTTATAAGTATCATCTTTTTGTGCATCTTCATTTAGGGTGGTATTTAAGCAAATGCTTAAATACTGTTGGCTTTAAGCACGAATTTCAAATTAAATACCTGCTTGAATAGTCTCTGCAAGCAGGTTTTTTTAATGCATTACATACTAAACTAGTGTGGAGCTAAGTGTTTATGCACCGTGTGTTAGACTGATTTTTTTCTTGCAAGCCCTTTCGAAGAGATTATAGAAGTCTAATTCAAAATTTATGCCTTCAGTGTCTATTTGAACTGACATTTTACAATGCCAGCAATGTTTCATATTTTAGTAATAGTTTTAAGTAATTTCTTATTAAGACAGATTGAACAATTACTTTTAATGTGATTATCAAAATTTCCCAGTCTGGAATACTATTTGTTCATTGAGAATATATCCTACAAACAAGGTTGCTGTTTCTGTTCCTATAGTTCGTCTGTGGTACATGTGCCTGGTGTGAACGATATCCAGTCGTCTTCATCAACAGGCCAGAACCTGACACAGATATCTCGCCAGCTAAATCAGAGTCAGGTTGCCTGGACAGGAAATCGCCCACCATTTCCAGGACAGGTATTGATTAAAGGCGTTTTATTTTCATGGTCATTAAAGACGTGCAATCTCTTTCCTTTTACCAAAAGAATTAGTAAACCCTAAACGCCATTTACAACGCGATTAAATGTGGTTTGTCGTTATCATTTGTCGTCAGAGAGAAATAGTTCCCCTGCTTCTGTTCCTTGGCAGGTTATAACAGTTTGGGAGAGCTGCCCTGCCTGACTGCATTGAGTTGGTAACAGTGTTCCTGAAGTGCTTCTGATAGTGGCAGTCGCTACGCTGACATAAATCCCACTGGAAGGTCTCTGTTCTGCGCTTACTTTTAAGTGTGCACTGAATGAAAGAAAAGAGGACAGCTGTTCTGGTTTAGTGTTAAGCCTCTGCATTAAATCTTTCTTGGGCCGAGACCTTGCACCTCGCAATGTTACCCACAGTTAGCAGAGTTACCAAACAAGGGCATGTACAAATCCAGGCATGAATTCAGAGCTGTGGCTGCTTAGCCCATTGTCCCTCCAGTAGCTCATACTTCTCCTGTGCTGGAGCAAACAGTGCATCCCTCTGGGAGATGAACTGCACTCAACAGTGTTAGCCCAGAAGTTACCTCTTGTTCTGTGTAACAAGAAAAACACTGGTTTGAAACTGTTAGAGAATATGAAATAATCATGTTTGACCTATCATAAATGCTGCTCTTAATCATTCTTGACTTTCTGTTGTTCAGTAGACTAGATGGCATGTTGGGATGGACACCAGTAACTGAATTATTTCCACGTTAATCACCGGTTGTTCCCAGCCCTCAGTGTGCCATGGTTCCTCTCACACCTGTTTAATGAAATCCAGATGTAACACTGGCTTTTTTTTTTTTTTAGCAATATGGACTATGCTAAAAAAATCACTTCCCTCTTACTGTCCAATTCTGTCCAAGTCAACAGAGCTTGTGTGTGAGTGAAGGGAAACTGGAATTCATTTGTCCATCATAAGGAAAGTGAGATAAAGTTAAGCCTTGCAGAAATGACACATCATACTCTCACTGGCATTGTGGAAACCTTTGGAAATGTACAATTTCTTAGCTTGGAACTGAGCTGAAGACTTAATAGCATCTTCATCATGTAATATGCCTGTTAGGACCTGTTTTCCTCCCCCAGCTCCCCTCCATTTGTCCATGAGAATAGCTTCACTTGAATGCATTGATTGCCAATAACAGTGCACGTCGTATAGCAGTATCCAGAGATGTAATCACCTTTAATTTCTATTTGTGGAACTGGATAGGCAATGAGTTTTTCTTGGAACAGCTGGATCTGTTCATGATGTAGGAAATGGTTTATAAGCAGATTCTACCTGTAGCATCATATGTTGCTTTAGTGTAGAGCTTTGGATGGGACACTTCACACCTCCCGTAGTCTCAGTGTACATTGCAAAGCAGTCTGCTGTGTTAAATCATTTAGGTAATGCTCTTGGAGATCCTATGATGAAGGCATTATGTAGATGAAAATGCCAGCAAGTTCGTTTCTAATACCCTTGAATTAACTCAGCTGCCCAGTTAAAGTTAGACTATTTCTTCCCTCCTCCCGGGGCCGATGATTCACACTCTCTCCCAGGCCTTTTACAAGGCAACATAACTTCACTGCCTGTACTTCCTAGGCAGGAAGAGAAAGGAGCTCATTAGCTTTGAAACTTCTTTGGCCATTTTCCCCCAAGCACTGGAAACTCTGGTCATCTGAGATCTGCATTTATTCTGCAAGACATTCAGGTAACTGTGACTTTACTGTGGCACTGCAAAATCAAAACACCCAGCACATAAAGGTGAATTCTTTATACCTGTTCACTTGGAGATTAATCCTTGTAATAGAGGTGAAGGAAATCACGTTTTTCCAAACAGCTCTGGTGTTGAGTACATGTGAGTTAATCAGCAGGAGACCTGTAAACGTTGGTTTATAGTCTCTTGTATTTCTGTGCAGCAGTAAGTTGGCTCTGACAGAAGTGAAATATGGCTAAGACAGGCATAATGTGCCTGTTTGCATCGGCTGAGTTTATTTAGTCTTTACATTGTTAAAAAGTGAGTCTGCTGTGCTGTTCCTCAACAATAAAACTATTCCTTCTTTTATTCCTTATTCCTCAGCAAATTCCGTCTCAGTCTGGCAAGGCTCAGTCATCTCCCTTTGGGATTGGAACAAGTCACACCTACCCAGCTGATCCATCATCATACAGCCCCCTTTCCAGCCCAGCCACCTCTTCTCCAAGTGGAAATGCCTACTCTAGCTTAGCGAACCGAAGTGCAGGGTTTGGTAAGTTTTAAATGACGTTAACACAAAAATACACATAAAAATCAAATTCTCCAACATTAACTTCATTAAAAATTCCCCAGCCTGTTCTTTTGGTGGGTCAGTGGGGAAGCCCAGATGGTGAAAGGGTTTTGCCTTCTCCTCTTGAGCACGGTGGACAGAGATGACCTGAGCCTTCCATCTCCTGCACATCTGACACACTTCAGGTGGCTTGTTGAAGTTTGGCTGGTGACATGATTTTTTTGGTACCCCCATTGCTACTAACCTAATCAGAGTAGGTGCCATGTTTTTAAATGGCTTTCTTTTCCCATTACGTGCTAATTTAGTGGCTTTCAAACCGTGACCCCTTGATAAGTTTTCTGCACTCCACTAACAGAACAACATTCAAGAGTACGAAAATCATGGAACCATCAGTGACGAACACACGTGGAGTCCACAAAAACCACTGCTAGTCAACAATAAGGTGCAGTTCTAAAAAGCATAGGTAGCAGTGTGCTAATGTGTGTTGGTTTTCACTTGTCCACCAAGAATAAAATTGGTGTGGATCTGTTGCAGATGAGCCTTGCTGAGCGCAGACCTGCGCTGCCTTGCCTAGAAAAAGTGCATTGAAACAGAGCTCTTCCCACAGATCTTATTCATGCCTCCATTTCCACCAGGCTTTGTACATTTGTTTATGAGACAGCCTTGCATTTCAGGTCTAAGCTACTTGGCAAGAACCCTTTTCACCTAATGAGAAACATTTCCTGACCTACATCAGTTTGGATACTATTAATAACACAGCCTTCAGAGACAAATGTCTTGAACCTCTGACTGGAAGTAACCGTTTTGCTGAAAAGAAGCATTTGCCTCACTGAGTTAATTTCAGCATATTGTTCTGAGGAAAAAAAAACCCAGAACCAAAACCAAAACCAAAAACCACAAACAAACAAAACAAAAACAAAAACCAAAAACAAAACCTGGAAACAAAACAAAAACCAAAAACACTACAAAAACCAAAACAAAACCCAAAACTTGCATCTTTCTTTTAAAAAGTAACTTAGATGAATTTTGTTTTGTCCCATAAAATGGCTGCAGGGTTTTTGAGTCAGCTGATTTATTGGTTGTAGTAGTGTCAGTAAGGGAAGAGCTGCAATTATCTCCTTCAGATGTGATAGAAATACATCACTACATCCTGCTTACTTTCCTGTAAAATGTTCAATTTATCTGTTTTGCATGATTTAGCTGGTAGCCAGAAGGACTGGATTAAGCATGTGTTTCTCTATTTTCTGAAGCCACGACTATAAGCACTGACTGAATTGACGTGATTGAGTCTGGTTATCAGATACCTGACATAACACATGTGTGGAAATTTGGCACCTTTGGCAGAGGGCACTCATGGAGAACTAGATCTACGCAGCTTGGCTCTCTGCAGGGAGGGAAAAATAGGCAAAAAAATCATATGAGTCATTATATAGAAGAAAAAAACCCAGAAAGTGTTTGAAGGAAAAGCATGAGACTTGTGTCAAACTTTCTAAAATGCTAATTCTTAGAAGGAGATATTGTAAATAGTTGAAGGAAAATTGTCAAAAAGTTGCATATGTTTGGGGTCAGTCTGTAGAAATACAGGGTAAAATGAGTCCAGCTTAAGTGTGATCTGTGACTGTACTCCTGAAAAGCATATGTGTAATAAGTGACCAAATTAATGTGTGTGGCATCTTGTTTTTTTCTGGAAGGCTATTTAAAAGAAATCCATCTCCCTGAAATAATATTTTTAATTGTATTTACCATAAAGCCTTGCAGTATGTTTAAATAGCCTCAGATTTTTAAAAAACCATCACCATACCAACAGGATAATAATTTGCTATTGACTACGTGATAATTTTTACATCTGCTTACATGCTGCTTAGATGAGTAGGTAACTGTGCACCCACTGCCCTGCAAGAATTAGTCTTTTAAAGAGAAAGAGCATTCAGATGATGCAGTTTGTTTTTTAAGTAAAATAGTAAATATTCTCTATAAGTGATTAAAAAGCCTCGGGGACACACTTGAAAATTGTCTCCCAGTGCCTGGTTTATGGCATCACCGTGTGCTTTGCTGTAAGCAATTCACCTGCCGCGTCTGTGAAGCCACGCGCTGAGCTTTGCTTTGGGGTTGGCCCCCACCCTGCAGTCAGGGCCGAGACTCCCTTTGGCTTCCACCCTCAGGGACAGGGTGTCACTCGTGCCTTTTGCAGACACAGGCATCGATGGATGAAGCCTCAGAAGCAGGCGGGTGTTTTGAAGGAGCTTTTGTCTGACTTTTGCCCTTTCTCCCACCAACCAGCTGAAGGTGGCCAGAGCAGCGGCCAGTTCCAGGGGAGGCCTTCTGAAGTCTGGTCCCAGTGGCAGAGCCAACACCACAACCAGCAAAGCGGCGACCAGCATTCGCACCCACAGCCCAGTCAGACCGAGGTGTTCCAGGTGAGGAGAGTTCAGTGAGCCCCAGGTCCCTCTGACAACTTCTGACTACTGAGTTGAAGAACCGTGGCCCTCGATGCTAGCAGGGCTTGGAGCACTTACCTCCTGCTGTGTGCTGCCATGGGTCTGTGCTGCCGTGGCTTTGCACTGCTCTTAGCTGGCATTAGATACAACTGAGATGGGCTTTGTTTTCTGACAATGAACAGCATCTTTGCTGGTTTCAAGTGATTTCAGGTTTTCCCTTCTCTTTGCACCCTGTGCTTATGGCTTATCTGTTTTGCAGGGAAGCCGTTAAATAATCTCAAATAAAGCATCTTTCTTATCCTGGTGCTGGCCTCTAAAGTCCCAGTCAAAGCCAAGTAGACCTCAGTGTAATTCTCCTTGATAGTTCAAGTAGGAAAGGAGTCTGATACTTCGTAGTATAGTGGCTGATAATTTTTTTAAGTTAAACCCAGTTAGGTATCAGATGGCTGGTAAACAGTCCTCTTCAACTCCCTAATTCTGCAATATGAAGTATCATTTTGGCCTCGTGGTGGGTGTCCAATCAGGGTAAACCCACCACAGGCCTTCACTACAGATGTAGTGGGACTTTGTAAGTTAACTAGTAAGGTCTCTGTCCTTGTATGACTTGTTTTAAATTTTTAATCAGACCAGAAAGACAGTTTGCAACAAAACAAAGCAGATAAATGCAGAAAAGACAGTTCAAGCCCCAGGCAAGGTTTAGAAGTGGGGCACCTCATTATCTTTTACAAAGTAAATTCACCTGCAAGACTGGGCTCGTGCTCAGTTGCTCGCAGGAATGCTGCAGAAGAGGCATTAGCCTGAAAATATTCCGGTGCAAATGAACCATTGCTTTACACAGGAGCAAATAACGTCACTACCTCTGGAATTAACTACCTGTCTGCATGCACTTACCCCATGGCCCAGGCAAGATGAATCTCTTGCATCTCTCTCTGTAAGAAAAGTTCAATTCCTTTGCATGTACTTTAACCCAAAAGCATATTCAGGGTCATTCCAGTGGATCTGATGGCACTGTGGGTTCAGTGGCCCACAGAGGCATGGGGCTCTAAGCTTGTGTCTCAACCAAGTGGTGTGTCCCAGCAAATGTCTTATGAAATCAGTGGGAAGGAGGGCCTAGGGAGAACTGGGCTCACCTGCAGAGCTCCTGGAGGTGACTATGCATTTGGAGGGAATTAGGGTAATAGCTGGATGTGATAAGAAATTTGGATGAGCTCACTTCAAAGGCTTCCAAGAAGTTGCTTGGACTGTTTGTGCCTGAAGCCAGCCCTAGGTTAGCTGGACGTAAGGAGAGAGGCAGGCTTGAGAGGGGAGCTACCCTTAAGTCTCTGTACCTGAGGAGACCCAGCAGCAGAAATGCCCTCAAAGTAATGGAAAATTAAACAGGTAGGGACAGCTAAAACTTCCCCTTGGCTGGGGAGGAATGGCAGAAAACATAAAATAAGTGCAAGTTTTGGTCAGGAAATGAAGGCTGACCCTGGGAGCAGAGAAACTGCCAGTTGTGTTCAACAGCCTCTTTCACCACCATCTACAGGGATGCTACAGAGACCTCGACTAGATTGTAATGGGTAACATCTCAGTACACAGCAGCTCTCAGTAGTTATTCCTTCACAGAGAAGATCCTGTGAGCTTTCTTATTTGCTCTTATGGATTTGTTTTATTGTAAGGATAATGAGCCATCCCTGGCAAAACTTGGCTTATTATTGTAAGGACTGACAGGAAAAGCAAGTGTAAACTCTGGTTTTCTCAGCAAGGGGTGTCTTCTCCCTGCGGCTCCAGTCTCTGGCTGAGAGGAAAGATTGAGTATTTTTTGAAACCTCCTGCAGGGACCTTGCTTGACTCAAGACACATGGGAGCAATTACCATGAAGTCCCAATTCTCCTGCTATTTCCTCTACCTTTGTACACATATGAATGCTGCTTGGGCATCTTGTTAGCTGGGGTGGGTGTCCAGTCTTCAGTATTCCTCAGCGGACAAGGAGCAGTAATACGTTCACTCACAGACTGCTGGTGAGGAGGTGAGACCCTCCCCAAACCAATGCTGATAGAGCAAGACCTCCTTTCTGTAGGGTGCAGCTTTGAGGTGTTGAATACTTCCCGTGCAGTGAAACCAGAGAGTTTTCTTCTCTCCATGTGTAGCTACCCATTCCAAGGGGATCTGCTTCAGCCCGGGGGCAGCTCAGATGTGCCTCATTCAGAGGAGCAACCCAAAACTTCCGCCCTGATAAAGTCCTACCTCCTGTTCAGAAGAGCATAAGTAGTACATTAACCTTAGCCCAGCCTCCTGCACAGGTCTGGTTTTCACCATATTTATCTAACCTTTGGCCTTTTCTGGTTTTACACTGAAAAGATGAACAGGAAACAGTTTGTGTCTGGATAACGTGTTAGCAAGTGACACTTCACTTTGATTTTTTCCTTATCGTGCAGGACATGCTGCCGATGCCAGGGGATCCGACGCAGGGTACTGGCAATTACAACATTGAAGATTTTGCTGACCTGGGCATGTTTCCACCGTTTTCTGAGTAGCTTGCGAAGCAGAAATGGAAGTTCTTCTCCAAGGCCATTTCAGTGTAATTTTGGCTCTGCTTTTTCTGTGTTGCATTTCTGTAGAAGCTACTAAACCAGAAGTCACGTTTCTCACGTTTCGGATAGTGGTGTAGGGCTTGCTCTCTCCTCCTTGGGGTGCATCAGTGCCGACAGAGGAGCTCCAGCACTTGTTAGTGTTCACTGACAGCTCCATTTTTAATTTAATGGGTTTTTTTTTTAATTGTCATCTACCTCAGAGATGAAAAACTTCACTTGATTTAAAAAAAAGAAAATATCTCTGAGTCTTAAAGATTTGAATGTGAACGATACCTAATATTTCCTTTGAATGGTAATTTTTACATAGATAACAAAGTAACAAAGACTAACAGAGAAAAGGTAAGGTAATGTCTCGTTACAGTGCCTACCGCTCAATTTCGATGCCTTGCTTTAAGCTTAAGTTTTCTGGAAGCAGACACACTACTCTGTTTTCTTTGATTCTTGTAGTTTTTAGGTCACTTTAAACGTGAGATTAAGCAACATAATGTAGGCCTCCCTCGCCAGGAGATTCAGCTCCGCCTTTTCTAACTTAAACTTGAATGTGTGTACATTTTGGTACTTTATGTATATCTTGTGCTGTATGAAGTGATTTGCTGTACTGGTTTCTTTTGCCTTTACAAAGGGTCCATTCTGGAGTGTACTGAAAAGGTGGACGATATACGTGAAGGATTTAGATATTGTGGGAGTCTCCATCACTTCACATAGGTGTTCTTACTTTTAATTCAGGTGGTTCTCTATTCAGAACAAACTGTTACTTACATAAGCTATTAGTCTGGTTTTGCACTGAATCGAGGCCTATAACTCTATACATTTCTCACTGGCTGCTTTCATTTCTATTGTACTTGCTTTCCCAAAAATATTGCCTCATAACAAATGACTGTAAACACATCAAGATTGCATTTTCTATATTAGCTGCATTTTCTTTCTGTGAAGTACTTTTTTATACCGTGAAACCTCACATTTTAACAGTGCAAGGTGGTGGCCTATTACTAGGAAATCATTCAAGCTCATTTGCTGCAAGCAGTGAGATGGTTTTGTAGTGTATAATTTTTTTAGAGTGAGTTGGTAATAGATGTCAGTTGGACTATTGTCCACTGCGTACACAGTGATAACTTGAATTTTTGCTTGGATTCCCAAGCAGTCACTTCTGTTAAACCCTGATAACCCTATTCTGTTAAATATGGGATTTTCAGCTTACCAAGTATGTTGAGGACTCTTGACTATTCTGAATGCTATATGCTTTTCCACAGAGATAACTTAATCACCCTTCTCTTGGGCGAGTTACCTACCATATGTCTTCATGAGAAATATGGTAGAAAGATTTTTATTCAGTATTTCATATGAATGATGAGTTACAGAGGCTGGCTTGTAATGTCAGCATTTTTATCCAGATCATTTCTTCTGGGGTGGGAGGAGAAGGAATTGCACACGAAGGGCAGGGAGCCCAGAGTTCCCGCGTGCAGGTTGTTCATAACCACGGAGGTTGGATGGTGGTAGCCAGCCTTGGCAGAGGAGGAAGGGGACAGCTTCCCTCAGCCTTTGCCTTTTCAGGGGCCATCATGGATCTTGAAACAGCAACCCCAGGGCATAGTCCCATCTAGAAGATCTCAATGTCCGCAGCAGTTCTTAGACCTCATGGCACTAAGGTCTGCTCCTCTTGAATTCTGGGGTGCCTCTGATGGGAGGCACCATGCTCATCACTGTAGTCCCTCTTGTCAGGATAATATCTTGAGAAACAGGCAAGCCCCTGTCCTGCAGCCTGATCTGGCCACACAGGTTTCATGCTGACAAGCAGTGCAGGTGTCTGGGCTACAGCAAACACGACCCAGGGACTTTTCAAAAGTTAGACTTATGTTGGTGTTCCCATCTGACTTACTTTTCTGACCTTCTCTGAGAACAGCATGTAGTTTTCACTATCCAGGCAGAGTCCTTCCTACTGCTTCTCTCGCTAAATCTGGGACCAATCTCTTACCCTATGTGCAAGTGGGGCTAGGGACTTTTTTTAGGGAATTTTTTTGTATCTCTAGTTGCAGTACTGGAGAGGCTTCAGATCTCCTGGTCTGTACTTGCCTCGTCAAAGTCACGCTGAGAACAAATGAAAAACCTCATATCTCTTCTCTCCCAGAGACTGGGAAAACACCTTCGTAGGTGGGCAAGCCATGCGCTTACGCACTCTTCTTTTGAATACATGGATGTTTATTCTCTTGGAGCCTTCTCCCTTTCCGCTCACACTGCTCGGATAAATGGCTGCTCATTGAATTAGAGAGGCAGAGCTGTGCTGTCCCAGAGTGAAACTTGCTGCTGTCTGTAAGAGGTGCCCAGATGCTGCCCCGGTGGGGCGCGGTGGTCAGCGTCTGTCCAGCAGGGCACGCTTTTGGCAGGGGCTAATCCCGAGGGAGAGAGCAGTGGCGGGGCAGTTCGGGTCTCTGCACGGAAGATGCTTGACATGATCAACGTCAGTTGTTCTAAAATTTGTCACAAATATTTCTCTGTAAAGTGAAAAATTAATTGGAAAAAATGCTGTTCCTCAGTTTTATTTTACCCAACAAACTGCCTAAAGTGTATTTATAATTTACTTTTGTTCCTGAATTCAATCTAAAACCAAGTTTTTTAAAGTAATTTTCTTTCCCCTAACATCAGCGATGATAACTTCCTTAGCAGTCATGGTTTTTATACCACTGTAGAAGCCTTCTCGTGTACAGAACTGATTGTGCAGTTAGAAGTGCACTGTTAGCAGAATTTCAAGCACACCTCTCTTTTTTGTTGTTATTTTTAAATACAGTATAATTTTTTTTTAAGCCAATATGCCTGAGGTGTCAGAGCATGGACTGCTTCTCACCTTGTAGACCACTCCTGCCTTTCTGGTCAGGAAAGGGGATGGCTACTCTGTGCAGGGGCAGTCTGGACAGTGCCAGGTTTGGGTTTTTCCCATGAGCCACTATCATCCCCCATTTCTGTTCTGCCATCCTCAGCCAGTGCTTCTTTCTTGGTGTTTCCACCCTTCCTTACCTCCCATCCTGTTCCTGGCCATCCCATCTCCCCAGCCCGTGTGGGAGGCCTTGGGTTGCCGTTCCCGAGCCGGCAAGGAGGGAGTGTTTAATGAGCTTAAAAGTTTGTCAAACTTCGTGCTTCTGACTGAGCAAGCGAGCGAGTTGAGCATTCGCTGCCACTGCTGGGCACCCTGCGCTGCCCTCGCCATGCCCTGCCTCGTGTCAGTGGCTTGCTCCTCTGAAACAGCCTCGTCCCAGGTCTTGTGGCCAGAAAAGCTGTGTAGCATTGGCTGTGCTGTATCTTTTTGTCACGTGTTTGGTTACTAAAGCAACTTACTTATCCTATAGCTGCAGCTATAAAGCGCATTTGGAATGCTAACGTTTTTACTACGTGCCATTGGTGTAGCTTTGCTGGCACTTTGGCTGCCCGTTTCCAGAATTTCACAGATGGTGGATTTCTCATTTCTTTTGTGTTTTTTAAGCTGGAAATAAAGCTGTGATTTCTGATCAAACTGTGTCGCGAGCACAGTGTTTCTTGAAACTGAATGTTTTGGGTTTAAAGCTGATGGAGCAAGAAACCGCAAATAGGAATAGTCTGGGTGAGTTATTTCAATGAGCAGGCATGTAGACTGAGGAGATTTTAGATACTAAAATATTTACATTCACTTATTCAGCCAAGCAATCCTGTTTAACAAGAGGGACTCCATCACGTTACTTGTTACAAGTGCTACTGGCAGTACTTAATGGTGATGCTTTAACCAGATAGTTCCATTTGTAGCTTTGTTGCCTTTTTGGTTTTTTCTTTTGAAGTACAGTATGAAACTGTAAATACTTCTTGCAGTACTGCCTTTATAACTCTTAATTACTTTTGGCACAGTGTTAAATAGTGTTGGATTTACCCAATTGCTATGACATATATTTTTATACATAGGTGTACTGTTTTTTCGAGAATAATACAGCCATTTTGTCATTAATGCCTTATCAGTGTCATACTGCTGTTGCTCTTCGTTTGCAAGGTATCGGGTGGACTAATTTCTAGTTCAGATATTTTCACTTTTCCTGGCAGTGCTCAAGTTTGGTTTCAGGTGATTTTTGCCAGAGTCCCATTTTTCACAGTTGTTAACTGTGAGAAGAGGAGAATGTGGGCTTGGTTTTGTTTCTATTAATGGAGCAAAGAAAAGGCGATGGCATCTAATTGTCTTTACAAGGTCAGTCTTTTCCTACTCTAAACTGGAGTGCATTTCACAGAACTGATGACTGTGGGCACTGATTACTTTGTGTAGGTTAATGGTCTTTAAAGAAAAAAAGAAAAAGGAAAAAAAAAGAAAAGTAAACAACTCCAAAAATGGGCTTCTGTCATTGTTAGGCACTTGGTTACGTATCTGTTTAAACTCTTCTTATTGATGTGAAATTGTGCTGTGGATAAAGTGTATTTTGTACTTCTGAATGTTCTATATTTATGACTAACAAGTACAGAATCAGTTGTGTGTATGTATAACTAATAACTGCCTTTTTAAATTTCATTAAAATAAAAATGTCATGAGCTGTTGTTAATTCCTGGTTTTCTGTAAATAAGTAAGATACGCTGTTGGGAATCATCAAGTAGGAAATAACTCTAAAGTATAAGTTTCATGCCAAAAATCAGAAGGTTAGGCATTGATCTTTGTCTTTAAAATCTCCTATGCTGTGTGGCTGTGGGCGGGATGTTCCCCTTTTATGTCTTGTACAAAGGCTGTCCAGAAGGAGCAGCGGAGGAATGATGGTTTGAGATCTCAACTTTTAAAAGAAGTTCCAGAAAAACATTCATCGTCAGCCCTGTTTTGCTGGTGACGCTGAGGTATGTGAATCGGTATCTGTATTTTAGAGGGTTTCATTAGAGCACAATTGATTTAGAATTAATTGATAGTCTGTGGCAATTTTTCTTCCCTTGGGTGGTAGCACAGCGGTTTGTTTGTCTACCTTTTGTTCTCATTGGTCAAAGTTAAAAAATACTTGTATCCTTCCCACAGACAGTCTGGTGATGTTTTCAGACTTCCTTATCTAAAGTGCATTTGCCTTTCACTGTGGTTCTTCATTGTATTTCTGCTGTATTTCTTTGTTGACTTGATAGTTTGCGAGTAGGATTTACCTTGCTAATAAATACAAAAAGCAGATGACTGGACCTCAGCAGGAGCTGAAGATGCTGTTCTCTTGGGCATGCATTCCTGGTGCAGGGTAGGTGATGTTCTCACAGCTCCTACTCCATTTTCAGGGCTCTGCCTATGGAGAACAGACACACGCTCTGCAGAGGCCAGACAGGAAACCTCTAGTCAAGGCAGAGCACTGGGATGTGCTTGATCAGATGCAGCCACCAGCCCCACCTGCTCTTTCAGGATCTACTCACAAAGTGCTCATCCCATGGAAGGTGATTGGTCAAGTGAAAGTGTTCTCTCTGTGCTGTTTCGCTGTGAAAATAGGGATTTCAACAAAGTGATGTTTTTCTGGCATTTCCCCAGATGCTTGTGAACATCGCTGATGAATGGATACCCCAGACCATGAAAACCATTTGGAAATGCACTGTTACCTTCATCATGGCAGCTGTTTGGTGCTTATCAGGTGCCTTTCATAGGCTCTTAGTTGCTTTTAAAGAAGATTATCGAAACAGAAAGGTGCACACAGAACAGATGTTGCACCAATGCCAAGCAGAGCATGGTATGGTTGGGCTGTTGTAGGGTCCCTCCTTGCACTCCTTTCAGCTGAATTGTCATTAACCTGTGTTCTCATGTGCCAAATCAAGTGTTCTTCTAGGCACCATCATGACAATTTGGTGTGAAAGTGCTGGGAGCTATTAATTTTGGTGTGGAATCCAGATTTAATGATAGTGGATGTGAAATGGAGCCAAATGTTCCATGACAAATAGTCACTGCAGCTCGGCATGGCAGGACATCACGGTAGATATCCACACACAGTGGCTGGCATGCACGAAAAAAATGCAGTTGAGGCTCACTGTATCCCTACATTTATCATCTTTGGCTTTATAAACTGGTACTAATGACTAAAAGCAATAGCTTAAGCCTTTGTGATGATGATAGAAGTATATTTTTCTTAATTTTTCCATGGGAGCTAATTCTCAGCCACATTTCCATCCATATACCATCATAGCTCAGGAAGTATTACTCATCTAATTTTCCCGGTTTCCCTCCAAGTTGCTTGTAACAAGGGCAGATGCAGGATTAATCCTTCCATCCATTTTCACCACGTTTCAGCATATTCCTGATTGGAAAAACTTGGCAGCATCTTTCTTCAAACTTCTTGGTCTGTCCCACATAAAATAGAATGGAATCACTTGAACTGTATTAATGGATTTGGGATCGGATGCAGAGGTTGCTAGGGCATCTTTTCATTAGCTCTGGAAAAAAATTATCTTCTAATTATAGACTGGCACTAAATACTAATATACAAATGGGCTGTTTGGGACCCAACTGAAAAAACCATCAGCCCAAGGCTCACACATGCAGGATGCAGCAGTGCTTGAGTGCCATTAGCACAGCTCTTGCAGACAAAAATATAACAGCTGTACACACATTGCTGTAATTACAAATATGCCCGCACAACTCTGAAGGACAGAAGAAAGCCCCATCCACGGCTTGGAAACTGTCCCAACGCGCACACCCTGTTAGAGAAGACTCTCCCAACACTTAGGCATGCTGCTGCCTCTTACAAACAGCAAGCTCCTCAGCTAAGAAGCTGAGGTTTTAAATACTTGAAGTGCTTTTAAAAAAGGACTTGAAGCACGGACGTGCTGCAGCATTGAACTGCTTTGGTGAATGCTACCATCCTAAGCACGTTTTGGCTGGCTCACATAGATAGCCTCCCCCTGAGACACTGTCCACCCCTGGTTACTGTGGCTAACTGACCCTACGCTCGGAGCCCAAAGCAATTCTGCGTGTGGCCCTGATAGGAGGCAGCTTTGGTCTGCAAAATAAAATCACAGTATAGTTATTTTCCACTTAACGCTGGAATTACTGGCCAGATAGACCCATTGTCACTGTGAAGCAAAGATCTTAAAGGCCTAAGTTGCCGTTTTCTTTGTAGTTTGGAGACCTCTGCTTTGCTAAATAAACACAAGAGAGAACGCTGCCCTGGCACAGGGACACGCAGCCCACGCTGTCCTCTCTTCAGTGCATGTAGCAGGAGGTGAAGACTGAATCGTCATACTTTCCGCTCAGTAAAGGAATTTGTACTGTGGGGTTGATCTCAAAAGCAGCCCTCCTCTCCTTTGATTTCCCTCGCTGCATGCAATTGCAGCGTGTCCGGGGCCAAATGTGCGTGACGGCCCAGGATGAGGGATACCAAAACATGGGCTGAGAGAGGAGACGTAAATGCTGTAGGATTCCTGCCCTCCTGCAAATCACACTCTTTGACCCAAATATCACAGCTTTGTTCTGGTTCATGCAATTCTGAGCAGAAGACATCAGGAGGCAACACTGTACAGTGCCAATGACTGAAGAATTAATTTATTTTTTTTTTTTAAAAGAAACTCTCAATGAGTTCATCACATGCTCCTTCTGTTACCTGCTGCCACCTACTCCAGCCACCCAGAGAGCTCACTGTGTGAAAATGTAGGGTTGCTTGAGGTAATCTGGGTTGGTCTGTGGATGTGAGGGGGAGGTGCAGTCTGCTTGCCCCGGTGTGAGCTGCTGTGGGAAGCAGGAGTGTGCATGGAGCTTCACAAAAGTAGTTAGAAACAAACAGCTCCTGATCCCCCCTTCCAGTGTCCCCTTGGCACCAGCTTGCAGAGGAGGACTTGTAGTCCTCCCTGCACCTCCCAGCACCCCCCAGTGTGACTGCTCAACCCCCCAGAGCTCCTGTGGGGCTCTTCAAAACCAAACACATTAGGCTATAGTAAAAGAAAATCTGGGTTTGGACATTGATTGCACAGCATCCACTAATCACGGTCTCCTCCTTTAATACCAAGCACATGTGTCATTGTGGTTGTCTCATGTAGTCGGGAAAAGTTCTTGCCCGATGATCTATTCAGTGACGTAGGAAGAGGCCTTTGTCATTGTACCCATGAAGCTTAAAAACTGAATGTTTGCATCTGTTGTGACCTGGCGTGGAAAAATATCAAACCCTTTAACAAAAAATTTATTCTCTGCAACCGTGAAACTAGGTGGTTACAGCTTTATGAAGAGCCTGCAGAACTGATACCTTGTTAACTTGACGTGCTTATGTTTGCCCTTGTATCCTTAAAAATGCATTCAGTGGGATTGAGGAAAAAAAAGGTATGGATTGAAATTTGTGAAATTCCTATGAGAAACTATAATTACTGAGAAACTATCAAGTCTCGTGCACTTCCTTTAAGCCATATTGATGCCCTCACTGTGTAGAGATGCTTAATCTACAGGAGTTCTGAATTGGGGTTTATTTAGATTCTTAACATATTTTTTTGTGACCTCTACGATTTAAGGTCAGAGACCTCAGCAGGGAGTTAGTGGAAGTTGTCACTTTAAGCATTTTAGTTCTAAAGATTCATCAAAGTTATGTGAATTGACCTAAATTGTCAGCTCCTGCTGAGGGAGTGGGGTTCTGCACTAACCTACCGAGGCTGACCTGGATATATCATCTGGTAATGAGATACTGGAGCGAACCCACTGAAGCAAGTGTCAGTTATATAAATTAAGCTACTAAAAGGCAAAAGCCCTAATTCAGTAAATGTTAATATTTTATATTTATAGATCACTATAGATAGGCATGACATTTCATCCCAGACTGCACACCCACTCCGAGCTCAGGCAACAGATTTCCTTTGACAGGTTTGTAAAATCCCTTTTTTTTCCCTTGCGCCACTCTGTCAGTACGGGGTGGGTAAGTAGATTTTTGTCCTGATGTTAGTAAGGTGTCAAGGCAATTTTACAACACTGTTTTAAAACCGACCACGACTTCAGAATTGAAAAGAGAACTTTATTAGCAGGGATGGGAATATCGGATAACAGATTCCTGTTTTTCTCTTGATTTTGTGCTTGTTCTCCCATCAGGAGCATGTTTCACAGCCATTTAAAACACTAGAGCTGAGCTTCCAGCAACAAGTCCATTAATAACTCCTTCCAGGAGGTTCTAAAATTGGGTTAAAGATACCCTGAAGGCTCAATTTTATTTTTTTTTCCTGTTAAAAGTCTGCCATCAAGAAGAGAAAATCTCTCAGTTCTTTCAGTTGTTTCTCAATCCTGTTTGTCAGATTTTAAAAGTCTTTCCCCGTAACCTATGAAAATGAACTAAAAAAACCCCATACTTTTCTCAAACGTGTTCAGAAATGCTGCTGAAATGGCTGCCACTTTCATCTGTTCCTCACCGGATTCTAAATGGAGGAGAAGGTCTGATTCCTGGGCTGTGGGTCACAGGGGGCCTTTCAGGAGGTTTCCAAAACATATGGAAAAACTTCACCTGGAGAACTTGTGCAGCGTGGGAACAGGCTGCCAGTGAATCCTGCTGTCTCCATCCTTGGCTGGACAGAGCCTTGGTTTACCAGGTATCAAACTGGAGAGAGTCTTGCTTCCCCAGGAGGTGGAAGAGGTGGCTTCATGGGTCCCGTGCAACCAGCATTCATGGGATTCAGCAGGGTGAGCTCCAGCACTCGGCACAACTGTGGAGTCAGAAAAGGCACCAAGACCCTTATGTGGTCACTGGCCGTGAGTCAGTGCCAGCTGACCTCCTTGGCAAGTTAGAGCAGCTGCAGGACTGAACACACCTGGACACAGGACTTTCTCAGGCTGCAGCCACCTCCAGCTCTGTCTCCTTCATGCCTTGATGCTTCCTTTCCCCATGTCCAGAAGCTCTGAGAAAGTGCTTCGTGCCACACTGCCTGTCATGTTTTGCTGCCTAGCTGTTCCCACACCCATCCTCCTTTGCAGGAATTGGCTCTACAAAGAGCAGACCAGTTCTCTGAAATGACTCAATTTGTTGACAAAAATCCCCTCAAGCTGCTGAGAAAGCCGCAGAGGTGCAGTCTATCAGCAAAGGCAGTGCCTGAGTTTTGCAAGCAACTTTTCCTTTTTATTACAGGCCCTGAGAAATCAAGGGAGGGAAGAAAGGAACCAGAGTAAAGCAACAAAACAGCTATTGCCTGATTTGGAACGCTTCTTGCTGGATGATCTCCCATATTCCATCTAATAAAACCCTTACTAACAGCAGATTGAAACGCAAACACGGCAGTTACCAGACATTAACAACAGTGGGAGAAGTAAACAATGAGGATATTTAACGGGTAAGATCACAGTTTAGCTACCAGCTAAAATATCTTCCTGTAGGATTATTGCCATCATCATCACCCAAAAGCAACACGGATTGGTGTCCATGCAGTTTCTAGGTCAAATGTGAAGACTGCTCGGTAATCTCAACATTATGGCAGAAGTATCTTAAACTGAAGCAATCTAAGAAGGAAGGTGGTAGTTCCCAGTGGTGGCACAGTATAGGCCATACTGCTCTATCAGTTTGGGTTTTCTTTCAGCTAGAACTGGAGGTGGTCATTTCATGGTACTTAGAATCCCATAGTCATGCAAGCTCCTGTTCAGATGTAATACTTGATACGTTCGTCAGCATTTTGGAAATTGATGCTTTTTAATCATTAACATTCCTGGGCTAGAAGTCAGCCCTGTGACTTGTTTGCTTTTTCACTTCATCATGGATCCACAAAGCTGTGGTGCTCTTACCAAGAAGGCTTGTATTCCTTCACTGCTGGAAAAAGTGACAAACTGACAGCGTGCTTATGGATGATCTCGATTTGAAGCAGAAAGACTTGCACAGGACCACGACAGATGCATCATTTCTGATTCAGAGACTGGCTAACCCAAACCCACGAGACGTGAACACAGAGGAGAAAGTCAGAGCCAACGCATTGTTACCTGGGGGTGTTCAACTCTGGGTACCACCCCAGGACCTAGTCCTCTCCCACCCCAGGACTAACTCATTGATCCTCACCATCAGGCTGTGATGAGGAGGTGTCTTTCTGAGACACTTACATACACAGGGGTTAAATGGTTCTCTGCACCAAAGCAAATCACCAGTGACCCAAAATTACAACGTGGGAGTTCCTGACTCCTAGGCCCGTGCTCGTTCCACCAGACCACACTGCCTCCTGAGAAAATATGTTTTAATGGTATCTGACCAGCTGTGTAAACATGTCAAGAGACAACCATGTAAAAACTGAACTGCTCCCATTATGCAAGTTATGGTCTTATTTTATTTGTAAGTACAAATCCTAAATCTGTCTTCCAAAATCATATTTTCACAAACAGAAAAATAGGGAAATGAGGAAAAAGAAAACAATTCCAGAAATTTTTAATGTTTGGGGCTACAGGTGGCACGGCCAAGTTCATTTCCCCTTGAACAGTGAGTCTCTTCCCCTCTACCACTCTACTTTTCAGTGCGGCTTCATCTGAGAGCCAGCTTTGGGGATGGATGGGCTGATGCTGATGGGATGGGAAAGGCACCTCTCTCTTCCTGTGATGAGGTTTCCTCAGCTGTCAAACAACCACCTCTCCCCTGCTTGAAAATGCATTGCTGTAAGACTCAGAGCTATAAATTAGTGAGTGCTGAACAGTAATGGGGTCTGAGCACCCTTAATGTTCAATATTATGTTTCTTCCTTTTGCCTTGTATTATGGGAAGACAGAACTTTCCCTAGTGTAGGACACAGCCAACCACCCAACAAGAGATCTTTATTCTTCTATTTAAATTCCCCTTTTCTGCCTGGGCACTGCAGGGTACAGAAGAACAAGTGATGTATTTAACACCAATCTGACCCATCCTCCCAAACGCAGTTGTAGCAACAGCTGATACAATGAGGTTTTTGCTGGTTTGTGTTATCAAAGTCAGAGGACGGGGTGCCATTTACTGTCACTCTGAGAGGATCAAAAGCAGTGGTTTTGGGTAAGTAAAGTGCCCCAGCACTTGCTTGAGCCAATTCCTCTCTAGCAAAATGTTTCAGGTTTCAGTGGGACTCATGTGTATCTTAAAAGGAAAAGCACTGCTGTACTTGCTCTCTAGTTCACTGTCAAGGGCTCTTCTCTTGGCTGTCCTGGTGGCACAGGCACTCCAGGACGCAAATGGCTTCCCTTTGCTGCAGCATGTGGGCACAGCTGCATCGAAAAATAGTGACATTTCTCACTTCCAGAAGTTTGCTTAGCGTTTCCCTGATCCCACAGCTCCATACTTTGCTCTAAAGCAGAGGAAAGGTTTGTCACAGGAGGAGCCTGTGGCAGCGTGTTTCAGCTCTCAGCTTTGCTCTTGGCTGTGTATTGTGGTGTTCCTGCAGCACTTCCCAGTGCTATTTTCTCTGTTCCTCTCCAGCAGTTCCATGCAGAGCTGGGTTCCCCAGGGAGGTCCAGCGTGCTGTTCTGTGCTGCTGACTGCACAGTGAGAAACATTCACCTTCTGTGTCACTTGCAGCAAGCTTATCCCACAGGGCCTTCAAGGTCCACAGAGGTCTTCTGGGGCTGGAGTCCGAATGACAGCAGTAAGTAATGAGCTGAGCACGGCAAAAAGGCACAGCTCAGCTCAGGCTGTGGCTCTCATTATTGGGAATGTTATTTTATTCTTTGCTCAGTGGGGTTGTGTTGGAGCCCACAAACCCCGCTCATGCTACCCTGTTAGGCAGCAAATAATAAAAATAAAAAGGCAGTCTCAGTGAAGTAAATGAAAGATGGTTCAGAAATTCCATATGTCTTAATTAAGCAGGAATGCTGAGTACAGGCAGCGAAAATGTTTGAGTGCTGGATGCTAAAGAAAATGCCTGCATTGGGAAGGCTGAGAGCAGCTGTTTCTACAGAGCAGGACATAGGTACGGAGTTTTCATGGCTTATTTCATATCTGGGTTTCCTGTTTCCAGGATTTTCCCCTTCTTCCTTGCCTTTCCCTTCCCCATCCCTAGACTCTTCTGGTCTGGACTTGTCTCCAGGGGGTAACCCCACCCAATGGGTGAGAAAACACTTCTCTGGATGTGTTGAGTGTGGTACATGCTCCATGTACAGTGATTTGGAGCTGACTTTGGCTGTGCTGGGCCCCAGTGTTGGTAATGCAGTGGGTGTAACCTCTTATCTGGCCTTGGTACATCAGCGGGGTTGTTCAGCTCACCCAGGTAGACAGGTCTGGGCCTCTCCTGTACAAGATGAGCTTTACACGGGCACGAGACCCTGACTGGTATGTCCATGCAGCAGGCAGGCTGGGGAATCTGTGCCAGGTTCAGGAGGAGATGCCATTTGGTTCACCAGCCCCATCCCCACCGGGCAGCTGTTGGCAGCTGCCTGATGTTGCCCATGGGTCTGTCCGACCTGGCTCTCTCGCTGAGGCTCCTCTGCTCTCCATTACACTGGGGCTGGAGGAAGAGCACCCAGCTGCCTCGTAAGCTGTCCAAGGCGATGGGCTGGCTCTGAATTGTGCTGACGAGGGCCGCAGTGCAGGGTTTTTGTAGAGGCCCCAGCTCAGGGCAGGATTTTAGCAGGTGTTGAGGTCTCCCCAAGGCCAGTTTCCGGCAGGCTGAAAGCAGCCTTTCAGCGTTACCAGTGATGACATTGGATGAGAAAACATTTTTTTTTTTAAACAGTAGTTTCTTCAAAGCAAGATGTGAAAAGCAAAAAGTCCTTCTCAAACTAGAATTTGCTTCCTAGACTAGAGCACCGAAAACTAATGAAAGCCAGATGCCTTGGCCTGTCCCAGGAACAGGAAAGGGAAGAAAAGCCGACCTCAGCAGCCTGAAAATCTACAGTTACAGGAACCTGCTCCTGGACCCGGGTCTCCCAAGCAATAGCTGAGTCCAGGAAGGGCATGTGTTTGTGACACAGACGTGGTGTGTGCAGGCAATAGAGGGGACTGGTACTGCTGACACAAAATGAAGCATCTTCCAGGGGCTTGATGGCTTTCCAGGATTTGTTCAGAGGGGAGGGAGGATACTGAAAGCTGCTTCAGAGTGCCCAGGGCTCTGGTGCACTAAACAAAGCCCCAAGAGCCTGGCCTGAAGGGCCATTGTTGCAAAAGCTGTGTAGGTGTTTAGCGTCCTTCCTGGAAGGAGACAGTGATTAGGAGCTGAGCTGTGACAAGAGGTGTTACACAGTTGTCAAGGACAAGCCCAGGTTGTCCATCCTTTGCCTCCTGCTTTCATATTGTGGGGCCAGTGTGTAAGGCAGCATCAGGCTGTGCTCCCACGGCATGTTCTTCCTACCCTTCTGTGCCATCATTTTGCAGGAAAAGAGGGGAGTTGTACATTTGTTGATGGAAATATATAAGCATGGTAGAAATGAGTCTGAGGCACTTTCTGAAGGACCAAGTTCAGCATACAAGTGTGTGTGTACGCAGGAATATCTGTCTAAAGTAGGTGTGTATACATGTATAAATGTATGCACATGTGTCTGTGTGTGTATAGACACTTGAGCAAAATATATATTGTCTAGGAAATGCCTCTAAGGACTACAAATAATTGGTATAGTGGAATAGAGAGGAATGTGCCCCCTTTCCTTGGGCTCCAGCAGCCAGCCCAGCTCTGCCAAAGATGCTGGCAAGAAGCCAAGGGGAAAGAAAGAAATCGGGAGGGGAGCTGGACCAGGCTGGGCTGGTACAACAAGTACGGAAACTCAGGGGCTTAAGTCTTTTTTTCATGAAGTTTTCATCTGGAGTGCAAGGGCTCGTACAAGCTGTGCTCACTGTCCGCGCCCCTGGGCTTACGTACAGGTCTCAGACTGCAGAGTTCAGTCAGTCCTGCTGATTTTTCAGGGTGGAGATGAAACATTGGTTTCCTCTCAGGAAAGCTCATCTCTTCCTGGGAATGGTGAAGCAGTGCTGACTGTGCATATATACCTTCTGGGAGGAACAGGAGAGGAACAAACCCAGCCAGTTCCAGGTTTTGCAAATGGTGCAGACACAGGAGAATAATCTTTAGTAATGAGAGGCTGATAAGCACTTCGTTACAGCCACTTAATGCATGTGCTTGACTGATCCCGAGGTAGGTATTTCTGCCCTGGTGTCCTGGTTCAGCCCAGAGAAGGATGCTGGATCCAGGCAGCCACAAGTCTCTGTGTGCTCTGGATCTGGCTCCTACTAGTGCTGCCTGCAGGGGTGGGTCAGCACAGGCAGCACTTGGCGTGGGGTGAGCCTCTGCCTGTCCCAGCAGAGTCTCCTCACTGCACCGTCCTGGGCTCAGCTGTCAGATTTTGATTTATGATTGATCCGTGCCAACACCATACCAGTCCTCCAGTTACAGCTGACTTCTAAATGGCATGTAGTCTAGTAGACACATGTATGTTATTAGCATTGCAAGTCCAGCAGAGCAAGCAGCTCTTCATCATATACACTTTCGCCAAGATATTATAGCACAGTTTCCACTTCCTGGCCATTAACTCAGTCTCTCCCATTCAGCATCAAGAAGCACAACATTCACAGGCAGACAGGTCTGCAGAGTTTGGGAGCTTCTTATTCCGATTTGGAAACCCCAGAAGACTGCTATGACAAAACATTTTTCGTGTCACATAAACAACAAGAAAACTTCAGGAGTATTGCATAAATGGTTAGCTGAACTCCCTTGTCTTTCCTTCCCCCCTTATCCCTCCTAAATATAACACAAGCCTACTATCATCCAAGCCAACCATGTATCAATGACTTTGAAATTAAATAAGAGTGGGGTTGGTTATTGATTATATTGATGCACACTGATGGATATCTGACAAAGCTTCTCTGTTTATCTAGTCTTTTGCCATTTTTGTCATAAATGAGGTACCAACTTAAGATACTGTTTTAGGTGGAGAAATGAAACACCAGTGAACCTCTCCTGGAAAACAAATGCTGTCATGCATACCCTTGTCCAGGTTTGAGGGGTATAAAGATAGGAGTAAGAGGGGTGGCAAAACCTAAATGAAAACTGTTTTCTTTGCCTTGTATCTTACCAGGAGAGTCACTGAAGCAGATGCGTGGATTTAATGGGAACTTTTTTTAAGCCTTTAAGGTTTGAGGAAGCTGCTAGGAGCACGGCTACAGTCAAAGAACTCTTTGCAATGCCATCATTACCAGCAACAGGTATTTATTGAAAAATGGAGTGAACCCATTTCTAAATATGTAAACAAAAGACTTGGAAGATGGTAAAGCATGAGAAATGGTGTTGCTCAGCTGACTGGGCACAGGGTTATGTTTCAGATGGCCTGGGTTCAACCTTTGGCTGAGCTGTGGACCTGCACTCTGGGACCTTGAGTTCAGGTCCTTCTCACCCAGTCCTGGTGTTTGTCTAGCTCTGTTGTCTGTGGGAATTACTGAAGATGGTGGGGTTACGCATAAAAAGTGTAAATCAAATGAGGAGCTGTTGGCAGGAAAAGGAGGGCAGAAGGTGGTTGGGTTTCCTCCAGCTTTGCTGCTGTCCTTACAGGTAATCACTCAGTAGCATCCTCAGTGGTCAGGCACGGGGATGTCGGACTTGGACTGGCTGGGCAGGTTGCACAGATACTGTGATCCCTGGTGGCCCTGGCTGAATGGGAAGAGCCAAGCCCCTTAGCTGTAGGTCTGTTGATGGGGCAGGCCCTATTTATTCATGTAGGTTGGTTCAATTGCAAAGTCAGGACTGTTTTCAATCTGGTGGCCGTGCCCAGAATAACAGGAGCAGGATGTCAGCAGGAGTCTCCAGAGCTGCTGCAGCATGAATACTGATCAGTCCCTAACAGATAATGTTTCCTGTCTCCCGCTTTTAAGAGAGCCCTGTGGGCCAAGGCAATGGAAATCTTCCTCTCTGTTTTACTGGTTGCGGTCTCCAGTTCAAGCAGGTATAACAGGGAAGCGCCTGTTTGCTGCTCCATCAGCTCTAGATGTTCTCCAGATGCCATTGGTGGCTCCAGAGGAAGAAAACACGGCCATGAAAGCTCACTGGAGTGATCACTAGCTATCCCACACCTTGGGAAGCCAGTGCTATCTGTGGCTCTGCCCTCAGGGAACTAGGTACTGCCTGGATAATGGCCAGGCCTGGGCGAAAAGGCCGGGCAGAGTGCGACAAGGGAGCCCAGAGGAAGGAAATTAGGTCAGCCCTGTGATCCACACCAGATGCACGCTCATGCTTTGCTGCGAGCTCATTACCCCCTGTCCTTGTGCTGCCCTGATCTGCAGCTACAGCTGCTGGGGGAGCTGCCAAACTTGGCCAGGATCTGGAGCTCCCTTGCAGGCACGAGGCAGCCCTGTGCAGAGAGGCACCAGGTAGAAGAGTAACGTGCGGCCAGCCATGGCACAGTGTTGAGGCCTGGTCATTTGTAGGGACTGGGATGATCCCTCCTGGGCTTGCGTGGTGGCTGATGGGTGGCCAAGGCTGAAAATGTTGGGTGGGTAGGGATCACAGACAATATTTGCATTGTTTACCAGGACATGAAAAGTCATGAGGTTTAAAGGATATATGCACAGCGTACAACCAGTACATAGTTGCTTCAGACAGCCTGCTGCTGGGACAACCAAATCATGGCCTCAGGGCAAAGACGAGAGAAGATCCTGTTCCCTGCAAGTGTGCTGGCAGCAGCCCTGACTCTGCCCTGAACTCCTGCACGACCAGGATGACTGTGACTCCGATCCCAGGGACTGTCACCAAGGAAAGAGGAGGCGAGATTGGAGAGGTGGCTCCACTGGAGCTTCTGACACCAGGAGATGAGCTGAAAGAGTGAGAGCTTGGCCTTTTCGTGACTCTTGGTAGAACAGACTTGTTTGAAGAAGTAGCAGTTGGAAGGAGAGATAACAGAGCAGATGCAGCTGTGGGGTAAGAGGCCAAAAGAGAAGGAGGCAAGATGAGGGAAGACCACTGCTAGGAGACTTATTTAGCCAAGCCAGCTGCACATCTCATGGCATGTTTGGGTTTAATTGATTTTTATACTAACAGACAATTAAGTTGATCTATTTATTTTTCTATGTTTCTCTAGTACTGAGTCATTTCCTGGGAGGCAGGAAGAAAATAGCATTTTTCTCAAAGCTTCAAAACAGTGTTTTAGGGTTTGGATTGAGGATTCTTTGTTTCTTTCTTTCAATGAAACAACTACATTTAAAACAAGCATGAAAACAAAAAACAGAGGTGGACAGCCCCTAAACTTCTGCCAGAGTTGCTCTTTGCTCACGGAAATGGGTGTCATGGGTAGCCCAAAGCAGTGTGCAGGGTGAAGGGTGAGACCTACCAAAGCAGCCAAGCACCAGACTGCCTTGTCATCGTATTCACCCGCAGAGGCTGATGCTTTTTCCAGCTCCTACACACGTCACTGGTGTCAGTGCCTGTCTGCTCCGCAGCATGCTGACCTTTCTTCTGGTTTATACATCAAAATGGCCTGTTTTGGCAGTGGTTTCCAGTTCAGTAAGCCACATGCCTTTGCACTGTAGTGGAGGTAGGGCAAAGCTGGCTATAGTCCCCAAAGCTCATGTTAGTAAATGCTGTTAGTCTGGGGAAGCCTAGTGTGAAACATGGTGAGTCTGGATCTCTTTTTTTTTTTTGACAGAAAGCTATAAGTACAATGTGTTAGTTAGATCTTTGACTAATAAAAGCGGACATCTGCAATCAAGCTAATTTGATAGAGATTAGAGCCTAATTAAAAGCAAAGAAGCAAAGATGCCGCTAGCGTCAGAGCTAAGCACACCCACAGAGCAGCATGCACTGACAACAGAGAGATGCACTGGCCTTTTGAGAATAAACAGCAGTCAACCACCTTGAAGGAGAAGACACACCACCCACAAAGATCCCAAGCAGCAACCGTACTCTGTCCTGTCTTCCCTGTGGACTGGGGACAGGAAATCCACCAGCCATGGTGGAATGAATAGCAAAAACTTCAATTGACATCAGTGGGTCCTAGACTCATCTTGTTCCTTTTTCTGTTTCTTACATGGGTCCTGTAATACTTGGCATCCAGAATGTTTTACATGTAGTTTCTTGGTGAAGAAGGAAGAAAATATACACTTCCAGAGTTACTGCTTGTACATCATGCAGCTGGCATGAGAGGAACCGTTGCTCTTGGTTGAGCATTGGCATAATTAAGCTGAAAGTCAGAGTCCGTGAAGTTTCCTCAGATCAGAGGCTTATCTCACTGCAATATTTAGCTAGTTATCTTCCTTAAATAGTACACCTTGGAGGTGGTAGTGGGAGAGAAGAAAAGTTTTAAAGTTGTGCTCCTTGACCTAGAGAACATGGCAGGAAACCACAAGAGGTAAATTGGGACCATGCACAAAGCAAACTTGATCCTGCCTCTACCCCTGGTATCTCATGTCTGTCTTTCATGGTGCTGAAGCTTGCTAGGACCCTTAGCACTGCATGATGCACAGTAACACCTGGAATTAAGTGCAAGCCTGAAGCTCTAACCCTTGGAGATCAGCAGGCACATGGTCAACATCAAGCACTTGTAAAATATAGCCCGTCTGTTGAAAACAGCTTGATTTTTTTATTCACAACAGACTGCATTAACCCGTTCTCAACTAAATTGTCAAGGGGTCAGTGATTTAACTTTTTAAAACAAAAGGAAGCAAGAGGATACTGGTGACTCATTTCCTCCACAAAGCGTCATGCAGCTCATCTTCCTCATGTGTTGTTTGTTTTGCTGATTAGTCTTTAGGTAGATATTCATATATCAACTATTATTTTCCATTGTGAATTGCGGTTTTCTGCCCAGCAGCAAGTCCAGTTTCCAGGGTAATTGGGAAGCCAACTCCTTTCTAACTACGCAAGAGATGAACTGTGTTTCCTGCAACTTTAACGTCTCTAATGTTAGTGGTTGAGTAATAACCGGACACAACAATGTCTTCTATAAGGAAATATGCCAACAATTGCTGCTTAGAAGTGAATAAAACTTACTCTTTTTTTTATTTTTTTCTTTTTTTACAAAAAAAAAAAGAAAGAAAAAAAAAAGTGTTTTGAATGATTTGAAGCTGCGGTAACAGTCCTTTCCAGTCAAATCTTACCCTTCACAACAACAGGATGCATCTCTCTATTTAAGCAAGCAATAATATTGGGTTTAGTCACTACACATGCTTCGCTTCCTGTTCGGGGTATTGCACAGAAAACTCACTCAGTGCGTATCAGATAACTAATTCTTTGTCTATTTACCAATTTTATATACAGAGATGTTTTCTAATACCATCTGTGTGTAAAGAAAATGTATCTTTGCAATAAGCTAGCGTGAGCTGTTTATTGGCTGCCTGAGCTACAACAAAATTAAGGAAAGCAGCCTCTAAAAGACTGCACTGCTGTTAGCATTAGCAAAGCTGTGTGTATTTAGGGTCTCAATGCTTCTGACATGGTCAGAAAAATTTACTGTCACAGAATGTTCATTCCGGTTGTACAAGACCTTTCACCTAAAAATTCCCAGTTGCTTAAAAGGCAATTACTGGGAGTAATGGCAAGATTTAGCTGAAGGATTTCTGCATTTACCCCCTGCTAATGATCTGCTGGGGTTCTGTCATCTCCCAAAGCATAAGCATAGCAGCAGTAATTCTGATGTCTGTCACCGCTTTCCTTACTTAGATTAACAGTTTATTTCATGGCTGACTTCCCATCTTGCTAAGTTAGTTTCTCCATATCAGGCTGTACTAATGAATAGAGAACAGATTCTGAGCTCACTCTCTCTTCCAAGGGAAAAAAGCACAAGCTCGGCTGAAATGCATGGAGTTGCTCTGATTTGACCCCGGTGTAAGGGGGATCCTCCTCGCCTTCAGGTAATTGCCCTGGGGCTTTTCTTGCAGCCAGGCAAGTGCTGCTGCTGACATTCTCCTAGAAGCAATTAACATTTCAATCATCTCTGTATTTCAGCAGTGCAGTTCCTGTCATAGTGCTGAAGCAATAAGACATGACAGGCAATGCCCCATGCCTCCGAACTGAGAGGCTGTCATGAGATCCTGAGAATGTCCCTTATGGTGGAGGACAGGCTGGATCTTTGCACTGCACATTTAGTGAGATGCTGAGGAAGGAAATGCATATCAAAGCTGGTGACAACTTCTGAGTATGCATAAAGCAAGGCTGTGCTGTGGTCTCCACTTTTTTATAGAAATCTATAATTTTTTTTATCATTTATCTATCTATGGGTCTGTCAGTGGAGGGTTTTCAATCAGGAAACTACCAGCATTTGCAGATCCAGTGTTTCATTCATCATCTGAAGTCAGACTGAAGATCTGCCAGCCCAGCCAATTGTTTTAACATTTCCCTGCTGAGCTACCCACAGCTGGGAAGACGAAGGGGGTGTTAAGCCACCATCTAACCCCAAGGGTCAAGTTTCTGTGTCAGTGTCAATCAGGAGCCTCCTTTCAGTCCAGCAGCTAGAAATAAAATCATCAGAATGGACCATGCTTTCCCCCAGTGCCAACAGCTGAAAGGGGAATGGGGTCACACCAAATAGTGCGTAAAAGGAAAAAGAGGCTCAAGGGGAACCTTGTCATTGAACGTCACCTTTATCCTCTTGCCACGTGAATTAAAGGTCCCTCAACACTCCAGCTCAAGACGTGTTTAGCAACTTTTATCACTTACATCCTTTCTCCATCCTGTTTGTCCCTTTGGCCAGCTCGGTAACTGACCCGGTTTCACTGATTTCTGTGAAGATCAGCCAAGCCTTCCAAGCTAGAGAAGTGGGTCACTGTGCATCACCTACACTGGGACTTCAGGGAGAGGTTGCCTTGACTCTCTTAACTGAGGAGCCTTTCTGCTGACACATGAAGCTGAATCTTCACCTCTGTCACCAGACTATGACTGGCTTCTGTAGGAGGAATGCCTGGAAAGTGCTTGAGGTAAAGGAGGGTTTAGTGACTCGACATCTGTGCGAACCATGCGTACGTTGGTTCAGATAAATTTAACTTGGGACTTGCAGTGTTTGAGAAGCTCAGACCGAAAACAAAGCCAGCAGATTATAACTCCCCAGTGAGGGTGTTATTGCCAAATGGATGCGCTGCATCAAGTGCTTACAAGAAACAAATGTATCAAAGAGGGAGAAATAATCCTCCTGTTAAAAAACACTGCAAACAAAACGGCAAATGTTGCCATCGCTGTGGAAATTTTAACTGTGACAGAGTGGAATTTTCAGCCCTCAAAAAACTGCCTCTTAGCCCAAAGTGGAAAGCAGAAAGCTTTGTGCTTAAAAAAAAAATAAACTAAAAGAAAAATAACAGAAGCCACAGGACCTACCTTTTAAATGTGTTTTCTTCTTAGACCAGGTTAAAATTATGCTTAGAGATGGTTTATTAAGCTAATGATCAGCTCTAAAAAGACCCAGTCCAGAAAAACAGGAAAGTAACAGTGTTTATCAGCAATTTTATTCATTAAATAGCACTGGACAGTTTCAAGCTAAGAACCAGTTTAAGTACTTAATCATTTCAGAGCCAAAATTCATCCAGTTTCTGTAAGAAAAAACATCAATCCCATCTCAGTACAACTAAAAGAAGTGCACTGTACTTTAACCGGTTTCCCTTTTGAAATCGAGAGAGTAATAGCAACTTGTGAAAACAGACACCTCCCAGGCTGAATCACAAGGATGCTTGGAAATGAACAATAAAATTCAGGTAGTGACATTTGCTGTAAAACAAAAGAGCCCCACTTCACCGTAGTACTCCCATCTTTTACTGTAGTGCTATTCCCGAGAGTACAGTTGTAAGTGTTTTTTCTTAGTATAGTGTGAATGACTCAGCCCAGAAGGGTTTTGCCCTCTGTTCCCCCAAGGGACTGATGTGCAGGATGTGTTTCACACGGGAAGTTTTCCAGTGTCTTCCTGAACTTGCCAGACCTTCCTCCTCTGCTTTCCAACTCTGCAGTGCTCTCAGTGTAAGCTGGTAAAGGCTAGGGTTAGACTGAAAAGGGCTGGATAAGTGGACCAGCAGATGCATAGAACTAGGCTTCATTCCTGATCCACCTGTGCAACAGTGCCTTCACTACCAAAGGTAACTCCAGCATCAATGTGAAGCTGGTGAGCCCCTGGTCTAGACAGCAGCTCTGGCATTTAACACAGTTGCCAAAGCATTGCTGATGTGAATCAGGCCGATAGCCTGGGGGAAGCGGGTGTCTTCTGTTGATAACCTGTGCACAAAGATCTGGTAGCCCAGCAGCACTCTGAAGGGTTGTGAGGCATCATCTCCTATGGCATTTGTAGAATCCAGTCTTTATTACCTGCTGACAGGTGTGAACACCAAACTCCCTTGTATTTTTGAACAAACTGAAAGCAGTGAGACATTCAGATTCTCATGGTTGTGGGAAAATAAGGAACGTGTGCTTAGCTGCAGGGTAGCTCTCAGCAAATTATGACCGTCACAGAATTATTCCAATTACATCATCATTATATATACAGTTAATACGTGAAAGCCAAGGCAGGCAAACATATGCTTTGGGTTTTATCTTCTGCACAAGCTTCTAATCTTTCCTTGGGAAATGACCATGTAGTTTATCGGTACCTTCACATTAATTTTTAAAACCTCAAGACTTCGACCAAAAGAAACAGGCTGTTTACTGTTTTTCATTCTTATAAATGTAGTTGTTGCTTCCTCATTAACTATTTAGCATCCAGGCAGATCACTGAATGAGCTTAGCTTGGCAGAACCTCAGAGTTGTAACCACTGAAGGAAAACGTCATTGCTTTCCGTATCTGATAGATTTTGGTTAGCAGAGATTAAAAAGCAGCAATAACAGACCCTTAATAAGATGTGTTTGGCAAGAAGATACAAAATAACTATTAAGCTGGTTTACATCTGTTTCCTTTTTTCATTCATTTTGTTGTAACTAATTGCATACTGGACATTAATCTGCTATCACAGTAACTTGGATTATTTTGTTTCTGGGTTTAAGCTCCACACCACTGTCACTGATTTCATTACTGCTACTTCACCAGTAAATAATAAGCATCTTTTTTTTCTCTCTATACCCAGTCTCCTGCAGTCAAAGTGATGAGCAGCACCTCTCTTTAAATACCCTGTCAGGCAAAGGTATGCAGAATGACTGGGCTAGCTCTGTTCAGTTCTGCATTGCCAGAGAGTTCATATATGTAGAGTCTGATAATTATGTATCAAACAGTACGAGATTTTGAAAGACTGGAGGCAAATCTGTGGAAAGCTTTATGAACTTCAGAAAAAAAAATCTTCTGAGTATGCATATTTCCCCCAAAATACCTCATATATAACAGCAGGTATTGCACTGCAGGTTCAGGAGAAAAGAGGGTTTTTTTCATAGGACAACATTTTTTTTTTTCTTTTTTTTCTGGCAATGTGAACCAAAAAGAAGATAAATGTTTCTTCTCTGTAGAGAAATGTGAGAGTTTGCTTCTGCTGGTCATTTTTCAGTGTTCAGGAGGTGTGGGGGGCTGACTCGTGGGGTATGGGTTGGGATAGCGTTGGCATTTCGCCATGCAGCAGTGCGCATGGTGCCTGCCCATGGTGGCCTAAGGGGCAATCAGAGCAAGCCTCTCAGTCATCCTGGCTGGCCAACGGCCACATCAGTGCATGTCACCTATAGAGAAGAAGGGCTCTGAAAATAAGAACATTAAGTGCTTTCTACAAAGGCAGGGCTGACCTGGGCCTGGCCCCTCTACTCAGCGCTGTATTTGTTTGCAACTCTGCAGGTGCCGAGTGTGTTGCCTGTATTAGAAGTGGATAAATGCAACCCGATAAGGACAATTGTGATGTTCTGGGTGTTGGCAGGAATAATCAATTGCAAAGAAAGGGGGTAAAGAGCCAACAAGAGCAAGCAGCAGTTGGCTGAGAAGGTATGGGGGTTAGAGTGGACCGCAGGCTCAGTGGGAGCTGGCAAGGTCATGCAGTTCTTAATAAAATAAAGGTGGAAAAAAAAGGCAAACATCATACTGGGGTAGATCAGTGAAAGTACAGTCTATAAGCTGTGAGATCATCCTACTACGCTACTCAGCATGAGTAAGGCCACAGCTGGGGTACCATATCCAGCCTGGGGACAAGTACTTGAGGACAGTTGTGGGTCAGCCTGAGAGAGATGAAGAACAGGAGTGGCTCAGAAACTGAAGTTACAAAGAAAAGTTGAAGGAACTGAAAAAACGAACTGAAGGAATGACTGAATAGAGTAATGATAAATATGTAAAGAGCTGCCACGAAGAGAAAAAGACACTATACTTAATGTTGCTTGTAGGAAAGGTAGTGGTGGGCTTAAATCATAGAAACACATGGCTTGGAAATTAAGACAAAAAATTGCCACCCAGAAAAATGGAGACAACAACAGAATAGACTGCCTCACTGGAAGCGTTTAAGGACAGATTAAAACATGTTAGTTAGGCATGGCATGGGTTTGCCGCTAAGCGGGACTGGGAGTCCTCTGAAAAGGTCACTCCATTCTATTTTTCTTTGCCTCTGTGCTTGGATGTAATTGTATTGCTTTCTTAGACTTTAGGGACCAAATATAGAAGACTTTTCTAGGAAACTTCCCCTAGACTACAAATAGAGTTTGATCTTTTGGAAACCACAATGACTAAAAGGCAACGTGTGGTAATTCCGTTCAGGAGCCAACTGTCTCTGAGACAGTGCAGGGGACTGTCTCAGCTCGGTGTCCCCCCTTCATCTCTCTGTTCCTTGGAATTTCACCTTCAGCTAAAAAGGTGCAGTATTTAGTTTTAAGTAATGGCAAAGCTTGTAGGGAGTTTGGGAGGAACAAAGCTAAGATGTGTCTTTTCTGCTGTCTCCAATTGTTCTTTTCATAGAGAGAAGCATCTCTGCTCATCTGCTTCTACCCTGAACAGCTGCTTCTTCCATTGGTCCTACATGCCCAATCCAGCCAGCCAGTCCTACATACAGAGCATTCTCGGATTTACCACAGCAGTTTTGGTAGCTTTACCTCTTCCCTCCAGATTCATTTAATCAGAGAAAATCAAAATTTTCCCCCATTTGCTGACAGAGTATCAGGGTGGAGAATTCAAGCTGAGTATCACAGAAACAGAGGGCAGGCCTGGGGAAGGCAGCAGTTCTGTTGTTGCCATAGGAGGCAAGGACTGTCAACAGCGTGTAGTGACAGGTAAAGTAACTCCTGGCAGCACCACCAGAGAAGAGGGAATATGTTCCACAGTGCATCCCCTGCTTCCTTATGCACTGATAAAAGCATATTACCAGAACAGGTTTTATGCTGCCTTTCTAGGGAGAACAGGGGAGATAACAGCTTGAAGAGAAGGAAGGGAGGAGTAGGTAGTGCTTGAGACTTGGGGTATCTGGTTTCCAGCCTCAAACACATGTTCCAGGTGAAAACATGTGACCTGCTTTTCGGATTTACATCTCTTTCCGTGAGCCCAGGAATGGTCTCAGACTAATGGCATTTTTTTTTTGTTTGTATGATTTGAGAACACTGAGTTTGTGTGATGTTGAGAAGAAAAAAATTCATATAATTACATAAAAAATAAAAAGCCATCCTTGGCCCCTCTACTTTTTAAAAATGAAATTCAAGTTGATTATAATAGGTTTATTCTTGTTGAAGAATATGGATCAGGGTTTGGATGTGAAGATTGTCTTCATTTGACAGGCAGCTGGAAGGGTGCACACGCTTCAGTAAAGCACTGCTGATCTCTGTCAGACAGTAGTGCGTATAAGCCTCAGTGTACTCCTCTGGTTTAATTACATGACCAGTACTCATGAATGGGAGCCTGAGCTTCATCTCCACTGACCTTAAAAATCCCCTGGAGGTTTACAATAAGACAGAACATATGTTTTCTGGTGATTCCTGTAAAATGAAGAAACACAGAAAACACTTGTTCTAGTTTTGATTTTTTTCAGGGAACAATGTAATGCACCATCAGAGCTTCCACATTCTTGCAGGCACATTTGGAAGTTCTACACTTATTTCCTGTGACATACATGGGATTTGGCAGTTGTATGCAGATCAGATCGGGATTTCATACATGACAGCCTCTGCCTTGAATATCTGCATGAGTCTAAACCACATGGACAGGAATTCTGGCTCTTGCTGATAAATTAGATCATCTTAATAGACGATTTATTGTAATGAATTAAATATATGGCTACAGCTCAGTCACATTAATGACTCTGTACTAGGGCAGACATACAGAAACTAACTTTTAATTGATGGCTTGATTGTTGTCTAGCCACAGCAATGCAGAGCTCTGGCTCTGGCAGATGGTGTTTGGTGGCAATGTCTCAGTGCTTACTCCAGTTTCTGACCTGAACAAAGGCACTGGTTATTGCCTGCATATAGAGACCCTAAAGAGTCTTTTCAGTAAGCATGTAACACCCACGCTGAATGCATGGATGGGAGTGGAGTGTGAATCAGCTGCTCTCTGAAGGTCACCATGGCTGTTGGGAGCTCAGCTGGAAGTCATGGCTCCTAGTGAGCATCATGGATCTATCAGCAGAATTAAAATTCTCACCAGGGGACAGGATGGAAAGATAGTGGACAAGGACATGCATGCAAAGAAAAATACATCTACGTCAATGTGCTCAGTGGGAACTGATTTGCCTTTCACCCCAAGTATTAGGTGACTGCAAGGTAGATGAAGTGGTTTTGATGTGGTTTTCTGTAATTAGTATTTCTTTTTTTTTTTTCCTATGGGTTTTCTATTGGTTTTCTCTTCTTTTCTTTCTCTCTTATGCACTCCCTTCATATCCATGTCTTAGCTATTTTTCACACTTTTCCCTTTCACTATGCTTCACCCCAGTTCTTCCCAATACAGCTATGCAGATTTACAACCCCTTTCATTTCCCATGACACTGCTTACATTCACAGGGCAAAAATCAGCCTTTTCTTGCCAGTCTATGCAGCCATCCTCCCTGCCAGTCCTGAATGACTCTAGACTGCTACTCCCTTGAGGACTAAACTAGACTGGGATTTATTAAACCCTTAGCCCCCTGTTGATAAATGATAAATGGCCTCAGGCAGTCAGCACTAAGGTGAATGCACACTGCTTCTTTGTAGAGGCACAGTAAACCCTGCCACAGAGTGCGCTGCCCCAGGCATTCCTAAACTATCTTGTCCTGTGTCAGCAAGATGCCTTAAGAACTCTCTATAGTGCTTTCACTGCTCCATTCTCCCTCTGCTCCCACCCTGTGCATTTCAATACGGTAAGGAAAGGATTTCATCCTTAATTGAAATTCCTTTCATCAGCCCAGATCTAGCCTGAACAAAGATACTGATGTGAAAAAAGCAGTCAGGAACATATCTTTAAAATGTCAATTTGCCAGTGACAGGCATAAAATGCAGTCACTGCAAATCAAGGCTCTAAACCCTCCCTGTACATCACATAGCTGCCACTTTCCCCCCAGCCCCCTCATCCCTCCCATAAGTTTTGAAGCCTGTACATCTTTGTTTTCATTTCCACATTCTTCTCATATTGTATTCACAGGAACACTGAGGATAGCTGGGTCTTGATTAAACTCCTGCAAATCTTAGAAAAAGCTCCCTGAATAGTGTCATTTATCTTAGACTCTCACTCCTGAAGAAATTGATCATTCAAGCTTTGTGAATTTTCTCTTTTTTTTTTTTTTTTCATTCATTCTGGTAAAGTAATTGATGTGCTTTTGTCCATATAGACCTCTCAGTTTAATGCTACATAGGTTTACATGGCATGAAATTACTACGATCTTGTTTGGTGGCAGAAACAAGAAATGAAAGTCCTTTCTACTGGCACAATGTAGGGAAGGATACACCCAATAGAAAAACATTAAGTGTGGGCCATCTACTGAAGGCTATATTTAGCTTGCTTACCTTAGGTGACTAATTTAAATGTTACACCTTAAAGTCTTGACTATACAGAGTCCAGAGCCTGGCACTCTGGCAGCTTGCATGATTAGAAACATCCACCACCCTCTCGAGCTTCAAGGCCACTCTAAGCATGAGGACCAGCTTAAGCTATCTGCAAAGGAAGGTGCTTTTTCGGACTGCCAAGGGTGAATGAAGAGCCACGGCCCCAGTGCTTGCTTTGTTCATGGCAGCATCTTGGAAGGGAACACAGTGTGCTGCTGCCAGCAGGGAGGCTGGGCTCTGTGGGGTGGAGGACCTGTCATGTCCCTGGAGTAGCAGTTACTGCCCTGACTCTCCCTTCCTCCTGGCAGCCTTGGGGCCCTAGTGCCTGGCTCTCCTTCCTTGCTCCATCCCTTCCCTCTACTCTCTTCTTCCTTTGTATGGGCACACCTTTGCCCAGAAACTGCAAAGAACTTGACAGTGATGATGAAAAACAATGCCAAGTATGCTGATTAATAGTGCTTCATTTCCCCTGTTCCTCAGCCTGGTAGACTCCACTGTGATTGCTTGCCTTGTGCTTCAAGTGGGGGAGACGTTGCCTTTCACTGTTGCTCCTGCCTTACTGTATTCCAGAACAGGTCTGGGGTACGGATACTAACTTACATGAGCAGGAAGAACTAATACTTGCACTCTTCATGTGCTCTTTGTCCAGGAAATAAGCAAAAACACATTGAGGAACTTCCTAGTCTGAATTTGGCATTCGTAGCCACTCCTGCCATCAGATGATGGCTGCACGTGTGCAGGTATTAGATGCAGACTGTTTACCCAGCTGTAACAGTCACACAGTTGGCAAGCAGCAGCAGGAAGTCAGACACAGTTAATGTTTAAGATACATAATCTTCACAGTGCTCCTGCCAGGTGTCTTCTTTGGCTTCAATCTCACTGTCTTCATGCCTGTTCTTTTGTCTGTCTAGTGTTCAGGAAAAGGAAGTGGACTATGACATGCTCTGGCCCTTGTAACGGGCATGGTGAGACTACAGGACATGGTGGAAATAATCAAGACGTAGCCAACCACTGTGTGCTCTATTTGTTATATTTACCTTTTTGGTAGCTATTTGAAGGGTTTCACCGATCACCTGAAGCATTTTTCTAGGTCCATCAATAGTTAATTAAAGACTGATAGTAAAAGTCTCCTAGATACCATGTTTTCCTGTGGTTTACTTCCCATCCCATTCGTTTATTATCAAATGCTTGCGTGTTCTACCCTTGCAGGCCATATATTACCATTTAGTGAAGGAGCAGGGTACGCCACCGACTCTTAGTGTCATCTTAGTTACAAGGCACAGCAGTAGGCACGTCTTTATTTACAGAGCATTAAAAAGATGAGTTCTGTGGTAACAGAAGAAACAGAAATACTTGTTTTTCTTGAGCATTTTCACAGTATTCAGTCAAGTGAAAACTATGCAGGCGCCTGCTGGCTGCAAAATGAAAAGGAGAAGAGTGAGAAGAGGTAGTATGGGTTTGGGGGAAGAGATTTGAGACGAGAGGGACCACTAGACTGAAGCAGTAGTATCGAGGGGAACACACAGGGGAAAGATCCAAATCAGCTATTCTTCAAGAAGGAATTTCGGATGTCGAGCTTGTGCAATACTGGCACACTCCATGTCCATGATCTTTCTGTGTCCACCACAGCTGAATACCTGGACATAATGATGTCAGCAGATTTGCACATCCTGGAAACATCCTCACCCCAGGGAAAAGTGTGAGATCCTTAGCAAAAGAGGTGGCTAAATGAAGGAGGGAGCATGGTATGAGGAACCAAAGCTATCTATGGTGGTGGAAGTAGCCAGCATGGCTGTTGGTGGGTACTGTAACTAGGACAGCTCTTAGACTTGGCTACAATGTCATGAGAACAAACCAAGTTCCAGGCAGTGCCAGGGACAAGGTCCGTGTGAGAGGCACCAAGCTGTCTTGTGTCCAGCTTTCCACAGCCACCCCTTTGGCCCAGCAGGCTGCAACACAACTCCCCAGGACTACTGTGGATCCTGGAAGGTTAGAGATGTGGCTGCCACTGAAGCAGCACACAAATGGATGGATAAAAGTTCTCTTTATTTTCACGCTCTTAGGCAGTTGTGCACTGCAGATCTCTTTTGACAACTCTGGATACAGGATACATGCTAAATGAGTGCTAATTTTAAGTCCTGGTTGCTTTACTTTCTTGAGCTACAAACTTACGGACACTGTCTTCAGGTTGCCATGATGACTTCAGGAACTCCTTTTTCTTACTTTTGTGACCTTCTCGTCTAGCATGATTTCCATTTCAGTCACTCCCTCTTGCTCCTTTCTTCATTTTGTTCTCCAAGACTTTGGCAAACATTATCTTTCATGAGGAGGCACTCACTGTGCAGGAACTATGTTACTGTACAAGAGATGGACTGAGATTAATGCACAGTACAGCAAGAGTATGACGAGAACAATGAAGAAACTCCAATAACTAGTAAGATTTGCACAGGCCAGTTCACTTGAGCAAATTTCATGACACTTGCTCTTGGATTCAGAGGACACTTTAATCTCACTACTATAAACATGACCTAAGGAAGGACCAGGGTGGAGCATGGGAAATATTGTCCTTTTAATTGTCTATTCTTTAGAGTAGCAATCTAGTTATGATGTAACAGCTTCTGCTGTCTGGCCCCAGGCGAGTCATACGGCCTTTGAAAGGGTTCTGAGAACTGTTAGCTTCACTTGGTGCTACATGCCCAAATTCCAGCTCTTATCTTGGTTCCAGTGTGTGTGCAGTGAGACGGACACATAGCGGCAGCACTAGGCGGGCTTTTCTCAGATGTCATCGGCCAGATCACTTCTCAGGGTATACGCAGGGTTTTCTCCGGGTTGTATCAGTCTTCCCACAGAATATCAATAGTGCCTCTTTAAGAGTATAGGGGGAGGCCGTTTGTGATGCCCAAGGAATTTCACAGGGTCATTCATTTATCTATTCTGTATTTTCTTTATCCAGATTTTTCTATCATGCTCTGTGGAGCCAGAGTCCTTTTTATTGTTTCATCGAATGTCCGGACAGCCCATACGTGGGGCACACTGGCTGTCTCTGCCACCTGAAGGAACCCAGTGTCAGTAGGTCGGACATGCTTCAGTACCTTACCCATGTCTGGGCACTGCCAGCCTCCCAGTGGCACATGCCTGGGACATGTGTAATAAACTGGGTGTTCCCTGTCCTGCAAACAGTCCATCCATGCCAGAGACCACACTTTCAAGCTGGCTGGAGATACGCAGCCTTCCTTTTCTCCCGTAACAGTCAGCTTAGACACAACTATTGCTGGCTGAATTTAAGATTTCTGGAATTCCTGTTGTTGGCAAAACTAGAGATTGATGTGGATGAGGGCTGGTCTTACTTTTGACATTAAAGAGACAAAGGTGTATCACACATGACTCAGTCTTTCGTACACAGGTTTTGAACTAACTTCCTTACGGCTGGCAAACGTTAGCATGGAAAGAGGAGTTTCTCCAAGCTTTGTCGCTACTGAAATGGTCTCAGCTCAATGTTCTTCCTCATAGGTGGCAAGTCGCATAATGGACACACAACAGGAGAGCACCATAAAGGGGTGAATGTGCATGGTGTGCCTCCAGTCACAGCACTGCTTGGATGTACACAAATAACACAGCAAGTGCAGCACCACAGGTGTCATTTTGTTTTCACCTGGGCCACAATACAGGTTATTTTTTTTCCAGCAAGCACACAACACTGGTTAAGGGTATGTCCAGTTGTCATTTGCCCGTAGTCTATTGCATTCTGCTCTCTGGGCAATGAACACGTTAAGACACACAGCATCTCAACTGCCGCTTTGGGGGTTCTGCCTTATACCCTAAATGACTTGCTGATTTATTCAATAAATTACTTGGGATTTGAATTACAGGATTGATCTTCTAAGGAAATGAGGTTTCTCCAGTTGCTCTAAGTTTTCTGTGGTATCTCTTGAAACCCCTGATGGATTTCAGCCAACTCTAACAGATGCAGAGGTGTTTATAGCTTTCAGATCGGGGTAGCCCAGCACACTGGGCGCTCTGGGTGCTGCCCGCTGAGGAGCAGCTTTGTTCACATTTCTGCACGACCACACGGGCAGCTCTCTAGGAGCAAGACCCGAGGCCATGGGGCAGGTCGGGAAGCTGCCAGCCAGCCCGGCCTGCCCAGCCCCTGACCGGCAGCCCGGGCCCGCCATGGCACGCTGGGGGGCTGTGGGGTGAACGCGGCCTTAGCAGCGAAAAGCCCTTTCCTCAGGATGACCCGGGCGCACCGGAGCCGCGAGGCTCGGGAGCGGCGCCAGAGGCTCCCCAAGGCTGCGGGGCGTCAGAGGGGCCGCGGTCCCGGCAGCCAGCGCCGCGAGGCCGCAGAAGGGCGGGCGGCTCGGTCCGGACCCCCGCGCTACGCACACCGCGGCCCCCGTCGCGCCGCGCATGCGCCAGGGGTGGGCGGTGGGGGAGGGAGGGGGGGAGGAGAGGGCGCGAGTGCTCCCGCTGCACGTGACAGCGGCGGCGAGGGGCTCCCTTAAAGGGCCAGGAGGCACCGCCCCGCCTCGCTCTGCCGGCTCCTGCTGCCGTCCCGTTCCCCGCCCGCTCGGCTCTGCCCCGCCCCGCCCCGCCCCTGCCGTGCACCTGCTCGGCGCCCCGGCGCAAGGCCTAGGGGGCAGCCGCGAGCCGCAGCGGGCGCTGCGGGCAGCGCCGGGCCCCCGCCTCGTCCCCGCGGCACCTGCGGCGGGCGGCCCCGCTCCGCGCCCGTAACCCGGAAGCGGTGCGGCTGCGAGGAGGGGAGAGCGCCGGGATATGGCCGCTGCCTGCTCCTGCCTGCGCGCCGTAACCGGCATGGCCTTGCCCGCGGCGACGCGCGGCTGAGCTTCGACCTTGCCTTCCCCTTCCCCCCTGCTCGACGGACCCTCCTCTTCCTCATTCTCCTCCCGCCGCCGCTCGGACGCTGCCTGGGCCGGGCCGGGGGCGGTAGCGCCGAGGGGGGCCCCTTGCTGCCTTGCGGGGCCCGCGGGGCTGAACATCGCGGGGGGCTGGGAGCGGGGTGGAGCCGGGCAGGCGCCGGGGGCCGCGCGTGGTGCTGGGGCGGGGGGAAGGGGCCTTTCCCGGGGCGGGTGCATGTTCCCTGCGGGGGGGGGGCCGGCTCGGAGTTCTGGAGCGCCGCACTGAGCCGCAGGACCCGGGCATTCATTGTATAAATGTATACACGTACGTGGGACTTGCTTCCTCTGAGGGGATCTAGGGTGGTGCTGTAGGGAGTTGCATTGACCGTAGCGCTAGCTGTGGAATTTTTAAGGGCTGGTTGTACTTCATTTGTATTTTGCGGGGTTGTTTGGTTTAGTTTTGGTTTTTTTCTATAAGCACGTTTTCAGGCTTCAAGGCGCTGCGCTGTTTTTGCTGAACTGTAGTTCCTCTAAGGTTGGCATTGTTTGCATTTTGGGAGGGCAGCCGGTAGCCTTGCAGGAAGGCGCGCAGGTTGCGTTGGAGGAGGGCTCTGGGTCGGTTCCGTTTGACTTCCTTCCAGCATAGGTTAGTTTTTCTCCGGCGTCTCTGATGCCAGAACAAGGCCCCAGAATGAACGGTTTCTCTCTGGGCGAGCTCTGCTGGCTGTTCTGCTGCCCGCCTTGCCCCAGCCGCATCGCCGCCAAGCTGGCCTTCCTGCCCCCGGAGCCCACCTACACCGTGCTGCAGCCTGAGCAGCAGCAGGAGGCTGGGGCAGCGGCCGGGGCGGGGACCCCGACGGGATCAGGCACCTGCAGTCTGCACCTGAGCGAGCGGGCGGACTGGCAGTATTCGCAGCGGGAACTGGATGCTGTGGAAGTGTTCTTCTCCCGCACGGCCCGAGATAACAGGCTGGGCTGCATGTTTGTACGCTGTGCCCCCACTGGCCGGTACACGCTGCTCTTCTCGCACGGTAATGCTGTGGACCTGGGCCAGATGTGCAGCTTCTATATTGGCCTTGGCTCCCGCATCAACTGCAACGTCTTCTCTTATGACTACTCTGGCTACGGGGTGAGCACCGGCAAGCCCTCTGAGAAAAACCTGTACGCAGACATTGATGCAGCCTGGCAGGCCCTCAGGACAAGGTAAACGGATGTTGGGAACACGGTGTTTCTGTCTCTCCTTTTAATCCTAGAAAGTCCGGTGTCTGCACAGTTAACCTGCTGAGAGGTGGAGGGGAAGGGTTTGTAGATGGTTTGAGTTATTTTGATGGTCTCACCAGATGTTCAATCGACAGCTACAAGGTGGTTTGCTGGATGACTTCATTTGTTAAAAGGCTACGCAAGCCTTCATCGTTGGGCCTCTTCTAGAGTTAGGTGTTCATTCAGCTGTACGTTAGCCATTGCTTCACCATTGAAAATCTCCATCTTGAGCAGGAGATACTGCACTGGTTCAGTTTGAGCTTGCAGGGTGCAAAAAGCCTTGTGTTAGAGACCTGTCTATGCTTAGAGGTAACCCAGGTGAGCCAAAGCTTCGGCTGACTTTGGCAGTAGCCTATGCTAGTGCTTACCCAGAAACTGCTGCTGTCCTGTGACGCATCTGCGGTTGCGTTCAAGCGTGCTACATGGACGGCTTTCTATTTTGGCTGCCAAACAACTGTTACCAAATTGAGGAGGGTAGTGAGGTGGAAGGCAAAAGTGTTGACAGGTGGAAGTTGAGCTGGGGATTCTGACGGGAGGAGATGCCCAAGTAGGTGACATCCAAAGGGCTGGAGCAGCAATGAGAAGGCCCCGGCGAGGCAGCGTGGCCAGTAGGAACAGGGATCCCTTGGCTTCCAGGAAATCCTGAGTAGAGCTGCAGCCTCGGACTCCTTTCTACAGCTGAATTCCATCCCTGGGCCTCTCTTGCTTCTTCAGTCCACAGGAACCATGAGCTCCTTTTGCTGTTGCATAAGTGGTTCTTAAAGTAGAACCTTGCAGAACATATCTTGAAAGAGAGAGCTTTAAAAAGCTAAAATTGTTGCAGTATGGCAAGAGAAAAGAACAATGAATGTGTTCTGTTCTTGGCTCTGGGGTTGTGTAAATGAACTTGGCTTATGTGAAACGAGTATTTAGTGTCTATCTTGGGGATACGTGCCAGCCTCAAAAATAGTGACAGGAGTTGTTGCTAATTTAGATAATTGGCTTTCCAAGGATCTGGGGATTGGTTAGTTGTGGAGGAGTCCAAACGGCTTTTGACATTGGTCTACCCAAGTCAGGTTAAGAGCATGGGGGAGAAAGATGTAGGAGGAAGAAAGATGTAGGAGGAAGTTACCCTTTTGTAGTGTGTGTTCTGACTGTTTGGTGAGCAAACCAGCTTCTGGGTTCATTTTCCAGGACTCTTAAAAAAACCAAAACTAATAAAAAAAAATGTTTTGCTTGAATATAAATAATATGCTGTTATGTAAAGAAGTATTTTTGATATGCTGTATGCAAAATAAATTACTAAATGCCACTATTATGCTTATGGATGATGTAAATAAGATTTAAGGGAGGAAGAGTGCTACGTCTAAGCAGCCAAGCCTGGTTTGTCCTTCAGTTGTTGTGGCTTTTATTTCACTGAATATTTAGCTGATGACATGTTATCATGAAGGCCTAGAGTTCTAAAAAGGTACTTTCACCTCTGCCTGGAAATGCTTCTGTCTTGACAGCATTTAGTACATGCTTAAGATCTACATAGGTCCAGAAACAAGAGATTCCTTCACTTAAGTCTTTTGAGAAGCGTGACTGCTAACACTTGCCCAGGTTGCTCTGTGAGGATTGGGCTCCTTCTATTAAAGTGTGACTGCAGGAGGTTTGTAGTTTTGTACTAGAGTCCTTTCTGTAGTTTATACAAGATCTAGGTTCTGCTTTCACCCTTAAATTGAGGGGTTAAAATTTGCCAGCTCTTACATTGCCATGTTTGTAAGTCCTACGTCTTAGTGCTACCTTGAGAGTACTGTTGTAGAGTAGTTGTGTAATTTGTTGGTTAGATTTCTTTGCGAGCAAATGGGAATTTTACACTATTTTACATGCCACGTAAAAAAATTGGTTACTGTAAAATGTAAACTTTAAAAAGACAATTAATCACAAAACAATAGTCATCCTGCTGATGAATTCTCTAAGCAGTAGTGTGAATTTTACAAGACTGATTATTTCTTAGCCCTTTTTAGTAAGTCTGTGTGGCTCACAATTAAGTGAGATATTCTGCTATAAAAATATACGTCTGCCTCCTGAGGTAAAATGCCATATTCTACTGTTGCTGCAGCAGTTCACTGGCAACTTCCAAGAGTTTGCGTATGTTTTTATTCTTAATGCAAATTTGTAATGTTTGGCCTTTAGTCATATGGTAGTGAACTGTCACGCAAAGTTAAAAGTGAAGCCTTAAAATAGGAGAGGTTCACTGTGCCACTGAAAGCATTTAGTCATCTGTGCTAAGTTCTGTGGGAAGCTGTTGCTCTTCTGAATCCACCAGACGTTCCACCTGGCAGCAGGAAGGAATCATTAAAATGTTGAAAGTCTGAGATTCTGAAATGATGGTGAGCGACTGTAGTTGCAAACATGGCTGCAAATGCTGGCTGTGTTTTTTCAAGGTACTGAAATAAGGCTTTTGCTATCACATACACATTTAGCTATGAAACCTTACATAACGAAGGGTTATGGAACTATATTGTCAACAGCCAATGAAATGTATAATCCACAAGGCTCTTTTTGTGCGATTTCAATTATCAGCCTGTCTTTGGAGAATCACTGTCAACTATTCTCTGTTCTTTCAGACTTTGTAAAGAGTAACTTCTTGTCCTTAATTATAATTGAATGAGTATCTCTCCTCATGAATAAAGTATACTCTTAAATGACAGTTTTACTGATGACTAAGTTTGAATGCTGACTGTCTTTCAGCCCAGGTAAAGATGTTGATGTCATTTTATTCCCTTGAAATGAGTTTTAGGTGTTCTTTCATAGGTCTGACTGTAGCATTGGTTGCTCTAGTTTCAATATCAAGTATTAATCAGTAATGACTTTGGTCTTTTGTATATATTTATTTCCACTTGGTTAACAGATTTCCATCTGGTATGTAAATGTTTCTAAAAAAGAATCTTCTCTTTATCTTCCTCAGATGACAAATTTTTAGTGAGTGTTTTTTGTTTTAGGAAGGTTGGTCTGTTTCTGTTCTGTTTGTTCCAAAACCATGACCAGCTTGAAGAGAAGCTGTACTGGACTCTGTTTTCTCTCATGGTCCATATGGTTTAAGTTGCTGGTTTTTTATTCAGATGTGATTAACTCTTATCCTAATACCTGGTAGATTTAGTACAACATCTGCACAGAATGACTTGATTGTTGTCATCCTGCCCCCTTTCCTGAATTCCACATGGGAAGGCTGAACTTTCTAACACTTTTGCGTCAAGACAATGTATAGTACTTAAAAACAGGATACATGCGTAGGGTTTGGGTGCAGTGCTTAAGCACAAAACCATGACTGCTTTGTTGACTGCGTGCTATTTATATTAAAATTAAGTTGTATGTTCTCTTAAAAATTTGGAGAATATTTGTGAAATGTTTTTAAATCTCAGTCAAATGAAAGAAGGCACTTCTTCCCACTCTGTCTGTCTCTGGAGTAGAGTATCGGCAAGGAGAAGCTTTTAGTCCATCTTCTAGATATTGAAAGGAGGTGCAGAAAATGCAGTTAATAAATAGCTTAAGAGATTATTTTGTTGCATTTAACACAATACAGCTTGATGTTTTTTTCATGGTCCACAAAATAAACTAGTATCTTTTGTTTCTATTTAGACTTTTCATGAGACAGGTGTTACTGTAATGTTTAAATCCTTCTTTCTCAAAACATGTGTATTTGAGTTTCTTTCAGTTCATTGGAGAGCATTGGTTCCCTTCCAGTTTTCATTATGCTTCTTGGTCACTATGGCATGGTGAAAGGAATTGAATTCTGAAATGGTGTATTTCAAGGGCTTTTCATTAGTTGAGAGCAGGTAGTTTTTTACATTCTAAACTATTTAAACACTTTTCCCAAAATGTAATGTTAAAAAACACCAAACAAACCCAAAACCTCTTATTACATGGGAATTACATGGAAAAGCATTATTTTTCATTTGAGTAAAATTAGGAAACACACCTCATTGGATTGTACTAGGGTGGTGACTAATCTCCTGTGGTTGTGTCAGTTGAATTATAGGTTCATAGAATGGTAGGGGTTGGAAGGGACCTCTGGAGATAGAGTCCAACCCCTCTGCCAGCGCAGGAATGCCCAGGACAAGCCACACAGGAACAGATCCACGCAGGTCTTGAATGTCTCCAGGGAAGGAGACTCCCCAACCTCTCTGGGCAGCCTGTCCCAGGGCTCTGTCACTCTCACAGTGAAGAAGTTTTTCCTCGTGTTGAGGTGAAACTTCCTTCACCTTGCTACCATTACCTCTCACAGGGCACAACTGAAAGGAGACTGGCCCCTTCTACTCGGCACCCACCCTTCAGATATTTGGTAATGTTAATAAGATCCCCTCTCAGTCTTCTCTTTTCCGGGCTAAACAGCCCCAGGGCTCTCAGCCTTTTGTCATAAGGGAGATATTCCAGTCCCTTTATCATCTTTGTAGCTCTCTGTTGGACTCTCTCTAGTGTTTCACTGTCTCTCTTGAACTGGTGAGACCAGAACTGGATGCAACACTCCAGATGCGGCCTTAGTAGTGTGGAGTAGAGGGAGGTTGAGTTTGTCTCCACTCTGATTTGCTGAAGTGGTTACAGCTTTGCAAACATATAATAGCTTCAGGATGTTTTTTTTAACCTTGACTTATTTTATCTATTTTTTTACCTCTAATTTATCAAAACAGTTAATTTCTACATTAATTTTCTTTGCCACAGAATCTTTTTTCACTAGCACTGTGTTTCTGTGCATGACCTAACTTGAGTTCTTTAGATTCATTACTTAATGGTTTTGATAGGAAATTACCAACTAAATTCCTGAGATGGCCAAAGACAGTGCTTGGCAGTCATGATAAATAGTCCTGGAGTAACAGGGTTCCCCTTGTTCATGGTGCATCACTTGGTAGATTTTCCTGTCATTGAGTTTGATAGGGTATTTCCCACTTCCAGATTTTTAATAAAGCTGATGTGATGTCTGCAAAGGATTGTTTAAAGAGACTTAACTTACTCTACCTGCTGCAGTCAGTACTTCAAGAAAAGCTGCATACAACTTGGTGGAAAAATAGAATGCTACGGAACAGTCTCTGTTGTCTGTGCAATGAGCAGAGATTGATTCAGATGATGAGCATCCCAGGGACGTTTGCCAACAGCTGTTTAAAACAGGTGCTCTGATGTTCAAAGTTATTAAAAATGTTTTGGTGTCATACTGCATAGTTTAGTCACTGAAGTAAAAGTAGTTTTGTTAAATATTTGCCTATTTCTGTCAGGACTGCAAGATCAAAGCTTGTTTTTAAAAAAAAAAATCTAAAAAACATAAACATTTTCACTGTGAAGAGTGTTTTGCAGCTAGTGTTATTTGGGAAGAAATGGAAGCTGCCAAAGAGCCTCTGGCTGACAATACTTGTTTACTTGTTATCCTGAGTGTAGATAGTCCTGAAATTCAGCTGCCTGGACTGGACATGTTGGTTTAACCTGTTATAGAAAGCTTCTCAACATCGTCAGAACATTGAACACGAAGGTTTCCAGAGGAACACGTTAAATCCTACGTGCTGAAGTAACTAAAGGTTTCAGTCTGCTGTTTTAATGCCAAATAGTGTGAAGTGCTTGAGAAAGGCAAGCTTTTTCCCTTTCTCACTCAGGACGGAGAAGCGTGTCACCTTTGAGACTGAGGTGCTGGTTGTTCCACTGTGGCTGTTTGACCTGTGCCTATTGCTGGTAGCGCTTAGATTTGTTCATTTTGTTTGCGGCAGTGGAGTATGAGCTGGGCAGTGTAAACCTCAGTGGTTTTGCTCTGAAGCCAGGATCAATCTCCAGGCCATTGTAACCTCAAAAAAAACCCCAAACAACCAAACCCTCCAAAATTCAACCTTTTTCCTTTGTTACTCTGCTGTTTTGGAGGGTTTCTGAGTGCTGGGTTGAGTTTACACTAGTTCGTTACTTGTGAACGTAAGTAAAAAGAACAAAGAAAAGAAGCCCAGCAATTAGCAGTTCTATCCAGGACTGTGGCTAACCTGAGAGTATAGGTGGAGAACATTTCAAACTGTGGAAGCGAGTTAGCTGCCAGCAACTGGGTTTGTGGGGGGACCAGACACTTCTTAAGCGATTGGATAGTTGTATTTACATTTTCTGGTCCTGTCGTGCTTCCTCACGTGGAGACGGACTAGTAGAAAGGCAGTGCCATGCAATGAGCTGTTTGGAGCTCAACTTTTCTAGCATACGTCTGAATTTCATATTTTGTGTTCCTGTGACATTTGCCGGGTGGAGAGGGTGATGTGATTACAGTAACTTTTAAATCCTGCCCTAAAACCACTTTTAAGAAAAGCATAGAGAAATCAGTTCATAGGTTGGGTTATCTGTTGGCTTTAAAACCAATATCCTCAACATTATGTAGCACTAATAAATTAAATGAAGAAATAACATGGCCGTTGGGGTTTTTTTACGTAAAGCCAGTAATACATTTAACGAATAACTAACACTCCCTTCTGCCCCCCCTCCCAAAAATAAATCAATTACAAGGCTGCATTGGAAACAGTTGAAATGAGTTACAAAATGAGCTGAGTGTGTTATACCTAATGTGCTTTTGCACATAGAGCCTTCCCTTTGCCAATTAGCCCTTACAAAACATTAATCGTTTGTATTGATCTGAAATGAAGTAATTAAGGATTGGATTTTGTCTCACTCTAAAAACTTGGGTTTATATGGCCTAATATTGAATAGGTGGAGAAACGTCTCGTTACCTGTAGGAGTTAGTGGATAATTGAGATCACTAGAGATTAGTACTTGGGAATTAAATAAACAGTTTCAGTGACCCGTTTGCTACTACTTTTTCTTGGCTGTCCTGCTTTCTAGTTTTTAGATGAATGACTTATACCAGGTGTCTTGCATGCTCAGCCTGACATCTGATGACAATGCTGAATTTCACTCCTGCTCTCACCTGAATGTTTTGTTGGCATGGGTTTTTTAATGTGTCGAGTTTCGTGAGCAATGGAAGTGTGTGATTACAAACCCATGACACTCCGTGTGAACACAGAGGGATAAAGGTGCTTTTAATAATAAAAGGCTAGGATTGTGGAATGGGATGAACAGTGCACAGTGTCAGCTCAAGGACTGAGGAACATCTTTGCATTCTTTATTCCAAAGGTTAATTTGAGAAAAATGAGTTACTGTGGCATGTTTGTACACTAAGCGATGCTGCCCGTAAAATGATCACAGAAAGGTGCAAACATAGCCCAGTTGTACAATGACAGTGTTACACTGGTATTATCCATACCCATATCTTTATTCTGTGTGGTTTTTCACCACTGTGCTAGCTTTACAGAACAAAACTTTGCCTCTTGGCATTAAACATCGTGGTTGGATTTGCTGACCATGAGACCAAATGAAGTCATAAATAAAAAATAAATAAATAAAGTGCCCACCCACATTCCCACTCTTGGTTTCATGTCTCCTGAAAAGCACATGCACGTCTTTGGAAAAATCCCTGCAAATGAAATAAATCTGTAACATCTCAACTTTCAGAAAGGTGAATTCCATGTGGGTTCACAAATGAAGAATGATGTTCATGTGAAAGATGAGCTTTTAAGTTAGTACACTTGCTTCAATGCCCAAAGGGGAAAATTTAAATTCAAGGTAATCTTGAAGTATTACCTCTTTTTTTTTTTTAATGTATTCTAGATCAATTAGAAAAGCTGCATGTATGCTTTCCTGACAGTAATATTTGTTGGTACAGTCTTTTGAAATTCTTTCCAGTTACACATTTCAAGATGAAAATGTTGGGTTTGGTTTTAACTGTTAAATTGAAATGAATTTTTGTCTTAGACAGTTCTGGGTATGCTTTTAGGAAAATCAGTGTTTTACTGTGCCCGATTAAAAAAAAAAATCCTACTTGCATACAGAAATGTTACTTTAAGAACTCTTTTGAGCCTTATTTAGCAGCCAAGGCATGCTGCTGAAACAAGCTGCATACATCAGCGTCTGGCAAATAGCCCTTCTGAAGGCATGCAGTGTCAGCTAGTAGCTCAAAGATTTTGATTTTATTTATTTATTTTTACAGGATGCTGCTAAATTTCTTAATTGGTCTAACATACTGGGATCTTAAATTTAACTTTGTAACATGGCACAGCCATTTCTTTTAGTGTGCAGCAAATGAACAAATACAGAGTAATGGATAATAGCATCCAACAGGCTTGAAAATTCTCAGACCAAGCTGAGAAACATGTTTCTCAGAAAAGCACCTTTTAAATACTATGACTTGAAAGGTTTCACTTTACTGGTTTACCAGTAAGGAGTTTGCTCAGATTATGGGATCTTTCTGGACATTCCTCCTCTCTGCTGACTTGTAGTTAACTTGGGAAGCAGAAGTTAACTAGCCACCTTAAGCACTGGATTGATCTGTTTACAGAGGTCTTCATCTTTGTCCCATCTCTGTATAGTCTTCCCCACCATCTGATGAATTTCAGTAGGATGTTGGCTGTCTGGCAGCCTGGGGAAAATAACATCTTTCAAGAAAATGGGCTTGGTTTTGAAGCATGATTTCTGGGGCAGATGCATGTGTCTTCTCCAGCGTGCTGTATGTTTCTCATAGCTTCACTTCTCACAGAAGTGTGTGTGTGTGTTTTAGTGTGCTGGTTTGTTCTTTTTTAAAATTAAATAGTTAATTTGGTATATTTATTTTGGAGGTGTTCTCTGGACTACTCTTACCTTGAGGCAGCTGGTCGAGAGCGAGTCAGTCTCCTCCTTCCCCTAAGACTGGAATGTACCTCACCTTCCATATTAAGTTGTATTACACATTTTCTTCATAATATTTTTTGTTGTTCCCTACTGTAAAAACCTTGTCTATTTTTCTAGTAAAGCATGGGTTTTAATGTGTCTTAGTAATACTACAGAAAGAGTTAGTGTTTCAGTCTGGGCATGAGCATCTTACCAAGTGTAGCCAACTGTAAAAGTACCGGATTTGCAGGAAGAGGCGGGGTTTCGGCTGCAGTTTCACTATTTTTATGTATACTAGTTTATGAACTTGTAACCTTTGCCTCAGACTGGTTAATAATTACACTGTGAGTTAGCATACATTGCAGGCATTTTTCTGATCCAAGAAGCACCCTTTCAGGAGCCAGTACAGTAGTTTAAGATAATAAGTTGTGTTTTAATTTTCAGCCTGACCAGTATGCTGCTTTTGACTTCTGTTGAATCTCTGCCAGCTTCCAGACTTCTGTTTCTCTGATCCCTGCCCTCTCCCCTGAGCTCTTGCTAATTATTCATGTAATGTGATGTTCAATTCTAAAGCCCCCTGTGCATAAACCCTGTACAATTAGCTCTTTATTCTGTTTTTGAAATTTGTACTAAAAAGCAACCTGATAATGCAGAAACTACTGTCTGTGAAGGAATACAGGCACAAATATAGTTGTCTTTGTGGAAAAAAAAAAAAAAAGTCTTCTAATGTGCATTAATGAATGAAGATGATAGAATGCACTTGAATATAACTTGGATCTGATTTCTTGATTTGAAATACAAGACTGTAATAGATCTTCAGTGTTCACATGGTTTTGTAGAGAGCGTGAGGGTTGTAAAGTCTCCTTAGCTATATTGAGTTCTTATCCCGAGAGTAAGCAAGCTGGTGCCAAGTATGCCACCCTTCCAAATTGGATGCCTTTCTGTCAAAGTTCATCTAAGATCTGTAGACCATTTTGCTTAGGGGATTGAACAGACAATATTGATATAAATAAGATCTGGCACCTTCCAATTATTTCAGGAAATTCCCATTTCCATCCAAAAATCCACTTTAATAATCTTCATAACGAGGAACATTAAACCTAAAGATCTTGGATGTTTCTTACCTGGGTGTAGTTCTAAACTTGTAGCATTTCAGCAGCATGAGAAACTGAGCCAAAGATTAATAGTCTCTCTGATGAGACGTTGACAGGAATTTTCTGGTTTTCTTATTAGTGTTAATTTGGAATAAAGGAAGCAATGTTAGTTTAAACTTAGCTAATTTCATTACTGGGGTTTTGAGGAGGAACTTGACTTAGCAGGTGTTGTTTGTCATTTGTTGTTCTGTTTTCTTTCCTTCCACTGTTCCCTGTGCTTTTGGGCAATATTCTAATGTCAGCTGTGTTATTTTCTGCTCTTCACTTTAGAACTGATCAGACTTTCTCTGTAAAATATTTTAAATAGGTCTGTTTTGCCTTCATCTTGGAAGCTTTGTGGTACTAAGAGAAAGGGAAACACTGTTGATTTGCAAAACATAACAGAGTGGAGAGATAAAAAAGAAAAAATGTGGTGGGGGGGGGGGAGAAAACAGCAGTAGCTTATAACTAAAACTGCATATGTTGTGACACAATGAACTGCAGAAAGCCTACATATCCAAAACTTCACTCTCCAAATTGGCATTTGGTGTAATGTAGACACTCATACACCTACTTTTCCAAGCACTTTACTGTTATCTGTTATTTCAGAAATAGAAACTCCAAACAGTACCTGACTTCTTTAATGCTGTGCTGGTTTGTTGGTAGGCAGTTAAGTGCCAGTGTGGCACGTACTGGAATTGCTAACATTTTTTCCTGCATAACTGGTTCTCTGGTGATACTGCAATCAAGTAGGAAGCCTGCTTGCTTTATAAGGCCTGCATCATGGACAGAGGTGAATAGGATGCTGAATAACATCAGGAAGCTGCTTCTCTTTTTCCTTTTATTTTTTAATTTTCTAAGATGCTTCTGCAGGTCAGTTTCTACCTTTAGCATCATCTGAAATAATGCACTTAAGTGATTGCATTAACAGTTGCCCTTGATCCACTTCTGCTTCTCAAGGAGTAGCTAACTGTTAATTGGTAAGCATCGTTTTTTTTAGAGGGAAAAAGTTGACTCACAAGAAATCTTTTGCCAAAAAGACTACAAAAGCAACTGGCCCCATTAACTAGATATGTTGGCAGAAAACAAAGCATGTAAGTATGCTGTTTGACTATCATTAAAACCTCTTGATTTGTACAATCTGGGCAAAATGTCTGTTGTTCCATAGAAGCTCGGATGATCCCAGATAAGATAGCTGGATAAGCTGAACAAGTATGGATGACCTGATTTCAGGACTGAATTTTCTGATGTGAGTTTAGGAAAGTTATGAGAAAGTTAATACTTTGCTAATGTGCAGAAGTACTGTTTCTTAGATCAACACTCGATACTTTAAAATAGGTAAAATTTACTGATACTTAGTGATTTTGCATATAACTAAATGCAGATATCTCTTTCTGTAAGAAATTACTTTTTTTTAATGCTATCTTTTCAAGTTCCTAGAGAGCACAAGGGAGGTTTCATGAGCGCTTCAGCTAAACAGAGTTACATAGGAGAAACTTTGGCTCTGTGCTAAGTTTTATTGTTCACAATTCTAAGTAGCATTTACTGGGAGAAGGGAGGAGGGGTTTAGCCCCTGCGTTTGTGATGGTAAAGTCTGTGGCTAGGAAATTTGATTTTTAAGCTCTGAACTAGTTATCTGTGGTCTGCTGTTTTTGAACATCTGGTGCTGTTAATCCTGGTGATTGCTATATATTTTTTTAATCAGCTTTATATTGACTGTTACTGGGGCCTGAACATTTATTGTACTAGAAGTTTATTAAAGGAACGTGTGCAAGAGCAAAATGAAGTGTAAAACAGTGAAGGTTTAAATATTGGCTTGATAATGCATACATTTTACAGAGCAACAGATCTTTAATCCTGGTAAAGTCAAGTTAGCCCATCTTTGAGCAACAGAAATGGAAGAACTTGAGGATGCTTAGGAAGAAAGGAATTGATGAGTGATTTAAAACTCAGAGTGCCAATATAAAAATGGCACAGAGAAAGAAAGAACACTGAGGTTTTCTTCTTTCTGAAAAGATGCTGGAAGAATCTTTTCTACTAATAGATTGCTTTCATTAAATGACAGTCTTCTATTTGGCAGTTATCACTCTTGGTATTTGTTAGAATATTTAATGACTCTAGCTGCAAATGGATAATTGAGAGGAGGAGGAGAGACTCATCGGGAGAGTGGTGTCTCTGTGTGAGGCTGTGAATTTGCCACTCTGAAAGCAGATGCTTAAGTACGCACAGATTTGCAGTGCAATACAGCTCAGCATTCAGAGCAATTACAAAATTGGTACGTCTTTTCTCCACTCATCTAGGGGTGAGGGGAAAAACAGAGGTTACAATGTCACTTATTCAAGTAGGTTTCTTCCTATTTATGATTCACATGACATGTCAGTTCAGTGGAAGCACCTATTGTTTTGATTTCTAAATCAAAAGAAAATAACTGCCTTTCTTCTTTAAATCTGTGGAAGTGGTTAGAGTAACTCAAAGAAATATGAAATATTTCCAGAGAATTCAAGATGACTATCCAGGCAGGATGTGTGGTCTCCTGGATAACAAAAGCCATGCCTTTTCATTTGGCTTCTGCATAGAGCCCTTCAGTGTTTGAGATACAGCATATCTTTGAGAGAAGCCCTTATTTAATGACTGTTTGTTCTTCTACAGTGCTCGAGCATATTAATGTAAGTATATAAGGGAAAGAGCATCCTACTGCCATCTGAGTCATCTTCATATAATGCTGGCTGATAAAATATTCATATACTGGGGACAGATGTATTCATCTGTAGTCAGTTCTGTTTAGGAGTATTAGGCCAGTTCATTGGTACTGATGACTTCTGTATGAGGACCTCGCTGCCATTCTTGTCCTTCATGCTGCACTTCTGCCCTCTCATCCCCTTTCTGTCAGAGACTCTCAAATCACTGCCAGAACTACGCTAATGCTTCTGGATGACAAGAAATGATACATCCAGTTTGTCTGCTTGCATACTCACAAGGCCTCATCCATTCCAGCTCCCATGTAATCTTCTTGGACTCTGTCTTTGGTGCTCTGTGGGAGAGACTGCGTTGATATTTCCAAGGATCTTTGAAGAACAGTGGGAAAATGGCTTTAACTTTGTCTGCTGTAATAGGATTTCAGATACAAACACCTGCTGTTTGTTGAGACAGTTCAACTTTGCCTTTGTTCTTCTCAGTTAGCATTATAGGGAGGATACTTTATCAGCTTGTTTTCTGGATATGGTTACAGTTGTAAGTGATAAAAGGAAGATGCTTTATCAGTGCTACCTATGTCACATTTAACGGCTTGTAGCTATATCAAAGAATCGTAGCAAAACTAGTCTTTTAATGCTGTTTTTCTTTGAAAACATGAGGTTCCTTGTAAAACCTGTGGATGAAGGTTTTTTACTTAGAGACTGAAACAAATAAAATTCCAGTAAATGGGTGGAATAGAATGCAAAAGGGTGGGAGGAAAAAAAAAACCCTGAACAAACCGCAAAAGAGAAACCACATACACAAAAGAAAAAGTTAAGTAGTCAATTGAATTGAGTTGGTGATGGGACTACCTGAGTAGTTCCAGGGCTAAGCCCTGTAGGTATCGAAGTTTTTGAGTGGTCTGCTTTGAATTTTTTTAATCTACCCTTCCTAATATTAGTCTCCAACAGATTAATTCCAATTTAGCAAACCATTTACTACTTCTAAAGCACCTAGACAATTATCTTCAGTGGAATTTGTGTACTTCTGTTTTAAGGTCCTTAGGTTGGGAATATCTTTTTTATTAGTTATACACACTATAACTTGATCAGCTCTGCAGACCTAGAAGTGTGAAATTTTAGGTGAGCTTTGTAGTTTGATTACTGTTTAGGCTTAGTCTTGTTTCATTATATGCTTAGAAAATGAGAACTGTCTTTTCAGAAACTACAGCCTGATATATTTAAAGAAAACCAAACTGGTGCCGTTTCTTTTTGTCTTGACTGTTCTGGTTTGTGCACTTAAGCAGTTATTCCATGCTTTGTGAGGAGCTGAGCCGTACCTGGCAAAAGAGGAGAAACTTCAGATCTGGGTGGAGCAGGCAGCAGTGCCCATCAGAAGCCACTGCGTTCCTTCTCAGATAAGCCTCTGACTCATGAGTTGGGATTACTTAAGTTTTGCCACTTGTGGCAATTAGTGCTGCAGCAGGATGGCATTCAGCTATTGTGTGGAGAGGTAAGGGAAATACATCAGAAAGTTAATTTAGTGTTTGATGCAAAGAGGAGTTGGGATAATAGCAGTGGTCAAGACTGAGGTGTCAGAGGTGCTCCAATAAACAGATGGGAGTACTAAAAGAATAATACAATGCTTCTGAACGAAAAGGCTATGAGAGGTGTTGGAGAGCAACAAGATAGTTTCCTCCAGGCTTGTAAACCCTCAATCTTCCAGTGCTGAGCCAAGGGTGGTGAGGAGGGTTATGTGATGGGCCTGGGAGGTGAGCCAGAATGCATTGGCTCACTGTGAATTTTCAGCCTTGGGAATAAGACTAGGCTCTCTGGAAGAAACTGAAATCTAAGAAATGGCTGTGAAAGCATAAAACCTGTGGGACTGCATAACCACTGTTAATATTTGCACTCAAGTTTTTTTTTAAGTTTCCTACGCAATCAGAGGAGACCTTTTTTCAAGCACAGTTTCTGTGTTAGTTGCCACATACTTGTTTTACCTGAGGTCTTCATATAAAAAGATACTGTGTTTAGGTACATGGGTATCATCAAATCTTTCTTGTTCTTCCTAACAGCTCTTGTAGGAGTACAGTTTCAGGCAATAGTTTGTTTCTTCCTTCAGCTTTTGAGTGTAGGATATCCAAAGTGAAAGTGCAAGCTTTTTGCAACAGTAAAAGAACTGACAAAGTTTTAATGTCATGTTGTTAAATTTTGTGAGGAGTATGCTCATTTGTCTTAGCTCTGCTGTGTTATAAAACAGAGCATGATGTGTGCAGCTGAAATAAAAATAACACGGCAGGATAGAGTTAGAGTTAGAAGCTGGAGGTGAAGATACTGAGTTCCTTACTCCAGAAATTACTATAGACTGAGCTTCTTCTCTATGAAAGTAACAGAGTTTTCTCTGCTATCCCAAGTCATTTAAATGTACCTCAGAGACTGGTTGTATAGATTTTGTACACTGGTTACAGTAAAGAGTATATAATAGAATGTAGCTGCCTGAGTTTTTATGAATTATTGATGCTGTGGTCAATGAAGATAGTTCTTAGTGGCCAGTAAAGGTTTCCTGTCTTTGATAGATAAAGCTTAAGACTTCTGTATTCCATGTTTATTTGCTACAAGAGCATCTTAATTAAATGCAAAATATGTTGTTAAAGTTAACTCCAGTACTCTATTTTTAAAATAGTTAGAGTTAGAGAATCATTTTAGTATGCTGTCTACCTGTGAGTCTTGGGACTAGAGGGCGTAAATCAAGAGTTCTCTTAAGAAAGCACTTTGGGAAAGCAAGAAACTGAAGAGCGGAGAGTGTATGTGTATCTTCAAAACCATAACATAGCATCTTAGAATAGTTTCGGCTGGAAGAGACCTTCAAGATCTTCAAGTCCAACCTTATTCCTAGCCCTATCAAAACCACTAAACCATATCCCTAAGCACAACATCTAACCGGCTCTTAAACACCTCCAGGGATGGTGACTCCACCACCTCCCTGGGCAGACCATTCCATTCCAGTGCCTGACAACCCCTTCTGTAAAGAAATGCTTCCTAATATCCAGCCTGAACCTCCCCTGCTTCAAATTCAGGCCATTTTTTCTTGTTCTGTCACTAGACGTTACGACACAGGGCTGCTTCCAGAGCTCTAGTTGTTTTCTAAGGTTGCTAAAGCAAAGAATGTTGAGGGGTGAGGATTACATTTGAATATATCCATGTGTTTAACTCCTGTTTCCACTGTTACTAGCTTCTTGTCTTTCAGTTTACAATCGTTTTTGGATTGCATTCCCTCCTGTGATTAATGGGATAAAATAAACCCCAGCATCTAGGTGGATTTGTTTGGGACTTCATTTAGGAAGGTGTTGCTGTCCTCTCATTGTGTGAATGCACACTGAGTGTTAGGGTATCATTCACCTTTTGTCATAAAGCAGTGGAATGACAAAGGCAGGGGCTCAAATAGAAGGCTTGGCCACATCGTTGCTCATTTTTGTTGGATGTCCTACAAGTTTTGCTTGTCAGTGTCCTTCTGAGTTTCATGGAATACGAAACAATGATGTAGAGGCAAAGTTATTCTGTTCTTTTACATATGTGTGCACATGGCATCAGTTTCTGCTTAAATTTCAATGTACGTTTAATGAAAACTGTTTCCTCATTCCCTGCTATCTAGGGGAAAAAAAACCCAAACCAACAAGCTCGCAGTCAGGCAGAAGCAACTGTTCCAAATCTGTTTGTTGTTTATACATACAGCTGCTAGTTCATGTGGTAGACAAATGAGCAACCTAACATAAACCAAACACCAAAATTTAGTATTCTGGGTGGTTGTGGTGGTGAAAAGTCATGCTATAAATACAGTTGAGTTCTCAGTACAAGAGAAAAGAAAGGAATTTTTTACTTTGTAGCTCTTTACTTAGTATCTTTTGTATCACAGCATTTTGGTACTGCTCAGATGGCTTGGAAGAGCTCTCTTCCAGAGTGCAAGTTTGCAGAAGTCTTCTTTCCTGACTGGTGATGTGTACTATTACTTTTTTATGCTCTTACATTTCTCTTTTTACTCTTACTTCTGAAAAATGCTTGAAATATGAGAATGAATAGATGCAGTCTGACTGCACTTGTCAAACGATCTGTGCTGCAAGACCATTGAAACTCATTGTTGAAATCCTCCAACAAAACAGACACTGAAGATAGAGAAGGAACTGGTGTGTGATGGTGAAGTTGGCTGGAAAAAAGGGAAGGGAATGGATTTGCTGTTGAAGAGTACTTGGTTCTGCTCTGAGTCCTGAGCAGATTTACTTTAGGGAGGGTGTTTCCCACTTAGAAATATGCCATCTCCAGGAGCCTGTGTTCTAGGCAGTAGCCTCACTGCTGCTTTTGTCATGGTTGCTGGAGCTCACCAGTGATATGTAACGTCCTTGTTAGGACCTGGCTGAACTTTTAGATCAGTTCTCAGTATTTCATAATAGATTGCTGATTATCACAAGAATAATCAAGAAGCAGTTGTAATGCTTTATGCTACAGGATAATTAATTTACTGTAGTGTAAATGATAATCCTAAGAAATGCCTAGAAGTTGTTTCCATTTGATCTGGGTTTTATATATGAAAAGAAGAGCTGGTGTGTCACTGGATTAGCACTACAGTCATAGTCCAGCAAGCCTGTAGTAGTGTGATATTTGCAAATGATAAGCTTCCAAAGTAGCCTTTCAAAGGGCATTTTTAAGTCATGGGTTCATTCTGTAGGTCCAGTAGTAGTCTATATTGATTAGCACTTGGGTTTCTCCACAACATAACCAGATGGCTATATGGTGTGGCAGTAAAATAATAGTGATATAAAGCTGTGGCAGATTCCTTGGTTAAATTTCTCTGGCAGCCATTGAACCTATGTTGAGTGTGAACACATTTGCAGAATTACTTGTCTGCTCCTGTGACAGTGTGCTGGGATATGTGCCAAAAAAAAAATTGCCTTTTTTTTTTTTTTCTTTTAGCCTCATAAGACAGAATGCTATGCAAACCATTTTTGATTCTTGTTACAATGAGAATGTGAAGTCAGAGACAGTCTGCTGTACCTGAACTTGAATCACATAGTACTTGTAGACTTGGACAGGAGAGAGGCAGAGGAGGAAGAAGATACCGTATAATTTAAAGAGTCAGTGTCTATTGTGCTCAGTAAAACAGCAATGAATTTAGACCTATGCTTGTGTGAATTAAAGGAAACTGGAGTGAGAAACTGGCACAGAGACTCTAGCTGTGTGCCAGGGTTTCCTGTGAATCTTGAAATAATTTTGATTTTTTTTCTCATTTGGCAGTTGTTGTTATGGTTAACACCAAAAATCCTTAATCTAATGCCTTGCTCTCGCTATAGTGTTGGCATTTAGGATGAAAATCTGCTGTAATTTCTGTGGTATTTTGGCTGCCTTGCTGGAGTGGTACTTGCTGAAGCACAATGTGAAATTCAGTGTTTTGTTCTGATACTGTAATAATATTTATTGACAGAACTTCTCTTGTTGAGGCTTTTTTTTAATGTAAACATCCTGCAACATAAAATCTTGTTCAGGGGATTCACTCTGATGTGGGATTTGTACTTAACTGAGGATTTTTGGGTTTCCGTTCTACCCCCAAAATTAGTGGTTTTAATTCATAACAGATAAATAGACATTTATTTCTGAAAATGGATCTTAGGAAGTGTATAATGATGCCATAGAAAAACCTATCTGTCTTGGTTAACAAGCGATCTAAATTTCTCTGGGTTATAAAGTTTAGAGATAATACCTTTTGAAAAGGGAAGGAATAAGTACATTGTGACAAATGAGTTTGTATAAACAGGAAGAAACAGCTTTGAAGAGTAGCCTATGAAGATTTTATTATAACAGAGCATGTATCCTCAATAAGTTTGCTGATGACACTAAACTGGGAGGAGTGGCCAGTACACTGGAAGCTGTGCTGCCATCCAGCAAGATCTGGACAGACTGGAGACAAAGACAGAAGTTCTCTCTGGAGACAAAGGCAGACTGGGCAAAGGCAAACCTAATGAAATTCAACAAGGGTAAGTGTAGAGTCCCACACCTGGGGAAGAACACCACCATGTACTGGTACAGGTTAGGGGTAGACCCGCTGGAAAGTGTCTCCATGGAGAGGGACCTTGCTGTGCTGGTGAGCAGTAAGTTATCCATGGAACAGCAATGTGCCCTTGTGGCCAAGGCCAATGGTATCCTGGGGTGCATAAGGAAAAGAGTGTCCAGCAGGTTGAGGGAGGTTCTCCTCTCCCTCTGCTCTGGTGAGACCACATCTGAAGTATTGTGCCCAGTTCTGGTCTCCCCAGTTAGAGGGACAGGGAAATACTAGAGAGTCCAACTGAAGCTACAAAGATGATGAAGGGACTGGAGAGCCCTGAAGGGGCTGAGAGCCCTGGGGCTGTTTAGTCTGGAAAAGAGAAGGCTGAGAGGGGATCTTATTAATGTTTATAAATATCTGAAGGGTGGGTGTCAAGTAGAAGGGGTCAGTCTCTTTTCAGTTGTGCCCTGTGATAGGACAAGAGGTAACGGTAGCAAGGTGAAACACAGGAAGTTCCACCTCAACATGAGGAAAAACTTCTTCACTGTGAGAGTGACAGAGCCCTGGGACAGGCTGTCTCCTTCTCTGGAGACATTCAAGACCTGCCTGGATCTGTTCCTGTGTGGCCTGTCCTGGGTGTTCCTGTGTTGGCAGGGTGGTTGGACTCAATCTCCAGAGTTTCCTTCCAACCCCTACCATTCTATGATTCTACATATATATGCTAGTAAAAATACTCTGTCACTATTTCATCTAAATGTGATGTGATCTGTGTTGTTCCTGATGTATGCTGGATTTTCTTTGTCTCTTGAAAATTTATTAGTTCATTGTGGTGTTTCCCTTTAGAGGGGAGTGCAGAGTTTCAAACTCAGTCTCCTTGTAGGAACTCACGAGCTAGTTACCTTGTTTTCCTGACCCTTCTTTCTATACTGTACTGTCACTTGGGAAACTTGACCATCAGTAGCTGCCTGCTTTTAGTTGCAGTTAAACAGTGGATCTCGACAGCAATGTGAAATGGGGTTTGTGTAGTCAAAATGTTCTGCCAAGATGGTTACAGTGACTGTTTGAAAATGAATTTGTTGCTGTTGCTATATCCATGCTGTTCTATATGCTTTCCTGTTTAGGTAGGGGATATCGGGGCTGCAAATACCATAAAACTTCAGAACTGAAATTCTACAGTGTGGTTAACTTCAGTGATTCAGTAAGCCTGAAAAAAGAACTGGCCTCATTAATGAATATGTATTTGGAACCTTTGAGGATTGGCACAGATGCTGTAACTCTGGCCGTGAACATTGCAGGGCTTCAGCAGTATGACACGTCTGTAGTCCCTCAAGAAGCATTCCACTAGCGCTTTCAACTGAGTAAGGAGAGAGTAAAAATAGCAATGGTAAACTTTCCATCTGTATCACTCAAAGCTGAAGCCCTGGGCAGGGAAGGAATCAGTATCTTAACGCTAATAATTAAAGAGGCTTTATGATAATACACACTTTGTACATAGTGCTGTCAGCCAGAAAGCATTAAGTGCTTTATAGAGGCAATGGATACCATCAGCTGTGTGCTATGAGGAAATGAGGAGGGACAGGGCCCAAGCCACAACCATACAGCTAAGCAGAGTGAGCTAGAAGTAGCTGGGTCCCATCCTCCTTTGCTGTATTCACTGCCAGCAGTATCCCCCATCTCCTGTGTTCCACTGACCCATTCTGGGAACTGAAGTCTCCTGTTACTCTGTGCAGGAGTAAGTAGAAAGAGTTGGAGATGTGGATTCTTAATGGCCAACTTCTGTGCACATAGCTCATTGTAGTGTGAGGAGACCAGAATTGCTGGCAAAGCCAGCTTGTATAAATTGAGGCAGTAACGCATGAGGTTAAAAAAACTAGTCTGTTACTATTAACTGTGGAGTGTGTTGGTGCCTTAGCTAGACCTTGGAAGTAGTAGGTGCAGCGAGCTGTACTGCTTGTGAAGATAGCTGTGCTTTTCCTGCTCACATAAGAAATGTAATCTGTAATCTACGTAATCAGGCTGTTGAGAGTAGACTAGGCTGGAGAACTTTGGCACCTGATAAATCATGACGGGTAAGGGGCAGCAGAAATGCTTGCATCATTTTAAATGCCAGTACCTTTGCACTTCTCTGTAATTGACTCCCTTTAGGGAAAAAAGCATGCATGCCTTTTTCCTTTTTTTTTTTTTTCCCTCCTTGTCAAATGTTTTACATATGCCCACGGTATGTCTGAATTGCTTACTACTTGGATTTTGCTGAAGGCTGGTTTCCCCATTGCAACGTTGCTCTGCTTGTCTTCAGCTTTCTGCTGGACTCCACAGGAGAAGAGCAGGAGCATACCTGTAAATTTAACTTGGGGCTCCCACTCTGTCGGATGGAGCTCTGTTTCCACAGAGACCAAAGCTCATGTGTTTCAAGGAAGATATTTTTAGGAGCTGCTGTTCAGCTGGTGGAAGGACTTTCTTCCTTAATAGGAGAGCAGATTGTAACAAGGTTCCTCTTTTCTCAGAATGTTTTTTCCCTTTTTCTATCACGTTCTTTCCTTCTATTTTTTTCTTCTTTTCTTTTCCTTTTCTTTCCTACTTTCCCTTCACTGCCATGTCTGCTTTTCTTTCCTGGTTCACTTTCTGTATCGCTATGCCTGTTGCAGAAGAATCTAATACCACGAGGGAGTTTACAGAAGGTGAGGAAGGGACCTGGACTTTGCTTAAAAGAGACTATATTTTAAAGATAAAATCCCCAGGTCATTTTGTGCCTCAGTTGACCGGTGCTTGCTGAGTCACCAGCTGGGCAGCGTTCACAAAGGCACGGATGATATCACGGAGCCAAGCCCTGGTCTTCAGCTCCGAGAACCTTGTGCATGTCAATTATTCATGGCCCTTGCTTATGAGTGTCCTTTGGCCTTGCAATGAATTTTACATATAGCTGTTTCTGCTGATGTGTGTGGTAAGCTTGATGTCTCACCTTCTGACCGATGGCCTCACGGTAAAGGGCTTAAAAAGATAAATCTGTTACAGTAACTCTTCTGTCTTGGAAATTGGGGCTGTCCTTATCTGAAACAGTCCCAGAGATTCTTTTAGTTGTCATTCAGTAGGATGGCAAAGTAGGAAAGACATTTGACATGATAGGCTCTAAGTGCACTCACTCAGAGTTCTAATACCCTTTTATGATGTTTTTTTTGACAAAATTGTCACATTGCCTTTCTGCAGAGTTAGATGCTGAATAGTTTTAGCTTTTAGGTAGTGATGAAGGGCTCCTTTAAATTTAGTTTTTTCTCTGGGGTTTGTTTTTTTTAATGGTGCTATAGACTGTATCTGACTTCAATTGGCATACTATGGAATTGAGACTTTTTTTTGAGTACCTATTGCCACAGCAGCGAGGTGCTTCACTAACAATATGAGCTGTTTTCAGAAACCAATTAACATCAAAAGATGTGAATTCAAAGCAGATCGGTATTAGAAGAACTGCCATATTGAGGCAATTGTATGTGTTTAAAGAACTATCTTGCTACCCTCGCTGTCCTCTTATCCTGTGAATCTCATTCAAACATCTGCTTCCATATTCTGCTTAGATTGTAAACCTTTTAGAAAGGGGACTTTAAACTTACCATGATACTGGAATTCAGAATGGTATTGAAGAACCTACCACAATTGATATCATTCCATCCCTACTTAAGTGCCACGTAGAGGATCTTGTTCCCATCTCATTTTCTTGTATTCCATGATGTTGATGTGTTTCTGTCTGTCTTTAATGTGATGCAGCAGCTGGTAGCTCAGCAGATTGGATGCAAAGGTACATGCCTGCAGCCCATCCCACCCAACAGCCAGCCTGAGGCCCATGAGGACAAGGCTTTGCTCCAAGACCCTGTTAACAGGCATACAAAAATTAACTAGTCTCTACTGTAGGCTGGACTCTTTCTAACAGTAAGGGAGAAAAAAGAACTTGACAACATCTCTTTAAAAAGATGAGGCCATGGCTGTGGTGATAGACCACCAACGTGAGCTGCTGCTTGGTTACCAAAAGGATAAAATTTTACTCCACGGAGATATTTTTGTACAGTTGCTTATTCATATTTCAGTCGGTGCCAAAAGCACCCTTATGCTCAGCAGTATGGAAGTATTGAGAAAATTCCAGTTTCATAGAGGCTGCAATCCAGTCCAGTTTTATTTCATTGTAAAACCAGGCAGTCTTGACAGCCTGTAGTTAGATGCTGAGTACTGGTTTATTCTTCTATTGTAGTTTTAATTATTAATTGATTATTCTTCCATTGTAGTTTTTTCTCCTTTGCATATACCCAATCATTTAGCTGCCTGAAAGTCAAACTTGGCAAGAAACTTGAAACCTTCCAGGTGTAGACTGGGTAAACTGTAGGTTTTTATTTTCATGGTAGTGACAGCAGAGCTGTAGACAGTGTGGACTGGCAAAAAGACATGTTCTGCACAAATTATTTTCTCCTACAAATGTGTTCTCTTCTGCACTCAGTTATTCTTTGTAAGTCTTGCAATAGGAAATGGAGTTGTACATAGAAATCTTCTGGGTAAATATTTTATAGTTGATCAAGTAACAGCTTTGATTTGCAGCTTTCCTAAGGAATGGTGGTGGCCATATACTACTGAACGCTTCACCTTCACTTCTTCCTAGCTGCTGTCACCTCCTCCTGTGGCCCTTACAAATTCCTTTATATTTTTTCATACTGGAAGCAAAAACTGAATTAGTATCACCCTTGTTTTTGGGTTTTTTTTTTTTTTTTGCAGCTGTGAAATCTCACAGAAGTTAGGATGGTTTTATAAACTGGATGGGAATATTGTGTTGCCATCAAGGCAACCCTGAATTGTATGGAATGATGTATCTTTATAGTTACAAAACAAGCTTGGCATATTTAAAACTGGAAAACAGAAATGAGGAATAATTTACGCTGATCAGAAATTGAAAACATGAACAGAACTATCCTCTCAAATTTGTATTCTCTTTGGTGTCTTTCGCTACCCTAACAGGTAGTTTGGTCTTTTTGTTCCAGCTGCATGGAAAGGAAAGTGGGCAGAGGATTAATTCTCTTGTTTAATGGTGGAAAGGTTGTTAGCCTCCAGAGTATCTAATTGAAATTCTTGGGAGTGACTCTCAGGAGGGAAGTCTAATTTATAATTTGCTGTGCTGTGGAGTGAAAGATAAGAGGTGTTTGTGAAGATGGTGAAGATTAACAAACAAACTGACATTTCTTCTTTGAGGATAACTCTCTTCAGCCTCTCCGATATTTTGATTATGTACTTCACTGGATTGGTTTAAATCTTAGATGTGTAATTTCATGTCTCCTAGGAATAGATTTTAAAGAGCTGCAGTAGGTAGGAGGGATGCTTTGGATTTTATCCCTTTCTCCTTCTGTTTTTGCTTCTGTTTTGCTTCTGTAATGCAAAATGTGTTGTGTGGGTTTTTTTGGGTTTGGATTTTTTTGTTGTTTTTTTGCTTTTAAAGAGATGTTTCTTTTCTTTACAGGTATGGTGTTAGTCCTGAGAACATTATTCTCTATGGCCAGAGTATTGGTACAGTCCCTACAGTAGACCTGGCATCTCGGTACGAGTGTGCAGCAGTAATCCTCCATTCTCCCTTGATGTCTGGATTACGGGTAGCTTTTCCTGACACTAGGAAAACCTATTGCTTTGATGCTTTTCCAAGGTACGTATAAACGCTGCAAAGAGGGTTGTTCTATACTCAGCATGTCCTTTAGGTGTTTAAAAGGGACTAGTGTAACTTTCCAGGGAACTTTGTTGAATTGTCAGATGCATTTTCAACTTCAGATAGGCACACCTGTCTGCTCTCTCCAAGCAGAGATTCACCATGTAAGAAAGAGGCTGACATCAACTCTCAAACTGACACGAGAGTCAGCTGAATGAACGAATTTTTATTCTGTTTTTTGTGTTATGGGTGGTTAATATCAGAATTTTTATGTTGTCAAGTTTGGAGGATTAGCTTAACAACTGATAATGTGCTCTTAGGTCCTTTAGGCTAATGGCTAACAAACTAGTAATTGTACACTCTTAATATCCCGGTCAACTTTGACTTGGAAGGTAATAAGATATCATGAAATGGATGTGCTGTTTTCATGCTGCTTGTTAAAATATTGCTATAGTTCCACCAGCTCACTAGAGAAAAAGGTATAGATAATTGCTGCTTTTAAAGGGTGAAAACTAAGAGAGGGTCAGAGGCTAGATTGTTGGACTGATGTGGTTCATGTTTCAGCTTGGTTCTGCATTTCATGTATAATCTCGAGAGAATGCATTTAGTGTTTCTTTGCCTTTGATCATAGTAAGTAAAACCACTTCTGCATCTTGGGTATGCTGTCCATACTAAAGATACAAAGGTTTGTATTTGTACCTTCCTGATGGATATCATGTAAAATCCTGATTGCTGTGACCAAAATAAAGTAAGACACTGACCCTCTGTTGGAATATTTTGAGCTTGTTTTAAGAAGCGCTAGAATATTTTACATACAGAAAGCTATATACAACTGGTTTCAAGATAAAACAGTTGCCTTTATAGCCTAGTGTTCCATTTGAAAAGCAATTTCAACAGACCTAAATTAAAGTATTCAAATATTTGGGAAGAGTAGAGGTTCTAGGAATAGCAGAAAATTTCTCATTTAATCCAGTTTAAGTTATGTGAGAGTATTAGAGGGGAAGACAGTGACTGTAACAGTGTATATAGACTGGGGGTAGGGGGTGGGTGGTGTGAGGGGAGACAGAGATAAAAAGCTAAGTGGTTTGTGGAAGGGAGAAGACAAAGCAGAGACTCACTGAAGCCTTGTGCAAAGCTTGGCTTTGCTTCAGGTCATGTTTGCAGTAAGTGTAGTAAGGATATTCATGGCATGTGTTATATTTTGGTTACAACAGTTTAAAATTAGAAGGTAGGAGAGGCCATAGATGTAAACCTGTATGCTGAAACAACTAGAAATAATAGTGACCAAGTCACAGTAGCTCTCACAGTATCTATGTCCAGCCCCCATGTTTCGAATTCTTCAGAACAGGCTCCTAAAGAAACTGTTGAAGGTGCAGTCTCAATTTGAAACGCTCATACTCCGACTCATTCATCATCCTCAAACCTGAAATCCAGTATTTACAAATGCTTCTGCTAAAGGGGGGAAAAAACCCAAAGCCTTAAAGATAGCTCTGATTAGAAAAGTAACAGTGATTAACAGATACCGGCCAAATCAAATAACAGTTTAAAAAAGGGGGGGGGAACGGTGACAACAGATGTACTGTAACACTTGAGTATTTTGTTCTTGCCCTACTGAGCTGTTCATTGCTGTCAGTCTGACTTTGCTTGTGCTGTCAAAGCAGTGAAAATAAACAGCAGTGCACTTTTATGAATGTGTGCAGCTCAACTGTCTGTCTTCACAGTGGGAAACAAAATAGTTCTGTGTGCACCTACAGTGAAATGCTATTATGTGCATTTTATGTTGGGACTCCAGGAGAATTTGGTCTCCATAGATTTTTCTAGCAGCAGAGTGGTGTGGCTAAGAATACTAAGTAAGTCTAATGTGCAGTTTAAATACTGCTTTATGAGTTGCTGAGTTGGCAGTGGGCCCCCTTCCAATTTTCTGCAAAACACAAATATTTTCTAGCTTAATGGTCTGTGAATATATGAGAAAAAATAGTTTCATTATCTGAAAACTGAAGTGAAAGGGGTTTCCTGGTTTCCTACAATCAGTGAGAATGTAGCCACTAAAATTATGTGTAAACATCTCTGTAGCTGTATGTAGCTGGTATGTCTGTCACGTCCTGGAACTCGGAGACAGACCCCTTCATGGGCTTAAGACTTCAGGTCTTATAGAATGTCGATTTATAAAGTGTTTACATTTGGCTGTGGTGTTAATTTAGGGATGAAGATTATGGGGGGTAAGAGGGGCGAAATCTACATTATTCTGATGTCTTTCTTATGTTCCTGGGCTATTTTTCTGTGTTCAGTGTACTTGCACACAACTCAAGTTCCAGACAGAGAAAGTGAAATAGGCTGCATTTTAATTTTAAATGACACTTTTCCTCTTTAAATGACATGAAGCCTGGGTTTTTTTGGGAGAAGTATTGAGACAGAGACAGAAGTGTGTTTACACTCAGCTGTTTACTGGAATACCAATGATGGTTCTCCTGAATACTAAAGGCTGAGATTTATATGTGTGAGGTTTAGCGCTTCAGTCTACATCTTAATTTTTAATTAGCTTTAGATTTTTGTAAAGCTTCTTTAAGCCCGTGTGTAAGTCAGTGTATGTTGGCGTCTGTACTTCTTAAGCATTTTAAGCAGTCTTGATTCACTTTGGAAAATCTCTAGTCTTATCAAAATTATATTTTTCTTTTTCTTCAGGAGCAGGAAAATTCAAACACCTTTTATTAGATAGCATAAAAAAATAGACTCGTCCTTCTGTCAGATTGAGTATTACTGATAATCATTTTTGCACCCACTTCATCTTCATAGTGTCTGTATACTGATCTGGAGTTACTGGGAACTACCAGCATGAAATGGCTGTCTGGAGAGAAAAGCTGGTGCCTGCCTGAAGGCAGCCTGAGAAAGCTGCTGTTTATCACTTAAAAGTTTGTGTGCTACGTGTACTTCATAACTGGGCTTTTCTGGCATGAACTCCTAGGTGTGCTATGTCCCTCTTGCCTTTCCCCTGAACCTGTTTTCCCATGAGAGGTGGTCCCAAGCTATATTAGTCTAAGTGGAGATGGAAGAAAAGGAAAAAACTTTTTCTTTAAGGACACACTCCAGTCAGAGCTGGTGAAGAAGTTGGTTGCATGAAGTAGTCTTGTGTGAGTTTCTTTTGGTTTGCAGTCTAATATCCTTGTGTAACGCTCTTCCACACTTTTCTTTTTTGTCATTTGAACTTAATCAGTACAAAGAACAGATTGCTTTTCTTTAGCTGAATATGCTTAATCTGGGGGTTTAAAGACAGGTTCAAACATCATAAACTGAGTAGTTTGTTTTTGTTGTGGTTTTTTTTAATGAAGTTTTATGACTGGAATGTAGTCAGTTCCTAATCTGGTAAACTGGAAGGTGATAATGTGTAATGTGAAGAGTCCGTGCTGGCAGCATGTCCCATGGAACCTTACTCGCCTCTCAATGGGTTTTGTGATAGATACACTCGCTGTTTTGAGATCTCGTTTTGTGCCAAACTTTATTTGCATGCTCCCCATTTGAGGTTGTCATCGGAACTGGTGGGATGATGGTGATGGCAGTGCAAGCTCCCGTTGACATGCATTTTGGGAGCGAGCCTTGTCCCATATCACTTTGGGCATGATTCTGATGTTTTGTAGCCATTTAAAAACACGCAGTGGTAACTGGACCATGTCTCAATAGTTAAGTTTACTTTCTTTAATGGTATGAAAGTTAAAGCCGCAAACTAAGCTCTGTTTTTCTTTTCCATCCCCCAGCATTGACAAGATCTCTAAAGTAACCTCTCCTGTGTTGGTAATCCATGGTACTGAAGATGAGGTAATCGATTTCTCCCACGGCCTGGCCATGTACGAGCGGTGTCCACGAGCGGTAGAGCCCCTCTGGGTGGAAGGGGCTGGGCATAATGACATAGAGCTTTATGCACAATACTTAGAGAGACTAAAACAGTTCATATCTCATGAACTTCCCAACTCCTGAAGAAGCCTACCTGATTTTACCTCAGTTACTGTGAACGGAAGAAATTACCTGGTTTTGCACATGCTTTAACTGGATAGCTGTAATAGCTTTATACTATGAAGAAATACCCTGTCTTTAGGGTGTTCTAATCAAACATCTGATGAAATTTGTCTTTTATATCTGGAAATTATTCTACTAATGCACACAAATATGGTCAACTACTGTAATTCAAACAATTTTTAGCTTTGTTGCCCTGGAGGAAGTGGGAATACTAGCTGCTTATGGGGACACTTTTTACCTAGTGCTGTATTAATCGAAGATCAGTTTTCTCTGTCTCACTTCAGATGGTTTATAATTCTGTCCTACAAAGACTTTTTTTTTCCAGTGTTCTCAGTGTGGAGAACACAACTGTTATGAGCTACAGCTTGTTCTGAACAATCAGTCATGGGTTCAATCTAAGGGAGTACTTTCTCTGTGAAGTTTCTAGCTGTGGTATTGTAATTGGAAAGTTATTGTGATGAAGTTCCCCCTCCTCCCTTCTAGTGTTCTTTTGTTAACTTACTGATCTTCCTGAGTAAATTATTTAAATATACTTTTTCCTGAAAATAAAAAAACTACTATATGGGGCTAAACTCTGTAACGACCTCTCCATTACCTGTGTAAACATAACTGGAATATTCTTAAAGGAACTAGGGACAAAATTGCTTTTGTTTAAAAATAAATGTGTAAATTTACTACTAGAAAACTCATTTTAATATTCAGATTGTCTGAATAATAGCCATAACAGACATTTCCTTCTGTAAAGCATTCCTGTAGACTTTTTAAAAGTACTGTACATATTTGAATTTACATTGTGCATAGATTCTTAATTGGTAGTTTTAATTTAAGTCTAGTTACAATAAACTGCAAAATTCTGGTTTGTATATGATTGAATACATTTTGTTAAAATATGTTTTTATCCCTATATTATTTTGCTATTAAAGTTTTATAAAGTTTCCAGGACAAAAAAAAAAAAAAGAAAACAATTTACACATTTATGTTTTGATGAATTTATGTAACTAAATTTTCATTGAGCTGATCTTTTTAGTTTAGAAGTAATTTGATTCTTTGACACTGGAATCGCACAGATTATGCATCAGAAATGCAAGACACTTAAAAATTGTTACACTACTAGCATAGGTCTAATTTTTCCAAATTTAAAGGCCTTAAATGTACTGTAAGCCTCAGATTGTTGTATAAATTGATCGCGATTGATTGCAGTTTGTGTCCTGTTGCTAGAATGCAACACAGTGATTGTAATGGAATAAAGGATGCATGGATTAGAGCTTGCTGGATTTTTTTGAATCTTATTTGGCATGTGATTTTCATACCCAAGGAAAAGTGTGAAGTACAGGTTACTTGATAGAGTAACTCAAATGTCGTTATTTAATTCCTTTGAACTTCTCTGAAGTACAAAGCCACATTTCTGTTGAAGCTTGGTCTGTAAATCAAATGTAAGAGAGATTACTTTTTAAATGTGTTCAGATGGTCTTAAGTAATGAAGTACCGTGATTTATTGCCTTCAAGAAATGCTTGAACATAGTTGTCGTGAGTCCTTGTAACAGGCCTGCAGCTAATTTTCAGCACAGTAAGTGTGTTTGTTCTATTGTTGTGGACTATTGACTTGGCCCTATTACTGTAAAAGGAGAAAAACTGGTATTCTACTTCACTTACAGTGGGGGGAAATGAGGACACCCATCCTGCTCCACGTCATCTGGATCCTTAGAATCTGGATCTGTGCCTGTGTGGTGTCCAGTTGTGAGTTTTAAATGTCCCAAGCCGCGAGGCCTCCAGCCCTGCTGTTCTCTTGGTAACTCTTCCAGACAAAACTGGCAGGTTTTGCCTTAACCACCTCAAGCTTGCCGCTTCCCTCCTGTATTTGAAAGAAAAAGTCAGATACATCTCTATTTTGCACCTTTGTTAAATCCACAGTGGGTTTTCTTCCATTTCTACGTGTGTTCTTCCTGTGACTGTAGCCCTTTGGAGACAAAGCTGGTATCTATGGTACAGGAATTTTTACAGACTTAGGCAATGGTTTTTGATATCCACGTTGAACTTGATGCTTCTCTGAAAACTTTTAGCAGACAATATTTCATTTCTTTATGATCCCTTTTAGCTTCAACATCCCCTTTACTTCAACAAATTGGTACTTTTAACTTTTTTTCCCTGTAAATCAACTTTTAAAAAAAATTACTACTTCTCTAACTCTTGCCGTCATTTTGTGACTTGTCTTTGCCTTTGCTTTGCTTTTTGTCAGCATTCCTCTGGGAATGAGAGCCCTAAATCAAAATTCAGCATTGTTATGTATGTCCCTTCATCTCTGGACTTGCAGCCCACGCTCACAGTATCCTGGCTGAACGTGAATTTCCACTTGTACTATATTTCACTTATTCAAATTCCTGCCTAACTAATTCTCAAGTACCTTGCTGCTCTTCTGGTTTCTGTGTTGTCTGTTTTGCTTTGTGAAGTGCATTTACATCTAACTAGCACAAATGTTTTTCTCTTAATCAAAGGTTAATGACCTCTCTGTGATCTGCTGGTATGGATCTTCTTCCCTCTCTTTTAATTCAATAATTTGCTCACCTTGAGTAATTTTCTTTATAGACCTATTCTCATATAATAGTTCTTACATGAATTCTGAAAATTTTGTCATTTTCTGATGTATTATTTAAACAAAATAGATAGTAGTAGTGAGATGCTTTATGTTGTACGCTTGTGGCAAACCATCCCTCTTTCAGGCACTTCAACCCACTACTGCTGGTCAACATTAGAATTCTTAGTGGCCAGCTCATAAATCTAAGACAGTGGATTTCAGGTCTCCATTTGTTTAAAGAATAAAACTTAGAATTTTTAAATTAGGGGAAAGGGGATAGTGTGAGGTTACGAAAGGGAAACTTTTGAGGTAGAAAATAGTCTATTGTAGCAGACTGCTAACATTATCTAATTTAAATGTATAAGGTGGGCCTTTATGTGAACTTGTTGTGCTAGTGTGGTGTCAGTATAAAAAGGGCTGCCTGTGCCTGGATAAATTATGCAATGGGTCTTCCAGCACCTGACTCTCTGCAGTGGAGCTCTGGGTTCCTCCAGGTCTGCCGGGGAGCCGGCACGGTCGGGCCTGGGCCGCTCTGTCCCCTGTGCTGTATCTTTACCCGGGGGCTGTTGGCCACAACGCTGCGCTCGTTCTTCTGCTCTGCGTGGGACGTGCCTGAAGTTTTTTTCCCTTGGGCAGAAGCCAGAGCATCTCTGCTCTCCCCGGTGCCACGGGGCAGCGCTGGTAAGTGCCGGCTGGCGGCAGCTCCCGATATAACCGGCCCTTGTGTCCAGGTGGGGGGAAATCCCTCCTGCCGCAGCCCGGGCAGTGTCCCAGCAGCCTGGCCTCCGCGCCCAGGGGCAGCCGGGCTCGCTCCGCCAGGACTCCCCGGGCCGGCAGCCGAGGGAAGGCCGCCGGAGATGCCGCCCCGCCGGGCGCAGCCAGGTACGGAGCCGTTGCGGGCGGAGGAAGCCGGCCGAGGGGGTGCTGTGCGGGACCGACCCCTCTGTCTGTGTTGCAGGGAGCCCCTCCGGGCGATGCTGGCCGCAGAGCTCCCCGACGAGCCCCGCCCCGGCCCCCCGGGGGCGCTCGGCCGCCACCCGCCTGCTGCTGCTGCCGCTGCTGCTGCCGCTGCTCGTGGGCGCCCGGCCCGGGCCGGAGGCGACGAGTGTCAACAGTCAGTAGCGACACGGTGACGGCTTCCCCGGAGTGCCGGGCGGCGGGCTGGGGTGGGGTGGGGTGGGCTGGGCACTGCTGGGGGGGAGGAGGAGGAGGAGGAGGAGGGGAGGGGAAGGCGGTGCTGCAGCTGCCCTGGCGCCGAGCCGCTCGGTGCCTGCCCCGGCCCGGGGCCGAACGCGCTCTGCTCTCAGTATTTGTAGCCGGGCGAGGGCTGCCCAGGCTGTCGCTGTCCCGGGCGAGGAGGAAGAGTGTGGCCCCTAGAGCCAAGCCTTGCCTTTATCTGACGGAAAAAGGGCAGAGAAACACACCTCTGGTTTCCAGTTTGACTTGCAGACACAGATGGATGGCATAATTTGTCTGTGGCTTTGGAGGTAACATGTGATGGGCTCTTAATTTTTCTCCTGCAGTTCCTCAGGGCTTTTTTAGTTTAAGGGCTGCCTTTGAAGACATTGATCCAAAGTTTTCTTTATTCTAAATAAAGTTTTAGGCAACGGTTGATTCTATAAAGCTTGCAGGCCTAGTGAAAGATTTAACACTGCTTACATTTCAAGCCCCTCTGCTGTAGGTGCACTTAGGGTTCTGGGTCTGCCCCAAATCCCTTTCCCTCTGGCTCAGCCCAGCACCAGCTGAGAAGCAGCGGTGTGCACAGCCCTCTGCATGGGCCATCTGCCCCACAACAGTCTGTGCAAGAGGAGGGGGTAACGTGGATTCCATGCTGCTGAGGTCCTCCTGGAGCTGGGTGGTCCTTCCTCTCTCCTTGTTCATCTTGGAGATCTCGAACAAGTGATTTGCTCCCCTCTGCATCAGCCCATCAGTAAACCAGTGGAAGAGCTCATTGATCTCTCAGGGGTCTTATCAACAGGGTTCTTGCAATGGCTATTGATTGCTCTGGGTGACAGATGCAGTAAAGATGCAAAATGCTGCTTTTGCTGTGACGTATTCCTGAGTTATCCACTGCCATCTAGTCCTAGAAGCCATATGTCACATTTTCCAAGTAATATTGTATTTCACAGATGCATTACAGCCATAAATATGCACTTTGATATGTAGAATTCCAACATAATAGAAGAATACTTAATATGATTGCAATGTGCACGGAATCTCCTGGGCCGTCAGTCACGGCTACTTGAAGCTGATAATCTTGAATAAAAAAAACCAAAACAAACAAAAAAAACCCCAAAATAACAGAAAAAAAGCCAAACAAAAAGAAATCACAAAACAAAGCACAACAAAATAAAACAAGAAAACACAAACAAACAAAACAAAACCCAAAGCTTCTCAGAAATGCTGGACTGGGATCCACCTCTATGAAATAGAAGAACATTCTTAAAAGTCTTGTTCTCTGCTTAGAAATGAAAGGGAAGGCTGCAAGGCACATTCCAGGGCTCCCAGGACTGACCTCCAGCTTTGGCAGTACGCTGTTACATGAAAACAGGAACTATTTCAAGCACTTTTGGCAAGATGCAATTAAGTTTTGGGGTTCCTTGTCCCTTTTAATTATTAGAACTTTCATGTGTGTTTACAGCTCTACTTATCATTAAGTCCCAGCTGACTTATGTTGCTTTTAATTGTTTTATTGATCAGTTCTCAGAGGGTACATTGAATCTTCAGGCTAAGCCTGGATGGAGGAGAGCTGAATGAGGGCACTACCTTAGAAGCGAATTAAAGCTCCAGAATCCAAATATACTGTTACCTTCTTGTCCACAGGATGAAGCTACTGTGGCCTTTGAGCAGTTGCAGCTTAAGCGTGTTGCACCTGGCTAACAGCTTTAATCATTGGGCACAGACCAGAGAGATCACCTAGAAAGTAAAACTGAGCCTTTGATTTAAACCCAGCCTGCATTTATTGGAAACCTAAAGGCTGTGCTGGGCTCTAGGGCTCGATCCAAAATGCAAATGGCCCAGCAGGAGTATAAAAGTTTCTTTTCTTAGTCATGTATGAAAAAGGCTTTAGTAGGAATCATTATTTTTCTTAATCGTTTTCAGAAAATTTATATGGACTAGTACATATTCTTTTGGTGATTGGTTTTTTTGTTGTTTGTTTTTTTTTTATTTAGGAATCTGCATACTCTGGAGTGCATGTATGAGGAACAAAAAAAGTTTTCCTGAGCATTACAGAAAACATTAGTTTAAATAAAAAGTTTCAAATAATCATTATTACCTTGTAGTACCCAAACCCCTATTTGTTGTAAATCTATTGATTTGGCCTGTCAGAACATTCAGTAAGTTTGGGAAAGTAGTGCAGCAATCTGTGCTGTATCCAGGGCAACAGCAGAACATTGAGATAGATAGGTAGAGAGATAGATGCATACATACTAAAGAAACCCACTGGGATTCTTTCTGTTTATGTTTAATGGTTTTACTGTATTTATGATTATTTCAGAACATAGCCTGCATCCCAACAGTTCTTTGTGGGATATGGATTATGGAAGACTGTTGCACAGTAAGAAAATCCTTCCTGGGACTGCAGGCTCATACAAACCATCCAGCCTGTTCGGGGGCATCTCTCTCCTGAGTCACCAGGGAAGGAGACATTTGCTAAGTCAGAACCTGGACCAGAAACCACAAGAAAAGCAGTTGTCCTGTGCCATGCTTCTTAAACTTTCCAGATATATTTTAAGAGATACTTTTGGATCTAGCCTGGCCTGGAATCTCTTCCGGTTTTATAACTGTGATCGAGAAGTCAACCTGCCCAGAATTTGTAACAGTCCTCTCAAGGTGGCTCAGCAAAAGGTGAAGCCCTTCTTGCTACGCAGGGTGCTTTGGCTCCTCAGCAATATGGGAGTGTTGTCTGAAGCTCAGCAGTCCAAGGTCTTCTGTCTGCTCAAGAAGCAAATGCTTAAACCAAGGGAAATGCCATTAAATCCCAAAGTGGAACCAAGTGGTAGGTATATAAGGAGGTGACACGGTTTTGGTATTTCAGATACATTCTGGTGTTGACTGAAGGAAGGTATGGGTCTGGACTCCGTGCTGCCAGGGTGAGGGGTGGCGGCAAGGGTGGATGTCACTGGGTACCATGTGGTACACAGTGGTCCTGTGTTGTATTGGGGGCCATCACTTAGCGTTTGGGCTGAGCTAGAGCCAGGGCTCATCGTGCTCAGCCCTAGGCGGGAGTGATGAGGTGGGCAGGAAGCAGTTGCTGTCTGTAGAAGAGGAGTTGCTAGACACGGCTGGTACAGCGTGCGGAGCACAGTGGTCACAGATGGGCCATTATAAGGAGACAGTCTGAGGGAGTCAGTACAGGCTCTAAAAGCCGTGTTTTGATGAGGCGGTGCCCGGCTCAGCGGAGCTGCCAGGCCAACAGCAGCCCCGAGTGCGGCTCTAATGCCAGCATTAGCGGGGTGTTGCTTATCACTCTCTGGGGGCCAGGCTGTGCCAGTGCTTTCAGCTCCAACCAGAAGCTGAGTTGCTCCACTCCCCGGCTCTGAGCTGGGGGTTGCCTGTGGAAATAACAGCTACGGTAGGTTGTAAACGTAAAAAAAAAGGCATTAAAAGGTAAAAATAAATAAATAAATAAAGGGCAGAATTACAGGAAGCGCGGCTGGGCAGAGGAACAAACCCAATAATTAAAAAAATCTGACTAGTTAACGAGCATAGCGCAGGAGCGAAGGGCCCGCGCCCCCCGCTGCCAGGGTGGGCAGGGGTGGCCCAGAGCCCCCCGCTGCCAGGGTGGGCAGGGTGGCCCAGAGCGGCGCGGGGCGGGCAGCGGCTGTGCAAGGGCGACACCCGCCGGTCGCTGCCCGTTCCTTCCCCGCCGCCCGCTGCCCGTTCCCCGCCCGCGGGCAGGCGGCGGGGGGATGGCTCCGAGCACGGGGGTCCGGGGGCAGCCTCGCTGGAGCCGGCGCTGGCCCTGCTGCGGGCCCCGCAGAGCCGGCGGCGTCATCCGGTGATGCCTCCGGGTCCCCGCCGCGTGGGAATGGGGTGTTGCTGGGGAGGATGGTGGCTCCGCGCCTCCTTCCTTTCGCTGAGTTGTGAGAAGGAAACAGGAAACCGCCCAGCGAGGGAGTGTGCCCGGGAAAATCACTTATAGAGGAGGAACCATCCTCTCTGCGTTCCGGTGCGAGATCCGTGTCTCTGGGCAGAGGTGTTTGTGCTCTGGGAGTGCGTTCACCCACCGCTGACTCACTTAGAGCAGCTCTGGTTTCTGCCCGTGCCTTAAAATGAAACCTCAGCGGTCATCGATATTTGCTATTGAATGTGACGAGTCGTGTTTGTGGGCAAAGCGTTAGGGTCGTTGCGACACGCTGAGGCACCAGGAGGTCGAGGCTGGCTCGTACCTTGCAGCCCATTACAGAAAATGACCCATCTCTGTTTGCTGGAAAGGTAAACTGTAGTTTATAACCAGCAATAACCCCCGAAGGAGGATTTGGGTCCGTTGTTTTTGTGTGGAGTTACCCCAGATGCTGCGTTTGAGGCAGGGAGCGTTAGTTGTGATTTCCCACTGGCAGGCATGAGGATGTTTGGGAAGGTTCTTGCACTGTGGATTCCTCCTGTAACCGAGCGCTGCGGTGTAAGCTTCAAACCGGTGCTGCCGTGGAACAAAACATGGAATTTGGAAAAGAGTGCATGGAAAACAATTTAGCTCCTCAGCACCAGGCAGCAATAGGGCGCTTCAGTGTTTCCCTTAAAAAAGATACAGGGATCCTTGGAAAAACAGGATGGTATGTCCAGTATCACTTAGCCTGAAATTTTCCCCCTCAGTCCACTGAAAACTTAACGTGGGGGAAAATGGCACTGAAATCATTCACCTAGAAGTAGTTCTTTTGGAAAAAAAATCAGACTAGTGTCTTTCTGTGGGTTTTGAGGCTACAGGGGGAAAATGTCTTTGAAGGATTTAAACAGTGCTCGGACGTTAACAATTTAGGCTTCTTGTTCAGGTAAAGTCCCATGTAAAAGGGAGTGACTTTAATGAGGTTCGCACAAAGTTTTGTGCTGAGTATGTATTTAGCACGGATTATATCTTTTAAATACAGATGCATGAGGTCTAGAGAGCTCTCAGGTGTAAAATACAGGTTCAAGTCCTCTTCTACCTCCAATTTTGCACTTCTAGAACTGTTGACTTCAGAGAATTTGGTGTGTTTTAAGATAAAACACTCCTATTTGTATTGCCTTGCCTGAAACTTCCACTGGTAGATAAATCTTTCTTTGAAAACTTCGAGCGCAGCCTCCTATATCTCCGATAACAGCTCTGCTTTCCCATGACCTGCATTCATACATGTCATATTCAGATAAGAAGGAGGCACAACGCTGACTAATGCTGCTACTTTGGAAGGAAAATGACAAAAGCTATTTGAGACAGGAATAGAAGTGCCAGCAGTAAGTGATAGATGAACAGCCGGTAGCAAAGGTGGCAGCTCTAATGTTTCCCTGTATTTATGGAGTATTGAAATGATGAGTGTTATCTGGATTTGTTTCTCCAGGCTGGATGCTTATCTTCATATTCAGTAACTCCCTGGGTCCCAGGACAGGGTGTAGGAGAGTGAGTGGGTTTTGTTCAGCACAAGTAAGTGTTTCTCCCTCTCCAGAGCTGTTGTCTGGAGCGTGGGGCATGGTCGTGCCCCTCACCCACCCCCCCTGCTTCCAGTCTGTTCCCATATTTTGTCTGACAGCCCTTGCTCCTTATTAACATGACTATAGCTTCTTTGTGCCCTCTGTCAGAAGAAATCCTGCACCAGAATAAATTTCAGAGGTGACAGATTGGAACGGTTTGACCAGATGATGGTACACAAACGTCTCTGAGATCGACAGCACCTGTGGCTTTGCAAGTCTTTGCTTTTGGCCCTGGGCAGGGGCAGCAGTTGGCACCGTTGCCTGCCTGCTTCTGGCTCATCCTCTCTGAATGTTGGACTCTGGAATGAGGATGAGGGATTATGTGTAGACTCTGGAAGGGAGCAGACAGTGGCTACAGTAAGCAGGAACCTGTCTTTATCTGTCACCTGGAAGCTATATTTTAGAGCCTGTAAAAATGTGATATTCTGGTTCAGGAAGACAAACCAGAGTGTGTGATGGTGCTTCTGTAAGTCCACTGACTCTGGACTCCAGACAGGAACCTGCAAAAGACAGGGATGCAGTCCCAGGCCTTGGGGGTAGAAGCACATGGATTTCTTTGAAGCACTGGCTTAAGACTTTTCCTCTCTTTCACCACAGGCTGACTACAGGCTGATTTGGCAGGTGATGGGAGGTGATGTGGCAAATACCTCTCTGCTCACCTGCTTTCAGGGGAACTTCAGCAGCCATTGGGTTACAGCATTCTCTCTAGATCTGCCAGATGCAGGACAGCACAGGGCCAAACACCCCCGTGGAAAGGTGCTGGAGGGGCCAGCTGCCTCCCAAGAAGGGCCAAGGTATGCCAAACCCCGGTGACCGCATCGGGGTCTGGAGGCTGGCGTGCCTCAGCACCTTGCCCTGCACAGGGAGACATATGGACCCCAGCTGCACACTTTGCACGGGGCTTTTGAACCCAGACGGATTCCCTGCGGGTCTGTGCAGAGCCTCCCCCCTACAACCCTCCTCGTGCTGCGACTCTCCCCGCTCCCCGTGACCCCGGCGGGGAGCCCGCAGACCCCGGGGGCTGGGAGCCGGGGAAGCCCTTTGCGTGCTGGCAGCGGGGCTCCCCCCGGCCCCGGGCATCTGGGCGCCGGTCGCAGATATAGGTCCAGGCTGGAGGGATCGTCCCCGGCTGGGAGGAGCCAGAGGCTCCGCTGCTGTAAACAGCGCGGGCAGCGCCAGCGGTTGGAAGATGGATATAAATAGGAGGCGGAGGGGAGGCAGCCGGAGCGGAGGAGCGGGAGCTGCCTGCGCCTGCCTGCCCGTGCCTCTGCTGCCTGCAGCCGCGGTGCCCAGCAGCACGGGTCGGGAGCTCCCGAGAGGCGGCGTACAAAGTTCGCTGCTCGGCCCTGCCGGGGAGGTAAGCCGTCTTTCTTTGCAGCCGGTTACAAGTTTGAAGCCCGCCGGTGCTTCTCGTCGATCTGCCGCTGGGGTTTTCTCCTCGCCGGCTGTCTGTTCGTACTGCTTTTGTGGTTGCCTCGCCGCGTCCGGGGTTGTGTGGAGCCGGGGAGGGTGGGATTTCTGTCTGTGCTCTTGCTACGTTAAGTGAAATTAAAACCAAAGGTGGAAAAAAAATCCACACCAAAAAAACCCAAGAACGCATCCAAAGCAAAATGTGTCTTTGCGCCGGCTCCGTGCAAAGCCGCGGCGAAAGAGCCGGCGCGACGCACGTGTTGCGGGCGAGGGCTGCTCCGCGGATGCGGGGGCGCCCGGGATGCGCCGACCGCGGGGAGCCCCGGGGACCCGCGGTCCCTTCTGTCCTTCGCGCCGGACCCGACCCGGACCCGGTCCCGGTCCCGGCGCCGCCGCGGGACGCGTCGGGGAGCAGCGATCGGCGGCAGCGCATCAGGTCGGTACCGCGCCCCTCCGCGTCCTTCCGCGTCCCTCCGCGCCCCGCCGCTGCTGCCGCCGCCACCCGTCTCTTGCAGGGCCCTGCCCGGAGGCCGTCCCGCACCTCGTCCCGTGGCGACCCGGCTCCGACACCAGCCGCGCCGCCGTGGTGGGCCGGGGGGCGGCCCTGCGTCTCGAGAGCTCCGCCGCCTTCCACTCCCTCGTCATCCGCGACGGAGGTAAGCGGGGCCGCCCGCTCCTCCGCTCGGGGCCGCCGGCTGCTCCCGGAGCCCGGGCGCTGCGGGGGCGGGCGGCCCGGCTGTGCCTGCTGGCGAGTGGCACCTCCCGCCCCCAACCCCTCTCGTCTCCCCTTGCCTGCCAGGGAAGCTGGTGTTTGCCGACCGCCCCCACGGGCCGCCCATCACCCTGCGGGCCCGCTACATCCTCATCCGCGACGGCGGGGAGCTGCACATAGGCTCGGAGCGCTGCCCCTACGGCTCGCGGGTCACTATCTCGTTGTACGGGCGAGCTACCGAAGAGGCGACCGTGGAGGGCTTTGGGCAGAAGTTCGTGGGCGTGGGTCGCGGCGGCGTCCTGGAACTGCACGGCCGGCGGCCCCGCTCCTGGACCCTCCTGGACAAAACCCTGCACCCCGGCGGGCTCCGCCACGGCCCCTACTCCTCTGAGAAGCGGTGGGGCAGCCGCGGGCTCAACCTCCGCATCCTGGACGCCGGCACGGCGCAGGTGCTGGCTGCGGGCCGCTTCGACACACACCTGCGGGCCGGCGAGTGCCGGCGGCTGCGCTCCTTCCTGGCCCTGCAGGCCCCGGGCATGGTGGTGGCGGCCGCCGTAGGGGACTCGGCCGCCCGCAGCCTCACGCTGGAGACGCGGCTGCTGCTGCGGGACCGTCTCGGCAGCAGGTACATCGCCCGCCTGGGCTACAGGTGAGACGGGCGCCGAGCGGGGCGGGGCGGGGCGCGGGGGACGCACACGGGGACTGGCCCGCGGCGTCACCACCATGGACAGCTCCGCGCCGGGGCCGCCACGCCCGCCCCGACGGAGGGGCGCGACCGGGGGCTCGGCGGGCCGGGATCCGGGAAGCCGGGCTCGGTGATCTCAAAGGTCTTTTCCAGCCTAAATGGTTCTGTGATCCGGCGGGCAGCGCGGGCCGGGGGAGTGTGGGGTAGAGGGAAGGGGGGCGTGCTGTGCTGTGGCTTCCCCTCCTGCCCAAACTCTTTGTGGGGTGGAGGGTTCGGGGTGTCACTCGCTTTGCTCCTTCTCGGTCTCCTTCAGGCAGCCCTGGGCACTGGTGGGGATTCTTGGAGGGGATCAGCTTTCCACAGCAGAAGATAAGCAAGAATATCATGGGAATGGAACAACGGAGTTAGCTATAGCCCAGAGAGATTTCCTCACCTACGATGGCACCCGTTTTACTGTTACTGCTTTCAGTGGATGGATAAAAGGTTTAGTTTTCCCTGAGAATTGTTTGTCTTCTTTTGCTTTGCTCTGCTTTTCCTGGCTGCTGGGAATCCAAACAGTGCAGTGATGACAGCACCATAGTCTTTTGCTCATGTGGACGGTGACCAAACAAAATAGCACCACTCTCCTGAAGCAGTGTTTTAGCTGCCTACAAAGAAATGACACTGACATATTTAATGGCTAGAGCACCTCTATTGCACACAGAGTTATCTAGATAAAAATTAAACTGGTATGCTCTTTGGCTAATTGCATGATTCTGTCATGTGCATCTGTAAAAATAATTGATTCCTTCATTTTTTAGGGGTGCCTCATAATGGATTTAAAGTGGAAGTGTCCAAAGGAATAATTCTTCATTTGGTGGATGAGGTTACAACTTGGTTACCTGGTGACCGCATCGTCGTTGCTAGTACAGATTATTCTATGCATCAGGCTGAAGAGTTTAATCTCCTTCCTTGCCCTGAATGTAAAAGTAATCAAGTGAAAATTGACGGTATGAAGTATTTTTATCAAGCTACTCATTTGCATTGAATATTTACATTGTCTTGTCTTTTACATTCTATATTCACTTGGGTATTTTTAGCTATTTTTTGTCCCATAAACACATGGGCACATATGAGAGCTGAAGGCCTTGATATTATATAGGCACTTGAAAGTTTCACCAGGGCAGAAGTCTTTTGTAGAAGCCAGGGAAAGAGGTGCTTTCCTCTGGGATCGGACACCAACAACTGGGCATGTCCCTGGACTTGGTGATTGCTTAAATGAAACGTGTACACTTGCTTAGAACAATGCAATACTGAAGATGCTGTGCTCACCCTGAATAAAAAGGTTTCTGATTTTTACAGGCAGTCCACTTTATCTTCATATTGGAGAAGTCATAGATGGCGTTGATATGAGGGCAGAGGTTGCTCTTCTGACTAGAAATATACTTATTCAAGGAGAAATGGAAGACTCCTGTTATGGACAAAATCAATGCCAGTTTTTCTCCTTTGATACTTTTGGAGGACATATTAAAGTGAGTAATTTTTAATGTATATAGCTGTTGGTGGTTTCAGTTCCTTTTGTGTTTTGTAAGCAAGCAATATAATGCATGAAACTACCATTGTGTCTTGGGGAAAAAATACACTTGTCTATGAAGAAGGAAAAGGTTTCTTGTCCTGTTTTGCAAAACTAGGCTTGCTATTTTCTTCACTGTGTATGCAAAAACGTACCCTTCTCTGGGCTAGAGGTGATTCCTCAGTGACATCTCTGTCAGTAGAGCCAGGGTGAAGTTACATAGTTCACTAGATGTCATTGAAGAAATTGTGTTTTCCACAGAGCAAACCTGCTCCCTTCATGACTCAGAGAAGTGCCGAGTCTTTACCTCTTCTTGGTTGTTACATGTGTTCCTGGTGGAGGTGCAGACTCTTGTTGTTGCAGGGGCCTGTTGTAAAATTACTCCTGCACCAGCTGGTGGAAACTGGGGAGCTGTGCAGGTCTGGCCTAAAATTACTTGTCAGAGATAGGGCTGACAGGAAAATAGAGCCTGGTGGTAAATGCCACCCCTTTCTGTAGCTGGCAGGAGCACCTTTCCCATAGCCGTATCACACACAGCTATTGCTAAATCCTGCCCATGCTGTTTGGCAGCTGTTCCTGGGCAGCCCTGTGCCTGTAGGTGCACAGCTGCTGGCACACTGCTCTGTGTGTGCTGTGAGTCAGTGCAAGGAGCTGACACCCTTCTGGGATCGGGCCCTGTTTCACTGCAAACACATTGCCTAATGACAGAAAAAAGAGAAGTGTTTTTCTTTTTCTATGTGTTTCTATTGTAACACCTTACTTGGATCTACATTTGTCTCGACAGATCCTAAGGAATTTTAGCTCTGTTCACATGTCAGGAGTGGAATTAAAAAACATGGGGCAGCAGATCCTGGGCAGTTACCCTGTGCATTTTCACTTGGCTGAGGATGTGGATGAGAGAGGAGGATACAAACGCCCAACGTACCTTGATAACATGGCTATCCACCACAGCTTCTCTAGGTGTGTTGCCATACATGGAACTCATGGCCTTCTGGTAGGAGACATATTTTATTAGTACCAAGTTAATTTCTTTGCTTAGGCACTGCTAAACAGTAAGAGCCATTTGTGATGCAAAGAGAAATCAGGATGTTGAAACAATGCATCTTTTCCCCAAGAAGTGTCCTGACTTGTCAGCTTCATTTGATTGGTGTTCAAGTCAGAATTGTTGCTCTGATAGTGCAGCTCTTTGAACTGAATGTCAGGTTTCTGGTATTGCCTGATTCATATTATTAAAGGTGCAATCAGATATAGCGAAATCACTTTCATTTGAAATGAAAGCAATGGACTTTAAATGGACCTGCCTGAAGCAATGGACCTTTAATTTGTGAAGGAGATTAAAAAGATGGGGATTGTTCAAGTCAGGGCAAGGTGAAATAAATCCAAAAGTATTCACATGACAAAGGGAATGAAATGTGAGAGAGACAGACCCAAATGGATGCTTCAGTGCCAGAAAAGCCCTCAGGAACTTGTCTTTGACGTAGATCCTCGCAAGGGCATTGTTAGACAGGAACTTAAAAAAAAAAAAAAAAACCACATAAAAAAATACGGAAAATACAGATTTGCTCTCCAGTCTCAACATGTCCAGTTACTCTGCACTCTGCAGACCTGGAACAGTGTTTTGGTGTCCACGGGCATTTCCTCATTCACCTGATGTGTGCTCAGGCAGAGACTCTCCCTGCACTATCCATGACCTCTGACGTTTTTCCTGACAACTTTTTATCAACCCTGGACATCAAGCTGTGTAAGACATGATGTAGATGCATACTGGTGGGACCCTTGTATGAAAGAGTCTCCCCTGAATGGATGCATTCATGAAAATGCAATGCTGGACAACTGAGAGCACTTTTCATGTATCATAAATTGGAATTGTATTGTCCAGATCACTCAAAATACTGATCACCTTTTCATAGACATGATATGCTCTGGCTGCAGAGCCTGCTTGTGTGTTCAGAGTCCTTAGGTGGCAGGAGACTTGCCCAGCATGTGTGGATGTAGTTTAATTCACTTTCTCCTCCTGTTGGTATTAAACCTCTGGTTGGTGTTAAACCTCTGGAACTGAAGGAACCTGCCTGGGATGAAAAATTAAGAGTTATACTAATACTGGCCCTGAGAATAATGGTGTGTGGTCTTGCTCTTTATTGGAAGTGAGGTTGTCAGGGATTTATCTGGATACATGGAATGCAATAGTTGTGAAATCAAGGCTCCAAGTGTGAGATCCAGCCTTGGCCCTGCATGTGACTGCTGAGTCCATGAGTCAGTGAATAGGTTTTATAGCAAAGCTTAAATATGCGATCTGTGGAAGAATTGTGTGGTTTCAACAGTCATTAACTAATTAAAATTTAATAGAAAGCCTTGCTTTAAAGTAAATTAGAACAATTTGCAGTTCAAGAGAAGAGCATGTTTGTCAGAGCAAGGCGGTTAAATAACAGAGTTGGGTACCTGTTTTAAGGTGAGATTATGAAACTTCTGCCCTTGAGGCAGAATAAACCAGATAGGTGCCTCCCCCCCCCCATCTTTATGCTTTAGAGGATGTAATGTTAGATGTTCATTGCCGAAGTGCTGTGGCTTGTGCTTTGCACAGGTCATGCGGTGCTGTCTGCGAGGCCCTTCTCCCATCTGCTGCTCCTGCGTGCCAGGCTTGTGCAGCTTTGCGAGCGGGTGGCAGAGGCACACGCAGCTCAGGTTACTCCCCGCGGCTGGGACGCAGGCTGTGACATGCCACTCGCTGCCCTGGCACGCGCCAGGCGTACACAGCCTACTGTAGTCTTTCATGTCTAGTGTTGCGAGGCATAAAGGTTACGTATATTGTGTTGCCGAACTATATATAATTCAGCGTTTAGAGGCATCTTAATCATCTGGTGTTGGACACTGCAGTGGGGCTGTAGCTTGTGTTGTGGGCAGTGTTTCATGCTGGTGCGTACAGTAACAGGCTGCTGTCACAGTGCTGCAGGTAGGCTCATTTCCAAGCTTGTAGTTTCTATCTGTGATATGCCTGAATTTACCGGTTATTGGGGGTTTGATCTAAAGGCACGAACCCTTGTTGTTCAGTGCAAATGTAAGTGATCTTTAAGTTACGTTACATCTGATTAGGAGAGTGATCGGTAGAGTTTCGGCTGCGTAAGTTTTCAGGGCTGCCATGCAATTCTGAAGCTATGACTGATCATAGTTAACCTGATCTAGTTAAAGATGTCCATGCTCACTGCAGGGGAGTTGGACTAGATGACCTTTAAACATCCCTTCCAACCCAAAACATTCTAGGATTCTAGGATTCTATCTTAATTAAAGCTAAAAGTCTGGATTTGGATACAAGGCTGGTTTTTAATGCAGCTGTCTCAAGCACAGATTAGACAAACTTCAGCTAAATTCAGAAGAATGAAACTCTACAATTGAAATGCTGTTTAAAAACAGCGAGTCGTTTTGTTGTTACAGTTTCTTTCCAAAAATAGCCTTCCATGGCACCCTTAACACAGCTTCTGCCTGTCATTTGGAAGGGCAGAGGTAGCCAGGCCTACTGTTCTTAGCAGGTTGGCAAGGACAGTTGCATTTTTCTCTAAATCCATTTCCTCTCGGTATTTCCAAGACTCAGCTGGGGGGACACATTCAGTGTTGCTGTTCGAAGGTTCTCTGTTACCCTTCTTGTAGCTCACTCTGAGCTACTGTGCCCACATGCAGAGTCTCTGTGGACTTCCAAAACTGCTACGAGCTGGGTACCTAGTTGTGTTTTGCCTTATTTTTAAGTCTTTCTTGAACGCCTCATTAGGGCAGAAACAAGAGCAGCAGATGACAAGTTTGAGGTGTGACGGCCAGGAAAACAACAAAATCCAGCAGAAATACACCTGTGGGGACTATACTGTTTGTGACTCCAGATGTTCTGTACAGTTGCAGCCCATTAAGGGGAAATCACAGCATAGGAAGCTGAAACTGGTTAGTTCAAGTATCCCTCTGTATACAGAAATAACCAAATAGGTTAATATTAGTTAATCTTGAAGTCTTACACAGACAGAACTCTGACGTCAACAGGAACTTTGTATGCCTGAGGAGTGGATAAATATGCTGACAGGGATCGTTTGTGTGTGAAGTTAAGGTTTCAGTAAGATTTAGTAACAAATAGCTGGTATTTTAACTAGCCTGATTTAGTATTTACATTTAAAAGAAGGGTTTTTGAATTTATCTTCCTAAGACTTTACATCAAAGGAGGCTTGTGTTAAGTCCTCTTGGTCAAATTAGGATTTAATGGAATATCCCTGTGCATGTCAGTTAATATTAAATAGACTGAAACGGTAAAATACCATCTCTGCCTGAGCTGATCGTTACAGGAAGGAAGTGACCCTGCACCTTCTGAGCGTGGAGGGGAAAGAACAGAAACCTCATTAATATAAATTACATGGTGCATTTTAGAGAATTCCTTATTTTATTTGGGAAATGTTGCAGTTGTGAGAATTTCTGGATTAACCATCCTACCTTCTTGGTTTATCATGTGAGACACACATCTTTACACAGATCTTTACTCCATGACACTGAATCAAATGCTGTCTTTTAGAGCTGAGGGCAGCTTTAAATACAGTATTTTGCAATTTTCCTTTAATTATGCATACAATCACCTCAGAGTAATTTTAATAGCAGTTGCACTGTGTAAGAAGATCAGTCCACAGTTATGCAAACCACACGTAGTTCGTGTTAGCTCCTGGACTGGTGCCTACGGAGGCACTGTTCACTGTGCAGAGTGGTGGCTAAACCACTCCGTGAGCTGGTCAGGAATTTATTGATAAGCAAAACACATCAGTGATAGTTCTGACTGCTGTCAGCATTGCCATCTATGGCCTGTATACTTTTTTCCAGGTAAGAGACACCATAGGCTACGACACCCTGGGGCACTGTTTCTTCCTGGAAGATGGGACGGAGCAACGCAATACATTTTATCACAACTTGGGCCTCCTCACGAGGTCAGGGACGATCTTGCCTTCGGATCGCAACGAGGCTATGTGCCTTGCCATCCGCAGCCACGTCTATGGCAACTACGTTCCGCTGCCGAGCACCGACTGCATGTAAGTGCTCACGGAGCTGTACTCAGGCTTTGCACTTACGTTGTCCTTTATAGCTGGGTCCTAACAAATGCTGTTGTGAAACTTTTGAAAGGTCCTATTTGATATTAAATGAAAAATTGTAGCTTCTCCTACTGTCACTCATTTTAAAATAATTCATCTACTTGACTATGTTTTGCTCGTGAAGGTATCTGTTAACACCTGCACGAATCCTAAGCAAGGAATATGTGCTGCTGGTTATTCCTGTTGTTTCCTCAGTATCATAAATATGTTAGAGCACTTTACTCATTTCTGAAACCCTGATTTCAGTTCTTTTTAAGGAGGATGTTGAAGACTCCCTGAAATCTGTCTGATAAATGCAAGTTGCTTCAGCCCTGGTACAGGCTGGCAAAAATACCACTTACTACAAAGGAGTTTTTGCCTTTTTTTTCACTGGGGCTGAATTGTGGCTGGAGCATGTAGAGTAAATTGACCAATAGCACATGAGTCAATACCTAGAGTGCACCAGGAGATTCAGTGAGAATGCAGAGATTAGCGTAAGCTACAGTGAGCATCATTTATCAGTAAACAATATCCCAATATAGCTGACCAAAGTTAGCTTCTGTTTTGGAGACTGATGAGCTGTAACATGGGCCCTCTGAGACCCGGGTATTTTTCTGGCTGGTGTTTGCAAGCAAGAACACAGTTTAGCTAAAGAAATTTATGTTTTCATGTTTTCCGGAAAAGGATGCAATAGCCAAACTCTACTTTTTAAAATTTGCTTAAATAATCCAACTGAATTAATTACAATTATTGTGGCTGAAATACTGATGTTGCTTGTATGGTTAATAACAGATTTATTTTGCACCTTTTTAGCGGTTCTGTTAATCCAAAGGAATGTGGTTTCATGATGTTGTAATAGCTAAGAGGGATAAAAAATGAGTGAGACTTTCTGGTTAGAATGATCAAATTAATTGGTGCAGTCATGAGAAAAGGTTTACAGTGTTTTTACATGTGGTCTTTATTGTTGCAAAAGATGTTATCAAATGTTCGTGGTATAACCTGGCAGGCAGCTGAACACCACACAGCTGCTTGCTCATCCCCGCCCCCCCCTCCCAGTGTCACAGGGGAGAGAACTGGGATAAAGAAAAAAGTAAAATTCAGGAGTTGAGATAAAGACATTTTAACAGGACAGAAAAGGAGGGGGGAAATAATAGTAACAATATACAAAACAAGTGATCAACAAAACAATTTCTCACTATCTGCTGACTGATGCACAGCCAGTTCCTGAACAGCAGCCCCTAGCCAACTTTCCTCCCAGTCTATATGCTGAGCATGACATCAGATGCTATGGAATATCCCTTTGGTCAGCTGGGGTCAGCTGTCCTAGCTGTGTCTCCTACGAGCTTCTATGCACCTCCAGCCTACTCACTGGTGGGGTGTGAAGTCTGTGCCTTAATACAAATGCTGCTTAGCAATAATTAAAACATCAGTGTGTTATCAAAATTATTCTTATCGTAAATCCAAAGAGCAGCACTGTACCAGCTACTAGGAAAAGAATTAACTCTATCCCAGCTGGAGCCAGGGCACAGGTGAACTAAGGTGACAGCTATGTTTTCATAGCTGGATCTGGTTTCTGTTTGTGCCACTACTGATCTTCCCTCTAAGGCAAAAACTCCTTATTTGAACAAAAGTCAAAATAATATCTCCTTAATCTCCTGCTTAATGAGCCATTTGCATTCTGCAAGGACGTTTTTGACATAGAGGCTTCATAAATCTATAGAGAATTCCCACCCCCTTCCACTGCCCCCAGAGTTCCAAAAAACAAACCAGAAATTCTTTTCAGACATTTTCCAAAGCTACTTAACTTAAAAAAAAACCCCAAAAAACAAGTTGGATTTCCTTAAGCTGCATTTAACTGAGCATGGATTTTGTGTTAACTGTCTCATATAGTTTACGATAGGTTCAGCATGTGGCTCCATAAATGAGTATGTCTGACATTACTAGATGGTTTATTTTCCTTAAAGAGTATCATTAAAAGGTTGTGTGGAGTTTTAAAGTCAATAGGAGAGTTATGGCTCAAGTCCAGTGCAGTGCTATGAAAATGTATCCCTTCCTGTTGGGTAACTGCTTAGGATCATTTTGATTTTGATTTTTCAGGGCTGTCAGCACGTTCTGGATTGCAAATCCAAACAACAACTTAATAGAGAATGCAGCAGCTGGTGCTCAGGTAAAATCATTCAATGGCAAGAGCTACGCTTTGCCTCCAGTTCCCATATATTCTACTCTTATTGATGTCATTAGTGTGAGGGCAATGAATTTTTAGTAAGCCATTGTAAAATTTGGATATCATAGAATCATAGAATAGTTTTGGCTGGAAGAGACCTTCAAGATCATCAAGTCCAACCTTATTCCTAGCCCTATCAAAAACCACTAAACCATATCCCTAAGCACAACATCTAACCGGCTCTTAAACACTTCCAGGAATGGTGACTTCACCACCTCCCTGGGCAGGCCATTCCATTCCAATGCCTGACAACCCTTTCTGTAAAGAAATGCTTCCTAATATCCAGCCTGAACCTCTCCTGCTTCAACTTCAGGCCATTTCCTCTTGTTCTATCGTTTGTTACCAAGGAGAACAGACCAACTCCCACCTCGCTAAACCTTCCCTTCAGGTAACTGTAGAGGGCAATAAGGTCTCCTCTCAGCCTTCTCTTCTCAAGGCTAAACAGCCCCAGATCCTTCAGCCTCTCCTCCTAAGACACATGCTCCAAACCCTTTACTAGCTTTGTAGCCTGCCTCTGGACCCTCTCCAGCACCTCAATGCACTTCTTGTAGAGAGGGGCCCAAAACTGGACACAGTATTTGAGGTGCGGCCTCACCAAAGACGAGTACAGAGGAATGATCCCCTCCCTGCTCCTGCTGCCCACACTGTTCCTGATACAGGCCAGGAAGCCATTGGCCTTCTTGGCCACCTGGGCACTCTGCTGGCTCATGTTCAGGCGGCTGTCAATCAACACCCCCAGGTCCCTCTCTGCCTGGCAGCTCTCCAGCCACTCCTCCCTGAGCCTGTAGCGCTGCTGGGGGTTGTTGCAGCCCAAGTGCAGGACCCAGGATTTGACCTTATTGGAATTTATGAGATTGGCCTTGGCCCAGTGATCCAGCCTCTCTAGATCCCTTTGTAGAGCTTCCCTACCCTCAAGCAGATCGACACTTCCACCCAGCTTGGTGTCATCTGCAGATTCACCAAGGGTGCCCTCTGCCCACTCATCCAAATCATTGATGAAGATGTTAAACAGGAGTGGTCCCACTACTGAGCCCTGGGGGACTCCACTCGTGACTGGCAGCCAACTGGATTTTACTCCATTGACCACAACTCCTCGGATTTGTCCATCTAACCAATTTTTCACCCAGGAAAGCGTATGCCCATCCAAGCCAAGAGCAGTCAGTTTCTCTAATAGAACACTGTGGGAAACGGTGTCAAATGCCTTACTAAAGTCAAGATAGACAACATCCATAGCCTTGTCTTCATCAAACAAGTGGGTCATCCTGTCATATATATGTGTTTCTCTGTCACATATATGTGTTTCTCTGTCACATATATGTGTTTCTGCAGCCTTTGTCTCTATTATGAACACGTATTTCCCTACATGGAAATGTAGGAAATGTAGGCTGGAAATGGTGTGTGATGTCTCTTAGCAAATACTAATTTATTTTTTTTTTAGTAGCTAATAGTTAAATGCCAATACATTTCTGGTTTTGTATATATAAATATATACTCTCTTCTTGTTATTATTTCTGATGTTTACCCAAATTGTTTAATGTACCTGTATAAAGAAGGCTGTGTTTCTGATAAACCACCTGAATTTCACCCACAATATATACATTTTTAAAACCCGTGTGTATGCCCTGGGGAGCCACGGTGCATGCCAAAGGGTGAGTTCGGAGGTGTAGGAGTATGGGCAGGTGTGTGTCCCCTGGGACTTACACGTTTGGCAGGTTCAGGTTAGAAATTTGGACAGCACAGTGGGAAACCCTGAGTCCCCAGGATAATCTGTGTTTTTAGTTGTAGTGTCCCATTTCTCAGACCTCCCTTTGTCTTTTAGGATGTCGGGATATGGTACATCTTCCACCGGGTTCCCACTGGACAGTCTGAGGGGCAGTATCCAGAGGGACAGGCTGAACATACACCCTTGGGAGTATTTTACAACAACAGAGTCCACTCCAATTTCAAGGTACGTGGATGATTTTTTATGTTTCTATCAATATAATAGTATGATGTAGGGCTGACCATGTGCGGTGCTCTGAAACTGGATGATCATGAGTGTCTTACATTTTGATAAAGGTCTTTTAACACTATATCAAGGCACAATAAACTTTTGGGGGTGGTATTCTTTTTAATAATTAAAGAGGGAGCTGAACAGAATGGAGGTCCCATTTCAGGCACTTCAGCTGGGTGCTGCATTAGAGGAGATGTGCCTGGGCAATAGGTACACCCACTGCTAAGTGAGGATTAAGGAATGACAGGCAGGACACTGAGCACTGCTGTTGGCTACAGTTGTGCAAAGCTATAGGGTGACGAGCAAAAGACATTTGTGCCAGGGCCCGCTCATCACCTTTGAAAAATGAGGCCAAAAATTCAAGGGTAATTCCAAGAAAAACACTTTTCCCCAAATATACTGTTGACATGGAAATGTAACCTGTAAGCTATAAAAAGTATTTTTAACTTATTTCTCAGGATTCTAGATTGAAATCAGTGCTGTTTTCTGTGTCTTGTATATTTTATGTCTTGGTCCATGACAGCTGCTGTTCTAGCCCAAAGCCTTTAAGTTGGCTACAGCAGCTCATGTTCTCTTTTGACTGTCGGGGGACTCGTCACTCTTTATTTAAACCTTAATTCTTAACAACACTCTTCTTCCAAAATGTTATCAAGAGCTTGGCAGAGTCCCTTATTGCTTTCTGCGAGGGAGAGAGAGAGTGGGAGTTCAGTGCCTTGCTTTGGGTCAGAAGACAGCCCAAGATGCTGATGCATAACATATGGCAGGGTGGGCTCTGTCCTGACTTCAGCATGCTACATCCTGTGCTAATGTCATGCTGAGCAGTGCCAAGTGACATGGAAAAGGAAGAGAAAATCCAGGCTGCAGGCACTCGCTGTGCCTGCATACACTGACTGCCCACATTCATTGATAAAAATCTGCGATCTCTGGTCTCTGTTGGGTGGTCTCTTAAAATAATTAGAGTCATGTGCATTTTCAGGCTGGTTTGTTTATTGGAAAAGGAGTAAAGACAACAAGAGCCAATGCTGAAGATCCCAGAGAGTATCTCACTGTCGACAATGCCAGGTAAGCACATGCTATATGGCTAAATATTTTGGATAGTTGTGTTGCGTCTTGGCTTCTGAATTACATTTAGCAGATCGTTAATGCCTCATTATGGCTGGAGCATCTGAAAAAACCACACAAGCTATCTCTGATGTGTAGGGACAAATACTTCATAGCTGTGCTCTGAATTGTTTGTTATTGCTGACCAAAATTATACACATGCACTTGGGGGTTATGAGGACTAAGCAGTGAAGCACATGAAAGGGGATCCAGATCCCATTAGTTCATTAGCTGTTTTGTAAATCCAACATTTCTTACCAATTACTGAGAAGAATTTACATCTGAAAGATTATATAAGAGACTGCTGAGTCTGATCTAGGATTAATGAGGAAAATAAAGTAGCTTCAGAGCGTTTTGTCAGCAGCTTTAAAATCTCTGAGCATCCTTTTGCAGAGTGGAAGCAGGTAAATTAAGGCCATTTTCTCAGTCACTGAAGCCCTATGGGTCTATGTGAGGAGGTTATGGCAGAAATCAGCCACTGCTCCTGGTCAAGCCTTGGATTTTTTTCCTCCTCCATCATACCCTGTCAAGGCCACATATGATGCTCCCATATGGTGACTTTGTGTCCCTTTGTGAGACCTCCTTGCCAAGGTCATTCCCTTAGGCCTCGAGGAGGCATGTCCCACAGTACATCAGCTGGAAGAAGTAGGAGGTGAGCCAAGACTCAGAAAAAGCAAGGGTGATTTTTTTTTTTTTCCAAACGTAGCACAAATCTACCGTTAGCAGCCAGTGTGGCCTGCAAATAGTTGAGAAGTTCCCAGTTCCCAGCGTGAATCCTATTTTCATATGACAGCTTCTCTTTCAGCAGAGACAGAAGCATATGGAGGTCTGGTCTGTACATGCAAGGGAAGCAGCTCCAATTACTCTGTTATCTTTGCTGAATTTGATTCTTGAAAGTGCCTAATTGATTATTTTTAGCATAAGCCCAGGAATTCTCAATGGGCCTTGTAAGGACAATTACAAAAGGACCCAAGTGACTTGGGAAAAATAATTTCTATGCCTCTAAATCACAATGAATCAAATTAAGGAGTAGCTGTGGGCCCATTGAAGTCTAGTGAGAAATCGCCTATTGATTTCACTGGAGCCAGAATTTCACCCTTATGAATGTTTCTTGTTTTCTGCTTTGTACCAAAGCACAGAAACTAAATCAGGATAATAGCCTGACTCTGATCCAGGGCATATCACTTCTTTAGGCCGTTCGTGCTGATATTTGGAAGCCAAACGAGGTCTGCCTGGCACAGCCTCCTCTCTCTTGAGTTTGGTCCCTATGACTCCTGTGCCACATTAACTAAGCTCCTTTCTTCAGGTTTCATCCACATCAAGATGCTGATCCTGAAAAACCACGAGTACCTGCTGTGATTGATGGTCTTATTGCTTTTAAAAATAATGACCACGGGGCCTGGGCCAGAGGTGGTGACATTATTTTCCGCAACTCAGGGTAGGTTACTGTACTTACGTGTTCTGTCATTCCCCTCGTGGCAGACAGAAATAGGTCTGTAGGCCAAATTTATTGCAGGCATTCCTCATCATTTACATAGTGTTTCTTCTGTCCCAGGTTTTCAGACAATGGAATTGGACTCACTCTGGCAAGGTAATTTCTTAAAGTGGATCTTCTTCCCATTGAAACCTTCTCCCGCAGTTTAAAAGGCTCAAGAATGGGTGTTGAGACACTCCCTTGGTAATTAGTGTAAGACTAATTAATGTAAAATATCGCATTTCCCTCCCAGACCACATGAAGTCTTCCCTGAGCATCCATTAATACAAGGGGCAATTTAGCCGTTCATTCTCTTTGCCTCAGCATGTCTAGTGAATACATTGTAATTGTTGAATATTTAATTTTGGATGGTAGATCCTGAACCAGTAGACTAAACATCTGTCTCTGTGTTCAGGGAGATTTTTCTTCTGCTCTTGCCTGGTGGAGCTGCTGCTCCATAGCTCCGTTACCCATAGCTCATGTGCTGCCAGGACAGGGTGGCTGGGATGATCCCATGTGGTGGCACATCAGGTCTCCTGCATCCCCCACTGGTGTCTACCATGCTCCTGGTGTTCTTATCTCAACACCTCTTGCAAACAGCATGAAAAAAAGAAAAAAAAGCCATACCCAAAGCCCACTGCAGACAATGAGAATCAGTGGTATTTGTCTCTTGCTTCAGGGATACAGCTAAAACAATTTGGTTTATAGAGGTTATATATACATATATATAGGTTAGAGCTGGTTTCACCCAGAGTAAGTTACCTGTATTACTGATGCCCAAAAGTAAGGTACCTCGACACTAGCTTGCTGGTTTATAAAGAGATTTTAAAGCAGGCTGTTTTTTTCCATATGTCTTTTCCATATGTTTTTGTTCCAAATTAGCAAAGAAATTCTACTATATCAGTGGTGCAATTAAAAGTGTTAATTAATTGGTTGTGCTATGCTGTACCGTTATCTGGTGTTTCTTTGCTTGTAGTGATGGGACTTTCCCAACAGATGAAGGCTCTAGCCTGGAGGTTACACACTCCATTTTTATTGGAGAAAGCAGCAACTTTGGCTCCCAGGGAGGTCAAAACATCTACTGGGGAAAAGGGGCAAATGGTGAATACAGAACATTGCCCAGAAACAGGTGAGTTGTTCTTTAACATTCCTTCTTGGCATTAGCATAACCTAGAAGAAAAGCCTCAGGCATTAATATGACTATGAACAAGTAATTTATACTGGGTGTTTAAATTATTGTACAGGCCAGAAATAATAAGCATCCAAATAAGCTCACTGTTTAGTCCAACAGCTTGAGAGCATTCTTGACTGAATGTGTTGATTTAATTTTCTGCCTAATTTATTAGTCACTGGAGAATAGATTAGAGAATCTGAAGGACACCAAATGGGTTTTGTGTAATGCTTCAGTAGCACAGCATTGAGCTGATGGCATAGCTCTTGCACAACGTGCCACTGTCCCTCCTGCTGGCATAGCTGGGCAAACACTGATGGTTTGACAAAGGAGAAGCCATTTTTCATCATTGCATCTTATTTCTCTTTCATTAGCTGTATGCTATTTTAGATTTTCATAGCAGCACAGCCTCCTGTCTAGCAACCACAGTGCCTACCCACATCCCCATAGCAAGGTGTGCTTCCCCAAGCCTGAATTCTACCCTAATGTATGTTTTTGGTGATGCTCACCAATTATTAGACCCTCTACGAGGAATATAAAATTAAGTAATAACCAGTACTCAGCACATATGCCATGTACACAGCTCTGACTATACATGTCTCAGCCTTAAGTGACAGGGGAATGGGATCTCTGTAGGACAGCAAGAATAATCAGAGCTAATCCCAGTCATTATCAGTGTTGTTATTTTAATTGCCATTGCAAAAATTCTCCTTTGCAGTTCAAACAAATTCTGATTGTCTGTGATATGGTTAAGCAATGTATTCTTGGAAGGGAATATGTTGAAACATCTGATATCTGTCCTTTCATTATGCCATAGTGCAAAATGGGATGCAGGGATTGTACCAGACCCAACCACTGAGATAACTAGTCTCTGGAAATTGAACTATTATTTGTTCAAGAAACACTGTTTGTGCCTGGTGTTTCCAATTGGCAAAGTGTTTTTTTGATCTCTGGCACTGACCAATAAGAAAAAAACATTACGTCTGGGAGTGGAATCTGGGTCTCAGTGACCCCCAGGCTGGAGAAAGCTGGTGTGTCCATTTTCTGTACACTTTGTGTCTTTCATGCAACTCTTTCTGGACTTGGTAGGTATTGACCTTCCCTACCAAGCCACTGGTAGGGAAGCTTTTCACACAGGAATGTGCTTGTTTTTAAATCTCACAGGACATTTCCTATTCGTGGATTCCAGATTTATGATGGGCCTATCAGGATGGCAAAATGCACTTTCAAGAAGTTCACCCCAACTGTTGACAGATACTCAAGTGCCATTGGGTTCTTCATGAAAAACTCCTGGCAGATAAGCCCTCAGAATAATGTGTCACAGATCCTGATGGAGAAAAGCGTAAGTAAGAAAAGCAGCAGTGTGTGCTGTTAGATGTGCAAGATTTTTAAGTTTTTAGAAGTGGTGAGAGATCTGTCCTAGTGCAGGAATTCCCAAGCAGTGGTGCATGTTACATTGGTGCATACTATCAATTCATTTTGCAACAGGTTTGTGATTTTTTGGTCTTAAATGAAGGTTATTTATCAAGCCAGTAAAATGAGACGGTATCTTATGCCTGGACAGATATACCTTAAAAAATCTGCATTAGAGGAAAGTTTCACCTTGTAACCAGAAGAGACAGACCACCGCTTTTAGCTGGTGCAGTGTTACCAGCTTATATATGCTGAGGACCTGTTGAGGACCTGGCCTCAGACGATGAGAGAAACACAAATGAGATGTCAGGAGAGAGAAAGCTGCAATACAATTCTTATACAGAAATAGCAAATGCAGTTAGAAGCAAAGCCATGACCCAGTTTCTGGGGTCAGCAGTGAAATTCCTGTTGAGCACAACAGAGACTTCCCTTAAGCAGCAGAATGGGACACTGTATCTCTGCCTTGGCAGGAGCTGTAGGATGCTGAGCAATTCCAATCCTTGTCCTGGATTCCTGCAGGGATCATGGTCCTGCACACTTGGCTTAGGAAATGATAGATTCCACCTGGCTCGCTCCCAGGGGTCACAACCTCTCCTTAGCTTTTTTCGAACAAGGTCCATCCTTGTTGGGATGACCATGAACTATAGTAACTTTGGCTTGAGGTTTGGCTTTATCTTGGAGAAAATTTCCATTACTCTGGGACTGACCGATATCACTCCCTCTGGCAAGCAGTTAGTTTGCCTGTGCCCTCTCTGTTACACTTCAGACCAACAACAGGAGGGTATTTCATGAAAGGATGATGTTAATTGCAGTCACTTGACTGCTCCTCTAAAGAAAGCATTCATTTCAATAAAGAGATCTTAGTTACCTTAGATGCTTCAGGGATCTTCGGAACAAGAATAAGGGCTAATTTGCTGTACATTCTTTACATCCTCCCTTTGGGAAATGGTTATAAGGTGATCATGGGGAACATGAATGAGAAAATCAACCTGGAACCAGGAAAGGGAGCTTAGAGAAAAATTTGTGATGAAAAAGTTAAATCGGTGGAATGGAAGAGAGTGAAAATTTTCCTCCAGTAATGGCTGTAGGACTCTGTCCAACAGAAAGATTTCAGCCAGATGACATCTGTGAGCATTAGTGAAGGGGATGATTACATCTTTCATGGCTGAAAATGCATCTTTTTAATACAATTGCATTGTTTGGGGCCAATGAGCCTGTTAAATATCGCAACATTTTTTGTCTGAGAGGCAATTTAGTACACCACCACCTTTAAGATCAAAGGTTTTCAAAGTAAAAATCATCAGAAAAATTACTAAATATCTCTGCAAAGCAAATTAAAATAGCATAGTGTCAGCCTATTAGGCAAAAATACTAATGACATTATCCCAATAAGTATTTACTGTACATATATTTCCAAGAAATATCCATTTCTGAAGGAGATATTTTGCCAACTTAAAAATCATATATGTTTGTAACCACCTGCATCCCAGCAGTCTTAATTTGATTCTGTTTTATCTGGATTGAACCCAGATGTACTAAATCTGATTTCAGACTTCAAGGACCATGGTAAATTTATTGGTTAGTTTATTGTTTTGTTGCTAATTGCTATATGGGACAGTATGTCTTTGACTAGTTAGGACAGAGCCTGTAGACAGTTTTAATTAATTTCCCATCCCCAGGCTTCATTTTATTATTTTTTAAACGGTTAGCTACCCTTTACTAATTCCCTAAAGGATAATAATTTTAAAGTTATTTTTTTAGGAAGAAATTAGACATTACTGCAAGTTGTATAGTAATGACAAAGCTATTAGTCATGCTGAAGGAATAGTTGTATAATTAATCAGATTAATCAGCAGATTGGTTAGACAATGAAATAATAAAGCCAGTCAGGTCTTGTTTAATTCCGGCATAAAAATAACAGTCAAGTAGGACAGAAGACCTAAACATTACACTCCACAAAAAGTATTCTAGTTGCCTTTCCATTGACAGATCTAAACCTCGTATATTAAGGTATCTGTGCATTTATCAATAGTGGCAGTATTGCTAGGCTTGTTTGGAAAAGGATGCTTTTAAGCTATTTCAAAGCAATAGTTGGTCTTAACCCAGCTGAGGGATGGACTGATGGTTGTGATCTCCTGTAGATCTGGTTACTGTCAGTAGGAGTTGCAGAGCTCAAAGGAGATGGCCTCAGCCCCAAACAGAGCCATGTCCAAACAGGACACTCGTGCATCATTTCTTAAGACAACCTGACATATCTCTTTTTAGTCATAAGACAGCAACCCATTCCTTTCTCTGTACAGCCTCTGTAGAGTGAGGTGAGGAGCAAGAGGTTGTACATGACTTTGGGGTCCCATGAGCAAGGCCACCTCCAGCAGGTGCAGAAGATGCACAAGCTGTCCCAATTCATATCCATTGCTAATAGACTCTCTGATTATTTTTTCCCTGTGCCTGGGAGCTTAGGGTGGATTCAAGCCTATTCTACTGCTAACTGTGCCAACACTACAGCATCTCTGAAATTACTTGTGCCAAAAAAAATCCAAGTGGGCTGTGGTGGATGGGTTTGTGGTCCCCAGAAGAGCTCAGAGAGGACAGCACTGGCTCTTTGCTGTGGTCTGTCGACTCCCATGGGATTGCAGTCCTGCCTAGCTAAGAGATGGGTGCTTCCTAATGTTGCCTTTATTGTGTTTAGCTTGTGTTGGTTTAGTGCTGGGTTTCTGCATTAAAGAAGAAGTTTTCCAACAGTTCATGGTGGGAAAAAGAAAAGCAGACACTGAATTAAAGTGCCAGTCTGTTATCCCCTGAAAAAGAGGGGAGAAAGAAAAGTAACCCCCAACCCTAAAGAGACTCCTGATGAAAGGGAATTGCAGGCTGAGGCCTTGCATCACTTCAGAAGAGAAAAGCCACGCAAATTTGGGCAGAGTCCTTAGGTGGTAAAACAAAGGAAGATTCACACTGGTTGAAAATGGTTTCCTTAAAATGGTATCAGTGATAACAGTGATATGGCTTTTGTTGGCAGCTTGTGCCAACAATTGAATTTTGGAAAAAGTTGCCAGTTGTTACGATGTTTTCCAGTACAGTATTCATTTTTAATATAAAAAGTGTTTTCCACTGCAGTGTTCAGGATTTCTCTGAGGGTGTGTTATGTTTGTTACCATTGGACAGGTTAAGTTAGCATATTCCTAAGAGATTATGTACTCACATAACCATCATCTGTCAGGTCTCCCTGTCAGGCTTCAGACAGGTAATTCAAGTAACCTTTATACCATATCATTCCCAGGTAGTCCACGCCTAATGAAAACTAGATGTCTGAATAGTAATGTGGTAGCTAGACGTGACCTGTCTCTGCACCCTCTTCTACCTCATTCCTAGCTCCACGTGGTCAAACCTGATGAGTCGAGTCTTTGTTCACTTAAAAAAGAACACATCTTGCCATAGCTGTAATTGCAAACTCAGTGCACCCCCACCCCGCAGCGTACAGAAGTAAGGTAACCTTGAGACTTATAAAAGAAGTGACACCGCTCATTAACATTTCCATTTTGTTTCTGACTTTCAGACTTCTTTAGAGGAGAATGTTAGAGATCGGATTAGCGTTAGCACCAAAACTGTCTGCTTCTGGCTGAAAACACTGAGGCTGTGCCTTAGTCTGTTTTGAAGTGCAGCTGACTTTGTTCTCCTCCCCAGTGAAGTGCCTGTTTTCATCTTCAGCTCCAGAAGTGCACTGTCGCAAAGTATTTATAATGCAGCTCTGCGCTGCAGCACAGTGTTTACTTTTTTTTTTTTAAACATCTCTTTTGTAAATTAAAATGAAAGAAAAAAACCCCAACTTATAGGATCCTCCTACTTTGCCAAGTAGCCCTTTGGGCAAAACTTTCCTGCAGTGCAGAAAGGAAAGGTCTTAAAACACTCAAAAATGCATATTGAAGTTCCATGTGTTTGAGCCTCCTTTAAATGAGACTACTTCAACTGTTTGTTTATGAGACTCATACTTGGACGAGAAGGTGTCAGAAAAGTGGCTCTAAGATCTAATTTCATTTTAAAGGAACAAAAACTTTTATTCTGCAAGTATTTCTTACTGCAGTGGTCATTCTTTATAAGCCAATGGGACTTTCCATCTAACTCAGAATCACAATGACCCTGCTATTCTTCTGTGCTGTTCTGTTTGTTATTAAAATAAAGCCTTTAAAGCCCTTAGTAACCTTTCAGCCTATCCTGCTGACCCTAATTCTTACTCGTGCACAGTCCAATTAAAATTAATTGGGCTAAATGGAACAAATTACAGTCCTTTCGGTCAGTGTGATCCAGTTGCTATTTATACTGTCTTCTTTTATACACATTGCTGCAGGATTCATTCAGAGTGCTTGAACAGGAGTAACTTTTTTCTTGAGTTCTTCAGAACTTAATTGTCACACGGTGTAATAATTTTCTCTGTAGACATTAAAATATTCCATGCTTTTTTGCCTATCATCTGCAGTTTCCTTCTCTTGATGGATTTTCATATCAGGACAGATTTCTTTACTTAGCTACCAAAAAATCTTGCAAACAGGGCTATACATGATAAGGATAATGCTGCCTCCTGTTACTTCTATTTCCTAAAAGAAAAACCTCTTCAAGGGATATATTGGAATGTGCAGAGAGCCAATTCCGAGAATTACTGTTACTTTTAATCATTTTGTAAGGTTTTAGAAGGAGCAGCTAGGAAAAAAAGCAATGGCACTCACAGAACCACTTAGAACAGCCTTTGAAAGTATATGAGAAAACTCATCAAATATCTAGTAATTTTTGTTTCTTTGATGACTGCTGTGATATTCCTCAGTAAATTTCATAATCTTCCTGTACTTCCCTACCCTTTGAGTCATCCTCTTTCTTTTGCCACTGTACAGTTTATTGCTGTGTGGTTTCAAGGAACACATGGTTGTGTGGATGCATTTCAACAAACCAGAAGTTTGATTTTTGTGAAGATAACTCCTTGGATGGAGAAATGAGGGGGAAAACCAATACAGTTAAACATCTTTCTAAATAGATAGGACAAACCAAAACTCTTCACTCAGGCAATGCAGCTTTTTAATTTCTAGCTGTATCACTGCTTTGGCTGTTAAAACATCGTAAACCCAAGTCCTTACTTAGCACTAACCAGTGATTTTTCTTCTTATTTTCTCGTGCTAGGTTGGACTGAAAGTGTTTTTTGGCAGATCAGGCCAGTGGTTTGGAAGCAATGATAATGATGGTGACAAAACGTCTGTCTTCCATGATCTGGATGGCTCGGTGACAGGGTATCCGGACACTTTCATAGGCAGAGCGGACAACTACTTGCTGCGTCATCCCGGGTGTCTTACTGTCCCACACTGGAACGGGGTGGTGTGTACCGGGAAATATGCACAGGTAACAGAGGGTGGCTGCCCGAAACATCACTGGCAGTGTTGGGTGGGTGTCCTCGGTCTGCTGAGGGGTGGAGTGAAGCCTATTCAACACTCTGTAAGAGGTGAATTGAGTATAAATTTACTTCTCTCAGTGTCATCAGCCTTATTCCAGAGTCAGTAAAGCTCCTGTTGTGCAGCTGCCTGCAGCCTGTGGCTGAAGGAGCCCTGTCTCTTCCCTTTGACCACAAGAAGCTGCAAGTTGAAACTGAGTTGGGGAAAGGCTGGTGTTTTCTAGTTCTTGCTTCCAGGCATTTGTCCACTCTATCACAGGGCTCTAGTGGGTAAGTCTGGTGCGTCAAGTTTCTGTAACGGAAGATGTTGCTTCTCTGATATGTCCCACTGTGTTCAGGGTGGTGAAATGGGTGGCTGAGACACAAACTCACACTTATTTCCCATCCAGAAATCACTGTCTGAGGGATGGGCAGTCTTAGGTCTTAAACCTTCAAGGCAGTTTTCTTCAGCACACTGAGTTAGAGACTTTAACTGAGATGTCAACACCTTGGTAGAAAGGACTGCAAATCCCAGATAACTTTTCAATAGGAAAAGATAGAAAGAACGATGAGAATGGTAAATGGAGAGAAAATGTGACCTCAAAACCATATTGTGGTTCATTGTATGTTGCTGGAATTTCAACAAGAACTTTGTGTGTGGATGGAGCATACTGTAAATACGTGACTCACCACAGCTTTCAGTCACCTGTAAGAGATCGCAGGTATCTCTCTTTGCTTCTCCAGGATGTTAATGTATTTACCAAAAAGGTATCTAGGCCTGTTTTAGAAGTCCAGTTATGAGGACATCTTGCCAGGTCTCCTCTCTTCTTCTGTTGAACAAGCTAACACCAATTGTGTGTGGTGGGCGCACACAGCACCAGGTGGTTTGAAGTTGGAGAATGAGTCCTGAGAGTGCTCATGCAAGATGTGGCTTTTGGAAGGACAATTACTTTCTTCTGACTGCTGAGAACAGTCCTACACTGTCAAATAAATACTGCAGTGAGGTGCATTGCTATTCAGTGAATAGCAAGAATGGATTATGACGTGATCTTAAAATAAGATTGGAGTTTGTGAGATACAGCAGATGTTATTTATTAAGAGTCTTCTGTGCACTTGGGAGCATGCTGCAAACTCTTGTCTCAGTGGGAGTCAGTAGACATTGCCCAGACATCAGCAGGTGTGGCACAGGGTGAAACTCTACCCAAAGTCACTGAAGACCAGGGATTGTTAAGATTGAGAGGAGCTTGAGAGGACCAAGCTGTCAGATTTCCCTTTTTACCAAGTGCATTTGTGAGCATGGGGTTTAGCAGAGCCTGGTTTCCTACAGTTGCACCTCAGAATGGGTTTCAAACCAAGGCTCATGATTTTTCAGTTTTGGGAGATTTCTGAAAGTGGTTTATCTGTGGCTTCTCTGATGTGTCGTAATGTGTGGGGTTGCATTTTTGGTAGTCAAACACAGCACTCTGCCCCTCCTCCCCCCTTTCTCCAAGGAACTTTCTGCAGGAAACTTATGGGAATGCAATCATCTTTGAGACCTCTATGTCTACATAATATGTACATAGTCAAATCCAGATTATGCATGTCTCCTTAAGCTAAAACCAAAATAACGTATATGCACTTACTTTAATTGCACAGCAGAGAGCAGGAGTTCCTGTTTAAGTGTCTAGACACTGGATTTACAAGCCCTGGTTTGCTATTGACGTGATAGAAACAGGATCGGGCTCCTATGAAACACTCCCAATGAATAGTTTTGCTCTGTGTCCCTGGAGAAATGATCCTCTCTGCTCTGGCAACGTAACAGTTAAAATCGTAATTGTAAACAAGTAGGCATTTATATTTTTATTTCTATTAATACTCTCCTGGTTATGGCAGTCTACATGGTGAGGCAATTTTTCCACCATAGAAAATTTCCTTGGCTAGGTTTAGGCAAGCATAAACATTTGCTTCTCTGGGATCCATTACTTACCAGCATTTTTCAACTAATCAGCATCCAGCAGGATGAGCGAAGTTCATATTAAATGCTTCACTTTATGAGTTTTGGGTAGGGAAATACATGTATGTGCAAGGTAGAAGCAATTGCTCCCATGCAGCAGGGTTTGATTTAATTTGGAGGGTATTGTAGTTGGAGTATTTCAGCTTAACCCTGATTCTCAGCACCTTGTGTAACGGATGATTTGTTTGTGTGCTAAATTGGGAGTGTCATACTTCACATCAAAAACCTAAAAGAGTGAGTCCGATTATGGAAAAAGATGGTTTGCTTTGATCTTAGCAACTCTATTACAAAATCTGTTTTTCTTTCCCTTTTCATGTAGCTCTGGTAGACAAGAACTCTTATTCTTCCCCAGTGCAAGCAGGTGGAAATGTCCTTTCAGTTCAAGGAAACAGTGACTCCTACCTCACTGCTGAACTGAGCCCATGATAGTCAGCCTAGGGATGGGCTACTTGGCGTGCAAAAATGAGATCCAAGTCCTTCACCTAAAGCTGCAGGCAAATCCTTCTGAGCAGAGTGTCTAGATTCAGTTAATTCCTTTCTGTTTGGTTTCTTTCATTCACTTGTCATGCTCTTCTTCTGCTGATGTAATTTGCCTGGGAAAGGAAATGTCTGAGGAAAATCAGATCCTTTGACAGCATTTCTACCTCCACAAAATCCTGCAGACAGACTTTCAGGAGGGTGTTTAAATCTGTCAGCTCAGTTTGACATTCCCACCTTCCTATGATTGGTTTATGGCCCTTCCTTCTCACCATCTCTAAGAAGCATTGTGCCACCTTCCCCACGTGGTGTCCAAGACCTTCCTTCATCAGGGAGCACTAAGAAATGTCTTATGCTTTGGCTCCAGTGTTGCCTTTCACTACCAAAGAAGAGTTCTGGGACCAGCTTAAAATAATTAAATTTACACGAGCAGGAGCTATCAGGTTTGTCCTCCCCTTTTGATTCTGGAGCCTGTAGGGTCGGTGTTGTCTAAACAAAAACAACCTCTTTTTTTTTTAATGGCAGCTGAAACTCTTCTGTTATAATGTGAATAAAGTGAGACTTTGAGGAAGAACACTAAAGAGAGGGAAATTCATAGGGCAGCACCACATCTTCTGGCAATCCCTGAGTCACTCCGGTTCCATCAGCAGGGCGCTGAAGTCCTTGGTGTCCTGCCAAACCGACTTTCTGCTGTTGCAAAGGCCAGTAATAAAAGAAAAAGGTAGGGAGAAGCTTCTCCCATGGCTCTCTCTATGTAGGTGGGTGAGATTTCCAACAGCACTGAACTGGAAAATCCTCAACACCTGCATTACTTGTTAAAATGTAAATGAGATTCCTAAAACATTTCTGATTTTTATATAAATTGTAAGACAAGTGCCTTGGCTCCCACTAGGCAGTTACTGCTTCCTTGCAGACTTCACAGCAACTCATCATGAGAGGCTGTGAAACTTCTCTTTTTTTGGTATTAGCCTTTATTAAAATAAGCAGAGTTTTTGGCAGTACACGCTATTTTTTTCTATGAACTTAAAAGGTGTTAGACAGTCCTAAGAGACTGCCACATAGCTAAATTAGCATCACATTTGAATTAACAAAAAAAACAATGCCTTGCTATTATAAAATACTTTGGGAAGCACTGTTGATTTTTCACCAGTTCACTTAGTCACTACCTTACTGGAGGTGACTGAAGTAGAAATTATTCCACTTCTGTTAACTCCATTCTTGCAGTGAATGTTGCCAATTGCACTGATCCTGCATCTCGGAGTCATACACCTTGAGCTGGTATTGTGTTCTCAGTACCTGTGGAGCTGGTTTTGGAACTGATGCTTCTAAATGTAAAGCAAGCACAAGATGCCATAGGTAGAGACTGGTGCTTTTCTAGTCCCAGGCAAACTCCTACAATCCCAGCATATCTGTGATGCTTGAGGATGGTCAGCACCTCACAAACTGGGAAGAAAGAGAAGCCTGCGAGATACTTTTCAGCTAATAGTGTCTATATTTGGTCAAAGGGGTCCAATTGTGATCTCTGATGTACACCCGTGGAAAATCAAAGTACTTTTGCTCATATCAGTGACATCCTAGCATGTCTTAGAGAAAGAAAGATACACTTTTTTATTTACAAAAGAATTTTAAAGTTTTCACTTGGCAGTTTCATAGAGAAGATGGTTTGCCCTGGGAAATTAACCCTTTTTGAACAGTCAAACTACCAGGAAGGTAGAAGGTATGTTTTGAGCTTCTCATTTTTATGGTATTGACAGCTGACAGCACAGCAGGACAAAAGCAATGCTAAAGAAACTAGAAAGCAGAACTTTTCTCAGAAACCAAGATTTTTCTGCTCCAGTACTTTGCATATTGCTTATCTTCATACTCCTATCCAGTTGGGTAGTAGATCCCTCATGAATTGTAAAAGAACTTATCTCCTCAGTTTCACAATCTACTTGGGAAAATTGCCATGTAAGCACAGGGAAATCTGACACATCTTTTTAGCATGAAGTGTTAAGCAGCTAAAATGACAACTATGTCCATTAAACCATCCAGGCAAGTAGAAGGATCACATTTTATAATGTTTTAACTAGCTCATCTTCTCCAACAACATTAAGCTGTCACCACGTCTCATATTTTAAAGTACCTTTATGACCCACTTTCTTCTCTTAAACATTTTAATAGAGATAACCAAAAATTATGGAGGTGTTGCTAAGGAAGATGGATTTTTCATTCTAGAAAAAAAAAATAATCTGTTGTTACTCTACTTTTTGATGCTATTCACAAGTATTTTGCCCCTGCAAAGGTAGATGCAAGGAAGAAAAGTGATAAAGTTTTCCAAACTCAGTTCAAGTGAGTGAAGGTTTCACAGAGTAAAAACTGAGGAAGAAAGAGGCCATGCTGTGAATTTTCAGGAACACTGTACTGGGACAGTGGCTGATATTTCACCTACCTGGGGCTGCTGGAGCTCAAAGGTTTGTTTTTACTTCATTCTTCTCATTGGGAGTCAAAAGAAGCCTTTTGATGCATGACTCTTCTGGGATATTTCTAAAGTGGGCCTTGATTGAAGTCCTAAAGGGGTGACAAGAAACAAGTACTAGAACTGACATGAGTCAGCAACACAGAAGGGAGGTCAGGGATTTCATGGACAGGGATTGGATTCCCCTCTTGTCCCTTGTCCCCTCAAATGAGGTGGGAGGCCTAGAGAAAGGGATGAATGGGAAGATGTGGGGTGCTGCTTTCTGTGGAGCTTGGTGTGTTCAAAAAGGACCAAGCTACCTGGACTGTCATTTTAGAGCTGAGCCCAGTTGCTGCAGAAAACATGTCAGCTATTCCCTGCTCTCAGTTAGAGTCCTGTTGACTTAGTGATGCTCCACCTGGGAAAAATGGTCTCTTAATGTAGGATCTAAATTGCTTAATCAGGACATTTACCTACTGTGACCTTCTTTAAAAATAAATATTTTTCAAGATCCACTAGATATACCACTGTATTTCTGTGGGACTGAAAATCACATCCTTGGTGGCTTGCAGATCTGGAAGGCATTCACTCAATGGCAACTGTTGCTCACTGAAGGAGACAAAGTCAGTGTACAAATATTTCTATCAACACAGAAGTGGCATTTTTTCCTGTTCTAGTAATTTCTGTGTCATTCTCAAAACAGCTGTCATCATTATCCTTAATGTCAGACCTGTGACTTGGTCCTGAGGCACTCGGAGGAAAATGTTAGCAGCACAGCTCTGACATGCTTTCCTCATCATCTTACTGAAGCATACTGCAAACTATTCTAGTGCTTTCTTGATCTCAGTAACAACCATTGTAGTGAGCAGCTTAGGCCATGCATAGCAGTCTCTCTCTCTTTTTTTTTATTTCTTTTTACACAAACACCTTAAAGTACATAGGAATCTTTTTTTCTTGATAGTCTGTAATGTAGGAACTTTTGGGGCTCATTGAATGTATTTTCTTGCATTCTTGGCTTATTTTATCATTAGTGCATTTAATTTTGTAGTAAGTGAGCAGCAGCTACCACCTTAATATTCTGTGCTTGCTGGAGACATGCTAGAAAGAAATAATGTCAAAGTTTGCAGTGATAGGGCAGAAATATTTTATCTAGAAAGACACAAGTGAGATATTATTTTGCAGTATGTAGTATTCATTCCACCTTATCAGAAACTACTGTTTTGATTGAGAACAATTAATACATTGATGGGATTTCAGGTCCAAAGGGACTTAACTGATCACCTACTCTGACCTCAACACTTCCCCTTCTGGGTGGGATAAATGAGATTGAAATGTGGTTTATTGCATTGCACACTACTGACTTTCCAATCATGGTTTGAATGTGAAGGGAAAATGGGTTTTCCTCCTTGGTTTCATAGCTAAAAAAAGGTCTTTGTTATCAAACTGTAAAAATAATTTATTCTTCCTTGATCCATCAAGAATGAGCAAATGGGCTGCAGCTCAGAGATTGTTTGGGGTGAATTACTTGATTGATAGTTCCAGCCATCAAGAAAAGCTCATATTATTTAATGCAGTTCTGGGATACACTTTAATCTCCAAGGGTCTGCAGATACCACTCAGGATAAACTCTAATCATTGAAGTACAATGGTGTGAAAGAAGGAACAGACTGAATGTTCAAGAAACTTTTACAATCACTTGTGGATTTTTTTTTTTTTTTTTTTTTTTTTTTTTTTTTTTTTTTTGGACATGAGACCCAGATTTTTAACTTGAGCATTCAGCATGATGAATTCAGGGGTGAGATTAGGGGTAGGCAGAGATGGGGCTTCAACTCAACACCAGGAGCAGGCACAAGTGTTAGAGTCCTTCTAGGCATGAAATCAGAACTGGGAGCTGAATTGGCTAGAACTAAAATAAGCCCACATACAATCTAGTGAGAGATAGTCTATTTTTGCAGAGCTTTCAATCTGCATAGACAAGAGGAAAAGAAGAAGATAAGGAGATGTGAAGGGCCAAGGTTTCATAGTCCTGCATTAGAAAGCGTATATCCTGATAGATGGAGTCTTGCCCTCTCTGCTACTCTTGTCTGTGCTTGTATCCTTGCCTGGGGAATTAAAATCTGTTAAAAGATTATTGCATCTATTTTGATCTACCTCAAAAAGAGAAACTGAGTTTAAAAACAATTTCTCTGGATGGATGCTCATGTAGAAGCTTAGGCATTTCTAAGCTAACAGAGATTTTTATGTTGGATGTTTTAAGTTCTTGATGCAAAGAGTGCTGTTCTGCACTGTAGGAGGGTGAAGGAAGCAGGATTATAGGTGTCCTCACCCATCTTTGCTGCATTTGAAACCCTTCAGGGAACATGACAAGTTGTCTGCTACAAACTTGCGTGCCGAGACAGATTTGTATGACTAGCTCTGCATCCTCCTTTTGCACTGGAATTTCACGTGGGAGGAAGCAGGTGAACACCATGCATTCAGCCTGAAAACTAATGTTTGCCACATTCACTTACCTTTATTTGAGTGAAGGCAGGATGGAAAAAGTGTACAACTGGAGTGGAGTTTTGTAATTGGTCTGTAGAGTTGAACTGCAGGCCAAGGGCATCTGTTGGTTCCTGCATAGAAGAGCTCTCTTTGGAAGCCTGGTCAATGTGTTCTTTAGTCAGTAAGCTCATATAGTCAGGTCATTGAGTTCTAGGCCCCCAGATTTCAGCCTAATCTGCTCTTGAGAGCAAAGATGTGGATTCCATTATGTAACAGGACCGATTCCAACCCCCCCTTGAAATAAATTCAGAGTTTTCTGTATTTTCAATGGAATAAACCTATTTTTAAAGTGCTGTTATTTGAATTCATAAAAAAGGAGTTACTTTGCAATATTTCTGTGATTACCATTCTATTTGAAGATTTTTAGTGTTTTTATGGTGCTGTGCAATTCACATCTCACTTCATGGTGTCTCTACAAATGGCTGCGGATGCTATTTCTGGTTTACCTTTTTATTTGAACTGGAAATGTTTCAGTGACTTTCCAAACATTCTGAGCTCTTCATTGGCAAAAGCCATTTACAGGGAACGATGATCAAATGCACATGTTGTTACTGAGCCTGGCTGGTTTAATGGATATGTTTGTCATTTTTCTTTCACCCTCAGCTTTATATTCAAGCCAGACGCCCCGAGAATCTGACCTTATCCATTGCCAGAGCAGCATACCATTCCCATCCCTTGCAGCTGCAAGGTGTGAACAGAGGAGCACCATACCAGCAGTACCAGCCCGTCGTCATGCTGGAGCAGGCTTATATCATCCAGTGGGACGGCAGAGCACCTGAGGATATTATCCTGTATCCGATCAACTTCAACAGGTACTGCCCAATGTTGTTAGAAAATGTGCTCGTTTCCAAGGGTTTGGAGCTTTAACAGTTTCCCAGGTCATTCACAAGTGACCTTCCAAATGTCTCAGCAGTTTCTGAGAGCGTGGAAGCAAGGTGTTAATGGGTGGCACTTACTGATGCAAAGAGATTCCTCTACTTTCACTTCATTCCAGATTTTTTGATGTGCAGAGATGTTTCTCTTTCCAGAAAGTTTTGAAACAGAATCCAAGTAAGTCCTGGCCTGCTGTCCCTGAAATCCCTCCAGAAGAGCTCTGGCTCTTGTTCGTTTGTTTGTACTAGTTGCTGCACACATAATTTATCTCCTATATATATAAAGTGCAGAAATACATCAAAATGTGCACAGAGCTTTGCATCTTCTGTAATCCAAATAGCACTGAAATCACTGTTCCTTTTTACAGTTTTAAAACATTAGGACACAGTACAGCAAAATTGTAGTCTGGGTTGTATTTATTTCCAAAGGTTTTCTTCTAGTGTTCTGTAAAAGTAGAGTATATCCATTTCAGATACTACCTTTTCCCCTTGCAATCTGTTTAATTTTGCATAATTTCCTTTATGGGTTTTAGTTCTGTTCTTCTTACTTTAGTGAAATTGCTGGTGATTTGCACTGGTACAGCTGTTAGGAGAGAGTCTTGCAGTCCAGTCAGCATAGTGGTGGCAGACATTGCCATGGTTTGCACCGATGAGATGCTGCAAGAAATGAGCACAACAAAAAAAGCCTGGCCATCGCCCTGGGTTCTGCAGTTTATGTGACTCCTCAGTTATTGATAAAAACCCAACACAATAAAAGGACAGAGGCATGCAAATGAATTCTTCCGTGATTGCACACAACGCAGCCACACACAGGCTCCGATTTGCAAAGCAGATTGACATGAAAGAAGTTGGAGGCACCAAAGACACGAAGTAGCACATACTGCTGGTCAATCAGGCAGGTTCCCAAGTCCAACCAGTGTTATCCACCACATCCACCCGCTGCTGCTCCAGCAGAGTATCACTGCTGTGGTTCTAGCTTACAGTAGTTATGGCAAAAGCCTGAGCTGTGTTTTCTTCCCCTGAACTTCAGAACTGAAGAAATTTTGGGGAAAATATTTCCTTAGTTCCCATTATGAAGCCTTATTGGAATATATCCGAGAAGGGCAATGTTTGCTCTTTATACATGCCAGTTATAGCAAGTGGCAAATACCTGTTCCTCTTGACTGAAAGATGTAGTAGCTGCAGGACCATGACCGGGTCACTGGAGGAACAGTGTTTGCACACTCCTGTCACAGAGGAATTGTTAGAATTAAATCACTCTTTTCTCTATTAATGTATCTTTGTGCACTTTAAGGAAGAGGAAAATCCATTAATCACTCATGGACAAGCTGGGCTTTGCAATTATTATCTGTCTTAAAATGATTAGCTATTCCCTTGCAATTGCAAAGCTAAGTCTTCTGCCGAGTAACTGGTGGTCATTCCATCACTGTGCCAATTAATACTTGACAAGGCTTTGGCCCACAGTCTTCAAGAGCAGCTTCAAATTTGAAGGCAGCACTGGGTCTTTGGCAAAACTCAGCTTGAAGTTTATTTCTTGTTCAAGCAGCAACTTAACTTCATTTTACTTTTGAAAACCACAGTGTGATTGAGGTTCCTTTGTCTTGTGTGAAACCAGTTATTTGAACAGGGCAAAGGTTTGTAGATTTTTCTGATCCAGAAACAGTTGGCAAGGTACATGTTTTGAAGAACTATAAAGAAGAAATGTACTGTAATGAAGGAAAACCACAATTTTACTTCATTTCATTCAGAGCATTTTGCTAAGAAATAATTGGGAATGAAATGTGTGGCTGCTCTCTTTATGCCTCAAGTATTCTGGATGCTAACTAATGCGAGACATGAGGCTGATGCAAAGGCAGTAGTGTACAGATTGCATGCAAAAACATGGAGAAATGAGATTCCTGTGGAAGGGTAAAGAAATTGAGGTGACAAAGAGGATTTAGGAGTTGGAAGGAAAACAAGTGTCTGCATAAGCAGTTCCGTGTATGACTTTACTAGACATTATATTCCAATCATTTCTGGAATGGAAGAAATCTCAGATTGAGGAGCCCAGAGTAATCAGTTAGAAAATCAGGGAAGACTTCTACCTGTCTCAAGTGGCTTTAAGTTTTGCTTGTTCTTTTCTAATCCAAAATACTGAATATTCTGCCAAAAAATGAGCTCTTAACATAGTAACATCTGTGCATAATATGTGATGCAAACTAAAAAGTGTTTGCTGAATTTTGATAGCAATAGTCTAGCATTAATACTTTCAGTCCTAACTTGAGTGAACAATTGAACTATTTTTAATTTTGTCATTGCAAAATGATGGATAGGTATATCTGGGAGGCTGCCTTTGCAACTAGACAACAGCCCTTGTGCTTCTGGAGTGATTTGCTCTCCGCTGGCTCAAGGAAGTTCAGAGGGGAAATAAGGAATTTGACAGGGAGATGTGTACCAGGATTTGGATTTCTTTGGAGGTCAGGCGTAGCACTGATGTTGAATACTTACATGATTAACACTATCCCTGCCTCTGGAACACTGTAGAAAGACCCAAAAGAAGTCACGCCAGTTCAGATGTCTATTAAAAGACTGGAACGTCCAGATTCCTGGGGTGGGCAGGAGCTAGTTGGGATGAATTCACATGACTCAGCTGAAATTGGCAGCAGTGCTTTTTGCGAGCTGTGAATCTTGTCCAGTGAGTTCAGAGGCACTGCTGGGGTGGATTTACTCAGTGCAGGAGGGCACTGGTTAGAGCACACTCACCAAGCAGATCTTTTTCTTTCTATTGTGGGCACCTAAAGGGCTGGTGCAGTACTTGTGTCTGCCTCGCACACATTCAAACTGTGGTTAGAGTAATTCTTCAGTTTCTTCACTTCCATCAAAATATGTAGCTAAAGCAAACGAAATTGCTGTCTCTCCACGTGCTGCCATCTGTGGCGTGTGGTACAAATGAGCTGTTTAACGTACACCAACTTCCCGTCCGATGAGAGATGCGTTCATCAGGGGAGCTGTGTCACTAGCTGACTGATGGGCAAATATAAAGCCACGGTGGAGACCTGCAGGCTGTCTTTTCAGGCTGCTAGGGAACATAGCTGTCTCAGCAGAAATGCCCTTTTAAGCTATAGATAGGGTTGTCTGCATAATGACTGGGAGTTCCCCTGTGAGGATGAGAAGGCAGCTGGGTATTGATGCTTCTGGAAAAAGGTAATGCAGGACAAGTAACTTCTGACTGTTTTGGCAAGTGAACAGAAGGAGAACGCCAGCTGGAATTTTAATGACCAGGAATGAAGTGTGCTTCAGAATCAGTCCAGATCTGCTGAGGATTGTTCTCATTGGGCATAACGAGTGTGCAAAGCATTCACAAACAGACACCTCAGACCCCTTCTCCAAGGGCTTCATCTCTTTTTTGAGCAATTTCTGCCCCTCAGAGCTGTTTGTATCTTTTCTTGGGGTATTGTTTGTTTTGTCTTTGTTTGTTTTGGTGTGTGGGGTTTTTTTTTAGTTTTTTGGTTTGGTTTTGTTTGGTGTGTGTGTTTTGTTTTGTTTGTTTGTTTTTAGTTTGTTTTGGTTTGTTTTGGTTTGTTTTTTTCTCTGCTTCACAGAAGTACAAGAATTATCTGTAAGACTGAGTTAAGGGCTTTCCTCAACATTACTGTCCTGAAGCACAAAGGCCTACAGAGAGCATCAAGCTTGTTAGGAGAGGGGGGAGAGGCTGGTAAGCCAGGAGGAGACAGTGGAGAGCATTTGGTTGCAAGTAAGTGCCTCCTTTCAGGTCATGGAAAACAGTACAAAGATTGACACTTCATACAGTAAACAAAATTAGAAATTAAGTCCTCCTATTTAATGGCCTGGGCTTTGTGCCTGTGCAAATTTTCTAATCGCAGAAGAAACTGAGGCAAATACTATTATCAAAGGCACAGTGCTGTTCAGTACAGCAGCCAGGCTTCTTTGTGCTATCAGCACATCTAAAGATAAGAATTAAATCTCCTCAAAGCACATATCTGAAGTATATAGTGTAATAAGTTGTGTTGTTGAAGCAGCCTGAAAAGCAGTGGCAATTAGTTTAAACATTCCTTGTTTTTAATGAGCACAGGCAAATATCTCTGTACTTGGTCTGCTAAGGCTCAGAGGGAAGGGTTTTCCCTTATTAGGGCTCTCTGCTGTGGTTTGACAGAGAGAATTCAGAGGAAGAGGGAATTCAGGGAAATGTGAGCAGCAAACAATATAAAAAGGGTATTTTTTGTAGGTAGATTGCCACAGTCCTGCAAGCAGGGGCTTTCCTTTGTGCTGCACCTCTCCTGACAGATGCTGTCTCCAAGGACAGGGCAGGGCATCCATCCCCAGTCTCCCTCCATTGGAACCCTCTTAGCTTTGCTTGGAGGGGTACAGTGAGGCTTGAAACATTGATGTTCTTTGGTGCCTTGTTGCAGGAGTTGGATCCTTACGTGAGCCTTTAAAAAAAAGAAAAAGGTTGACTAAAGAAGTCCAAATTTCTTGTCAACAGTATGCAAAAGGGCAGATGTTGGCGTGTGTGCTTGAGCACGTGTCCAGCCTTTCCCCTGCAGTGGTGGTTGTGCAGGGATGGGTGCAGGTGCACTGCTCGACTCATGGATTTGCGAGGCTGGAGTTCTGTGCTAGGGCTTGCTAGTAATCTGAATTCAAGAGCCTGAAATGATCTTGGGTCTAAATTCTTCATTACAAATAGTGGAGCCTTTGGTTGCTGGGTGATATGAAGCCTCCAAGATGCTGCAACCCATCCAAGGGTGGAGATTACAGTGCAGGCAAACTCATGCAGCCCATGTCTACACTGAGACTCTGGGGGGGGACTCGTTATATTTGTATTTGTCAGGGTTGTGTAGGTAGGTGTTTTTCCTGTGGCTTTTTATTCAGTGCCAGTCTGATTCATACTTTCAGCTACTTGTCATTTTTGTGATTAAATTCCTTAGCGATGATAAGGTTTGGAGGAAAACAGAGATAACAAGACAAGGCTAGAATGTGCTTGTTGCAGACTGGCCCAGTTTATGGATATTTCCTAAATATTTTCTTTTTCAGGTTAGTTCTAAATGAGCTTTTCCTCTTGCTTCCCAGATTAAGAACTGCACAGGAAGGCAAAATTAGTATTTTCAAGTGAAGCTAACAGTTTAAGCCTGTAATTTCTTTCTTGTTCTTGTACATACATTAGTTCTGACCTCGATCCTCCAGATCTGGATATAATACAAGTAACACCAGCACTATTTCCAATAATAATAAGTAAAGTGCTACTTGGGTTTCACAGCCTGCTCCTCCTGATAATATCTGTAATTCAGAGTTAATAATCCACACAACACAGAAGTCAGCAGATATATTTAAATTCCCTTCTGTCTATTTAAATCCCTTAAATTACCCACAGGTCAAGCCATGGATGAAAGCCACAAGATAGCTTCTTTTCAATTTAAAAAACAAAACAAAACAAAACTTTTGCCAGAACACCGGGTTGCAGATTGCACCATTTTAGAGCTGGGTCAAAGCAGGTGCTGACATCAGTGCGTTCACGTGGTCTTAAAGCCCCCTCTTTGCCTCCTTGCCTGCATCCCTTGCTTCTCTCTGTCCTCTCTGGCTGGCATTTCCAGCTGACCTGGTGGCAGTGGCTGGGATTAACAAGGTCATGCCAAGGAGAGACATCCTTCCTGAGCTGATCTTTTCACAGCATGAATTAGAGCAGTCTGAGCATCAGACAGTCCTCTGATGGCCATGGCAAACCATGCTGCTTGTCACTTTGAAGCCTGACACATGATACCTGAAGGTTTTTCCTTGTGTTCACTCTTCTCCTGGTCCATAGAGTGGAGCTCCTCAGAGCCACTAGCCTCTCCTGACCTGATGTGCATTTGAGGCACAGCAGCAGGAAAATACAAAATCCACAATAGTCAGCAATAGAGTACTTGGGAACTCATTCAAAACAAGATACAAATTGAATTTGGATGTGATTCCTCCATGAAAGCATGTAGGGTGGGAAAAAAGATGGTAAGATGATGTACTGTATTTAAATGCAGGAAGTTCTTATTTTTGATTGAATACAATTGTCTGTGAGCCAAATGCTGGCTGAGTCAGACCCTGGTTTCAGGAGTATCAGCAGAAGTGTACCTCAGGGCAGGATCCCTTCTCTAATTTGTTGAGCTTTAAAAAAGCAAAAATCATTCTTTTTGCCTAAGGAGGCACATGGGTAAAACCAAAAATTTTCATCTGTATTAAGAGATGGTCTATGCTTTTGAATTTTTAATGCCATTTCCTAAATGGCAACATTTAGGAAAGGCATTTAAATCCCAATACACAGAACTCTAGTTAGCCAAACACATACCTAACTTTTTACTACCCCTGCAGCAAGCAGTCTTTCAGAAAAGTCTATCCATAATAACAAGATCCTGAAAAAAATTGCTGGATGTTCATACAGTAGCCATGCTTGTCATTGTTTGGGTGTGTTCGATGCACTTGAGTTGAAGGCAGAAAATTAAAAAGAAATCTAGAAAAAGAGGAGAGAGTGACAGCTGCAGGGAGCCAGTGGGAAATGTGGGTTCAAGGAAAAGAGCTTGAACTGGGAGAAAGTGGTAAGGTCATGGCCAGGTTCCTTGCAGTGCTTGCTCCACTCTTGTCAGCACCTGTGAGATGTGTGGGCATTTCTTGCTCCATTTTCCCCACCAGTGGTTCTGGTTGGAGACGAGATGGCTTGTCCCGAAAGCAGGTTTTGTGACAAAGAGATTCAGCCCGATGCCAGGCAGGTTGTTGTGAGCTTGGGAGATGTTTTTTGGGAAGAAAACACAGCTTCATCCTGACTGAGAGCAAGGAGCATTGACCTCCTGTGATTTGCTCTTGGGATGGGTTGGAAGCTGGATGGTGACTTTGCTTTTTTTTTCTTTTTGTCTTTCGAAGTTCAAAATTCAGTCTGTGAGAAGCAAACTTGCCAAAGCAGCATGTGCAGATTTCTGCTTGGTTCTCATATTATGAACAGCAAAATTTTGAATTCCCAGTGTCTCACTCCCTTTGAAAGTTCAGCTCACGTAGATGTTGATCAAAATGTCAGAGGGCTTGTTGTTTTCAAATAGGAGTAATAACAGTTGGGGGAGACTGACTCACTGGATGGAAGTCTCTTGTTTTTTCAATCCCAAGGAAAAAATAAGTAATTTTCAGTTGTATTCTATGGCATTCCCTCATTAGCTTACCCCAGATTGTCATCAGTGAGATCAGGATTTGTACTGTGCCCTTCCATGGTCATCAGTTATGTGACACATCATGTCAATAAACATGGTGGAGCTATTTTCTGGAATAATATTCATCAGTTTGGAGGCTCCCTTTGCTAAAATACAGCCAGGATTGACATCCAGCATAACCAGCAACCCCAGCACTGGATCATACCCGTTTGCCCCAGACTGATACTCCATCCAGTGTAGTTAATGGGCACGTTCACGATATTGAACAAGTGTTATCGTCCCCTCCCAGGCAGTGGGAGTCCCAGACATGCACTCTTTCTGTGTTCACTCCAGCCAAATCTCATCTCCAAGTTACGTGACTCACTTTACATCCCACCGCTCGCAAAAGTCTCCCCTCCTTTGCCTGCTTGATCACATTTCTCTGAGTGACTTTCCTTTGGGGAGTTTGGGGTTGAACTGAGGGGGTGTTCTGAGGGTTGTAAATGAGGTATGCCTGTGTGTACGTGCAGATCTGTATCTAACCACACGTCCAAGAACAGGAAACCTTTTGCCTCCTTTTTTGCCTTTCCTTCATCCTTTTTTGATTCTGCTTATCCCAGGAAGCCTGCTCACTGCCAAAACATACGAATACTTTTTTAACACTTTGTCTGATGTTTTTGCTTCACCTGAAAGAGCCAGAGCAGCAAATGCCATTATCCTGGTGAAAAAAATGAAGGTTTTGGGGTTTGTTTCACTGAGCCATTTTCAAAAGGAAATAAACAGGTTAAATGCATTCATAAAAATGCATGAAAGTCACTGAGGGGAGTGTTGAGTGACAGTAACAGAGGGGCAGAAGTGTCAGGTTTTATACATGCTGATGTCGGCAGACTCTCAGAAATTTTCCAAGTGCTGTTTCAAACTGTTAGGACCCAAAAAACTCTGACTTTTTGCTAGTGCATGTTTGGCTTTTCTCCTTCAAATGTTAATTTTTCCCTTTTTTTTTTTTTTTTTTTTGTAAAAACACATAGGAAAATGTTGGCCTGCTTAAGAACAAGAATGAAAATAAGAAAGAAAATGAACTGAACTTTATTACTAGAAAAAAAAGTATGAACATGGTTACTTAGCTGTGGGGTGAAAATATCTTAAGTAGCTCAAGTTAGTTTCCTACATGTCAGTATGACTTTTACTTAAAGTGATAGCTAATTCCAAAATCAGACTTTCCATTTGAGAATATTTTATTTGTTTCTCTTCCCAGAAACTCCTAAGAATGGAACTTAAAAAAAAACCCAAAAAACCCTGTATATTGCTACATTAGACAGCATTTTGTTTATCAATAGTCTGACTTCTGCCCCTTGTGCTTTCATTGCTTTTTTTTCCTGTTTGTTTGTGCTGGTCTTTAAGCATAAGAGCATCTAAAGCTGCAGATGTTCCCACAGCATTCAGGCAAGGGGCTGAATGTACTCTGAATTCATGATTTGGGATAGACTATGAATTTGGGGTTTTCTTGCTAATTCAGTGTGTGTCTCTAAGCTTCTGGGACACCTGGGAAGATCGTAGCTGACATGCCAGTACTGAGTGCAGCAGAACAAGGATTTAATGCCCTACAGGATATTTAGGTTGGTTCACATTTTTCTTGTTCTGATTGCAAAAATTCACCTCAGAATAGCATCTAGTAAGTAAGGCAGAATTGGGAGGTTTAAGCAGAGGAATAAAGCAGGAGCCACACTCTCTCGACCACCCTGAAGAAGAGGAAGGCTTCCTGCTCTTGAGACTCAGCCTGGAAGTCCTTGGTGGCCAGTGCAGGGTCTGAGGAAGGCACATGTGCCTTTGTTTTACTTTGAATGCAATGTCCACCATGTCTAACGCTTTTTGCTTGAGATTGCATTTTCCCCTGAGTTTTGGCACTGTCTGGAGAACAGACGTCTAACCCCCATCCGCTGTCCAACTGCAAGGCAAACTCCTGTGGACTCTCCTGCAGTACTGCTGGTGTCTCTTGCTTTGTTTTTCCGGGACATGGTGGAGCCCAGTTCAGCCACACAACCAGGTATCTGGTGGGGTTTACAGTGGATTTTGTACAAGCTAAAGAAACAGGAAGGAAGTAAAGAACTAAATAGAAAGCTGTTAAAACACCACTAACTTAGAGAGAAAATGTCCACCTTATTCTTTCCTGTCTTTACAGAAAGGATAACTGCTAATACCTTCCCTTCTCACATCTCCTTCCAAGTTGTTTGTTGTGGGAACGTACTTATTTCCACCTCTTCCTCCTCAAACTCCGAAGCAGTTGCTTTTCATTTGATATTTTCAATCTTGATAAAATTTATTTCAGCTTTTCACTCAGCCTGTTCATGTGCACACTATACTCCAGCACTCATATTCCCAGATACCCTGGCAACTCAAGATGGTCACAGTTGCGAGTTTTTTCACACCGTTTTTTTTTGTATTTCACCCTCCAGTTTCCTTTTCTAGTGCCTTTCTTGTTCCCCAGGGAGGTGGCAGTGGCAGTGTGGCACAGCACCGAAGCTGGTTCCCAGTATCTGAGGGAGATGACAAGCCCTTTTTGTGACGGTGTCTTCAGGGGATGAAATGTGCTAATGCAATGCAAATCACCCTTATGAAACAGCCAAATGTCTTGGGACTCTGTCCTCAAAATATTCCACAAATACAGCTCTGGTACATTTCTTTCATTTCCTCTAGTCGGAGGCCAAATCATCTGAAGATATATCCGTTTTCTAGCTGTCCTGTGTTATGACACAGCTGGAGTTGGTTAAAATCTAGAGGGCAGTATCTGGCTTAAGCTGATGGGTCTTTGTGAAGCTTTGATTTGTTATTCTAGAACAGCCTGTCCCCTCTTCCATCCTGTAGATAGTTTCTGGTCTGTTTTAATGAGAAAACCAGAAAAAGACTGGAGTAGCTTTCCTCTTGTGCTCTCCATGTGTAATGCAAAGTAGAGGTCTAGGCATGAAGGTTCCCAGATTTCTCCAAATGGAAGCGGTTTCCCCCCCGTTTATCGCTCTGCAGGCAGGGATGGATGGTGGGTCATTTCAGGGGAAGCCCTTGGAGAAACTTTGTCTTCTTGAGCTTTGTAGGACCCAGAAATACAGCAAATGAAGGTGGCATTTGTCTTTCTCTAAGCTAAATATGTATTCTCACATTTTAAACAAGAAGCCAGGTATTTAAAATAATACATTTAAAGCCTGTATGGTTTTGGTAATATAAGGAAAGCTAACCACAGTACTGGTTCAGGCCCTTGGTGTGGCACGCTGAGCCACTTCAGAGGGTGGAAAGGAAGGAAAAGAAAAAAAGAGCTAATTATTTTGGTATTCAGCTTTCTTTTCAAGTGAAACCTTCTTGTGGCTTTCTGCTTTGCACAGGGTAAGTGCATCCCCCAGACAGGAAAGGGTATCAGGATCTTTTGCAGAAAAACCTTCCCATCAGTATCCAAATTGCACCGTAGCTGCATCTTTTGGCTCTGAGCCTTGTAACAAAGGTTTCTAGTTTGGAGCCGGTTTTTCTCTTCATGAGGGTTGTGATGAGAATCACAGGATAAAGGAAAGCCATGGGGGGCAATTTATTTGTGTGAATGTGCATGTCATACTTGTGGTAGACAAGAGTTAAAAGATGATTTAACTTTACCCTTAGTTATTCTAAACTGATGTTGAAGAAAGAGCCAGGGAGAAGGAGATTTTAATGGAAACCATAATAATAAACTTTGCTGTAAAGTGGAGGAAGCAGGTCTCTTTAGACTGTGGCTCAGGTTCAAGTCAGAGATTACTTTCTAATTCCTGAGTGTGTGCCCCCGGTGAAATGTCTGCTGGATGCTGGTTCCCTCTCCCACAGCAGCTCCGGATGAACTAAAACAAGCTCCGTCTGCCTCAGGAGATGTGAGTGGGTATGTGACTGATTGTACCCCAGCCTCATGGGGCAAGGAAGAGAAAATCTCTGGTTTTAAGCCATCCTGGCACCTGACTCAAAGTCCTCTGAGGTCAGCTGGGGTCCCTGGATCAGACCTTTGTAATAAGCAGCCGTTGTTTCCAGACAAAGCCAAAAAAATATGATTTTCTTTGGCTTTGAGGATTTGTTATGTTGTTTTTTTTTTAAAGGAGGAAGAGAACCTCAAAGGACATTTCTTTGTTTTTGCCTGAAGACTGTACTCTTGGCTGCAGACTATCTCTCTTGTACTCAAGCCCTTAAGTGCCTTTTCTCTCTTTCCCCCTACCTCCCCTTTTTGCCAACAGAGGAGACTGGCTGCGTGTTGCCCTCTGCTATCCCAGGGACGCCGTTTTCCAGGTGATGACAGATTTCTACCAGCGACGGACAGGGACAGTGCACAGCATAGAGCACTACCTTGCAGCTCCTTCTCGGGCCAGCGCTTTCAACCGGACCAGCGAGCGGCTCTTCTACTTCGACAGAGCCTCAGGGTGAGCCCTGTGCTGCCCCTGAATGGGCAGCAAACCCTTGGGGCCTTTCTCTTACCAGTCCCAGCACCTTCTTTTCCTTTCTCATAGTTAAAACTCAGGCCCATTCATCTTGCATGGTCTTTTCACTGACTTCAGGTCAAAATGGATTTACAGGCTGGAGTACCTGGGGTAGGTCTATGTCTGTATCACTGAGCAGCAATTTGCATTGCTGTTAAGAAAATGACTGATTTCGTGGCTGTACTTAGCTCCTTTGAGGCCTCCCTGCTGCTCAGAATGCTGCAGGCATGGATGCAGTGTAAATACTTGCTGAAATCCATTGCACCCCAAAGGCCCATGAAAAGGATCCCTCTCGTGATTGCTGCCACTCCAACACTGAGAGAATTTGGGAAGTTTCAACTTCTTCATATTCCCATGAAGAGAGATTTCTAAAGTCATCACATTCTAAAAATGAGCTTTTGTGAGAAAAGGGGAGCACCAGAGTACATCTCTCATTTTGAAGGCATGAAGAGAGTCCTAGAGAACTTGGATTATCTTTATAGGACTCTAAGACACCTTTCATTAAAAAAACAACTTACGAAACTGTTTCTCAGTCAGCTAAAATAGTTAGGGAGGAAAGAAGTCTTTTGTGGTCTAACCATGGGTCCCATGATGCTTCACCTGACTAAGCAGCTACTTCAAGAATCAATCCACAAATGACAGATTTGAAAATAAGGTGGGATATATTTATTCATTCAACCATAACACATGAGCAATCAAATCCCAGAATGCCATCCCTGCTAACCAGCCTCCTTGCTGATGGGCAGGTCTCTCTCATCATAGGAATTGTGAAATAACAATTTGCTAATTAATCCTACTTTTTTTTTTTTTTATGAAGTTGCCCAAATCCTGTAAACAGGCTGTTCACTACTGAATAGTGGGGGAAATGGTTATAGATGTGAGTCTGTGGGGACAAGCCATTAGCTGCCAGCAGCCATCTGGACCTGGTACATGCAGGTTGATGGGTCTAACCTAACTTAATTCTGGCAGTATCAGCCTTTTGGTCCTCTGTTTAATTTAGCAGTGTTTTCTTTTTTAGCCTGTCAGAGTACAGAAGTTAAGGGATTGGCTTTTTTCTTTTCCTGTTGTTGTTTTTTAAACTTTATTTCACAATGAGTGGGATGTTTCCCCTTCTTTTTTTAACCCCACATACTGGATCCTTGGAAAGGAATCAAGCTTACTCATTCTTTCTTCCAGACAAATAGAAACAAATATTTAGTTTTAGAAGAAATAGAATGAAAAATCCTTCTAAAGCTCACGTATCTTTTTGATCCTGGAGCTGAACTGCGCTGTTTATATAATTTCCTCAGCCTGAATTGCAGAATGGACACGATTGAAAACATACTTAGAACAGCTAGGAAGAAAAAAAATGAACTCGAAAGGCCAGAAGGCCTGGCTGCCTTTGAGCTTTTGTCATGCATGCCTAGGGCTGAGCTCTGCCTTAGGGGCAAGACCCTGCAATGCTGAAAAGCTGAAAGGGAGATGCTGATATTTCCAGGCAAGCCTGTCTCCTGCCCAAGTGCCTGAGCACTGCTGCTGCTCTTTCTCTGGTGGGATGCCCACCGCACTGGGCGCAGCACGGGGTGCCTGGGGCTGGAGAGGCTGTCTGCTTGCCTGGTGAAGGCAGCTGGCTTGGGTGTCTGGCTGCAAGTGCTGCAGGTCTGATCATGCCAGGATGAGAGGGGAGCTTGACCTGCATCCTCAGGGACCCGTTTTACAATGGGTGTGCCGTGTTACAGCAGCCTAAGACAGAGCTGGTTTGTGATGTTGGGCAATGTGAGGGATAATGCAATTTAGCAAGTGCAGATCCTGCTCTGATCCCTCTGTTTGCTCTCATTTGTAGGTACCTATTTGTTCACCTGCAAGCCCATGAAGCTCGGGAAGGACACAGTTACTGCTCTCAGCAAGGCTGCGAGCGTGTTAAAATTACGGCGCATATGTACCCGGGGGAATCCTGGAGCTGTGACCCAAACCCCTTCCAGCAGAGGCCAGCAGCTGCCCAGCGCCCCATGTCCCAGCACTCAGCTGGGCCATGCAGGTCGTGTGGGGCCCCACAGGTACCCATCGCAGGAAATAGCACCCGAGGTTATGTAGTGTTTGTGCAGCCACCTGAGGTCAATTCATTTACCCAGGATGTAAGGAAAAGCCATAGGGAATTCCCACTCGTGAATCTGCCCAGCATCATGTAACCTGTGTAGAGGGAAGGGTTTTGCTCTGAATTTCTGCAGCTTTTTGTATTATGCTTCAAAAATAGCCTCAAAGAAATTGCCCAACTGGAAGTGAGTGCACATTCATGGCACCTTTTAGCCCCGTTTCTTTCTTTTAAACAAGAAAAAAAAGAACTCTTGAGAGAGCTCATACTGGATTAGCTTTGAACTCCAAAGTACAACATTGCTGCTGTATTTCAAACTGGGAAGTAATTCTGGTTAATAGGAATAACTGGAAAATTAAAGCCAGCTTGTCTCCTCATTTACTGTAAATTCACCCCACTCTAAATCCTGTAGGATTGTTTCAGGATCATACAGATCTACACTTGAGTTTATATCCAGGTAAAATATATGAAATTCATACTCAACTCTTAGTGACAGAGTGACTATCAGAGGTTCCTTCCAACCAATGATCCTTTGATAAATGATGTCTTAATAATAAGCAATTACTTGTGAACCAAGATGACAGTTTGAAAACATTCTTAAAGTTTTGTGGTCATATATATGAGTATTGGTACCTGCTGTCATTTTGTTGATGAAAACCAGTTAGCAAGCCACTTCAAGTTTCTCTCTCTGGTGTAATTGCAGCTTGCTATCACCAGCACACCCTCAGTCCAGTATATAAGGATCCAGATCCAATCTCTCCGCAGGGTAGACATACAAAACCATTTGACATCTGCATTCATTAAGGTATGTTGTGTTTTAGTGCACTTGAAATGGTGATTAAGCAGGGGAAGCTTTATCTCCAAGGAAAGTTACTGAAAAATCTTGCTGAGGCTTGGCAGAAGGAAATGGGAAGTTCCCTTGGAAGAGGCAAGTGCATTGTTCTCCCTTACAATTATATCCATTAAAGTCACTGGGAGTTCCTATTCTATTCAGATGAGGATTTGAGCCCTTAGGGAAAAAAGGCCTTTTATCACCTCAGAAGAAGAATTAACACCACCACTCTAATGTAAAGGAAACAGGGGAAAAGCACAGCAAAAGTCATTGTTTACAAAGGATGTGGGGAAAAAAACAAGTTTGTTTTTCTGATTTTTCTCTGCTGGCATTGCACTAAAAGATAAAAATAACTACTTTTCACTACTGAAGGAGTTTGGAGCTGCCACGTTGTCCCTGCACATGCCTTATGTGTCTGTCTAGAGGGTGAAGGGTGACTGAAATCATGCTTGCAAGGACACAGTCCAGGCTTACATGTCTGTGTGCTACTGAATAATATATATAATTAATGCTAACAAATGCCAAGCAAAGCTGGTACATCATCCTTAAGGAGTCTGAGCAGCCAGGGTTTCTTGCCATGTGCACTGACTGCATCATCAAAAATTTATTTGGAGCTGTTAGCAAGCAGGTGTTAGTGGAGGCAGCATCCTCACCTGCGGTGAGGTCCAGATGCCGGCCTGTGTGCAGCACTCATGGGAGAGGCATCCTATCCTCAAAGCTTCTTTGCCTTTTCTAAAGCTTTAATGCAAAGTATTGTTTTTCAGAGGAAGTTTAATTTCCGATGCATGTACGAAGTAAAGGCTGGGCTTGGCAAATGGTAAAGATTAATGTCTAAAGGAGGGTTCTTGCCCTAAATTTTAAAAGGTGCAGGAAATTTGGAAATAAAGAAGTGAGGCAGAGGAGCCCCCACTGCCAAACCACTTGTTTTGTTCTTGTTCTGCTGAACGAAATGCAAAAGTCAGAAATGTATTAGAATTTATAATCCAGGCTACCCCAAGGACTGAGTGCCCCATTTCAGCTCCCATGGGGCCACGTGAGCCCTTGTGCTGGCTCCTCAGCAGGTCTGCAGCATGTGCACAGGGGCAAGACACACAGTAGGACTGTGACTCACATTTAGGTCAGTTTGCAGTGGTGGTTGCTTTCTGCATCCAGACTTTGACACGCTTCCCAGGCTAAGAAGCATGAGACAACTAGGACCAGGTGAAAGATTTAGTCTGTCTTTGCTCCTTCTCACTCCCCTCTGCTCACCATGGCCCAGACATTCATGTTTCCCTTACCCTTGATCTCCTATTGCATTCAGCATCCTCTGACATCTTCCAGAAGCCACTTTTTAACACTTGGCTCTATCATTCAGTCTGTCCCAATATTCCCTGGAGTCATTCACATGTCTCAGACTGATGGGATGTATCTGAGCTCCCTGGTGCCCACAGGCTCTGGACAACTGTGTGGATTACAGTGGCACGTTGTGCATCCTGGGCTCAGCTTTCTGACAGCCTGACTTTGGTATACTGTTGCTCTCCTTGGTGGAGGTTGTGTCCTCCTAGGTTAGGCTTTCCCTCAGGATGCTGGGAATATGCACCAGTGCTGGGCACCTCAGAAAGCCATTTCTTTTCTAAAAGCAAATATCATGGCATCCCCTTCTGACAGGTGTAACTTGGGGAAGGAACCTTTGCTTTAGGAAAGGAGGAGAGTAGGAGCCACTTGTGCTAAAACTTCTTTGAGGTACTGGGGAAGCCCTACCAAGAAGGAGTATATTGGTTTTGATATTTATATTTCCAGGGAGAACAATAATGTTCATGTGTGTCACCTCTGTTCCCCTATCTGCTGTCTCAGCACCTCTCCCTTGCTCTGTGGTCAAATCTGCTTTGCCAAATGACAGTAATTTCCCCCACATGGAAAGGAACTGTATTACCACTGAACTAAGCATTTTATTCCCAGGATACTTGGCTTATCAAATGTATCTTCCTAATACACAAAAGATGTCATGATCTCATATCTCATGTTTTTGTACTCTATTAAGAACTAAGGGGTTTGCGTCCTCCTGCCATGGACCATCTATCAGTGATGTCACTTCATCTGTACTAATTATTTTCCTTGCTTGTAACTCCCTTATGGAAAGGCAGGATCAGAGTCTGAAGCTCCCCAGCCTGCCTTCATAAAACCTACCTCTGTTTTTGTTGCAGATAAATGACACAGTTTTTCTATTCAATAGTCGTGGAATATTCTTCGTGGTGGTAGATGTGTGTTCAGGAGCAGTCGTGAGTAGGAGGCACTTTGACACAGTTACTGGTGAAAACACTGCCAGTGCAATAACTGATTATGTTCAAACATTTATAAAAGAGAGGTAAGCAAACTGCTGAGAGCCCAGTTCATGTAGCAACTCGTGGCTGATAGACAAAGGAAGGCAAATTACCTACTTTCATAACCAAACCTGTGCTCTGAAGAAATCTGGCACAGATTAAATATATACAAATCCCAAATATCACCCAGATAATAAGAGAAGCAGTGTCTCTCTCCCAGGACTGTACAGATTAGAGCAGACAGAAATGGGCTTTTTTGAAAACTGGCAATTTCTTCTAAATTAACCATTCATTTTCCAGCATGGAGTAGATAAGGTCCTTGCAATGACATTTGCAGTCCACACTCCTATCCCAGTGTCCAGCAGTTTCCTGGCAGACGATGATTCAGTTTTCCATTTATAAAATGAGTTGTTTTCTGTTGACTCTTACTGATAGTTTTTGCCTCTTGTGACAGATGAAAATCACAGGTGTGCCAGATTTTCCAATAGCACTTTTCTTGGGCAAGCCAGGGAGTAGACCTGCCTGCCTGCAGGCTCTGTTACCTCACATGTGTCCTGGCAATGGTCTGGATCATCTCTGTTTGTGTCTGTCCCACATTCCTTGTGGTTTTATGTGTCGCCACATAAACATGGAACAACAGAGATTTATAGATAAATTCTTGGCTGCTGGCAGAAGCAGGCCAAATAACCAGAAAACAGACTTTCAGTCCAAGACATTTCTGAGCAGTTCATGACCAAGGATTTGAACACTTCTGAGTTATTACATCTGTATTTATGCACATAAGTATGTACATGTATCAAATGTGCATGAAGTGACATATATCCGTACGATGCCTGTACATCCAGTTTGATTTTTCTGGAGGTTGTATATTTTGCAATTCTAGGCATTCAGCTTAAATGCAACCAGTTGTGCCTGTAATTCATTACAGGTACAGTTCACTGGGGGCTGAAAGCACATCTGTGAGCACCAAAGGCAGACTGAGGCTTGACTGAAAATCAGACCCAGGATATAGATGGTTTCAGAATCTCAGGACTGCACAGGTTTAATTTAGAAACTTTAAACAGAGGCTTAAACTTAGGAAAGCTTACATTTGATTGAAATCAAAGGGATTTTAGCACGTTCTTAAGCAAGCTCTTTAGTACTTTCCTGAATTGGAGCTTAAAGGTCTTGCAGATTCTTAATGGAGTAATATTTTGCAATCATGCAGCGATCATTGTCCTTCCTTTCAGATCGCTTGTTCTTGTGTGCTCTAGAGATACTGCAGACATCGTGGGGAGCTCTGAATTGTCTGTTTTTACCAGATTAGGTTCAGCAAAGCCTATTGTCTTCCACAAGGAAGGTAAATGCATTTATTCTACCCTGTTACTTTTGCTTAAGGATTACTGAGTGTTTCCCTACCAAAAATGTACACACACTTAAATAGTAATTATCGATGTATTTCCTACTACAATATGCCAGTGTAACCTAGTAAAAACCTCTTGGCTTAGGGATGGTGAGAAGTACGAGAGTTAATTTGGGGATTTGACCCTACCTCAGCAGACAGAATCTACATACTGCAAATTTTTCACCCTAAAAGGAGCTTGTTTTTCTAACAGATAAACAAAAGAATAATTTGAGAAAGATTTCAACTGCTTTGCAAGGAAAAAGAATTATAAACTGAAAGACTGATGAAAAAGAAAATAGCCTGAAGTGAAATAGGAGCTTGGGTTTTTCTTTCATTTGTTTGTTTGGTTGGTTTTTTTAATAGAAGGAAAGTGAAATCACTAGTTTTGGAAAGTTCTTATTATACTTTTACCTTGAATTGATGCAAGAGATCCTTTCATACCATTGGTCCAGGAAATCCATTCTGAGTGTCCTACTGGAAAACTGGGTTTATTGAGTCCAGGTTGGATGAATAATTGGGGTGATAAGGAAATCAGAAAAAGAACCAGCCAGATAAATGCAGATTTCATTTGCAGTCTCTCAAGCAGAGAGATCAGATGGAGAATTGGCTATATTTCCATCTTTTTTTTTTTTCTTGGAGGTCTGGGGACATTTTTTTCCATACTGCTTGACTGAAATTTGTATCAATTTCTGGTTCAAGTTTCAAAGCTCATTACTATGACCATTCCAGGGGAGGACAGCACAGCCTTTAGAGCAGAGACAGTCATTTCACTTCAGTGCTTGACTGATTCCTGAGAAGCTGTTTTTTCTTTCATACTTTTCAAAGTAAAAATTTGAGGGTTTCTTTTTTGTTTTTTATCCTGAAACTTCATTGCTTCATTCTTTCATCAAAGCCCTGAATACTTTTGAAAGGAATTTTTTTATTAAAAAGCGATCTTTTTTGTTTGTTTTGTCAAACTTTATTCCCTGAACCACCTGTGCCACTCACATGGGCACAGCACTTCCAGGTCATTTTAGGATCTCGCTTCAGCCTCCAGCCCCAGCTGCTTCTGGGGCACAAAAAGCAGCAAGCAAGGCCACTGCTGTCCTGGGCACACGCTGGTTGGTGGCCACCTCCTTGCCCTGCCACTTTGGTGGGACGCTGGTGTCTGGCAGCGGGACTAAGCTGCTGCTGGCTGGTCATGTGCCACCCCTGTTTTGCCTTTCCTAAGGGCAAGGGTGTTCACCCACTTGTCTGCCCTGATTTCCAGTCTGGGTAATTATGTTCTGCTCCATGAGCTTTCTCCCGCTGATTCAGGTATGCACACTATTTGACTTCACAGCTCCAAAAGTGATCGCATGCAGGACTGGTCTGCGCAGTGGTGGGGAGAGCTGCTTTTCAGGGCAGGCTGGAGCATTCCTCCCAAGTGCATATTCCTTCTGCCAGGGATAATGCAAAAGAAACCAAATCATCTTGACCCCAGCAGCATCAGGATTTAGGGTCTTGTTGCCTGGTTTTGCAAAACCTTATTTAAATTAGAAGTGTTTACAGGAATAGTCTCGATCCAACCAGCTGCAAATAGCCTTGGGAGTCTTTGCAATGAAGAGCATAATATAAACACAAGACATTATTATTAAAATGGAAGAATACATAATGCCTTTGTTCTTTGTGACAGCAGAGGACCAGAGCAGAGTCGACATGGGGGATAGTTTAGGCATAACAGGAAGAAACTGATGTAAACTCATAAAAGAAGGATTCAAAGTGCCTAACCATTTTTGTGTACTCAAATATGAAAAAGTACCAGTCTTATTTAAAACTAAAGAGTAAAACAATAACTGAACAATATTCCTGCTAACTGACATCTGGGAACCTATCTTAGCTTATTGAAATACCTGCAGATCTGTGATGCAGTGAAGTTACAGCTTCAGCAAGGCTTATTCCCACTTTCATCACCCTGTTTCTCTCCTAAATGTTCTGTTATTTTAATCTGAGGTAAAAAAGAATGGCTAAGAAGTTTCCATGATGTGTGGAGGGAGTCTGTGCTGTGCTGCTAATAAGTGAACTGACCCATCCAGAGGGTCACTCTCTTTGTGTCTGTTTTTCAGGGAGTTTTGCCATGCTTGGCTATAAAGGACAAGCCAAACCCTCCTGGATTAAAGTCCTTAATCATGCTGGTTATCAGAAAGCTGCTTCTCTACAGCATTATGTTCCCTTGAAGCTGAAAGTATATCAATGTCCAGCTAATGCTGACGACTCACAAAAATTCACTTTGTCTCAGAACCACTCAGAGCACATCTCTGCAGAGGCTGCAGCACCCCAGGATTAGCATCACTGGGGCAACACCAGCCAGGCAAAGCCCACCGCTGCCACCAAAACCTGATCTTGTTTTTATGGGATTATACCAAACCGATGGTTTTCACTTGTATATTTTATAACTAATAAATATATTCTCATCTTACCCGCTGTGGCAGAGCTTTATTTTTCTAACAGTGCCTCACAGGGCAGAATAGGAAAAGCCTGTGGGCTGCCTTTCTCGAGGACAAGTGTTTCAACGTATTTACGATCTGGTGTCATACGGTAAGTTTTAAAGGCAAAAGCCTGCTCTCCAGTATTGCAGGGACTCAACATAAAATTTGGCGTGGAAACTTTAGCAACACCCAGGGAAACAGATGAACTTTGGCAGAGGTAGGGAATTCGCCGTTCAGTCCTGTTTTCCCTCCATTACTGACTGCTTTTAAAAAATCTAAGTGTCCATCTGCCGTGGCATCTTAGGTGAACTCGGTGACATCTGCTTGGTAATCATGCAGCAATCTTAGATAATATCTTCTAATCAAACCAAATACGTACTGTGCAATAAGGACTTATAAATGTGTTTCTTTCTGAAGCTAGTGACTGTTGAAATGATGTTTGTCCAGCTGATGTGAACATTTAATTAAACACCTACAGGAATAAAACCCAGGATGAAGTATGTGCTGCGTAGGGTGAAGTCTTGTGTTCCTTTCAGACAATGCTCGTATTGACTTTCTGCTCCCACTGAGGACTGAAATACTGCCAGTATTAGTGGCTAATTCTCTTTGATTTTTTTTTGTTTATGCTGCTGTTTTTTGAAGTAAAGACAAAAATAGAGCTTTGTATGCAAACTGAGAAACAATTCATGATGTGACTGACTACAGTTTAAGTACAAAGTTACCCTGAAACGATGACAGACTCATTTTGGTTTGAACAAGATGTTACTTGGTGACAGCAGTGAAGGGGCAGGCAATTTTAAACTATCCATGCCTTCGTTGCGTGGGTTACTCAAACAGGTAGGTGAAGGCTTTGTTACTTAGTGTCCCGGCGCTTCTGTGGAATTCTCAGAAATGACCAAACACGTTGCTACAGGGAAAGGTTAGTGTTTTGTTGGCCAGACTTTTGCTCCCTGGTGAGTTAGTTGCTCTGGCATCCACACGCCAGCCAGCTGATATTGTGCCTCTGAGTGGAGACTGAACACCTCGACTGGGATGCTTGCCTCCATCAGACACATACCACCCGGTGGTCCTTGGATGTGGAGTTAGAGGACACCTGCAAGGTTTACAGGCAGAGGAGACCGTGGCTCCATCCCCACACCAGGTAGGAGAGGTACAAATTGGGTTTGGTGAGGGGAGAGGTGCTTGCTTGCTATAAAGTGGGGAGAAATCACTGACATTGCTTAGTGAAGGTAAGAATAAATAAGATAAAGAATGATGCACAGGACATCTTGGGCCTGTGCTGGCTCCTGTGGGGAGCGATAGAGACTTGACATCCTTGGTGAAAATAAGAGGTGGTGGTACAAGAGCCCAAGTGACTAGGACTGTCCATCTAAGGAGCTCCCTGAAGTCCTTTTGAACTCTTATTCATACCTAATTGTTATGATTTCTGAGGCTGTGCAGGGGAAGAAAAGCAAGATGTTTTTGGCTTGTGAGCATAATCCCAACATTGGAACAACTACTCACAGAGCAAGCTTTTAGCTTCTTGGAGATTTATTTGATAATCTGTGACAGGTCCAGACCCTGGATCCCAATAAAACTTTGCAGAGCTCTAACCCCAGGCTGAGACTAAACAATTGGCAAAGGAAGAGCCTGGTGAAGGAAGAAGAATGTGCCTAAACCTCTGAAAAATCTCTATTCCTCCTCACGCCCCAGAAGGAGAGCAAATGGCAAATGTCCTGGAGAGGAAGGCGTGGAGCCGTGGTGAGCCAGATGCAAACAGTAAAGTACCACAAAAGCAAAAAGAAAAATATTTACATCCTGATGCAGTTATTTGGGTAGTTAAAAGCAGCAGTTTGAAGAGGATTCAGGATGCTGTGATCCTCTTCAGCCACTGCACACACTTTCCTTACCTTGGGAGGGAAAAAAGACTTCAAAACCAGGGACGCTCTGCAGAGGGTACAGTTCCCCTACAGACCCTTGGGATATTCAAGATGATGTTTTCAAAGGCTACTGCTAACTTGGCACGCACCAGAAGTCTGTGTGTGTGAAGCTGCGGGGGTAAGTGTCGCGTGGGCGTTGGGTTTGTGGGAAGCTGCTGTCTTCCTCCCGGTGATTTCCTGAGCAGGAGGATCTCCACCCACATGCTGGAGTCCACGTGGACCTGCAGCTAATCCAGGCATGTTCAGTATATCTGATGCATTCAGGACATATGCCTGTCCTGGTTATCCCCCGAGCATTTCTGCAGTGGGAACACCAGCTCTGGCACTCCCTGAAAGCATTAGCTTGGCTATACGCTGGTTTACTGTCAGCAGGCACAGCTACGTCAGTGCACCCTGAACCTCTGAAAATGGGGTTCAGCTTCCTCCCACTTTGATGCTTTGAAAACTTCATGCAGTGGATGAGGGTTTAATTCAGTGAAATGCTGAGCACTTCGAAAGCATGTGAAACTGGAAGTCAGTCAGACTCGGATGGGTGGAGGGATATGAATTGCAAATGATTTTGTTTTAGCTGAGCCAAAAATTGCTTCCTTTCCTTTTCAAGGTCTGTAAACCTTAGCAAAAAAAGTTTACTCTGAGAAAAAAAAAAAAAGCATAGCTTTAAAATAACTGGGTTTTTTCCCCTTTTATTTCTGTCTCAAAATAGTTTGCTAATATTACAACAAATCTGCAAACACCCTAGTTTCCTTTAATTTATTAATTGTAAAAATTTCCTTTAACTCCTGCTCCTCATTCAGAATCTGTTTTTATGAACGTCAAGAACCAGGTGATGTTTATATATGGAATATGTCAGCAGAACCTTCTTCCTTGTAGGGAAAGATTAGATAAATTTATAAGAAACTAGGGTTCACTGGGAAAAAAAAAATAGCGTGCTGCTTTTGACTCCAGTATTGATTTCATTGAGAAGTAAAGTCTGTTCCTGAGCTTGATCCTACTCTTATTTGCTAGTAAAAAAAAGCAGCTAATGTCTGGGTGACAAGCACAAGATCAGGCTGAAGAGCAGAGGCAGCTATGTCGCTGTTATGCTCTGGGACTGGGAAAGTATTTTCGTTAGAGATCCCTAGAAATGCATTTGTTTATTTGTAAGGCCATCTGAAGGCTTTAGCTGTGCTTTAGGCTGGGCATGCAAAGGCTCCCCCTGCACAGGAATGTCACTGTAGCAAGAACCGGCATGTCCTCGGGTCAGAAAGGCAAAGGTGCTCCTCAAATCCATCTTCCCAGCTGGGGCTAAAGTGAAAAATTCCCCGAGTGGGGTGAGACGACAGCCGCTGCCATGCAGTGTCAGCAAGAAGGTAGTGGAGGCATTAATCAAACAGCTCCTCCCTCTCTGAGGAATCAGCTTCCAAATCCATGTTGGCTTCTTTGCATATGAATGAGGAAACATCCACAAACCCACATCCACAACAGACCTAGCCATCAAACCACTAACCAGCTGTAGCAGTGGGAGGGTCCAGGTTTGGTGTACACCGTGGCCCTGGCGCTGACCCAGTGAGGTCTCCTGGAGCACCTCGCCTTGCAGAGATAGTCCCCGGGGAGCACAGATTTTTCTGACAGGTCATCTCAAGTACCTGTGCAAATTAGTGTCTGCTAAGAGTTCACTCCCAACCAGGATAAAAGGCACTTTTTCCAGGTGAGCTTTTCCTGTTCTTCTCTGGGACAACTCCAGATCCTCTCTTTGCACAGGTCTGTGGTCTCTTGCTGGGCTGTATCAGCAGTGGTAGCCATCAGGTTTCTTGCTCCTGTTTGACATCTTTTTCAGGGAAAATCAGGTAGCTGCTGCTTTTCTCCCTTCCTTGCCATGTTTTTAATGGATGGTTAATGCTCCCATTATGCACCATTTGACATACCTGGAGGGAGCCCCATTTCCAGCATATGCTGAAAGTACATCCTCCAAAGTGTTTCAAGCCAATCTTAAGAAGCACTTTAAAATACCCAATATTCAAAGTTACTTTCTTTTGAAATTTTGGTGCCAGGCTGGGTGGTTGGCCCAGAGTTGTGCAAGGTGGCAAGTTGAGGTCGGAGCCTGGAGTGTGTTTCTGAATGGCTGACCTTGCCACCCTGGAGAGCTCTGTTCTGCCGCTGGGATTCAGGGTGTCCATGTGAACCCACCATGGTGCTGTGGTGCCTCCAGCATCAACACCAGGAAGGCAGTGGATGGGGATTCCTGTCTCCGCAGTGCACTTTCTAGTACAGTATCACTGCTGACACCTGCAGTAGCAGCCAGCTGAGGACTAATGGTTTCCTGCATCTACTTTTAGCATTGTCTGTTGCTTTTGTTCACTTTTGGAAAGATCCAGCAGCTGGGAATCATTTCAGAAAGTCTGCCTTGCCAGATCCAGTGATATGAGTCCCGCTTGCCATTGGCAGGCAGCTTTTAATGGCTAGATGAAAAAGCTTTTCTCACCCAAGAGAAGAGTCACAGATGGTATTTGAGAAATGTTGGAGAAGATAGACTTAGGAGGACGTTTGTATAGCCCTTATGCTCTCAGAGTGCCCGAATCTGCAGGGAGATTTGTTAACATTGCTGGTTACATCAGAGCTGGAGTCAGCCACGTGGCGCCTGTTCAAGAGCGATGTAGTGTACCGCTCTGTCGCTCTCTCAGCACACCGAGCCAACGGAGCGGCTGCCCGGCGGGACAGAACCGCTCCCCAGTCCTCTCCAGCAGGAGACATTAATGAAAAGAGTCACGAACTCTTCCTCTTACATTTAACAGTAAAATCAAACGTGTCACTGTTTGTGTCTAATATTTGGGGAAAATGCCTAATTGAGAGCCTTTGAAGGAAAAATTCCTGAGATTATCCTCCAAGCAGCATTTTTCCAGCAGTGTGTTAGTCAGAGCTGAATCAGAGGAGTCAGATCCTCTTGGCCCTCTCAACTCTTTGCCTTTCCAACCCAAGTGCCAGTTAATACTAATAGTGCAGTGAACTCGGGCTCGCTGCAAGCTGAATCAAACACCCTACCTCCTTCATAAAATAAGCGGGATATTCTCTGGGCTGTGGCAGATCAGACACTACAAAAACATTGGAGCCTGGCACACAGCCGACACCTCCAAAAGTGACATGACTTTCCAGTGCTTGTTTTGATCTGTGCTGATGAAGGTGGATGTAATCAGGGAAGCAGTCCCTGGTGAGCAACCAGGGATATAATACCAGAAGCCATTTTGCACAACCTGATGGTAAGTACTGTGCACTTCTTGCCTCTAAAGAAAGCAAAGGCTGTGAAATTTCTTAATTTCCTACCCATTTGCTACAACTTACTATCAGAATCAAGACCATGAGCTAGCTCGAGCAGACATGCACCTCTGAGTTTTTAATGGGCCAGAACAGAGAAAATTCTTTGCTACCTACAAAGCAACAGGAAAACAATTGCATGCCATCACTGGCATCATCAAAAAATCAGCCCCTTCCTTTTATTTTTGTGAACTTTTATATCAGCTGAATGTATTTTATGACCACTACCTTACCAGTTGGATTCTGGCTTTGTGCAACACTAATATACAGCCGTGTCCACACTCTAAGAAACACTGTTTATCTGCAATGACCATCCTGTGGTGTTCCCACTTGTTTAACTTTATCATTAAAGCAGAATTTAGTGATTGGGTTTGTAGATTAGGCTGTGTAATAATCGCTAATAAACCTTGATATTTTAATGGTGTCTGCTGTACTTTGGGTGTACCTCTAATAACGTTCCTTTAAAAGAGCCCTGGCTTATCAAACTTTGATGGTTAACGCTGTTAAAATGTCAGACACGTGCAGCCTGGTTCTGGCATAAATTCCATGGTGACGGTATTGCTCTCTGATAATGTATATCATTCCAAGTTATAGCGTTACTAAGTGCATTCCTCTTTTCTACTGCTCTGTAACAGCATTTCAGCACCTGATAGACTGCAGCAAGCCCTGAGTCTATGCTGCTTCCAGAGCTCGTGGCTGTCAAATACACTGTACCAAAACAAGCAAACATTTTCCTGCTGCAATATTTCCTGATGAATCTGGTTTTATTGCTGTTTTTCATACAATCATTGGATTACATGTGGTTTGAACATATCATTGTACTTAGAACTATATCACCTTTATGAGAAGTACAGACATGTGTTTTGCATATATGCACTGTAAAAATTGTTCCAGACTAAATCCTAGCTTCCTGCGTATCTTTTTCTTGTGTTGGAATTTTTTTATTTCTTTTTTTTGTTTGTTTTGGTTGGTTTGTTTTGGTTTTTTTTTTGTTGTTGTTTTGTTGTTGTTGTTTTGGTTTTGGTTTTTGGTTATTTGTTTGGGGGTTTTTTTCTGTTTGGTTTCTATTAACAAGGGACATGAAAGATAACACGTGATTTTGCCCTAAAGAAATGGGGGCACCCTGGAGTTTTTTTTCACTAGTGTTTTTTTCATCTAAGCTGTGCGATGCATACGTTTATCCTGTTTCACCAGCGTGATGTGACATGATAGCTGCAAAGAAATTTCTTCAGTAGTCCTCAGATACTGGCTTACATGATAAAACCTAATGGCTCCAAGGACTACATGTGAATTTTAAACAGTGTCTTATGAATACAGAAGTGGGTGTCCTTGCATCAGTGTAAATACACATGTCAATAAATTGTCATGAGCACGGGGCAGAGCTGCAGAATCGATCACTGGAGACTGGCGAGAATCACATTAATTCCAACTTTCATGACACTGCTTGTTTGTTTATGCTGGGGGTTGGCTGCTGAAGAAATGAAAACATTAGGTGGACTGGTTTTTCAAGCAGCTTTTGGTTTTGCAGGAAAATTCTGGGCTGGCATATTAGATAGACAATGTTTTCTTGGATCTGAAATCTAAGCAACTGCATGCTTCAGATTGGAAGTGTGAGCACAGTCTATCTTGAGAGGGCACAAAACACCATTGCTGAAAATGCGTGGGTAGTGTGGGGGGAGGAGGTGCCATTGAAAGGTTACTTTGTGAAAATTTGTCACTCTGCAAACACCTTCTCTGTTGTGTTTCATTACTTTTTTGCACATTTGAATATGCAGCCCTAGAGAGTCTTGACACTGCATGTGTTTATACTGCATTCCTAAGGCGTTTTTGGTTACATCTGGTGGTTGCTTTCTGAACGTCTATTTGGATTCCCAAGTGGGTTTATCCTAAACCAAACAAAGGGTGAGGAACTGGCCATGGTTTCTTGCTCTGTTTGGGCTGATCCTGAAGAAACATGAAGGTGTTCTCAGCCACAAAGCTGAATGGGAGTGGAAGTGGTCTGGCTGGATATAACTTTTGTTGTTCAGTGAATGGTTTTTGCATGAGTTGAAAAAAAAAAAAAAAAAGGTGACATTTGCTTCATATTCTTTCTTCACAGGTAACCATCCAGAGAATTAAAAATCCTGAAGAATGGCTTTACCTGCCTCCAAATATCTAGCTGAAATTTTCACTTTCCTTCTGTTTGTAATCTCTTCTGTAAGCACAGGTAAGTTTTCCTGCCATGGGAGAAAATAGCATGGTTTGTAACACTAAATAAAAACATTGCTGGTTTAGATTGAGAAGTTTTCCACTCTTCTTCATATATGACAAGTCAAAACCAGAGCAAAAAAGCCCAGGAGAAAAGTCGTTTTCTGATGTGCCAATACGCACAGTTGAGGGCAGCTGGAGTAGTAGAGAGAAATTTTTGAGCAGGTGGAAGTACCCTCAGGAATCCCTCAGACTCTGCCACACATTCTGAAAACAAACCCAGACCCAACAAACTGCCACAAAGAAAAAACAAAAGAAACCTCAGGTCCTAACAGCTGTGGCTGTGGGAGGTGAAGTCAAGCATTTTGCTGCATTGCCCAAGCCCAGATGTGAATAGCAAAATGCTCTGGAGTGGGACATGCCTGCCCCTTGGCTTTTGTCTCTTCCAAGAAGCCCTTTACCTAACCAGTTATGGAAAGGGAATAAGGGAAGCTGGATATACGTATTCTAAATACAACTAATTTGGGGTTTGCATTTGTTGAAAACAGAGACCATGAGTCTTGCCCCAGACACTGCAGCTGCATGAAGCAACCTTTCATTGCCATGCACAGGCCCTTTTGGTCAAGAAGCAAAACGTTCAGTTAATTCCTTGTGCTGGATAGAGGTTGCACTCTTGTTTTAAAAATGACAATGAGAGTAATAATCCAAGCTGGCAAGGCACTTGGACCAGCTGGCAGAAGACGCTCAGCCCTCCAGTGTCCTTGGTGCAGTAGATGCTCTCTGGTATGAATTGGTTAACAAAATTGGGAATGTGGGTCCTTTGTTCTGGATCTTGTTGGATTTTGCTGACTGTCATGCCAGACATCAGCATAAATTCCTCTTGATTTCCCTTTAAGCTTCACTGCCTACCTCTGTTTCTAAATAATTAATTTTGGGGGCTCAAATCATCTTTTGAGACTGCAGAGAGCTCTTTTGGACACTAGCATAGCCAAGTAAATGGAAAAATGAATAAGTTTTATCCTGTCCACTTAATCTAGTTGATAAATTATGCCTCTGTATCTGAATTGATCCTGTTGGTTTTATTTGTCTTCTCAGTATGAGCAAATTTTTCTATTATCCTTGTTCCTATGGGAATAACAGCTCCTATTTTTGAATTTGTTATCACTGTGTATTACAGTTATAAATGAACATCTATTTACAATGCAAGTCCCATTTCCTGCCTGAAATGTTTATCTTTTCCAACTCTTACTAATTCTGCATGTCTTCTAGTAAGAACTTAGAAACACCTTCTTATTTTCCTCAATTACTGTAAATTGGAAAAAGTGTCTCTGACATTACTGACACACTTCTAGCTTCCAGCTGGCACAAGTGGTATCAGAATTAAGTCCTGGATGTTTATCAGTATTTCACTAGCTACAAGGTAGATGATAAGCCCTCTCTGACTTGATCACTTCGTGTGTATGGAAAAAGTTTGCAGAGAGCCAAGGCATATGTTGCCCACATGAAATGTCCCTTGCTTACTTGAATAGCTGGTATTTAATGGGTCTCTGGAGAGATTAAGTCAGTGTCTGGTCCAATTATATTGTTTTCTTAAGATATGAAGCTGGTGGAGGAATCTGAGATGAAACAATGCAGATGGACAGATTTTGTTGCTCTTGCTATGGAATTACAGATGTCCCTCAGGTTTCACAGCTGCGACACACAACAGTTGGCTGTCAACTACACCAGCACAGGGATGTTCCCTTGCATGGATTCATACTGTTGTCCTTTCCATTAGCTGGACACATTAGTATCTGTGATGCAAAACCCACCCAACTTCACTATAAAAAGTGCCAGGAACAACCCTGCTGAAGTCAAGGTGTTGATCTCATGTCTGTTATCATTGATATGTGGATCATGTAGTTTTCCAGTGGTGTCTTTGCTTTAAAGGATAAAAATTTGAGAGCTGGTAAGAACTCCCAACCCTTTCTCATGGCAAAGGGCTCATTGTTCAAACTTCCACTGACCTCAGCTTCCTAGGATTAGGAAGGTTTCTACTCTCAGAAAATATTCATCACACATGGGATTCTCACACTTGCAGTTTTGTTGATTAGGGTAAGATCAGAGGTTCACATATCGAGGGAGATATTATCAGGGAAATATTTTATCTTAAATAAATACTTATAACATGAGACTCCTGTATTTGGTATGACAGCCGTTTAGACTACCACGTCATGGCAGTCTGTAATCAAATTTGTGTGTTGGGACTGGTGATGTGTGAACCTGAAGTGAATGAATCCTTACTGCTTCTGCCTGGAAAAGCTCACAAACCCATAGTCCACCTCTTGTGAGATTCCTATTGCTCTCTGTTACTGGGTGGACTGGTAATTCCTTGCTGCTTGGTCTTTCCGTGTTAGTTTGAGCACTTTTACTTTCCATTTCCAGTGAAAACAGAGTATGCAAACATATCCTTGCATCTTTACATTAAACAAAGCTTTTCAAACTTCACAGGTATTTGGGGTCATTTTTAAAGGTAGTAGTTTTTATATCCTTTCAACAACATCTTCCCTGGCCTTGTGAAAGGTTTTGTGTCTGGATGGTGTGAACAGAGCTGAATGTCACTGCAAGAAGGGCTCAGTTACAACCTCTTCTCAGTAGTTTTCTGGAAACTGCATCTCTCGCAAGGCTCCTTTGCATCAGGTATCGGGTTTTTCCATGCTTCCAGGAAACAGAAAACCATACAGCTTAAGCTGTTTGTTTTCTTTTGGTTGTGACCCACATGTACTTTGCTGCACTGAGATATTGCTGTGTTCCAGGGAGTCAGCAAAGGGGAATACCAAGAACGATACCGTAAAAATGCCCAGATATGTAGCTTTCTATCTTGCACTGAATAAGATGGTAACTGTCTTCATTCTCCATCTCTACCCAGCAGAAGCTACTGTTGCATGTCCTGACAAGGATCCTGAGTTAGAAAACTGGAACCCAGGTCACAATGAAGAAAACCGCATTGAAATTCGTAATGGCAGGAAGCTCCTCCTTTCTTCTTCTGCAACTGTCCACTCTATCCACATCACTGACGGAGGTAAAAAACACTGGTGGCAAGGCTGGGTGAACTGTGCTTTCCATTGTGTCTTTTTAAATCACTCCATCTCGTGCTGGGAGAGCTTCCTGCTTCTTGCTGGGAACTGGGTGGCTACTGGACAAACACAGCTTTAATTCAGTACAAGAGTGGGTGGTAACTGAGACGCTATCGGTTCTTTAGCCATTGTAGTTTTTTTGCTGTCCTTCTGGAGAATTTACAAACGTAGCTCAGTATATTCATTAGTTCTAATTCTGTGATTTGCTTCAAAAACATTTCTTTTACTATATCATTGTCCTGATAACATCATACTGAAATAGTTGTGTTGTCAGGGTCTCAGGACAGGGCAGACACATATGTGCCTCTTTGTCTCTAAGGACAAAGTCATAGTGTTCCTGGTGGCTGCTAGCATGAATAGCTTTTATTCATCTTAACGCTGAATTTCCGTCTCAGTTTTGAATGAATTTTCTTCCATGCAAATCTTATTTGCATTCTTCAAGAACTGGACTGAATAAAACAATGTAATGTCTTTAGGATTTGTATTGAGAGCTGTTTTGGGGAGAATGGGCAGAATTTTGCAAACACTTTGATGAGAGCTCTGGACCGGATGTAGCGCAATGGTATCACAACCCTTGATGAGCAGCCGTGTGTTAAAACAATTGTCATAACCTTCTCTACTTAGGAAAACTGGTCATTAAAGACGATGTGCAGCCTATAATTTTGCGTACTAGACATATACTCATTGAAAATGATGGAGAGTTGCATATCGGCAGTGAGATGTGCCCTTATCAAAGCAATGTGGTTATCATCTTATACGGGCGGTATGTATGCACGATAAAATATTACCTTAGAACTTTCTAAGATCTCTCTTCCACAACAGGGCACAAAAATGTTCCTTGAAATTACATTTTCTCAGATGTACTTATCATCAGTGCTCCATGGAAAGTTCTGTAGCTTTTTAAACAATTTAAATGGCCTGTAAAAAATTGATGCAGTTTTGGTTCTGGTTTTCAGATCCTACTGGGAGATGAACAGTGGGGTATTTGGGCATGCCAGAAAATCAGCGTGCACAGTGCCACCACTCAGGCTGACTTTCCAGAACAGGCTTAAAACCTGAGGGGTTCTTTTATTCTGAAAATTCTTCTCTGTAAACATCCTTTCTTTCCGCATGAGAGTTGTGAGCCAAAGGATAATTCATTTATGTCTTGCAGATTGCTACAGGTTCTCTTTGAATTTCAAGGATGTCAAACTCATATTTAACAACCACTAGACCTCCTAACTGCTAGATAGGGTCCTCACTTCCTCCACAATTCAAAAACACAAACATATCATTCAGTCTGGGCTTCAAGTCTCCTCTGGCCTGGATATAATGGATATAAGATGTATAATCTGTGTTCCAGATTGCTGCTGGTCTGCAGCAGTTACTAGCGTTGTTTCAGATCATTTCTTTTTCTGTACAATGTAGGCAGTTGATGATTCTTAGAGTAGTTGATAGAAATGTACTGCAAATTATAACACTTCTCTCCTTGGGCCATAACAAAATAAGGAGAGAGGCTCCTTGACTGTAAGATACAAACTTCAACCTGGTTTCTTTCCTCCTCTCCTGCTACAGAGCGGATGATGGCAGCCAGCCAAATCCCTACTTTGGGCAGAAGTATCTTGGAGTAAGTAAGGGTGGCACTCTTGAAATCCATGGAAAGAAAAAGCTGTCTTGGACTTTCTTAAACAAGACTCTTCATCCTGGTGGCATGGAAGAAGGTGGATATTACTTTGAAAGGAGCTGGGGCCATCGGGGTGTCATTGTCCATGTTATTGACCCAAAGACGGGGGCAGTTGTCCATTCAGATCGGTGAGTGACTTTTCAATTGTCTAGATGTGAGGTTCTTTGGGAACAGGTTAGGGGCAGAAGCTCAGCAAGCTCAGAAACACACATTAGCATCTTGTTCAAATGGATCTTATTGCATGTATTCTTTTGAGATCAGTAATCTGCAAAACTAAAGAGTGAGTAGTGTTACTACCTTGCTATTCTGTCAGCTAGAGTTCAATCAGTTTGGCTTCACAGAACCCCTGATACACCCTGTTAGACAAGTGCTTTTGCAATGGGACAACATCATTACTATAAACAGGAGTTATTTCTTTATAGCACTTGCTTTTCATTAGATAAAGCTGCAATGCACTGAACGAACTGTTTTCGGCTGGTTTTATCACTCCAGGTTTGACACCTACAGAGCGAAAGAGGAAAGCATACGTCTTGCCCAGTATCTGAGCAGAGTTGAGAATGGCATGATCCTGTCAGTTGCAGTGAACGATGAAGGATCTAGAAACTTGGATGACACTGCCAGGAAAGCAATGACCAAGCTGGGCAGCAAGCATTTCCTCCACCTTGGGTTTAGGTATGTGCCAGTCCTGCCAGTTCTCCCAGCACAGAGACTTTATTATACTCCTGAGATGTCCAAATAATTCCACTCTCTCAAAGGCACAAAGTTCTTTCACATGGGAGAAAAAAAAAAAAAAAAAAAAAAAAAAAGAAGAGAAACTTCTCAATGTGAAGTTTTAGCAGTTAATTAGATAGTTTAAGATGCACTCTGTGTCTAGATGGGGTGTTTTTATTATCTGATTGAGGAATAGCATATGATTTACATTTAAAAAGATGCTTTTCTAAGATATTTCACAAACTACTTACTCCTATTTGTTTTCAAGCCACCCCCCAAAGATTTAAGGAGCATATCTACATCCACACAGTGGACTGGATGTGCTGAACATTAGGGGGGTTAGAATAATAGCTGGTTAGCCCTGTCTAAATATATATAGACATACATACAGCATATTCTTCAGCTTGTCCAATACTTATTTAGGGACTTGTGCAGCACAGACATTTAGCAAGCATGAATTTATGCTGTGGACTGTAAATACTTCTGGGGCCAATACAGTGTCTATGTTGGCGCACACACTGTTGAGAATATTTGCTATTTACCCAACAGTAGCCATTATATTTTTTGTGTTTGTCTGAATTTATGTAGGCTAGGTTGGGATTTTGTTTGGTTGTTTGTTTTTGTTTCAGGGTTTTTTTGAGGCACTAAGAGGGTTACTGCAGAACGTGAAAAAAAAAAAGTGCCTTGTAGGGAGAAGTGATTCAATACAGTAGTCTGTGGGAACAGACAAGTGTCAGCTGGGCATGTGCAAATGGAGTAAGATTTGGGGTGACTGATGAAGACATTGTGTTAAGTATTACAGGGCCTCCTGTGCACCAGATAATTCATTTCAAAGAACCGCCCAAGGCTGCAGAAATAGTCTCCAGAATCAGACTAACTCCATCAGGGCAATGCTTGCTCTCAAATACCCAGACCCCATATTAAAGCCCACTAGCCTGCTAGGTTTCTTTTCAAGGACTGAAATTAGGGAAACAGGAAAAGATTTTTGAACATTATACTTTTTTTCCAGTTGTGCAAAAGGAAGAAAATGATGGGTTTCGCATATGTTTATGAAAGTAAATTGTACTTGATGTTTTTAGGCTGCTGTGGTGTTTTAATGCTATTTTCTCACTTCTTTGCCATAAATGCTTATAATGGAAATACCATAGCAATTTTTCTGTGGAAGTGTGACTTTCAACATTGTTATTGTTTGCAGTCAAAAAGCTAATCATTGGCATGCTGTTATCTGAAATGCCACGATATTTCCATGTATAAGTAATAGGGACATTATGTGTACCATAATGTGGTAGTAGTTGGTAAAAGTTGTCTCCCACCAGCATAGTGGTGTGTGGGAAAATATCTACATCTTGGTGCATTATTTAGAAGACTGTATTTTTAGGAGTTTTTCTCAGCATTTAAGTTTATCAACTTTCATAAAAACCATTGCCTGGATGGCAGCTGGGACTCAATTTACAAAGGCAGTTAGATGGCAGACTGGAAGACAGGCAGCTTTGTCAGACGTGTCCAAGCTTTTCTTCTCCTTATGCAAATTTTACTTCTGCTTCATTTTAATGTAACAAAATTCAGACATACTGGTTTACATTTCAGGCATGAATAAATACGTATATACCTGACAGGTGCCTTTCGGAATTTTTTGGAAAATCTTAAAAAAACCATGTTCAGGATGAGAAAATTACACACCTGAGTATATACTTTAAACTGTATGGCAAAGGAAAGCTCTGACAGACGAGAGCAGATGGATTTTTGTTTCTAACATGCCTGTGTATGTGCTCTCACTGCCCAGCACCTGGGGTTTGCCGGCTGGTCTTGCTGAATCCTGGTTGTCACATCTCAGCTCCCTGCCAATGGCTGGGGCTGAGCATGGGCATCACTGTGACGATAACAGTGTAATCCCAGGCAGTAATTTGGCTGAGGAAATTTTTATTTCACATTCTGTGAGGTGCTGCTTGAGTCAGGCTATTCAGCCATAGTCTGGGTTGTTTTCACCAATGAGCAAAGCTGATTTATCCAGAAAAGTTTCTGTGCTCCTGGCATCTCTTTCAGTTGCCTATTTGCTGAGTTCAGAATATTAGCAATGAAAGGAAAATCTTGCATTCCTCCTCTGTTGTCCTTTTGAAAAGTGAGTTTAATCTTTAAGTGTGAGCTTTTTTTACCCTACTGCTAACAAATTAAAAGAAAGCCTTTCTGCACTTGGTGACATCATTGTTTGGAATCCCACCCAAATATCACTCGTTTGACTCTGGATTTGACAGTCCCTTTATTTCTTATAGCCCAAAAAGATTGCATGTGTCCTCATGTGTGTGCATTGAATGACTTTAAAACTATTTTTAGAGATAAAATAACTGGAAGAAACAAGTATTTTAATATATGAAATGGGGTCAGACCTTGAGTTGCAGACTTAGATAGCTTATTATTCTTTAGATTATTTTTGCGATTATTTTGGGGCCTTCATCTTTTTTGTCATTTGTTTCGAATTTGGTGACCAAACCCACTCCAAAATCTATCTTGCCTGCTGAGTGATAAAGTGTCCTTCCTGCCCCCACCCCCTTCTCTCCCTGGATGGAGATCACAGCCCGGCAGTGCCTTCAGCAGTTGGCGCACAGGCAGGTTTTCCAGCAGGAGCATCTGGCTCACTGGCAGGCTCCCGAGGCAGTTGGGCTGGCAGCTTCTGCTGAGCCTCTCCTGTGCTTGGGACAGGGTCACACTGGGACTGGCCTCCCCACGAGGAGCCGTGTCTGGTGTGTACGTGGGGCCTCAGCACAGCATGGGGTGCACCAGTGCTCACCCAGAACCTGCTTCTGCCACAGCCAAAGCCCAGGGTGGAGAATCCCAGCACAGTCCAGCTCACACCAGTGGCAATTGTTGTGTGGTTTAGTGACTGTCAATGCCTGTATATGTTTTCTTTCTGAAGTCCCAGAGTGGTTTATAACTTCACTTATCCCAGTAGATGATAAATGTAAGATGACCTGCAGGACTTGGGGGTGAATCTTGATGCAAATGAAATCCCTGGGTATTTACACCTACAGGGACATGATTTAATCTATAGGACTGCTTGCTAAACGCAGGGTAGGGGTAAGAATCTTCCTACCAACCTAAAAGCATACTTTTTATTCAGCTAGTTGTCAAGAGCAGATATGCCTGAACTACTTCTATTCTGAAAATACAACTCCCTCCTGACCCTTACTAATTGGGTTCACCTCCAAGGTTGGGAGGCACATTAGCTTCTGTCTCCATTGCTTACTCATCCAGGTGGTCATTCTCCTGCTGCTGATAGCTATTGAACCTACTCAACCAATCACCATCAAGAGGTAATGAACTGACTTCTGACATGGGATCAGATTTGAACAGTCAATTCAGACTTATAAACCTTTATCTCTGTTCAGTGTTCAGAATAAGGAAACTAGATATGCAGAGACTATCTAGGTATTTTTCATTGTCCTTTGCCAGCCAGACCGTCTGTTAGAAATTCTCAGGGGTCATTCCAAAACCAAATGTGATATACAAGGTTTCAGCATGAGCTAAATTTATTTAAGCAGAAATTATTTCTTTTCATAATCTTTAGTGTACGTACACACACACACACAGAGTCAAAAGAAAGATATTTCAGGCTCCCTGAAGGGTTGCCTGTGTCCTTCAGTCACACACAAGCCTCTTTAAACATTCATTTAAAAGAGAACCACACTTGTTATGAGAGTGTATTAAGCAGGAATTTGTCTTCAGACTTCCTTCTGTTTTGATATATTTACTGAAGAAATAGAGAGTGTTAAGATATTTTTAATTTTAACTAAGCTGCCTGTCACACTAATCAGACTGTTTTGAATGTGTTGCCCCTGAGAAATGCAGGAATATCAGGCTGTAAAAAATATGCATCTCATACATGACATGACTTGATCATTTCTCATTTTCATTTTCCAGGCACCCATGGAGTTTTATTACTGTTAAAGGAAATCCCTCCACTTCTGTTGAAGACCACATTGAATATCAAGGTAATTCATGCACAAAATGCTGGCTTGACATTTATCTCTGGATGTTCCTGCAGTTAACGGCCAAGATTAATTTGGGCCATGGTGTTTTCACTTGACACTGTATTACACTGAAGCTGTGAGCAATTGATGGTTAGACATATTTAATTGAATGCCCTCTCTATCTGTTGCTTCTTCCCATTAAAGCAGCTGAAGCAGCTGTCTGGGGTATAACCTATGTTATCCCAACCCTGAGATAAAAGATGAGATCCTGCACCAGAGTAAAGCCATGTAACTCTGTTCAGCTTGGACATTTCCTCTCTTAGACACAAATTTATGGAACAAACACAGTTCACACCAGCTGAAAATTTAATCAGTGTATCCAGGATTGGTAGCCTCAAATACTCCTGTGAAACAATTTCCTTGCAAGCTGAAGTCTATTGAGTCTGTGTCTTTTCATGACATTTTCAAGAGCAGCTAACAATGTGGCTCACTGCAACATCAAATAAAAATAGCAATATATTGCAAATCATAGGTTATTTATTCCTTCTTTATTTTTGAAGATTTTTCCTACTGATAGTCCAAGCAGTTATACAAGTGTCTGAAGCCTCATTCTAAGATCAGTAATTTTTTTTTCTGGAAACTGTGCATGGCTAATTCTGGATAAACTAGCCAAAATATGCAAACGCATTACTTTTTCAGTTCTGACTTCTATCAATTGCATACAGGGATTTTGCCAATGTTCGTTCTGTTACAGGTCACAGAGGGTCAGCTGTGGCCAAAGTATTCAAGCTATTCAAAGCTGAGAATGGAGAACCTTTTAATGTCTCTTCAACCAGTGAGTGGGTACAAGGTAAGAAGTCTGTCTGACATTTAAGTTGGTGGTAGACAGTTGACAAATAGGGTGAATCATGCTTTTTATTGTAATACTTTTCCATTTGGAAAAAGTGAACTTGCTAGCTGCTGTTTACGTCACTGCTCACACAAGTAAAGTACATGCATAGATACTTCCCCCTGTTGTCTCCAGGATTCTGAATAACTGGGATCCTTTTTCCTTTATTGCATTGGGTATGAAATTCCATCTCTCATGATCAGAGACCATACACAACCTCTTAGTTCTTTTGACTGCATAGTCATCACCTCCATGTTTCAGACAACATACAGTAACTGTTGTAACTTGAGCTGAAGATCTGAAAAGGCATCTAAGGAGGACACAGATCCAAAATCCATACCTATTAATAATGCTCATACTCCATACTCCAATTATGTAGCTTTTAATAGCTCTGCCCTCCCTTGGCTGGTTATACTTCACAGCATCATTAAAAGTGGCTGACAGACTGGCAGGAAGAGGCAAGAATCAGATCATCAGTGAAGAAACTTGTGAATGATATCTGAGATCATATTATGCTTCATGCATTTTTGTTTCCTTCATTAAACTTGACTTTCAAATGACTTTTCTTGTTTGCACTTGTCTGCAGATGTTGAATGGACAGAGTGGTTTGAGAAGCCTGATAAAGTGAGATCTAAGGACACGGAGAAGCTTTCTGACTTCAAAGCTGCTCATCCTGATAAAATCTGTAGGCAACCCATTGACATCCAGGTAGGCTAGCTTACTATTTGATTTAGAGGGACAAGTCCTTCTTGGACTGACACCGAACCCCAAAATAATTGTGCCTGTCTGACACTTGTTTCTAAATAAAAGACACTCACTGTTTTACTGTGCTAATTCATAACCAACAAAATCTGGTGTTCAGTATTGTATCATTCTGCAACAAAACTGATCTCCTTTTATTACATTCTGGCTTCTGGCATGAAAATGAGTACAGATGGGGTCATGGACAGCTGAGATGCTATCATGAAATGTAGTTCCCTGATGGAAGATTAAAAGAAAAATACATTAAAATTTCAAAGTTTTTAAATGGTCCTGGAATGGATCCTACCTAAAAAATTAATCAAAATGTAATGAGATGGTAAAGCTACCAGCTGTAGTAGGTTTTCCAAAATACTGGTGAGCTTGAAGCCATTTCTTGGAGTCAATTGTTTTTTCCTCTGTGGAAAGAAATATGAATTCTGTTTGGGGATGAACATTATAATTCTGCCATCAGGCCAGCATGCTGAGAAGTCATATACCTTTTCTGAGACGGCAAAAGCCTCTTTAAAGACAAAAAATAAAAGCAGAAGTCAAGCTTTTTCTTGCCTATGTTTGCCATATACTTTGTACGTGTACCTGATAAAACAACTGTAGCAGAAGCATTGCCTAAGAAAAGACAATAAAATCTTCATGTCTGTAGGAGGCTGAACCTAAGGTTCCTGCGTATTCTGAACCAGTGGCTTTGTCCTTTTTTACAAGAGCATGGCTATTGAAGTAAACAGGAATGCTGACAGTAGGAGTGAAAGTTTCCAGGGCTAGATGTTATAAAGAATCTCCTCTTGAACACAAAGGAAAAAATAGCCCTATAATTTTCTGCCAGGTCCTAGAAAATCCACATTCATTTCTGCTTCCATATACATATATTGGAAGTGACAACTTAGTTCAAAATGGGGGTCAGATATTTGTTATCATACAGTCCCTTCTAGCATGCATATTAAAAGAGGAAAAAGAAAGATATTCTTCTGTCCAGGAAACAACCCTTTTTTTTCTCATCTATTAAATGACAATTACTTTTTTCCCCCATGTATACTAAAAGATGGGCAATATTTTCAGTTTATCCTGCAGATCTTAGGACAAATCCTGAGGTAGTGTAATCTGCTCATTGCTTTCATAAAGTTACACTGCTTTATAGCAGCTGGCCCACTCCAGCTCTGCTACATGCAAGAAAATTCAAGATTTGATGATAATAACAGAAGCACGGCAGAGCCAGAGGCACATTCCTTCAGCTGACGGTGCTAATCCTATTCATGGCTGCGGGGTGTGTACAATTATTAATAAGGAAGGTCTGCATGAGCAAGAGAATCAGGATCAGACCTTTCATTGAAAGATGGCTTATCTCCTGGTGCCTTGTTAGAATGCACGTGATATTTGGATTGTCCAATGCAATGCATCACGCTTTTGTGAAAGGGTCAAAAGAATTGCAAGCTGTAGAGCCAGGCTGTGAAATTTAACATGACCCTGAGGGGTGACATTGCCCCAGCAGAAACACAGGAGAGCCTACATATTGCACCTGCTTCTTGGCATTACACAGCCTTTTTTCCCCTCAAGGCAGCTGTACAGGCTGATACTTATATGTGAGAAAAGGCCACCTCTTCTTCTTCCTTTCGGAGCAATGGGTATTGCCTCAGCTTTGTTTTTTTCTTAGAGAGCCTGCAAAGAAGAAATAAGATCCCCACCTCTTTCTTCTGCAAGGTTCAGACATAGCCACAAGCAATGTACTGAGAACAGTGAAGACGCTTGAAACCATGAGTTCATTTGGGTTCAAGCATCCGTGTTCAGTGTTTCCATCTGCCCTTCAACCAATGGCAAGAGAAAACCTAACGGCGCTGAGGCAGATATTAGTGAAGCTCAGAATACTCCTCTCAAAAAACCACAAGGTCTTAAGCTGGATACAGGAGAAAGACATGCACCTAACAATGATCTGTGCAGCTTGCAGATAAAACAGCTGTGTTTGAGCACCAGCTGGAGTGCTGCCTGGATGGCACATGTAACAGTCACCATGGTTTGTTATACAACTGTTGTGCATCACCCAGAACAAAGCAAAAGCCTCTTCTGATGGCTTCAGTGTTTTGGTTAAACCCCTTGGTATGACCTGTTTTATATTTCTATTCTCATTCCAGGCAATGACGCTTGATGGAGCTAATTTAACAACTGAGGTTTTCTACAAGAGTGGCCACGATTACAGGTTTTTGTGCCACGGCAAGGACCAGACAGGCGAGGGCTGCCAGAACTACAGAGTACGGTTCCTGTGTGGCAGATCTGGTATGTGCCCCGTATTTGAAAGCCAGAGCAGGGAAAAGCAGAAATACTGTCTTCAGATGACTGTCTCTTGTTCGGTGTAAGAATAACTTGACTAATTCCCCAAGATAAAACTTCATCTGGGCTATAGATGTGAACACAGATCAAACAGTTGAAGATTTATCTTGGGAAAAATTCCTCAGCACTCGCAGATGCAACAGGGTGGTGCCTCAAAACCCCAGTGAAGCTATGGCAAATACTTGGCAAGTCCCTTCCTGTAAATATCTTGTCTTTTCCTAAAGCATTTTGGGATCAGGTAGGATTCGTGAAACAGAGTGTACAAAGACAACAGGTTTTGGAAGTAATACTTTATTTTGTAGTTATTAATTTTAACACTGCTGCCCCTAACCTGGTCATTAGACAGGTCACTAAGATTTTTTGGCGCTCAACTGGAGGGAAAAGAAGCGTGGAAGACTGTTGTTTTGCTGGAAAAAACAGTCATTACGTTAAAGACCACTTGACTGCTGTAAATAACAGCGCCCACAAGTGCTGCTGCTAAGTGGGTGTGGTGAAAATAAGCCACTAAGAACTACATTTAAATTTAGTCCTGGGGTTAGTGGAAAATCCACCTGTCTGCAACTAAATGAAAAAACAATTTCTTGTTTGCTCACTTTCCAAGCCAAAGCCAGTAAAAAGCATGTTTGGAAGAGTTAACTATTTTTTGTTGCATGAAACAAAAATCATCAGGTTTTGGTAGTGTTCTGGACAAGAAAGAAAGAAAGAAAAAGAAAAAAAAAAGCAAGCATTTTCTGATAAGATTAACTGAATTCTCCACCCTTCTGTTTTGGCTTTTCAGTGAAACCAAAACTTACGGTAACTATTGACACCAGTGTGAATACCACAGTCCTGAATCTGGTGGATGACGTGACCTCATGGAAACCCGGTGACAGGCTGGTAGTTGCAAGCACTGACTACTCCATGTACCAGGCAGAGGAGTTCCAAGTACTGCCATGCAGAGCCTGCAAACCCACCCAGGTCAAGGTAGCAGGTAAGATGCTTCATCTTGTCATGCTGGTGTTGCAGTTCACAAATTTTGTCATTTGCACCGAGGTGACTCCATTAAGCAAAGAGTCAAAGGACACTTGAATTTGACGGCTAGTATTTAGATGCTTTGGGGAAACATACGCCTTTCATGCTTGAAAGATATCTGACTTGATTCTAGTTCCTTTCTGCCTTCCCTTTTCATAGCTGACTCCATCTGTTGTCCCCAAGCACACTATTGAATAGATGTATTTATTTGAGAGACACAAATGCAGGTCATGTATTTGAGATGTACAATTTTACATAACTGTATTTGAAAATGTGTTACTTCCTAGAAAGCAGGAGATGAGGACAGTTGATTTGAAGAGTGAGCTAGGGCAGGAGCAGACCATGGGAGACTGTAAGGCTATGAAGTAATGGGCAGCTGGCAGCTGGCTGTTTTCCTAAGAAAGTTATATTTAACAAGAACTGTAATCTTACATCTTAGTAGCACTGTTTTGTACTGCAGAAGCTAGTGTTTCTCATTTCCTGTGTCTCTAGATGACATTGCTTAGAGGTGATGTATTAACCAAACATTTCTGGAGTCATGTGGCCAGAGTTCCCATGAGCCAGAGCACTGGGGGAGAGGGAGTCAGTAGGGTGCTGCCTGGGTTCGTCTGAGCAGGAGGAGCAGGAACCTTTGAGGAGCCACAGCATTTTTCTCTTGGAAAGTGACTAGCTCAAACACAGAACTGATTGCTTTTGATGAAAAGACATTATAGTCCAATGATTGTAAGGTGACCTTCAGATATTAAGTTCTATTAAGTAGCATAACCATGATGAAGCATAGACTATTGCTGGCATGAGCATAAAAGTGAAATCCAGAGTGGGAGATTTGCATCCCCACTTGAGTCTGTGAAGTGGTCTTTCTCTTCTAGAGCAGTATTCTGGCACGCTGATAAGCCAAGCATGGAAATACCAGAGAACTGCCTCTTCTGTGGATAGATGAGGAATTTTTAATTTCTGTAATTTACAAAAGCAGAAGTTATTTTATAATATAAAAGTATGTAATAACAGATGTTGTATTTCAAAGGCAGCATCTGCCCAGTGGTAAATCATGCATATTATATTATATTATATTATATTATATTATATTATATTATATTATCTTTTCCTTACACACTGACAATTGCTCTAGGCAGAGGTTTTGTCTGCATTTACAGTAAGATCTTTCTGAGAAACCATGAGGGCACTTTGAACATCCAATGCACTAGGGAGTTTGCTGAGTTCTGTGAAATGAGCTACTTTACCATTATCTCTGATGCAACATCTTCTGGAAGGTACAAATATACTTCCTTTGGCAGATGCCTTCCCACAAAGCTCTAGCCATTAGTTGTTGGATGGCTCAAAAAGAGAGATGTTCGTCAAGCCAAGAAAAATGTTATTCACATTTTGAATGTATCATAGTCTTATGACTTAAAATGACTAGTACTTTCAAAGAAGACACACTTCCAAATAGAATATTTTTCTTGAGCAACTTTTGAGCTATTGGAAAATCTGTACCAGACTAGTATGATACAAGTCACATCATGAAGATGATCTTGGAAGTCTGTCAGTAAAAATAAAGATGACATAGGAATAGTTCTCTTAGGCTTCCCATAATCTAACAGATCTGTGAAATTCATGTAATTACATTTATCTTGTACAACAATGACAACAAAGTTAGTTTAAGGAAATTAATAAAGGATTAAAAACAACAAAAAAAAATCATGTGAATTTGAAGTAAAGAAGCAGTGGAAACACTTGTTAAAGCAATTGTGCTCTTGGTCTCCGATTGCTCCTTAGGAGAATTAGGACATTCCTTTTATTACCACAAATTACATGAACAATTGGGCCAGAGTCTGCCCTTACTTATATCCAGGCAACTCCATTGACGTCAATGGGATTTCTCTGATTATATAAATGGAGGCAAAATATAGTCCAGTAATAAAAATCACATCCAACTTTCTTGTAACAAACACACATTCACACTAGAAAATAAAAGAATCTGCCTGATTCTAAGTTCAGTCTAGATAAAATAAAACCTGGAGAAGACTGAGATGCCCTCTATCTTTAGAAGCCAAGATGTCCCTGAGCTGCTCTATGCCCAGCCATGGTCTAACTTCATTCATTGCCCTGTGCCACGACATACAATTAACCAGAATAAAGACCACTGATGAGCCCCGGGCTGGGTGTTCTCCATGCCTCCTCCACTCTGTGATACCTGCAGCTACCTGCAGCCAGCACAGCAATGCCTGGGCTCTCCCTGCCCTGGCGGCAGTACCACCATGGAGGGTTTCAAGGTGTGCTTATTGCTGGAGGGGGAGAACATCACCATGCTGGGCACTTGGCTTGCACTGAAACCTGTCTGTGTGTGGGCACAAGCATACAAATCCACTGTCCCATGGTCAGGCACTGACTTTGATGAAACTTGTTGTGAAAGGGCTTAATTTGTCCTGGTGGCTTATCAAATACTGTGTGAAGGGAGAATGACAGAGAGCAAGCACATAAAAATAGCTGTCAAGCAGTGGGCTGGCCTCTAGCCTTAGCACAGCCCATGCTTGCATTGCCATGTTAGGCTCTTAATTGTGTGCAGAAGATGTTCATCATAAATGTCTGCCTTCCTTCTGCTATGTGAGATATGCAAGATTACTTTGCTCTTCTGAGAAAAGACTTCCACACAGATACATTTATATATGGGGTCTCAGAGAGATGTCATTTGTAATAAATGAAATGGCTTAATTTTCCTAAGGGATTTAGTTTACCAGCTGAGAGCTCTAAAAGTCTGCCCTTTGAAAGGCAAATGATAAAACCATTCCTATCCATGATGGCTTGTTTTCCTTTTAATCTTAATTTTTTTCCTTTACATTTAAAAAAAAAAAAGAAACTTAAATGTCATGTCTGAACTACTTAAGAGTATCTTTTAAAAAAAAAAAAAAGCAGAAGGACTCTGCTTTGTGGACAGACAGTTTAGTGTGGCAGTCACTTGGCATAGCAAGGTTTAATTATAATTGATGCTCTCATCATTTAATAATATTTTAATAGACATGGTTTAGCATATTGTGCCAAATAAGTCAAACTCATTAGTTAGCTCATGTCCCATTTATATTTGATACTTCCTGCTGGAAACTCATACTTTCTTTACTCTCTAGAAATATGTTGATTAGAAGCTAGTCTTTTCAAACCAGCTTATGAGCATTAATACTCAACTGCCATCAAGCTTTAGTAGGCTTTAATGGTCTAACTGTGGCCTTCTGCAAATCTTGGCATAGAAAGTGAGGGAGGGCACCCAGGTACTGATCTTGTGCACTCCTTTATTGGAGTAATTATGCTAATGGCAAAACCATGGCTCCCGTGAGTAAGCATGGTTTGCATGAGGACTCAGCTCTGCAGGTCCTGCTCCAAATCAAATGGCTGCTCACTTAAATGAAACTTTTTTCTCCACTTTCCTCCTTTGTTTAACATTTTTTTGCTTGACATTTTTGTGCCTAGATTATTTTCTCTGTGGGAACAGATTAAAACTGTTTGATCTTCCAACTTCACAAGGTCTGGGGAGGGACAGTGGTACAGGGCAGAGGGAGGGAGGAGGAAGGAAGGAAGGAAGGGTTGTGTTGTTATGATAGAACTGGATAGTAGGAAAGATCAACTATTTTGTCTAGTTTCCCTGGGAAACAAGTCTTATCTGCATCTTGGTTGCTCTGTATGAAGTTACTACTAACGCTGATAAGTTTCACCATGGAACAGAAATGATGAAATGCTCTTTTGTGCTTCTATATGCTCTTGATAAAGCATGAAAAAGCTATTTGTGCCTGGCATAATTACTCCACTTATCCCAAATACTGGTGAGTCTATGATTAGAAGCACACATATCTTACATGCTGCTTATTGGGTTGCAAATACTAGAGAGATACGGAGTTTACTGTGATCTTCTTCATGCAGAGAACTTTGAATTAGAAATCTTAAATGCATACTTGCCTAACAACTTCACAACTTGTGTCAGCATCCATCTTCTGCTGTATGTTTAGAAGAAGTTACTCCACTATCAAAACTCAGATACTTTTAGAGATTTAGGGGGTTCTCTTTAGAAGTTGCCATCATTTTGACTGGAACTTGCCAGAAGCTCTTTTTTTAAGGCAACCTGGGTGCTTGAGGACTGGTCAGGAAATGTCATGAAGTGGTCCTTTCTAACAGTCTTTCAGAGCTTTCTTCTACCTCTGGGCATTGCCTAGAAACAGTATTCGCAGAAACATACTCAAGTTTACATAGCGGTTTAGAAGGGTCCAGTTTGGGCCTGATGTAAGTAAGGATTTGTCCACCAGACCTGGCTACTCTTCCCATCCCTGCTGCAAGAACTTAACATGTCAGGATTTGGAGAGGAAAAACCTGGAAGGTCAGAGAGGAAAACCTAGCATTTACAGCAGTATGTTAGTAGATGCCAAGTAGATGATGCAGAAAGAGGGCATGAGGTGGGCCTAAGAAAGAATGTGACACTTCCATTGGGATAAAACACCAAAAGACCTTGCAGAGACTTCTCAGTGCTACAAGCCAGCATAGGCAGATGCACTGTCCTCAGTCCACAGCAATCCTCCTGTCTCACCTATCTGCAGCAGTAAGATCCACTCATTTCTGTATTGAAACCAAACAGCTACAGAGGCTTTGCTCTAACATGACATTCAAGGATACACTTAATAATATCCACAGGAACTCAATGTTCTTCAGACTCCTACAATGGAGGGTGTACTGACCTTTGCAGGACGCTATGCAGGATCTTGAAGGAGAAAAGGGATGAAGAGCTGTAATAGGATGAGTTACCCAGCAGGACACTGTCCTGGGATGGCTTAGTTAGCTGTGAACTCCTTATAAAGTTTTGTCCTTTCTGCTGTATGTCTTTGTACCGGAAACTTAATTTTCCATGTCAAAGTTAAGAATTCAAGGAATATTTATTCATTAAGAGGTCAGGTTGTACTACATGACTCAAGAAGCTGATCAGCTTACCCAAACCATGCTGCACTGTATTAGAGGCTTCTGGCTTAGGGATGCAATAGCAAACCCCATCAAGGTAATTCAGAATAATGAGGATTTGACAAGATGCTTGTGTGAACATTTCTTTGTTATTAAATATAAACAATAGAGGCATTACCACCAGTAATGACAAATCTTTGGCAAAAATGCTAAATCTGACAGGGCTCTGGGCTGGTATCTACAATAAGTTGCACTGATTTAAAGATGCCCTTAAGGATTCACTGTCACTGGATTATGTGAGTTGAACAGACAAGTTAGTGTTTATCGTTTACTTTAAAAACTCTTGTTTAAGAAACATTAAAAGACCATGGGGGAGAAGGTCTTAGCCTTGAAGAGCCCAAAGGAGAATGAAAGACTCCTTAGAGGACAATAAAAATAAACCCAGAAGCATCTTAGCTCCACCATATTTTCACCAAACCCAGACCTTCAAGTGCCTATTTCACTTGTGAAGGGGAAATTTAGCAGTTGAAGTCATTTGAAGCCAAAGCATTTAGGAATGCGTGAATGTAGCTGGAAGGTTTCAGAGACATCTGTGTAACTTGTCAGAGCTGAGCACTCTTCCACAGTTGTAGTAGCTGAAATAGTTTTAAAATTCCACACTTCCTAGGTCTGATAAGGCCTGAGACTCAGGTTTTATGGCTAGGTTCAAGTATGGCAGGTTTTGCTGGAGTTTTGTACAGTTTGGAGAGACTCTGCTTTGAATTGCATTGTTGACATAAGCATGCTCTTAATCAAGGGCACTAATCAGTGGATCATCTATGTTTATTTTAATGCATACTTTCTTTTAATAATTACCCAGTCCTTACCAACAACTGGTGACTTTAAGATTCACGGTCTTGAGTAACAAGCATGGAAATGTGCTCATATTTTGCCAAATCAAGACTCTGCCAGAAAATGCCACACATTAAAGAACTTGTTCCTGGTGAATTTACATCTTGCTGCCTGGAGGCACTGGTATGACAAATACAGCAGCAAGCCCAGGGTGTTTTTCATAGTCCATCACACAGACCTGTTGTAGGGAGATATAATCCATGTCACTGCAAGGCTTTGTTTGGTTTAGATTATAGCATGGCACTAGCCTGGCTCGTTGGTGGGGCAATGACTGTCCATGAGGGAAGCAGCAAGACCAAGGCCAAAGGAGGAGACAGTGAATCAGTGACCCCAGGATTTAATAGTGTTTGGGCAATCACAGGCATCGTCTTTGATCATGAAGCATCAGACAAGTTCCTCCCATGTTCAAAGCACAGTGTTGCCCTTTTAGTATCAAACCACTTCAGTGTCAGTTTGCAAATCCATGGCTTGTGTTTGCCCTTGGTCTTGTGTTTCCTCAGGGTCTTAGATACCGTGGATGCTCACTGGGAAGGCTCCGTGTGCTGCAAGCAGCAACTTAACTTCACATTTGTAGCTCTGAAGAGAGATGCTCTCATCCCAGTGTGTGCTCCCTGAACTCACCACAGAGCAGCCTCTTTTGTTGTGGTTTTTTCACGCTCATCACTAAAGATGCTGCAGTGCCTCCCTGGAAGTGCCATGTGTCTGTATGTGCACATCATGGTTCTCCCAGCCCCGTGGGAAATGCCCGGTGTTGGAGGGCTGTTTCCCAGCAGGCAAGTACGGCACCCAAGGGCTCCCGTGCCAGGGTCTGTCTCTCATGAGCTGTTTCAGGAACATAGACACTTTGCCATGGGGAGCTTGAATTTCTGGCTCCCTTCAGGAGAGGTTTGTTTTTCAAAAATCTGTTAAAGGAGCTATTATTCTAAGTCCATTTCTACATTGGAAGGGAATTGCTTCCATCTCCCCTTTTATCTCCAAACAAGTTAAGTCAGCAAAAGCACAAAGTGAAAAACATGCACCCCAGAAGTTATATTTAGAAACTGGTTAGTCCGTATTTAACATTCCTGTCAGTGCTTATCCTATTTTGCATGTCTGGACTGGTATTAAATTAGATTAAATACATGCAAGCATGACATTTATTATTCTAGGGCTCAGTGCACGAATAACAAAACTGCCTATCTAATTTCACTGCCACAAATCCTGGAGATGTGGCTTCAAACAGGATGTTCTTATGATTATCTGAACTTCTTCCTGCATTTTAGTAAATCAAGGAAAGGTCAGCTCTGGGGGAAACTGAAAAATAACAGCTTAAAACCAGTTTCATAATGAGCATCTATGCTCCTTAACAGACTCACTTGAAGGTCCAGCACAGAGTATCCTCGTGTGGAGGACACTCACTGCAGCAGCTTTTTTAATGTATGTGAATAAAGGCAGCAAAGCTGCCGTTTGGATGGCATTGGTCTGATTTTGGCCACACATCTGATGAAGTTCACTGGCTTCAGGGCAACCAGACAGGGAAACCCAGCACTTTCTAGGGAAGCAACTGCAGAAGTGGTCAAGGTGTAAACCTGTGGCCCCTTGCAGCCCCTCATTTCTGGGGCTAAGTGTGGAGTTTGGAGGAGCCTCATCTTCCTATCACAGACCCAGGTAAAACCATCCACCTGTTCTGCCATCACCACTCCTGTAGTTAACAAAGAGTACTTTTTCATGCAATTGTATTATTTGGAAGGTAGAAGCAGAGGGCACATGTAGTGGTGTGAACCCCATCCTGCCACACAGCAGTCTCAGAGCAAGATGGATCACTCACCCTCCCCAGATCCCAGTATTACCATCAAACTACACTGCTCTCAGCTACAGGAGAAGAGGGAGTGAATGGTGTACGCTTTTCTTTGTTGTAAAGTCAAAGCATCGTGTTTTGGTTAAAAACAAGACTGTTTTAGTGTTCAAAATCCTCCCCTTGACTTGGCACCTCTGCTTAAGCATTAAGTGCTTTGCAGTGTTAGCTGGGCCTCAGGCTTGCCATTTGTTTCTAATTATGGATTTGAATGATTCCACTGAAATTAAATACATGCAAGTGTAGAATTCCTTAAAGTGCAGTGTTTACTTAAAGAGTTTATTACTTATTTTTACTGGAATAATACAGAATGTAGTCAGTAAGATGAACCTTTTCCCAACTGCATTCTCTGCAGAAAGCCACGGAAGGAAGGAGGGAGAATTAATATATTTGAATGAAATTAAAGTGAAGAGATGATTTTGCTTTCTAGGCTTCCACACTGCCTGGGCTTCACCCCTTTCTGGTCAGGCCAGGGAAAGATTTCTGTGTTTTTAACCTCTCCATGGAGCCAGGTGTGTGTGTGTGTGTGTAGGATGTTATGAGTAACTTGTCCTGGCAAGGGGAAATGTGGCATGGGCTAGATGGAAGATCCCATTGACTCCTACTACTGTGGAGCAGAGGGAAGCATTGAGAGCAAGCTGAAGACATGCGGGGGTGGATATAAAATGTAGAGGTTTGGGACAGGAGGCAGCAGCAAGTTTTTCAGCCCACAAGCTGGATGAGGGGGTTGCAGTTGCCCCAAGTCACAATTTCTACAAGGCTTTCTGCCCAGTACTCTCCTTGCTTAAAAAAAAAGCTATGGTGTTAGCAGGATCAGACAGACGCTCGCCTGTGAGGAGTGCTGTGAGATCTGAGCAGCTCCCAGTGTGTCTACTACATGAAGTGCTGTGCTAACCATAGGGATTTAGGCTTTTCAGTAGCTACATCATCAGTTTTCTTTGCACTGGATGTTCATACGCGGCTCATTGTAATCCAAAATAAAAAGATCCTGAATGATTGCAGTCCCTTTTCAAGCTTGGAAATGTGTTTTGTCTAACAGATTGTTGGTTTAACTCCCTGGAAAAATGAGACCAAAAAATCCCACTTCCTCTGTTGCAAGTATCTCAGCAAGACCTTGGGTGACACCTGTGCTCCAGCCTTCCCTCCTTTGAGGAGCTGGCCAACAGTTTTTGCTGACTCAGTTACTCCTTTCATTATCATGCCAGCCCCACCACAAGAAGCACAAGGGAAAACCAGCAGCATTGGCAGAGTAACCCTGAAACTGGATCTTGTTCCTTTAGGGAAAGCAACATACCTCCACACCGGCGAAGTCATTGATGGTGTTGACATGCGGGCAGAAGTGGGGCTGCTGAGCCGCAATGTCGTGGTGATGGGCGAGATGGAGGGGCAGTGCTATGAGTACAGCAGCAAGTTATGCTCCTTCTTTGATTTCGACACTTTTGGAGGACACATCAAGGTAGGGCTGGAGCCCTCTCCTTGCACTTTCATCCTCCCAGCCACACCTTTACATACCAAGGAAGCCAGGACGCAGGAAAGGAAAAATATCTTGTGTCAGCCACTGAGCAAACAACCTCTCCCCATAGTACAGGAGATCCACCCTGCTGCTTCTGCCTGACCTTTGGCTTTGAAGTGCATCTCATGCCCCTGCAGACATTGCTTAGGCAGGCAAGCTTGCACTCAACCCAGCCAAGATACAGTCTCCACATCCCAATCCCAGTTTTCCTCAGATTCTGGTGGTTCTCAGCCTGGGGAGTTTGATTTGAACCCAGCTGGCTGAAACTCATGGAAAACACTAAATGTAAATTGTTCTGCTTCTAAAATTAAGTTAAATGTAGCCACAGCAGCAGTAGTGGAATCAAACAGCAACTGTGGTCCCCTTATCAGGGGGACCCTCTGTCCCTCACCCTGCATCCATACACTCCCTTCTGCATGGTAAATCTTTGTAGCAGATACACTACAACCATTCCTATTCCTGTATTTCCCCTCCTTCTTACCCCCAATGTCTTTTATGTTTCTTGACTGATATTCTATTGTTCTCCAGATTGGTCTCGATTTTAAGGCTGCCCATATTGAAGGTCTAGAACTGAAATATATGGGCCAGCAGACTATGGGACATTACCCAATTCATTTCCATATGGCTGGAGATGTGGATGAGAAAGGAGGCTACAACCCCCCAACGTACGTGAAGGATGCCTCCATCCACCATACCTTCTCCCGCTGTGTCACAGTCCATGGATCCAATGGCTTACTGGTAAGAAACCCCAAAATGTACCTCAAGACATCGAGGCACCAGACAAAAAAATTTCCTTATAGCATGAATACAGCTTAATTATAGCAGGCCACGCTGTGTTTTATTGTTAGAGCTATTGTCTGACTCTTCCTGCCGTGGATATATATTCCAGGCGTATTTCAACCTGCATTAAAAAGGAGGCATCCAGTGTGGCACTGTAGGCTGTGTGTGACTCAGAGCAGGCAGAGCTTTCGTCTGTGTGCAGCAATGTCTGTAGACCAGCCCGTCTTTAATGAGTAGTTGGATCTATCTATACACAGACAGCTTGCTATTTGAAGAGGATAATCAGAAGGTTTAAGTGTGCTTCATCGTTCCCGTAATAAAGGTTTATGTTTGCAATGCCATTCACAACATTAAGCACTTACAGATCTCTGATTTGTCAGAGCTGCCCTCCAAAACAAGAAATCCTTTAGGATAAATCTATAAAATGACTTACCAGACAAGTTACAGCACACCAGAAATGTTAAGAACGCATCCAGATTCTCCGCACATGTTGGAGTGCCATTCTTTGGGATAAAGATGCAGAGGAAAATCAGCACTACCTTACTGAGCATCCTGGAGCCTGACACATAACCCCAAAAGGCTTTCCTCACTCTTATGTCACCTCTGACAGCTACTTCTTATGGCTTCTTCTGGACACTAAGGAAATGTCCAGAAATCTATCCCCTTCCAAGCAAGCTGGAGGTGTGAAATAAACATCAGGTTTGATTAGACAACTTTTCCCCAGGTATCAGCTCAAATGCAAAGTCTTAAACTGACAGGATCTCTGTAGGTAAAGAACTGTCATCCATTGAGTGAGATCTCAGTGCACTGCAAAAGGAAAAAAGTGTGTGAGAGCCCTGAAGAGGAGCGTTTGTACAGACAGGAGCCCTGTTACCATATGTAGCAGAGTTTTAAGAGAAAACATAGCATTGTGAGTTGTAACCTAGATGCCGCTGTGCATTAGGAGTTCATATCCATGCCACAGTTTTAAAGTTACCATGCCATCTCATAGTAGGAGCCTGTAAGAATCTGTTTTCCTTTAACTTATTTAGGGAGTAGCATTTGTTTTCAATACCTAGCTAAGACATGATTTTTGCCCTTTACTTGCTGATGAATGCTTCCTCCTTTACTGACTCTAGCACATGGAGGGCTTTGCCTTACAGTCCATCTTTGGCAAGGACTGCAGGCTACAACCTCTAAAAGTGGCAACATTGGAAGGGAAAGTCTACATGCATAATTAAAATGCACAGAAGTTGAAGAGAGGGTATTGAAATTGCAGCTTCAGAAGCAGAGCAGCTTTTATCTTCTATTTATGAATCAGAGGTTTTGGTTTTGACCTCTGTCCTTCTAAGTTTATAACATGATCCTAAAAACCAACTAAGTGAACATGCCTTCTGGAGAAAAAAAGATATTCTACTACATAAATTATATAAGGCATTCAGGGTCATATGGCATCTTCCCAATTCAAAGTCTCAAGTACAGGGACTCAGTATACGATTAATGTGCAGGGTGGAAGGGCAGCGTTGCGGGATTCATTTGTCACACCATCGTGGGCAATGGCACCATAAACGCATTCTCTGCCTGCCCAGAGTTTGCACAGCTGTTGATGAGTTGCAGACCTGATAAAGCCCTGCTTCTGGATCTAATGTGAGATCTTCATTCCCTGTCGATTAATACTTGCCAGACCAAATACCCAGAGCCTGGCATTTTTGTTATCAGTCAGACGGATGGATTTGTAGCATTTGGAAATAGTTCTGTCTCTTGTGCTTTCTCCAAGTGACAACTGTGCCGTGGGGGATCCATGGCATAGGGATCTGTGTGCTCAGGCTTTTCCAGCCAAGATGGCATGATGAAATTTAGACAGGCTGATGTAGCTGATGAAAGCAGCTTGAGTCTCTTGCTGTTACTTTACAGCCACAGTTCCCTAAATGACTGTGTTTTTCCTCCATGACAAGGTACCCAAGAGAAATCTCAGAACTTAGGACAACAGAAACGTCAGTCAAAAATTTAATCCCTGTTGATTATAATTCATCAAAATGTGTGAATTCTAAAGTCTACTCATAATATTTTATCTATTTTTTATTTGTTTGTGGGGTTGTTTTATGTTTGGGTTATTTATTTAATTATTTGTTTTTATTATAGTAACTATATAATTATTGCTGACAGATGAAAAGAAAGCCCCAGTGAAATAAAACAGCCTGACCACATTTGTTCAGTTGCATCACAGATATGCTCTGAAGGTTACATCACTTAAATGTTGTTTCATTGCTCCATGACAGACATGTGAAGTCAGCAGCTCCATGCCTTGATTCATCAGGTGATCTCACCACAATCTCCTCATCTGATTTCCAGCTCTATTTTCTTTCTTTTCCTCTTCCTTCTGCATCAGATATATTCACAGACACCCACATGGGTCTCTGATGATTACAATAGTTATTCTATACATTTCCTAGTTGCCTGTTACCTTCTTACTTGGGCAACGCTACCTGTTCCTACGTGTCTGAACACCATTTGTGCAAACAGCAATGATCTCCATCTCTCCCCAGGTAACATTAATTTCCTCTGAGATCAGGCAGATCCAAAGCGTACTCTGCTGAGGGAAAATTTGCCTTGATGATGTGCACAAACCACACTTTGGAAATAGCTATACAGAAAGTCTAGCTGGGCTATTAAACCTCAGTATAGCACAACACTTCATGATGTCCTTAACATTAAGCTGTTGATTTCAGAGCGGCTTCTTGCATGACTGTGGTTGAGTACCTCTGCAAATTGTTTATCAAATGGGAGAGGGGCATCTGTTATTTTTAACTGTCATTAAAGCAGGCTAGTAATTTACATACAAGCTTCTTCCCTACTTGCTTTGATATCACTTTTCTCATGTCACTTCTGAGATACTCATACTGAAAACACTAGGAAAAAAGAGTGCCTAGTTATTCCTAATGACAGAAGTGTTTTTCTGTGGGTCTGTACGGTGTGCTAAAAAGTCACTATCTCAACATTAGCTCCCTTCATTGATGGAGTTATTCTGCACTTGTCTGAAAATTCATCTTCTTCACTGGAAGGCACTGAGGGTCCTTCTGGAAATAAGTCTGTAGAAATTCTTTTCTCACCATAGTCATTGTTCAAAAATGCAATAATTACCCAATGTTTTCTTTAATATATTGGCCATAAACACCACTGCAATCTCAGGGATGAAACTTTGCTCTAATTCCCAATCTTTCCACTGCATCCCAGTGTGCAAGCTAAAATAGAAACAGCTATTGGGGAATGAAATTAAATGGAGGTCAATAAACAGTCTGGCAGAATCCAGGGCAAAGCTGTGCTTCGTGGAAGAGGTTGTGCTGTCTAACTGCTCCAGTGGTATCTGCTGTAACTAATCCAGCTACACTACACAGCAACTGTTTTACTATGCAGGGCATTATCTGCCCATAAACTACTCATGGTTAAAGTAAGATTATAGACTATTAGGAAGGTTTTAATCAAATAAAAAATTAAATCCATTGGAAAAGTTATTTTGAAGAAAGCCTCTTATTTGCTATCCAAGCATTTCAGTACTGGGCTTGTGCATGGAAATATTCACAGGAAACTAAGTCAGTGCTGACCAAGAGATGAGATGTGGGGAAAGTAATTAACCAAATGGAGGGTGACATATATATTGGGAACCACGTCCCTGGCTGATAACTCTGTGTTGTTCTGTGGAGTTTTAGGGATGAATTGGGAGAAGACAGGAGTTTTCTGACTCTGAGCCCCTCTGCCATGCCTCTCTCTGCTTTGCTCCTCTCCCACTGTACTGGGAGGGGTGGTGTTACTCCTCATGTACAGAGGCGGGCTTTACCCCAGCTAAAGTCTGGTCACAACAGATTCTCATGTTGCAATGCTGTGCTGGCTGGAAAGATAAATGGACTTACAAAGTGGCTAACATTTCTCTAGGGAAACTATTTCCATCATCTAAATGTCACAGCACCATTACTTATGTGTCTTTCCAGCGTTACTGTGTGAGAGAAAGCTAATAGGTTTCTGTGGCAGTGTCTGTACCATTCTGGCATCTTAAAAGACTTCCTCCCTATATGCTGGGAAAACTTCTTCTGAAGATCACTCGCTCTCCTGAAACATTCTTCCATATTGTAAACCTTTACCATTACAAGGCTGAGACAACTCATTCTTCCAAAAGGAGACAATTCAGTCTAGTACATACACCTAAATAAAGAAGACTGAACCTTGCAAAAGCTGTCATCTAATTAGATCAGGGAAGTCAGCAGTAAATGTAGGTGAGGTAGCTCAAAGGAATGCACCACTTTGCAGGTCATTTTAGCTGTGTTTAATTTACTGTGATGACTTATGTTCAGAGATTTGCGTATTTACACTGGAGCATGGATGATACATAATAGATGTGTGTGCAGATGTAAGCTTGTAATAGATTTGGCAAGCAAAGTGTTCTTTCTTATGTGAAAGCATATTTGTAATAATTTCAACACTAGTCCTGGGATTTAATTTTAAATTGGTGCTGATTGCCTTGAGAATGAGGCATAAATATGGCAGAGGAGCCTCAGGCCTGTTTATAAAAGTGATTCAGGCACTTGAGTGCTTTGGTCTCTCAATGACACCATGAAGAACAGGTCTTTTATCCAGTTTAGTGTTGGCTTTTGCCCCTTGACAATTGCTGTTTAATCAGAAGTGTTGGTAGGAACACATTTGTGTCAGGCTAACCTTTGCCAGGAAGGTTTCCTGAGTTCAAAGTGGTTGATGGGTGATAGCTGATGCTCAAAGCAAGGAGAGAACCCAGGAGAGCCAGCCCTTCACCTGGACAGTGGAGATCTGAAGTTAATTTTTCATATCCCAGACATATCCACTAACAACTGACTTGCTGGGCAGGGGGTGTCCGAATGCTGTTCTCTCCCATCCATTCATAGCCATAGGCTTCAAATTCACATATCTGCTCCTGAAATTGTTTTCTCAGATCTTTCAGCGGTGTGATGGGTATTGGTCTGTCCAACACAACAGTGTCCCGATGTTAACAACATTCAAACCGAAACCAGAACAGCACTAATTAACACCAGATGATTTGTCTCAGGGTCAAGTAAAGCTTCTGTCAGCAACTTGGAAAAAAGGATCAGTTCAAACCTAAAACAAGCCAGCCTGTCTGGAAAACAACTTGCCACCTCTCTGATAGCCTGAAAAAATATTTTTGCAGCTCAGCTGCTTTTTTCAGATGAATTTTATGTAGCTGCTCATGTAACTCTACATGAAGATGAATGAGCCCAGATGTGATGTGAACATCTAATGTCCTCCATTCATCCCCACCCCATCTTTTTTTCAGCCTTGTGCTAAGACAGTCTCTGATTTCACAGGCCAACAGAAGAATGGAATGAACATTTCCTAGGTGATGACAAACTCCAATTAAAGTGTTGGAGTTATTGTTTAGCCTGTATGCTCTTCAGAGCAAAGAGTGGTCTTCCTTTTTGTTTTCCTTATATACCCTGAGCTAAAGAGGGTGCTGAGGTTCCTATGTGCCATTGCTGTAAAGTTTCTTCCTCTTATGCAGTGCATGAAATCTGAGCACTTGACCTTTGTTTTGTGCATACAGGTGAAGGATGTTGTGGGTTATGATGCACTGGGCCATTGCTTCTTTACGGAGGATGGACCAGAAGAACGCAACACATTTGATCACTGCCTTGGACTGCTTGTTAAACCTAGCACTCTGCTCCCCTCTGACCGAGACAGCAGGATGTGCAAGCTGATCACAGAGGGTGCTTACCCGGGGTACATCCCTAAACCCAGGCAGGACTGTAGGTGAGTGGAAGTCTTCTTTTCCTTCTTTTTTTTTCTTTGCCATAAAAGACAGCATTATGTGTACATGATTATGTAGTCAACTGTAGAGATCTGAGTTGCATGCCCCAAAGATTGGCAGAATAGTCTTCTTGGGAACTTTATACTTGTGCTATTCAAATTCATACACAACCAGGGTGTAATTTTCATTTTTAGCATAAAATGAATCATGATGGTTCCTACCTCAGATATTGAAACTGTCTCTTTCAAAGTACACAGGGATGCCTTATGCCCTATGGAGACTTGATGCCAATGTCTCAGCAAAAAGCTGCTGTGTTCAGAATGGGCTGTGCTCTGACACTTGTGCTCATCTTGAATGGTAGCTGATTTTGAAAATACTTCTGTTAATTCAGAAGTCATTGTTAGCAAGGAATGGATATTGTTTAATGATACCGCATTAGTGTTGTGCGTTCATTTGGCTCAGTCTGCTCCAGCTATGGAGTGAAACCAAAGTAATATAATAAATGCAGTTTAGCACAGGATTGGAACTTGGCAACAAAAGATCAAAGACTGTATACACCCATTGGATCTCTAATTGTCTATACACAAGTTCATGAAAAAGTTTTCATAAAAACTTCTCAAAACTTCTATTTGCCACAAACACTGTATTAAACTTGAAAAATGCCAAATGCCTTTCATCCCCCTTTTTGTAAGGTCCTTTCCTCTAAGCATCCTTACAGATCTGCCAACTGAGGTTTAGACAAGGATTATAGAAGCATTTGCAATAAGAAAGGATTTTACAAGTTCTTTTTTCAGTTCTGTTGTCTTCTGGAAAAAAATCAGGTGAGGTATAGAAGAAACACAAGCAGCTTGGCCACACAGTTAAGCATTAGAACTTTTTCTTAGAGAAATTCATGGGTTCTTCATTAGCAGTAATTTTTAAACACAGGTTAGAGAAATGACAGTCATAAATTCTGCAGTTGTAGTTGACCCAGTCATAAGGCACGATTTGGAGTCATTGAGCTCCTGAAGGCCACTCTAGCACTCCTTTCCATTTTCCAGCTGTTTTTCTGACCCAAAATCAAGGTGCACAACCTAGGAATATGATTTCATTGCTCATTACTGGCTGATCAGGGAGCCTACTCATTTTGATGCATATCAGGCAGTTAATTAGCTTTCTTTTCCTTCCTCCATCCTCCCAACTGTTCTTGAGAGAGTACTAAACAATGTAAAACCTGTGTGCTTAGCAGCTAGGCAAGAGGATCCCCAGCTGTAGTTCATGGAGCATAGCAAGTAGTCTGGATCTGTGATCTGTGGAACCACACTGTTTTCGGAGTGTTTTCCAATAAAAGCTGGACATCAAGCTTGCCTTTTAGAGGCAAGACCTTGAGGACAAGAACCCTGTGCGACAGAATGGAAGGTCTTCCATGGTGAAGATTTGTCTTCAGACCACAGAGCATTGATGCTGTGTTGAAGCTGCTGGGAGACAGGAACACTTTTGCCCACAGTGGAGATTTTTCTCCAGGAATTTTTTCTGCTGTAGTTGGGAAGGGTGGGGGAAACCTACACTAAAAAAAAAAAAAGCTAAATTTCTGACGCACAGAAAGCCAATGAGAAAGTCTCTGGAGGCAGAATTCCGTCCTGAAAACAGGACAGTTAGAAGCTGATTGATGCCTAACAGCTAAAAATCTTTAGAGGATTTCTTTTGTTTGGAAATACTCTCAATCTGCTAAAACTGTATCAGAATTAACCACCCTGTCCTTAGAACAAACTGGGTTTTTGTCCAAAGAAACATATTTTTAGCTTTTTAGTTTGGCAAGGGAAAGAGATGAATTCATGTAATGCTCCTTTTCACATCTGTGTTTGTTTATAAATTACAGTTAATGTCTCCATTCATAAAATAAGAGTTAATCAGCCATTGTGCTCATTTTCCACTGATAATTCATTTAATAGTCAAGAGACGCATATTTTGTGTAATTTTGAAGACTGTTATATGAAAAAGCACTAGGAATGATAGGCAGAGGTCTAATGAAAAGGTCATAAGGTACTTTGATCTGCTGTGTCTTCCTTTGTAAAAGAATTCAAGGTCTCATCAGAAAAATAGCTTGGTTTGCACTGTGCTTGTCCAGCCTACAAGTGCAGGAGTACCCTAATGCTACTCCTGGGGCAGCAGCGAAGACATCCAGCAAAGGGATGAGGGATGAGCTCTGGCTGCAGCTCCATCGGCTTGGAAGAGGCAGGCAGGCGGCTGCTGCCAGGAATTAAGACAATAGGATTATGCTAAATGACACAGTAACCTGCCCAATCCACATGGCTCTGAGGAATGGGATCAGGCTGAAAGACAGGTCACAGTGGAAATACAATGTCCTTGCCCTTGCCTATGCAGCAGCAGGCAGTCTATAAATAATCTCAAATTGTTTCTTTCTAGGCCGGTCCCATGCCCAAAATAGAAAAAAAATTGCTATGTTTTCATGATGAAGTTGCACAAATGGAACTTCATCAAGGCCAGCAAAATCAGTTGGCCTAAAGCCCACGTGAAATCCTTCATAGCAAGATTAAAGGTTACATAAGGGTTCCCTAAGTTCATCCCCTGCAGAAGGGTGAATATCACCCAACAAATTTAAGGGGCCAGTCTGCTCGCTTTATGTGCTGGATGTTTTTCTCCTAAAATTCATGTGCATGTTGGTTAATGAATGCTGTATGTCACGGGATGGACAGCGATGGATTGATCTTTCCTCCTTGATGGAAATCTTTCAATTAAGAGTCTTTTATGTGCATTAGGCAAAGGGAGTCCTTTTGTCCCAAAAGAAATGCACAGGAGGGTGAGAGCGAATAAAGCTAATGACACACAGCAGCTCTTGGAAAATGCAGATACTGGGGTACACTTGGAAAGCCCTTAAGAGGCAACTTGTTGGGTCCTTGGTTTAATGAGTCTCTAATGAACCTCAGGGCTTATTTGGGGGCAAATTTCTTTTCTGTGACTTGTGCAACAACATACTTCCCTTATCATAAAACATGATTGACATCTGACAGCTTCATAGCAGGCTTGGAATTGCAGTCAAAATTCCTCGTTTAATACTTGGGATTTTAAAAGATAAGGCCATGCTTTCTGTCAAACTGCAGAGGACACATGGTATGAGTAAAAAAAGGAAAAAACATTCCCTTTGCCCCCTAGGCAGAACCCCTTATCTGGGGAGTTATCAGCCCTGCCTGTGCTGGGAGGAGTTGATTGGTGACTCTGGTGTGTGCTCCAAGTGTCATTTTCATGTTATTCTTTGTTTTCCTGACCTGCAGCGCTGTATCCACCTTCTGGATAGCCAACCCTCACAACAACCTTATAAACTGCGCCGCTGCCGGATCTGAAGTGAGTGCAGAAGTTTCTTATTTACCAACGACTCGGACTGGTTACAGCCCTGCAAGGCTGAAGGTCTTCCTGGCATTTTTAAGACTGCTTAATCAAGACATATATTAGTGTGGCTAGTGCCAGCAATGAAAAAGAATTCTTTTCCTTTTGCTCCACATTTCTTGTCGCTTGCTGCTTTCTAGGGCTGGATGGCTTTAACAAAAATTCCCAGCCTTTGCACAGTGTGTAGCCCAATAAATTAAGTAAATGTGACTGTGAAGCCGCAGTGAAGTCCTTGGCAATGATTCTGCTGATTGCAGTACGGTAACTCTTGGTCACCTCAGGAGCCTCTGTTTTCCTGCTACGGCAAATAAACAAGCAAATCAAGCCTTAAACAAAGACATGTGGTCTTTCCAAAACTTCCAAATCTGAGTAACTAAATTCAGGCTCTTTGATTAAGCAACTTAATAAAACTGATCTGATTTTTAATATCCATGTGTGCAGTGATAGGAGGACATCAGTGAATGTGTGTGTGTGTGTGTGTTATGGATTTTGAAAGTCTGTTTTAAAGATTCAATATAGGTGTTAAAGCTTAACTTAAGGCACCTTGAAGATGCAGGGGTGTGAATGTGAATATATGTGTGTGTTAAACTCTTCGCTGCATATAATTATACAGATGGATGCTGCTAACCGTGATTTGTCCTGAAATCTTCTGGCTTACGTCTTGTGGCTTTACTGATGAATCCTTGGGCTAATGTAGACCGGTAAAAATGTTCAAGGAAAAATCTCAGATGTCCATTCTCTTTCTCAGGAAACGGGCTTTTGGTTTGTTCTGCACCACGTGCCGACGGGCCCCTCAGCAGGCATGTATTCCCCCGGCTACTCGGAGCACATGCCGATGGGGAAATTCTCCAACAACCGCGCGCATTCCAACTACCGGGTGAGTCTGCACGCAACGGGAACGCTGCCCTCGCAAAAAAAACCCATCTTCTCACTCCACCTCTTTAGGTCTGCAAGCTATTAATGCCTGTGCTTTCTGTTTCACTAAAAGTTACTGCAAGCTTGTTTGTGTCTACAGATAGAGCAGCTTGTGTGCTGGTGTGGGAGCTCTCAGAGTCAGCCAGCACCCGCTTCATTTGGCTCTTGTGAGTTCAGAGAGGCTCTTTCCTCTGCTCAGGCTGCTTCTCTGCCTCTGCACTCTTAAAATAGTGCCTCCAGGAGCATCTATTGGCAGCTTGTCTAATTATAGACCTCAACTGCCAATGTTAGCAATTAACTGAAACAGCTTCTAGAGGGAAAAATACAGGCTGCCGTGTCTAATCGCCTTCTCTGTACTTATTTACCCTTAGCATGCCATGCTGTGGGGCTCTGTGTTACCATTCCCAAATGCTTTAGCCTGCAGCAGGGTGTTTGTGTGTTTGGGAATACATATACTTACATGAGAGGTGAAGTTTCTGGACACCTGCATCAATTCTGGGGGTATATGAAAGCCTGGATAGTCCTGGTAACCCTCTGTTTCACATGTTACTAACAGAAGCAGTTATGAGGATTGTGTGGGTGACTTTGGCTTAGAACAACTGGAGGTAGAGCCTGGAGATGGAAAGAACTGTAGAATATATAAATATACTGTAATATTGAATTTCTCTTTTCTTTTAGGCTGGAATGATCATTGATAATGGTGTTAAAACCACTCCAGCCTCTGCCAAGGACAAAAGACCGATCCTGACACTGATTTCTGGGAGGTAAAGTGTTTTGCACAGTTTGGTTTGGAAAAGACTTCTCTATAGCACTGACTGAAAGCTATGAAATCTCCCCCAGGGAAGCTGAGAAGAATCTTTGTGATGTCTTTGGGGTGGCTCTGATTGAGGAAAGGTCTTCACTTAGATTTACCACTTTCTAACTTCATCTTCTGCATTCACCTTCCCAAGGGACCCCCAGCACCCACATCCTTCTGGCTTTGTCCTTGTTCTTTAGCTCTGAACTCAGCTGGCGTGAATGCTACATCTGGTTTAGGGTGTTCCACTGACTCTTTTTTAGATAAGAAAATCAAATGCTCTCTGATCAACACCCCCACTGGGCAGAATTTGCAGCAAGTTTCCCAGGAACAAGAAATTAAAGTATTTCCTGGGAACGCTGTTGATTTTCTTGATTCTTTTAGGACCTGCTTGAACAGACTGTGCTTATATGATGGAGGTCACACTTTGATTTCAAGTTTATGTCTAGTTCCAAATCTGACATTGCAATAAAAATTACAATTATATACACAGAGTGATCCTTCATCCCTACTGCAGTGCGTGGCCTCTCTGTGGCATAATGGAGTCATTTAGAAATACTGGAAACCTCTCTGTAGAGCATATCGTACCAGCAGACCTACCACGGTCTGGTGGCTTCTGAGAATCCCCACTCTCCCCAGAGCTGACCCCAGCAAGGAGGCTGGTGTAGGCAGAGGGCTTCTTGCAGGCAAAGTATGATGGCATAAGGAAGGCATTTGCACCCTTTTCTCTCATTAGGGGATGAGTCTGGCTCTTAGCAGCACCAGGGAAAGAAAAGGACTTAAATATTCTCATGTTTCATAGTTTTCTTTCCTGGCAGACCAATTGTCTATGGTTGCACCCAACCTTCAATCCCCCACAACTGGGCTTCTTGACAGAAGAAATCACATGGGGAAGAAAAACCTGCTGAAAATCTCTGCTCAGCTGGAGAGGATGAAAATTTTTTGCTTTCCTCCTTTCCATCAGTGGGATGTGCGTTACCCAGATTGCTGTAGTCAAGCACTGGGCAAGCATTGCAGGGGTGGGATTGGTCTCCTCCCCAGAGAACCCAGCCAGCAGTTCAGGTACCAGTTATCCTGTGATCCACATCACTCCAGTGCCCTGCCTAGCAGCTGATGCTAAAAGATGTTCAAAAGCGAATATTATTTACATTAGTTTAATGCTCAATTAATTGAAATTATTCATTCAGTAAAAGTAACTGTGAAAAAAAAATAGCTTATTAAGAGCAGGCTGCTCTTGGGAGAATTCTCTTGGGAGCCTGATGCTGCCTTTCCATAAAGCTGAACACATGCCTTGGGAATCTGCCTGCTGCCACAAGCGCCGTAAGTGATTACAAAAAGCAATTTGTCCCTTGCCATACAAGGACAGAAATGACCCTTGGAAGCCTAGCAATTCATAATACAGTCATGTTTATGTTTGGGGATTACCCACCATCACAGGCTGCAGCTCAGATTGTTTATACCATTTTCCACTTTCAATGTGTCAAGACTGAAAGAGCAAATAAAAAATTATAGCTGAACTGGCTGGGACAAACTTTGAGATAGACTGGACAGTTACAAAGTTGGAGAGATTATTCTGCATTCAGTTACAGCATTAAATGTCTGAGACAAATTCTGTACCCTGTAGTGTTCCTTCCATCATACATGGATGTGAATGAAACTGGAATCCATCTCAAAATATCTGTATTTAACAATGTCTGGGGAATTCACAAGGGCTGATACTAAATCTCTCTCTGAAAGCAAATTCCCAGTGATGAAGCTGCCAAAGCAATATTCATTTACTGGAACCCTATCATCCTGATGCTCAGTCTTAGATTGATATGATGGCTTATTAAGCAAAGCACTACTGAATATCTGTTAGCGATTTGACAGCTTGGCCCTGCTACCCATTGGTGAGGCATGAGTTTTAATCTCTGGATGATCAGCTGCTAGCACTGAGTTGGATACTCACCTGTTAGGTTTTCTAAGCTGGTTAGTACGAAGGAAAATGCTTCTTCAGTAGCAAAAGGGGGAGCTGTGCCTCAGCACTGGGTAAATGATGGCTGAGGTCAGCATCACCATAGTGAGTCAGATCCTTGCTCAGATCCTGTGTCCTGTGTGGTGGCTGACAGGCAGAATTTGAGGGCACACATCCCTACAGTTCCCACTTGTGTCCGTTTTTTTCCTACATCAGGCCAGTATTTCAGCGTACCTGAATGCTTCAGAGTTAATAAATCTTGCATGTGTGTCCTGGGTAATGTATAGTGGGAACAGTGAAGGCCATACACTCAGTCCCTCTCCAAGATGTTTTCATTCCTTTCCACAGCAAGGAAAATTTGGCAGTGGTACTCATTGCCACAGTATAGCCAAGGCTGGGAGATAAGAATGCTCGAAAGGGAAAACAAAAGGATATTTATCTAAATAACAGGAATATGCTAAAGGATAACAGTAAGGGATTAAAAAAATATCTGACTTTTGGGAGCAATGCTAAACTTTCCATGTGTTCAGCACTATATCAGCACTACAGTAAGGGAGATGTGAGAGGAAACTTGGAGCGGGTCTTTACAACTGCCTCGCCTGGACCGTCCTGCCCTTGGCAGTTGGGTCTGGACATTGTTGCTTGACTAGACGTGCTACTTGGATGGACTATTGTCCCTAAGCTGTTCCTGAGTTAGCAGAAACCAGATGTTTAGCAGAGCTGTGCACCGAGAAAGGCAACCTTCCCTCGCCAACCTTTCTTGTCTCCTTCTGGTTACAGATACAGCCCACACAAAGATGCCGATCCTTTGAAGCCCAGGGAACCTGCAATAATTGAGTGCTTTATTGCCTACAAGAATCAGGATCACGGGGCCTGGCTGCGGGGTGGAGATGTGTGGCTGGACAACTGCCAGTGAGTTTTGCCTTATTTCAACTCTCAAAGTTCAGCCTGGTGTTTATGGCGAGCATAGCTGTGGTTCAGACTATTTATATCACTTTGCACCTTTCGTATGGCCAAGATTGAAATAAAGATGAAATGTTACGTAAACACAGGCATTATTTTACACAAACAAAACCTGCTTTGTCTGAACGAAGATCCCTCAGATTGTTTCTCTGCGTGCTGCTGACCAGCATTCAAAAATGGTCACACACGCACATATAGATGCAAACAACAAGTAACTAAAATAGAAAATACTGCTTTGACAAGAAAGTGGTATAATCCAACACCTTCCCTGGCTAAGCCTGGTCACAGATCAGTTTTATGTGGTTCACTGTTATGCTGAATAAGCGAGTACTGATGAAGCAGACATAAAACTATGCATCACAGCAGCAAGGGAGAGAGACTGGGCAAGTGCATGTTGTGATCTTTGAAGGCCATTTCCTGTGCTGGTCAGAAGAGATATTTGTTTTGCACTTGAAAACAGATGATCTTCTATAGTTTCTTTTGCTGAGCCAGACTCTTGATATAACCTCAATGAAAAAAAGAGGAGAAAAAGGGAAAAGCTACTTTACAAGTCATATTGTGATAACCCTAGTAGGAATAACTGTAATGCCATTACCTGGTGTCCACTTCCCAGCCAGAGCTGCCTTACCTTTGAGTGACCCGAGTAACCAGTGGTGTGAACTGGCTCTAGCGACCAGTCAGGTTGGCAAGAATGAGACTGCAGCAGAACAGTCATAACATTGAGTAATACAATTTGTGCTTCTTATGAACTTATGAACCAGCAGCATCTAGTCCCCTCCACAGTCAGCACGTGCTGCCTTCTGAGATGGCACTCAGGTCACTCAGGCGTTTACAGAGTTTGTGTAAGGAATGTGACGCGGTGTATGGAGGTTGCTAAAGACCGGCTATGTGAATTCGAGGAAGCAGTTGTCTTTTACAGCCACAGTAATTTCCATTTCTACTGCTACAAAGAGACTTACGTGTTACACTAACAACGCAGCCGTTGATGTCGCCTGTGAGCTCCGGGGCCGGGAAGCCAAGGGAGGCGGTAGATAGCGTGGGGAGGGCTGCCACCTGCAGACAGCAGCAGGGCACAGCCGGGCTTTGCTCTGCTCCGCTCCCAAGAATTCAGCCCCGCCGCTATTTTTGCTGAGACCAGTTGCAGACACGTGCAGAGTGACACCGATGTGAAGATAACTATCAAGAATTACTCATCCTATCATAAATCATTGTAACCTTCCTATAAGCGGGAGTCATGGACTGACAGTTGTGATTTATCTCATTGAAAAGCTTTGGAATTGCAGCAAAATGGAAAGGCATCTGCATTTATTTATTTATTTATTTACTTGTAATAAAGAAGACGTGATCTGTATCTTCCTGTTGATGAAAAAGAAGTCAAGCTTCTCTGCTTTTATGACATTTCCTCTTACAAAGTTATTTCGTGGAAGCAGTATGTGATACACGAACACAGGGGAGCACAGAGGTGTGCGCAAGGCAAAGCACTATTAGATAATAAGACCTAGTTGAAGTGAGAGAGCGGCATGATCTTTTTACCTAACAGTGAAAAGAGCGTGGTCATTAGACACAGGGAAATATCTTTATCAGACAAGTAAACTATGCCCAGTAATCACCGGCTTAACCTCGGCTTGGAGCAATCAGGTGCATGTCTGCTGCTTCATGTGATCTGCATATACTGTGAGCTGTGCCAAAAAACATCTTCCAAAACTGGACAGGGAACAAACCTGGAAAAGCCTGAGTTCCCCATGAGCACTGTTCAATAATTAAGTCCTGCTGTCCTCCACCTCACTGGTCTGGTTTTTTTAGTTTGACATGATAAAACAAAGCAAAACCAAAGCTCTGCTGAAGCATCTCTCCTCTCTCTGCAGGTTTGCTGACAATGGCATTGGCCTGACCTTGGCAAGGTAAGTGTGGCACAGGTTGTGCCACAGCCTGGGATACAGCTGGTGGGGATGGGTGTGAGCAGCCCCTTCACCTCCAGCCCTTCTCTCCTAGTGGCGGGACATTCCCTCATGATGATGGCTCAAAACAAGAAATCAAGAACAGCCTGTTTGTTGGTGAGAGTGGAAATCTGGGCACTGAGACAATGGACAATGAGATCTGGGGACCCGGAGGTCTGGATCACAGAGGAAGGACCCTACCCATTGGCCCGTAAGTTCAGCTCAGCATATCAAAGCACTCACTGTTCCCACTCTCAGTGCAAACTCCAGCCCAGTGTGGTTTCTTCAGCACTGTTCAATTTAATAACCATTACACAGAAAGGATTTGGTTTCATGTCTCCTGATCCCCAACTCCTCACTGTGCAGCTGCTGCTGGCAGGTACATACTTGCAGGCTGCCAAGACAGCATCAAACTCCTCTTTCCTTCCCCCTCCCCTTTGCAGACAGAGTTGAGAAGACAGCAAGAGGACTGTGTGCTAGCTGGGCACTTCTGTATATGAGCTCAGCAGTGGCTGAGCAATGTGGCAGTCTCCATCCAGGTCATCTGCCAGGAAAGCTTATAGAAGCCCTTCCCTGGGCTTGAACTGGCACAGATGTGGTCACAGATGTCCTAGGAGCTGCTGTTACTATTGCTGCTGGGCTACAAGAATTTGATGCCTTTGTTAGTTTTGAAATGACTAGTAAACTTCACATGTGGCCTCTTCCTGACCTTAGTCCAACAGAGTAGTTGGCAACTGCAATAACGTTCTGTTGTTACTCCTAAAAACTTAGTTATCCTAACAGTAGCCCTACAGTGAACAAACAGCTTAGCTGATTTTTCTCTGCCATATTATATGCCTCCCTTTTGCTTCTCAATAGTGACACAGGAGGCTTATTAACCATAGTAATAATGAAAACCCAATCTGCTACAACTCTCCTTCTAATATCCTTTACATATATATGTGGGCATATCTCTTCTTGGGTGTTGTGTGCAGAAACTCGGAGGGACAGAACAAATGCACAGGATCAGGCAAGACTTGTCTAAGGGATACCATTAACATGAGGAAGGGATTAAACTTATCATAAGTGAAACCTGAAACATCTTATCTTACCCTCTTAAGGAATTTAAGTATCTCATTCACTTAATCAGTGTGAAAAATGGTGTCTTCCTTACCTTGCAGATGAGATCAGAAAGGGCTTTTAATAAAAGCTCATTAGTTTGCCTCTTCACCTCTTTTCAACCCTATAGATTGTAAGACCTTTTCCCTTGATTTCCAATCCATTTTTTATTGCAGTTGAGTTGCACTGTTTCTCTCCAAGCTCCTTTGAAAGATGTAGTGGGACTTCTTGTAGCCCTGCCATTACTCAGCCCGAGGAGTCTGCACGACTCTGATGAGTTTCAGGTTTCACTGCTGCAGAACTCATTGCTGATGGCAAATATGAATTTATCCATTTTTAGGTCAATGCTTTGGCATTGCTGTAAGTTCCTTCCCTGGAGGAGCACAGACCAAACAAAGATGATCTGTTCAGACATAAGAGGACTTGAGCTGAACTTGCAAGGATAAGAGGAATTCACAGCCCTAAAAAGGAGGGAAATCCCTTCTCTTCCAAAGCATGAACTCAGGAGTCATCCTAAGGGCTGTGAAAAACGCAAGCAGATGAGAAACAAGTGCTGTGGGACTGTACATGTCTAGAATACATTCTCATCCTCATAGTAATGTGTGATGACCAAGTCTCTCTGTCTCCCCCAAATGTGTTTTAGGGATTTTCCCATTCGAGGGATTCAGTTCTATGACGGACCGATCAACGTTCAGAACTGCACCTTCCGCAAATTCGCTGCCCTGGACGGCCGGCACACAAGTGCCCTGGCCTTCCGCCTCAATAATGCCTGGCAGAGCTGCCCCAACAACAACGTCACTGACATCCATTTCGAAGACGTCCCTGTGAGTTATCCTTCTCAGAACAGCCTTTTCCACTTGGCTTGGAAAGGGAACTGGGGGCAAAAAGGTTATAGCAGCCTTTCGGAGAAAACGTGACATCTTCAGGAGGTTGCCCATTGTCTTTGCCAGAAGTCTAACAAAGAGGGTGGCAGCTAAGAAAGAGGAAAGTGGATGTGTGAAATAAAAAGAAAATACAATTCTCTGGCAGGTTTGCAGCAAGTGACAAGCAGGAATCAGTTTAAAAAGAAAAAAAAGTGACATTCAAGTGAAAATGTTTTCCATTTCTGTATGTCTCAGAAACAGTGAAATAGAGAGAAGAATCTTCCCCTTTATTTTCAGGAGTGGTATAATATTAAAGCAACAACAGAAGGAAGTCTGTTGTGGAAAGTCTAACTCACCTAGAAGCAGAAAATACTGATTTTGGGAAACAACCAGTGAAACTGAGCCAATGCAGGGTAATTCTGCAGCCCTGTGCACCAGGGTAATTCCACAGACTTTGGTTCTGCAGACACAAACGAGAACAGAGCCCAGCCAAAAATGGTCTGCCAAACTTTGAATTACCGTATGAACTTCTGGGTGCTGGTTTGAACCTGTCCTGGGGTCTGTGCTTTTCAGTTATGTTTGTATTTGCACAAATACGCGCTCACTGGTTTGCTGAGGTTCACCTCTAGCAGCTGTTAAATCCAACTGCCAAACATTACAAACAAATAAATAAATAAATAAAGTGGTTGGGACTGAAATTATTTGGGTTGCTTAACTTTCAAAAAATAAGCAGACTTGCTCGTATGTCAGGAAAAGTGCTGACTAGAGATCCTTGTGCCAAATGGGGTGGGAAAGGCAAAATTCCCCTAAAGTGTTGGTCAGTTATACTCTCCCATTACACCAGGCAGGCTGGTGACATGACATTTATTTATGCTGGATAAAAATATCAGTCAGTAGTTGCTTGAAGAGCCTTTTCCCAGGGGAAGTCACTGATTATTCCCAGCATCAGTGTGACTTTATGTGGCTTTGTAATATTAAAAATATATTAACAGACAATGAGTGAAGTGGCTCTAGTGAAATCACTCCGTCTCCTGAACCTTCCTCCAGAATCCTAAAACAAACCTTCTCACAGCTGAGACTGAAATTCTGATAGTTTTAGCCTTTCCCACATGGTCAGCAGGGAAATCTGTGTCTGCTTTTTGTGACAAATCTAACACGCCTTTTAAGTGTGTGACCCAGCTCTCTACTGACTTCAGGCTTACCGAAGAAGCAGTGTGCAGGCAGAGGCAATCCTAATATGCCTGTACCACATGGCACTGATGTTCCTTTCAACTGACAAGACCAGCTCAGCCAAAAATTGTTTCAGTGCTTCCATTTTTGGATGGTCAGTGTCAGAAGCTCGCAGTTTTATTACCACATTAAGTACTATCTCAGAGAACCTGCAACTCCAGACTTCATCTGGAGTCATGGGGCCTCAGAGCTGTTGAACATCAAGCCTACAGTGTCTCAAACTGAGCAGCCAAAATCTGTGGACATTAAAAGAATGGTTATGCTAGTGCATACACAGATTTCTTCATGCAGAAGTTGACCGACAAACTCAACGTTATTTCTTTTCCAAGATACTTTCCAGTGTCAAATGAAGTCAGAAAATGTGTCCTTTGAGCCACTCTAGTGACCAGAGCCATCCTTTGCTCTGCACTCTAAGCAATTAATTCTTTTTTAGAGATGTAAATGTGCTCAATTGTTTTGTTTAGATTACCTCAAGGGTTTTCTTTGGAGAGCCTGGACCCTGGTTCAATGATCTGGATATGGATGGTGATAAAACATCAGTTTTTCATGACGTAGATGGTTCTGTGTCAGAATATCCAGGCTCATACCTGATAAAAGAAGATAACTGGTTAATCAAACACCCTGACTGCATTGACGTGCCCGACTGGAGAGGTTCCATCTGCAGTGGACACTTTGCCCAGGTAAAGCTGCCGACCTTGCAGTATTGCTATCACTTTGGTTTTTTTTAAATTTCTTGGCACTGTAAAGCTTGACCTTTAGAAAGGACTTTCTTCAGGGTGCTCAGGGTTCCTTTATCTGCATGCCTGAACAGGTAGTTTTGAACATGAAGATACTATGGTACATTTTCAGATTCTTTGCCTTGACTGCTAACAGCTCCAACAGCTTCTTCCTGAAGTCCCCTAAGAGCTCCATAAGCATTAACAGATTAATATTCATAAATCTATGGGCTGTCAGCTAGTTATTTTTCCTTGATTTATGGAGGGAAGTGTTGCCCACAGTGTTATGGGAAATGTGCTGTGCAGTTGAAATGAGACCAGCTCTCATGATCTTTCATCCTGTTGTGTAACCACCAAACCATTCTTCCTACCACACAAGCTCAGAGTACTGTTGCTTTGAGAGAGTCCTCACTTTCCTCTGATGAGTAGCGCCTGTTTTTGTCTTGGGTGTTGCAACAGTTGTTGTTTGTTTTTTTTCTGTGTAGTGCCACTACAGCCAATTTCTAACCACAGAGCTGGTTTTCATGCTTCTGAAATCCAGACAGAAGGGTCCTTGTTCAGTAGAAGTTAGATGTCTGAGGTAGATACTGTCCCACTGCTGAGTTACCACTAATACTACAAAATAATTCAGCCCTAAGGCAGGCCTGTTTGAAGCTCTGACTGGCACATACTCTTGAACTCAGTGGATGAGGAAATGACCCTTCTTTCTTTCCTGAAAACAGTTTTCTTTGTTGAAAAGGAAGCCTAATAAATTGAATATGAGTGTACTGCATACAGTTCACTGCTGAAGTCACAGGTCTTGGACCAGTTCACATCCATTGAGTAGCTGCACCTTTAATGTTTTGCTGTAGTTCATTAAACTCTTGGTAATCATTTTTAAATCTAGATATACATCCAAGCCTACAAACCAGCCAACCTGAAAATGAAAATAATTAAAAATGACTACCACAATCACCCACTCTACTTGGAAGGGGCTTTGAGCAAAAGCACTCATTACCAGCAGTATCAGCCAGTTATAACTCTGAGGAAAGGCTACACCATCCACTGGGACAAGACAGCCCCTGAAGAGCTGGCCATATGGCTCATCAACTTCAACAAGTAAGTGATTTGACCAAATTCCAACATTCCAGCCCAATAATGTAACTGCACATTTTTAATGGGTGAAATCATCACCTCCTGAGCTCTTCTAGAATGAACGTGCTTGTTCCAGGAAGTCCATTGAGTTCACCATCTTTCTCTTTGATATCTCAGATTCCTGTTTCCTCCCCCAGGAAGCCCTGCAAGATAACATAGTTCATTTTTGGAAGCCTAAAGCTAATTCATTCCTGGTGCATGGAAGTCACAGGTGTAGAAGTCAGGAGCAGATCTGACCCATGCAGTTTAGCTAACCCATGGTTGTTATGTCTAATTATGTTGCATTGATTCATCCCAAAACAGTAAAATTTTAACCAGCCAGGAAAAAATTAAGTTACATTTCAGAGTGAGTTATTTAGTTTGGCTTCTAGCATGCCCAGGAAAATAATAGTCATGTGTCAACTTGTTATAATCTGGGTCTTTGCTATTTTTAGGAACGACTGGATCCAAGTAGGCTTTTGCTATCCTAGAGGGACGACATTTTCCATTCTCTCAGACATCCACAATCGCCTCTTGAAGAAAACGTACAAAACTGGAACCTTCTACAGAACCTCTCAGATGGAGAAACTGGAGCATAGATATCCTAGCAAAGGATACTACTACTGGGATGAGGACACTGGGTAAGGAAGCAGGCCTTGCCTGTTTGGACACTGCTTTGGGAAAGATGTTGAAATGGTGAGCTGTTTCACTAATGCCGTTAGCAGGGGTCACAACAAAACCAGAAAGTCTTTCTGGGAATGTGACCAGTGTTTAATTTTCCTGGGACTCCCACGGCTGCCAGTCATTTATAGCCTCTGCTGCATGGCCAATCACTCTGGGAAATGCTTTGCCAAGTGAATACAAATTAGGAAAAAAAGACAAAAGCAAAGTGCAGACCATGAAACTGAACTGGAGACACACCCAACCCTTCTTGTTTTGAACAGCAGCCATTTATAAACACAACAAGAGGGATGCCTAGGAACTAAGAGTGTAAAGCTTGGTATTTTCTTTCAAATAATTAAAATAATGAGAAAGAAAGACCCAAAATACAGCAGTATGTATTTCTACATAAAGGTATCATTGTAGATTAGAGCTCAAAGTCACTTCAGGTGTCATCTGATTTCTCTGTCTTAAGTTTCCTGACCTCCCCAGGTCAGGGGGAGATGTATGTCCCCTTTTTGCATGTGGTATGTTGAGCATCATAAAATGCAGAGCATAAAATGCACTGAGAGTTTGCGGTACCCATTACTGCAAAGCATTAGGAAGGGGTCCACCAAAACTGGGATTTAGTCATGTTTTGCACAGAAGCCTCAAGGGTGCCTTTCACTTTTTTCTCCTACCTGCAGGCTGCTGTTTCTGAAACTCAAAGCTCAAAATGAGAAGGAGAAATTTGCTTTCTGCTCTGTCAAGGGCTGTGAACGGATAAGGATCAAAGCTGTGATCCCAAAGACAGCTGGCGTCAGCGACTGTGAAGCCATGGCCTATCCCAAGTACATTGAGACACCAATAGTAGAAGTGCCAATGCCTAAGAAGTTCTCTAGTGCACAGTTGGTAGGTGATTTCTTATCACAATTATTACCAGTATAAATCTGTAGTTCTGGCACATATTGTGCCCACAAACATTGAAAGACTTTGTACCACGTTCAGTATATCCTTGCCTAATTTTCTGCAATGGTTCAGGCCTGCGAACTGATATGAAACCAGTTCTTGTACAAGCAGAGCACAGGTCCTCAAAGGACAGAGCACACAAGACTTTGGCTGAATTTGGATGCTTATTCTGTCATGATGTGCTGTGCTTAAAAGCACAGGGTGAAAAGTGATGAGCTGGAAAACAGGTTGGTCCAGGGACTGTGATTCTGGAGAGACACAAAGTTCCCTTCCTGGCCTCCAGTTCCTCCAGGCTCTAAGAACAGCAATGTTGGAGACGGGACTGGGCAGCCGAGTGTCTCATTCATACAATGCACAACACTGTCTCCTAGATTCACTCCAGTCTGGTGATGGGGGGATGAGGGGGATATTTATCCTGGGGTTTTTGTTTGTTTTTTTTCACTCATTACTTTGAAACAAGAATGCACAGCAGAGCCTTGGAGCTCTCTGTCAGCTCTGCAAAGTGAGAATCACTTATATTCTGCCACTTGGTGAAACAATTTAAATGCTGACAGGATGAGCAACGAGGTTACTATTGAGCTCAGTCTCATTAGCAATGTAATTTGGCAAGTCAGTGCTTATTATGTAGCTTTCTTGTTGATTGAATTTCAAGGTTTAAAATGCTTTCTGAAAATGCAGCATTCAGGTAATGGACAATCTCACTAGAAAAACTCTTTTCTTTCCTATTTTTGTTTGTTTGTTTGTTTTTTTGTAAACAGAAGACTAAGGACCACCTACTAGAAGTGAAAATAGAAACATATAAGAAACAGTACTTCCACCTAAAGGATGACTTTGCATACATTGAGGTGAGCAGTGAGCTTTATGGAACAAGATTCTAAGTACATGCTTTATTTTTGTGGAAAAGTTGCTCACAAAGTTACCATGGATGGTTCAATTCAGGATGCTTCTGCTTTGTATTTTGAAAAAAAAAAAAGTGTCTGTAACTTCCCCTTACTAGTAAAAATGCAGGACAGCGTGACCTCAGAGATCCATAATTCTGCCCTTTGATACAAAGAGCAGTGCCGTGACTCAAGGCTATCAGTGCATCTTATAGGTGGCTTGCAATTGTGTTGCTATGATAGATAAAGAATATTTTTCCCACACACAGGTTGATGGAGTCAGGTTTTTCCTCACTGAGGAGGGCATCCAACTGGTTGTGATTGATGGACATCATGGAAAAGTTGTTGATCGAGTGACATTCAAAAACGCAATTCTACAAGGAATTCCAGCACAAATAGAAAATTATGTCAACAACATCAAAGATCAGTGAGTAAATAATTTGGTCTTATTAAGGTGCAGTGTACAAGAATGCTGTGCAACACTCATCTATTTCCTGTCTTTTGTCACCCAACATGGACCAGACTGACTGGGTTAACAATGGACTTGCCAACTCCAATAGAGTCCAAACGTGACTGGGACATGCAGGCAGCAGAAGGATGCAGACTCTGATTTAGGAACTGATTGCACCCCAGATAAACTGCAGAGATTTGATTAATCAGCTGCAGATCTACATTTATGTTGTGGGTTTCAGACAAGCTGCCGACTTAAATTCACAAAGCACTTATCGGTACAGATGTGCACAGTTTACATTTTATATTGCCTGCATACTCTCTCAAGTCATACAAAATTCCTCTAATAAAATACATTCCTCTTTGCACATGTTCCCTGCTCAGACCTAAGGGCTGGATGCTTTTAAATATGGGCAGCCAGAAATGCAGAGTTTTGCAAGTGTATGTTAAGTAGCTAATATGTGCTCCTGCATCCTGGAGGACAGCAGCTTCGTCTGCTGGAATGAGAATGGGCACAACATCAGAAACCCTTTAACCAAAGGGGTTGTTCTCATATTGGTTTGTGGAGAATGAATATATTTCATTGTTATTCAATCTGTTTTGATTTGAAATATGATACATAGCATTTAATACAAACATGATTGTTTTGTTGCTGAATCATCTGAAATAGCTGTGGGCAGATCAACAGGATATTGTTCTGGCATTTATTCTAGAGACCTGGGGGAAGGTTCAGCAGGATGCCACGCAGGTGGAGACAGAGGCATTTCTACTATCTTAAATAATTCTGAAGGTTGCAAAAAACACATTGAGTAGTTACTGCAGAGAAGTGTGGTAGTTGCTCACTTTTACCAGAAGAAAAAAAAAAAAAAAAGAAGGGCATTTCATAGAGGCCATCATCCTCCTTTGGAAAAAACATAGTCTCAGTCCTGGCTAAATCCAGTTCCTGGGCTCCTTTTTACTTTAGAAGGTTGAATGGTAATTAGACTTCTAGGTGTATTTAAATCTTTCGGAACCTCATTGTCTTCTCGGAATTAGGATTAGGACCAGAGGTTTGACCCAATGTGGTCAGCACCTCTCAGTGCACCTCTCAAGTTTCACTCAGCTGTCTCTTTGCAAGGATTGAACCCTCAAATAATTGTCCTTTCACCAAAAGTTTTCCCAGCTTCACCCCTGCAGGCCTTTTCAATTAGATCAGGCACAGACTTCAGCTGCAGCCACGAAACATCTTTCATCCATCTGCTGGATGGCGGTGCTATTCAGATTGAAATATGGACACTGTGCAGGTGCTGGGACTGTACAGCCAGCAGCTCCTTGCCACCTCTCCCTGCCGTGAAGCAGAGCACAGGCTCTACAGAGAGCTGTGCTGACGGAGGAGCCTCACCAGCCTCACCAGCCTCTCATGAAGAGATTGCTAAAACAGAAAAGGTGTTTCTAGCAATGACAAGCCTCTTTGTTCTTTTAGGCAACTCCCTGTGGGCCAAATTCCTTTTTTTTTAGTAATTCTATTTTCTGATTAATTTCTCAGGGATAAGGAAACAAAACATCTGGTGAATTTATTTTAAACTTCAATAACAAGAAAGGATTAATAGATAGTAATGACTTTAGTGAACTGAAGGGAGAAAAAAGAGGTGATTCAGCATTCATAAAGTCAAAACAAGCCTCCCAGCTCAATCCACTCTTGTAAGCACTGGAGCATTTTAACACCTCAGGTCTATTCTAGGAAAAGTCCTGATGACTCTTAACTCTTTTGCTTCTCTTATTCCTCTGCCACCACCTGTTGCTATTTTCCCCTGAACAGTTCCAGTTCCAGCTGAGGTGTTAAGATATAACTGCTGCACTCAGTAGCTCATGTCTTGAGCTCTGCAGGAGCTGCTGCCTAATTAATTTTAGTGACTTGTGTCCACTGTGATGCTGGGAAGCAGACCCAGCAAGGTTCTCATTCTGCAAGACTTCAAATGCCATTTGAGTCAGGGAAATTTCATTCACCGAAACCTTCCAAGGTGGAATGAAATCTAAACAAAATTTGCTCGATTACTGTAATGCAGCTAATCAGGAGGTGAACAAAGATGACCTCACAGCTCCGCTGAACATAATAGCAAAAATTCCACTGAATTCCACTAGAGCATTATTCTTCCTCAATGGGCTTTGAGATAACCATTGGAAGTGTTTGCGCATCTCATAGGAAGTAATGATCTTAACTTCATACAATGTCCTGCATTTCTCCACAGAAAAGACTCACTACATGATTATCTCTTCATGTTTAATTTGGGGTTTTATTCTACCCATCTAGAATTAAGCCTAGGCAGTTATCAAGTTTTACCCAAGCATTTACAGATTTGCATTAGCTTAACACATTTACCTCATGCCTTTCTTTATCACTTGACATTTGTAGAAGACGTCAAGAATTCTGAGGTGAAATACAACACATGCAAGACAGTAATAGTAGCAGTAATAATAATAGTAACACACTTTTAAAGCAAAATCACACTGAAAATGAAGAAAAAGTGTCAGGCCAGCAAAAGTCTCAAAAAAGTGACTTACTTTCTTCAGGTTTAATCTGCTAATGATGAAAGAACAAGAAATTACTTGAGACTTGCTAAGAGCCTCCCAGGGAAAGCATATTCCTTTCTGAGCAAGCCAGGATGGAAGTACTGGTTGGAAATAATTCATCCTAGAAAATAGTGTTTGGAGTTTGGGTTGTTTTGGTTTTTAAAAAAAAAAAAAAAAAAATTCTGCCTTCTTTCTAATGGGTTTTGTGTGATTGGAAAACTGAAGATATGACTAAACTGTTGGAAAGCATTCACAAAAGCCATTAAAGCAAAAACCACTGTAGTTTGTGGGTGTCTTTGAGTCATACAGGCAGGAGTTACCAGTGCTCAAGACAGACAAGCACGGAATATGTTCTGACTCTTCATGGCTTTGTTTCCTCCAGCTCCATAGTGCTGGTGACATCTAAAGGAAGGTTTATTTCAAGAGGACCATGGACTAAAGTACTGGAGAGACTTGGAGCAGAAGAGGGTTTTAGGTTAAAAGGTAACCACTTTTTAAAAATGCAGTTCTAAACCCCTTTGATCCATTCACCTCCCATTCAACCACCCATGGGACCTTTTTTCTGCTTCTAAACTTTACCTGGTACTAGTAATTTATTTATTTGGTAAGATTGTATACACTGCAGCTTTGGATAACAGCACTTAGCTGAATACTGTAGCTGGAAAAAGTGCTGTGGCAGTTGTTCTTAGAAGTAAAGAATTCAGGAGGGTTGATTCTCCAGATTAATTTTAAATAAAAAGGCATTTGAACAGTAGGAATATTGGAGTTGGGGCTTTTTTCCCAATAAATTCCCCTAAACAGGTTTTTTTTTTTTTTTCCCTTTGTCTGAACTTATTTTTAGATGGTTTTCTTTTGAAACAAAATTCCAGCTTGATAGTATAAAGCATATTGATTTGAAAGCATGACATATTGCACTAGAATATTTCTCTATTGTGCACATTGCTCTGATCAGCTCTAGCTGTGAGCTTTTGGCACGCTTTCCTCTTGTATGTGTGCGTTACGCTTGCTAACATAGGTCTTGTCTGTTGTCCTGTCCCTTACCATTCCCTCATCATTCTCAAGCAGGGAAGGGTTTTGAGTACAACCACCATGCAAATAATGATGGCTTCAACTGATAGCTCAAGCCATCTGCTGGGAGGGGGTTTTCCTTCTCTCTTTCTCCTCTGCTATCACACATTGTTAATTAATGGAAGCATACAAACATGGAAATAAAATTTTAATTAAGCTTCATTAGAAAAGCATTACTTTAATACCTGGAGAATACATAATTGGCAAAGTTTGTGTGCACGTGTGTGCTCTTGTGCACCTGCATCCACGCAGCCACATGGGTGATTTTTCTGGTGCAGCCCTAACACACTCCTAATCTATTTGCTCTGATTTGCAGAAAAAATGGCTTTTGTCGGCTTCAAAGGCAGCTTCCGCCCTGTCTGGGTGAAGCTGATCACTAATGAGGACTCAGCTAAAATCTATCAAGCACTGCCAATTCCTGTGGTGAAGAAAATGAAATTATGAGGACACTCTGCTCTGCCTTCTGGCTGCCAGCACTGCCCCATGGGACGGACTACTGACTGCTCACCGCAGGCTCCTGCTCAGCCTGCCACAGAGGTGTAGCATTTTGCTGTTGTTGTTGTTGTTGTTCGAACAGAAATCTTACTGTAAGTAGCTAGAGTGGCCACATGTGAGAGAAAAGCCTTCCTCAGTGATCAGCCTGTGTTCTGTGATCACCAGCTCCTTGATGGTTGACTTGCTCACTGATGCCATGGTTACTAAGCAAGGTTTGACTGGTTTTACAAAGGTGCTGGTTTTATCAGCACCCCTATGACAGACTAATTTATGTGCTGCCTCTCAAAGAGGGAGTTTTGGGTCTGAAGGCCATTGAGGATTATTGCTTTTACCAGCCTTTAAGTTGTCCAAACACTTCTTTTTTTTCCATACTCTATCTAGCTGCTCACATAAACATGGAATGCCAATTCAAAGTCTGGCTGAAAATCATAGATAGAAAAAGTATATTTGAATGATTACTTAGATGCTGGAAAACATAACTGGACAGTAAGAACTTATCCTAAAGCTTCTATGACATTTGATCAAGCTCTTTGGGATCTGTGTTGTACATGCTAACCCATGGCACATAGTTGGGGAAGACATGAGAAAAGGATCAGATAAAACATGCCGGCAGAGACTGATGAAACCACCCATTTCTGCTTGCTCAGAAAGCTGTGTTTCTTCTATGGATCAAGGTGTTTTAACGCTCAAATAGGAAGCTTTCCTCCAACATGCAGCTATAGGCTAGAAGGAAAGCAATGCCAATTAGCACATATATTTTCTATGCTTTTCCCAAACAGTCCCTCCATATAATAATATTCAGGATCAGCATATAATAATGTTCAGGATCAGTCTTGAGGGTTTATGGGAGCCAGTCAAAACCATTCTGTTCAAGGCTTCAAGTTTTTAACTGAGAATACTGGCACTTACCTTATTTGGCCTCAAATAGGGTGAAAAGCCCTTTTGTTTCCAGTGAGGTCAGAGGGAACGGGATCAGACCACTTTGCTGTGTGTTGCTTTCTAGATCCTGTTCTTAGGCTTAAGAACAGGAGTGTCTTGGTCCTCCCAGCGGAACTATAGAAGATCTGGATGGAAGGTGACAGAGGTCTTACCAGGTAGCTGAAGAATTAGAGTGGGAATCCCCATACACTAGTTGGATGCCTTGTACCTCCTTTCCCCCTTCTTCAGAGCAATATCTGGGTAATTGAAGGCAGGTTACCATAATCAGGACTCCTACGGGGACATCTCTTGGAGCTGGGAAATTAAACACTGTCTTGCAAAATATTGTAAGAATTTCTAGTGCTCAGTGATATTTTTCCCTGTTGCTCAGAAATGCCATGAAGGCCTCTCTGGAGGCTGTGGCTATTCTAAGAAATCTAATAAGAAATCTAAGGGAGGGAGAGTGGGGGTTGGGGGGGGGGGGGCACAGCCTAAATGATGATGAGTTTTTCAAAGCACATAGAATGTCAATTTTTCCAACAGTATCTGAGTTTGTTTCTCCACTTTGTCTCTGCCAGTCCTCATTAATACACAAATTATACAAGTTGCTGATGGTCACTTCAGTTTAATTAAAGCTCATGTAATTAAGTTGCTTTTTTTCCCCAGTATTCAAAATGCTATCTTGCAGATAGAGTGAAAGAGCAAGGATTTTGTGCATCATTCCAAACACTGGGCAGGTGTTGCACTCTGTAAGCCTGGTTTAGATCAATTGCTCTGAAAGGCAAAGCAACAATGAGCAAAATTTAGATAATACTGTGGGTTACATTCCCCTCAATCCTCTCCTGGGTTCTGAAACTGGAGATGTTCTTTTCAGTCTTATTATACAGTTGTTTTGAACTCATTGAATGTCATGTGTATTGTATTAAACAAAACAAACAAACAAAAAAAGGAAGAGACAAACTTTCCCTCCCTTGCTTCTCAATAAGAGTCTGTTGATAGGCATTTGTGTTGTTTCCAGAATGAATGGGCAACACTTAGGTAAGTAAGGTGGTGGGTTTTTCCCCCCAATGATGGTTAGAGGATTTCACAAATTATTCCTTGAAAAATTCAGTCTCACTTGTGTTTCAACTATGATTATCCAAACATTGTTTATCTGTATCTCTGATAGCCAAAACAGAGACAGAACCCTGAAGTTGAGCAAATATGCTAAGAAAGGGTCCCTTGAGTATGTTAGTCTGGGTTATCTAAACCTCCTCACTGTCCTGAGGGAATTGTTGATACTACTGCACCAGTGTTAGCGGAACACACTTGCTTCCAAGAGACGGACCAAAGCAGGAATATTTCTTTCATGAGCACTTAAAAAATGGTGATCAGGAAAGCTGTGCTCAGAACGTACCTGGTTTGGGATTTGGCTTTGTACAGCCAACAGGGGGGGGTTGCCCTCTGTGGTGTTTTTCTTCACTGGGCCACCAGCAAGTCTCCTTCTCCATCTCTCTGTGAGTGGGTACATGCCTGGGAAGATAATCCCAGGTGGGTCTATCCCCTAGACTGGGTTGTTTAGCTTCTACGAGCATGCTGCCTTTGTGCTAAAGTGTAGCTTCTGATTTTACTGTTTTGGGAATTCTCAGGGTGAAATCATAAGATTTGGCTGTAGGAAAAACTTTATTTTTTCTTTCCTAAAAAATCTCATCTTACTAAGTGAAGAAAACTTTTAAGTAGCTTGTTCTATCATGCAAGCTTGTCACATGGGGCCTGTTTCGGAGCTGGGGTGGGTCTCACGCTGTGACTATGAGGTATGAGACCACTGCAGTCTGTAAGCCTTAGGGATAATAGAGCATTGTAGCAGAATACTGGGGCAGCCGTGGCTGGGGGAGGCAAAGGGCTCCCATCGACCTTTACGGGATGAAGTCAGTGTGTTACTCTGAAGACAGAACGAAGCCTAATTCCATCACCAGTCAGCAATAGTTTTGTGCCATATGATTACTTTTGAATCTTTGACTGTTCTAGAAATTGTACGTGCACATTTTGACTTGTGAATTACCTGACTGCTTGTTCTTTGGACATGCTGTACAGTCCCTGCACAAGCTGCAGTTACCCTCTTTGTAAGGTTTTATTACTGTAGATGTTTCCATGTTTGCCTACACAGTCGCCGTTGGTAGAGTGGGGTGTTTTTGATTGCATTCTGTTTGTCTGTCTGTTTGTTTGGATGTTTGAGGTTTTTGCCTCTGTTCGAATGCTTGTTTTACCTGTCGCCGAAACAGCTGGTCCTTTTTCGGAGTTAGATGTTTGTACATTTTCTTATAGACTTTCCAATGAAAGAAGATATATTTTCTATTAATTTATTACAATGGCACTAAGACAACTAAATTGCAGACATATGAAGCATTTTTACTGGAGTTTAACATTGTCCGGGTTGTTAAGAAGGTCAGCAATATGTCTTTTCTGATAATCTGCTTTGCACTTGAAAGCTCTCTATGTTCGCAGACCGTGGTAATGCATTGACTGTCTGGTTTATGAAAAGAGCTCTTGGGACATTGGTTCCAACAGATTGTGGCTTACAAATGAAATAATATGTAGTTGTTTGGAGTACACAATGATTAACAAAATAAATATTCGATGCAAATTTCTTATTTTATTTTTGTCTCTTGTTTCTTCACTGGCTCTCTGTAACAATGAACACGCATTTGCTGGGGACACACACACACAACTTAGGACAGCATCTGAGAGAAAATGATGATGGTGATCTTAATTTGACAGGGGGTTTGGACTTGATGATCTCCAGAGGTCCTTTCCAATCCCTACCATTCTTTGATTCTATGATTCTAAAGGTACTCTGCTCTATACTTATGTCAAAAGACAAAAACCAAGGGGTCAAACGACCCCCATGTGGGTTTGCTAGGCAGTCCACAGCCCAGTCACACTTGCAGGATCTGAGATACGGAGATGGGAAGGGAAGGAAGTTGGAATGGGAAAGGGGATATTACACTGGGCAGGTGGGTGACTAAAACAAAAATGTCTCCCTCTGATCACTAAATTTTTTGTGTTGAATAGGGTGAACACAGAGTAAAAATATGTATGGAAATAATATATAAAACATGTATAAAGTTTTTGTAGTGAGCAACTATTAAGGCTTTTGGGAATCTCACTATTGGGTCAAGTATGACGTTAACTGTAAATTTTCCACCCTGGGATGATGCCAGCTGGGCAGACTTTGCTACGAAACATTTTGGAGTCTCCAGAACCAGAATGAGATTTTTTGGTGACAGCCACCAGCATTTCTAACATCCAAGCACACTTTTTTTTTTTAATCGAGTGCCAGAATAGTTAAGTGCATTGAAGGAGATAATCAATCTAACACCTCCAGGCCAGGAAACTGAAAACACACCCTGCCTACTCACATCAGATTGACATTATTGATACAGTAGACTCCTGCAGATCAACTCTATGCGGAAAAGAAGGAAAGAAAAAATGTTGAAAGTCAAGGCAGAAATCTCATGCTGCAACACCAGCACCAGGAAAACATTAAGCATCTATTTACTGTGATAAGAGCAAAGCTTCCCATACAGTGGCTGTCCTGGGAGCAGGGGCAGAGCTGGGCTTTAGCCTTCGACTGCAGCATGACAGTGAAGTGACAGGGGGGCACAGGGAGGCCCTTGGCACCTCCAAAAGGCTGCAGGGCAGCTGTGAGCCTGCTCCTGGGGCAGGACCTGCTGAGACCCCCCTCCCCAGGATGGGCAGGCCAGGAGTCATCACGTGCACACTCCCACACATACCTTACACACAGACATGTGCACGTCTTATGCACGCATACACACAGCTTTTATATATGTGCATATACACTTATATACACATGCATGCATATGCATGTACACCACTTCTTATATATGTATAAATATATATATAGGAGGGTGCATGTGGCTATGTCCATGTGTAGGTGGGGGGGGGGGGGGGCGCGTATCTATGTATTTGTGGATACGCATATATTAGGGGTATGTATGTAAAGGAGTGTATGTATTTGTGTGTGCATTTATCTATAAGAGGGAGCATGTGTATGTGAGGGAGAAGGGGTGTGTATATATATATATATACATATATAAAGGGGGGGGGGGTGTGTGTGTGTGTCTGTATAAGGAATGTGTATATGGGGGTGGAGGTGTATAAGGGGTAAGTGTATATATTTGTGTATGTACATGTATGTATATGGGAGGGTGTGGATGGGTGTCTGTGTGTGTATATTTCTGTGAGTTTTTTTCATATATATATATATGTGTATAAGGTGTGTGTGCATGTGTGGATCTTTGTATGTGCATATCTGCACATGTATATATATGTGTTTGTAGCAGTCTATTACATACAGCCATTGGAACCACTTAACAAGAAACCATACATAACCATTTACAGGTCATCCCATTAGTTCTAAAATTATCGTGTAATTTTTAGTTCTATTATATATTTAAAAACAAGCGGGACCCATTCTCTCCATGAATGTGTAAATTACACTGTACATTACATAAATCATCTCCTGTAGGCCAATAAGCTTCGTTTGTTACCGAAGGTTAAAAAGCATGTGTAAAATACGGTTCATACCTGCCTCATTTGGTCGGTCTGCTGTGAAGCCCATATAAACGATTAGCTAGGCTAACATCACGGCATGTGACGCGTGACAACACCGACACCGACACCGACACCGACAGCGACAGCGACACCGGCAGAGACACCGGCAGGTAACGGGAGGGCCGAGTCCCCCCCCCCCGCTCCGGTCTCGCAGCCGCGGCGCCCGGATCGCGCCCGCCCCCTGGCGGCCACCCTGGCGCACGGCCCCGGGGCCCCGCTCCCACCGCGTGCAGCGGGGAGAGATGCTGAGGATGCTGAGGAGAGGGCGGGTTTGTTCCCGCGCAGGCATGAAGCTGGGAAAGGGAGGGTTGGTCACACAGCGCTGGTGTCCCCCCTAGCCGTGCCCTGCAGCAGAAGCGGGGCTTCCTTCCAGCAGCCGCGGCCAGCACCCGCAGAGGACAGAGACACCCCCCCCCCCAACCCTCCGTGATGCTGGTGTCAAGGACAAGGCTAACGAGTGACTGGCCTGGGGAGGTGGGGCACGGGTGGCATTGCAACGTTCCACCAGCCAGCAGAGCGTCAGCCCTCTTGAGGGCAGCGTTTTAGCCATCAAACTCTTGGCAAAACTCATTTCACACAAGTCAGGTAAGGTGTTCCCCGACAAAGTTCTAGAAGTTAGTGTTGTGCTTCTAGCTGCATCTTCTGCCTTTTAAAGGGCAGTGCAGTGAGAGTGTTTGGGAAGGGGGTTTTTGGTGTTAGTTTGGTAGTAGTGTTTTTTGTTGCTGGGATTTTCCTCCCCCCCCCCCCCTTCTCCTTTTATATTCTGCCTTGGACAATGGAAAATGAGAGTATGCATTGAATCACAAACCAAGAAAGCCCCACAGATTTTTGGCTCTTACATAAATGCCTTCTTATCCCAGCATGGCATCAATGTTCCCATCTGATTGTCACATCTCACCAAAGCAGTCAGCAAGTAACGGAGCTGTCACAGTTTCTGCCCACAAGATGTAGGGATGCTTCCTCCTTTGCCTCACAGAGCTTTGACACACTGTCCAGTTCCCCAAGTGAAGTGCTTGTTCTATAACACCTTCAGATCTTTGGACCAGCCAGGCCATCACCACCACCAGAAGCTGAAGCTGCTGTGATGTGTTCAGGCTTTTATGGCCCCAAAGGGCCATTCCATCTGCTGGCTCAGAAGTTGTTTTTTCACACCACCTTCTTTCTGACCAAAGGGTGGGGGAGGGATGTGTTAGAAACCACCACTGCAGCTACACCCTTCCTTCCTTTTGCATGTCTTCTTCACAAAACACACCTTCAGAAGCTCCTCCCTGGGGTGATCCCTTAGCCGTGGAGGTGAATCTAGCACGTACACTGACTGTATTACTTTAAAAACAACACCCAAGGGAGATCTCCATCACACAGAATAATTTGCAGTTTCTGAGCCTGAGTGCCAGCTGGAGTATCCCAGCATTCAGGAGTGGTACCAGGACACAATAAGGGGCCTGTGATAAGGAAGCAGTGACAGGACTCAACGGGAAATGTTCTGCAGAAAGCCCCTTACAGATTAGTATCTCTTCTGCTTTGGCAAAGGATGTAATGTGAGATCATGACAAAATTCCCAGCAGAACTGTAACCTCATCTCATCTTCTATCATGTTAGTGTTGAATGAGTAGTACAGGATAGTGTTTCTTAAAGCACAGCTGCCTCACCTAAAACCCAAGGGTCTGTCAATTGATAGCAACACCTCAGGAAATTAATGCAGCTGCTTTGGCTTTTATTTCTGCTTTCCTGTAGTCCAACTCCAGTATTCAACTGGCACCACTATATCATTCGGGTATCTCTTGAGCATGGTCTCTGTTACAAATCTAAAGTTGATTTTTCTCATCCCAAAAAGTGAGACTGTCCTGGCTTATCACTACTGACAGAAAGAGTAAGAAGCCTTACTGAGCAGTGTGGCTTAAATAGTGATGCTATGTGGGAACAGGGGTTGGGGAGAAGCAGTGATAAGATGGACAGTGGCTCTTCCTTGGTTAGGGTACACAGCTCATTAGATCACAAAATATCTGGCTTCCACATTAAATGAAAGACAATTTTTCAAAACCTTCTCCTCAGCAGCTGTCTTCTTAAGTGCCAAAGCACCTACACGTCTATTCTTCCATAACGCTCTCTGGCAACTCCATCCTATCATAAATGCAGTTATCTAAAGTTCATAGAGTTATTAACATGTTTTACAGCAGCAGAAGGACAACAGCAGACTATCAAGTGTTGCAAAGTGGTAGGGTATGGTTGTGGGTACAATAGGCAGTATGAATAATAAAATGTTATACAAAAGTCTTGTGTAATTTAAAGTATGCATTCTTTTGAATGCTTATGAGATTTCATTTTAGATGAGGGGATGAAAACTGACTCTTTTTTTTTCAGAAGAAATTGAATGAAATGTAACTGCACTGAGGACAAGGTAAAAAACAAAACAAACCCCAAACCAAACATACAGGTTGTCTTAAAGGCAAGGTCTGAGAAATAATAAGCAATGGTCACATGGATACACATATTAAACCATTAGTTACTCATTTCTTGACTCAGCAACTGCTCAACTGTGCTATTTTTTCAGTACAATTATTCATATATATCTCAGCCTTCCTTATTACAAAGAAGACTTTGCATACATTACAGCAAGATCCAGGTTATTTTGTGGTGCTGTTCAGTAAACAGCTACTTCTCATTGCTAATGGCCTTGCACTGGGGAAGCAGGCGCTGGGGCCTTGCTGGTCACCTTTTTCCAAAGCTGGATGACACGTAACACTGCTCTCAACAGAGGTGCCTGAACCAATTTAAACATTAATGATGTCATGAGTGCTCAATGCTCTGGGTGGAGGTTTCCACAGAATTAGTGGGCATGTCTTTAACACAGAAGTCCAAGTTATTGACAGGCACTAATGACAGTTGTCTTTAAAAGAAGTAGATGTTAGAGGCAGTGAAGATGCGCCCATAATTTTTCTAGAGGTACCACTAACTTACAAAAGAAAAAGAAAAAAAAAATTATTAGAACATTCTAGTTCCCACTCTTTAAAATATTAAGATCTCTTCTGCCCAACTGCAACAGAGCAGAGGCACAATAATTCTGGAATAAGAAAGAAAAAAATTCTGTTTCTGAGACGTGTCAAAAAGTAACACGTTCTTTCCCCATTTTATTCACTGTTCAGACCATGGCTGTTGCCAAAAGGATTTTTGTTACAGCCTCAGCAGGCACCAAACCACCGGAACACTGAAAACTCCACCATAGGTCACCTCTGTGCTGCAGACCCAGGGTATCCACAGGCATCCTAATGGGAGGAATTACAGCACTTCACAAGCCAGGAAGACTCTGCTGTTACCCTGCAGTGAGAGGTGCAAGGGATGAGCAGGTGAGCCTCAAGCATGAGGGCCATCCTCTTTTTAACAGAGGCTGCATAGCAAGAGCATGCTGCAGGAACACATCTTTGCCACTGATAACTGATCCTCAGATGACACCAGTATCACCAGTGAAAATACTGGCCTGTTAATTAGCATGGCACGGGAAAGAAACAAAGCATTTATCTTTGGCTAAAAGGTTGGTGTGCCCTATAGCACTTGATTGTAATGTGTTACACCGACTTTTTTAATACTGCTCAGAAAATACACTGCACAGACTTCTCCTGCTCAATATGGATGGTGTGTCCAACTCCCTAACACTATTTGACTTCTCTTACTAGAGAAGAAAAAACACCACCACCAAAAAATTCAAGTGGAGGGGCTTTCCTTCATGGAACCAAGCAGCTATAACTTTCTGGCAATTTAATATTACCTGAATTCAGAGTATTTTTTCTTTATTAAAACTGCAAAGCATGAGAGACTAAAAGCAGTGATCCGCAAAAATAGTTCACTTTGTCCTTTTGTAAGAATTAGTAAATGAAAATGTCTCAACACACACATACTAGGATAGAAATGTTAAGATTTAGAAACATGAGAGTACCAATGAAACCAGTATTTGTAGAAACAGCAGCATCTCCATACCTCCTATTCAGGCACAGGCAGCTCTTTGAATTTCTATAAACATCCAATGCAATAAAAAAAAAAAAAAATCTACTCTGGAAAAGGCAAACCCTGTTACTCCATGAATAGAAAAGGAAATGAACCACAGATAAAGACTGGAAATAATTTCCAAGCCTTATTATAAATCCCATGAGAACAGTGGCCAAGTATCAGACAAAAGTAGGCTGCTTTGTATCTTAACAAAACGAGACTTTAATTTACCATTTCCTTTTCATGAGAAAATTGAGAGCTCAGAAACAGTGACAGGAACATAGGCCTTTTTGAAGCCAAGGCTGCCCTGACTGTTCAGAGAAATGCTCTGACCACTTGAGTAAAGATGGGAAACCTGTTGTAGTTTGTAGTGTATCATAACAGACTTAAAGATGGAACTTAAAAAATGTGTACTTTTCTGCTTAAAAAGTGCAGCAGTAAAGGTAAAGACAAACTAAAAGAGAAGCTGCAGAAGAAATGGGAACCAAAAACTTACCTGCAAGCAAATAATGTATATGAAGAGAAAGACTGTGCAGCAGACAGAGAAGACTGGTGATAAGTGTGGTATTACTTTATTGCACCACCACGTATAAATCTTAGTGGTGTAATAATAATGGCACCTGCAATTCTCATATATTTTAAGTGAATGTGGACACTACTTGCACTGCTCATTAGGAAGATATAGGAGCTGATGAGGGTGTTTTGCCATGAATTCAGCTGCCAGCATTTATTCTGGCACCATATTACTGCACATGGTAGTTCTCTCGGGTCTTCTGGGCTCTGGTCCTAATTTAAATGTTGAATTTCCTGCTTTGCTTGATGAAATTAAGCCATCAAAACCAGGGGATGCATTTGTACTCTTTTAGGTAGGAATTTAAATTGATTTTTTTCCCCTTGTCACAGTTTAGGGTCAGGGTGGCCCCTTAGACCTATAACAGATGCTCTCTGTTAACCCCCCTCCCTCCCCAGAGGGGAAGAGAAAGGGAATAAGGGAGATAGACTTAGCAATTAGAAAAGGAAACTAAAACAGCTTTAATGAAAATGTAGTTAATACTAATAAAAAGGGAATATATACAAATACATACAAAACCAGTATGGAACCCAACCCGCCTGATGGTAATCCCATCACCATCACCACTGATGCTGTGGAGCAGGCACCGGGGCAGTCCCAGGCTGGGCCCCACAGCAGACGGGAGCTGTGTTCAGGAGCTGGATTCAGGAGCACACAGATAGGGATCGAAGGCGGAACAGACAGAGTCTTCCTTGGATGCTCCGAGGAAGGAACCGAAAGAGGACCCGAGCCAAGCCAAACAAAGCTGGCAAAGCAGGCCAAGAGGAGAAAAGAGCCCAGAGATCCTTCAGATGACTCAGCTCTATACTGAATATGCCATATATGGGCTGGAATCCCTCGTTGGTCAGTTTGGGGTCACCCGTCCCATCCTCTCCTCCCGGCAGGTGCAGCCTTTCACTTCCTGCACCCCCCAGGGTGGTACACAAGAGCCAGCTGTGGCCTTGGTCTGCACACCAATCCTTGGCAGTAACTGCTGGTTATGCAGATTAGGAGTGATGAAATTATGGAAAGGAGTCTAAGAGCAATTAAAAAAGACTCCAGGTCCTTGGAGAGATTGCTTGAAGGCTCAGGAGCACAGGTGATGTTCTCCGCAGTCCCTCTACTGACAGGGAGAGATTCTATAGGAAAAAGGAAAACCCATGAGATTAACACATGGCTTAAGGGTTGGTGCCACTGACAGAACCTTGGTTTCTTTAACCATGGGGAAGTTTTCATGGCACTGGGTCTATTGCAGACAGATGGGGTTCATCTGTCCAACAAGGGGAAAAGAATCCTTGCAAGTGAGTTGGCCAGGCTCATTGACAAGGCTTTAAACTACTTTTTAAGGCGGACAGGGTTGTTACTGACCTTGCCAGTGAGAACCCTGGGTGTAGTAACCCAACACTCATGGGGCAGGCAGAATATATGTGTCTTGGATGGCCAGAGGGTCCACCAGCCCTGAAGGTTGAAAACTATGTACTTGACTCCCTCCCTGAAATGTTTATATACCAATGCATGCAGCATGGAGGAGTTGGAGGCCGTTGTGCAGCAGGAAAACTATGATATAGCTGCCTTTATGTAAACATGAATAGAGTGCTGGGATCAAGGGCTACCAACTTTTCAGAAGGGATAGAAGAGGAAGAAGAGGTGGTGGAGTGGCCCTCTATATTAGGGAGGCATATGAATGCCTGCAAATGATTGTGGGTGATGACAGCATTGAGTGTCTGTGGGTAGGAATCAGAGGGAAGGCCAACAGGGCTGATATCGTGGTGGGAGTCTGTTACAGACCACCCAAGCAGGATAAAGACACAGATAAAATATTTTATAAGCAGTTAGGAGAGATTTCAAGATCACTACCGCTTGTTCTCATGTGGGACTTCAACATCCAGAATGTCTGTTGAAAGTACAATACAGCAGAGAGAGAACAGTCCAGGCGTTTCCTGGAGCATGCAGGAGATAACTTCCTGATGCAGTTGGTAAGGGTGCCTCTGGATGCTGGAAAGCTGCTAGCAGAGGGGTTTTCTCAGGTTCTCACAATATTTGGTGAGAGTCCTGCCTTTCTCACACAAGTTATAAAAAACAGTAGGATGTTTTGTAAGCTGAACCAACACCTGGTGTTTTGTTAAGTTCTGTTTATGGTACATTGGAAAAATATTTTGAAATGGGTGTTGTAGGACTTTCGTCAATCACCCTAGGATTTAACCAATAACCTAGTCACGACTGACCAATCGCCTTATGGGGCTAGGGTATATAAAATGGGGTTATAAATTAATAAAGTTGCTTCTTTTGCCTTCTCTTGCTTAATTTATGTGTTGCTGCTTCTCTCCGCTCCCAGTATTAACAGTGGCAGAAGCCAACCAGGGAAAGTGCCCTCCTTGACCTACTGCTTGTGAACAGAGAAAGGCTTGTTGGAGAAGTCACTGTCGGAGGTTAACTGGGGAATAGCGATCATGAAATGATAGAGTTTTCAGTTCTTGGGGAAGTTAGGAGGGGTCTTGGTTAAACCTGCACCTTGAACTTTTGGAGGGCTGACTTTGGTCTATTCAGGACTCTGGTTTGGAATGTCCCTTGGGAAGCAGTCCTCAAAAACAAAGGGACCCAGGAAGGTTGGGCTTACTTTAAGAAGGAAGTTATGAAGGCTCTGGCATATAGTCTGTCCCTATATGCCAGAAAATGAGACAGTGGAGAAGAAGACCAGGCTGGTTGAGCAGAGAGCTTTTGCAGGAACTCAGAAATAAAAAAAAAAGAGTGTATCAACTTTGGAATAAGGGTCAAGTGAATCAGGAAGCTTTTAAGGGTATTGTAGGTGATGGAGGAAGAGAATTAGAGATTGAAAAGATCAGTTAGAACTTAATCTGGCCATCTCTGTTAAGGATAATAAAAAAAGCTTTTATAAATACATAAATAACAAAAGGAGGGTCAGGGAAAAATCTCCACTCTTTATGGGATGAGGTGGGGAGCATAATAATGGAAGATAAGGACAAGGCTGAGGTGCTTAACACTGTCTTTGCCTTGTTCTTAAACAAAAAGACTAGATATTTTCAGGACAACTGGGCTCTTGAACTGGTAGGTGGAGATAGGGAGCAGAATACCCCTCCTGTGATCCAAGAGGAAGTAGTTAGTGACTTGGTGTCCCAACAAGTCCATGGGTCCAGATGGGATTCATCCTAGGGTGCTGAGGGAGCTGGCGGAAGAACTGGCTAAGTCACTCTCCACCATTTACCACTGGTCCTGGCTAACCGGGGAGGTCCCGGATGACTGGAGGTTGGCCAGTGTGACCCCCAACCACAGGAAGGGCCGGAAGGAGAATCCAGGGAACTATAAGCTCGTCAGCCTGACCTCAGTGCCTGGCAAGATTATGGAGCAGATCATCCTGAGTGCCATCAAGCAACATACAGAAGAGAACCAGGTGATCAGGCCTAGCCAACATGGGTTTAGGAAAGGAAGGTCCTGCCTGACCAATCTCATATCCTTCTGTGACTGGGTGGCCTGCCTAGTGGATGAGGGGAAGGCTGTGGACGTGGTTTACCTTGACTTCAGCAAAGCCGTTGACACAGTCTGCCACAGCATCCTCCTGGGAAAGCTGTCAGTGCACAGCTTGGGCAGGTGCAGCCTTCGCTGGGTTCAAAACTGGTTGGATGGCCGGGCCCAGAGAGGTGGAGAATGGTGCTGCATCCAGCTGGTGTCCAGTGGTGTGCCCCAGGAATCAGTACTGGGCCCAGTCCTATTCAACATCTTTATTGACCTGGATGCGGGGATTGAGTCTACCCTCAGTAAATTTGCAGGTGACACTGAACTGGGAGTGTCGATCTGCTGGAGGGTAGGAAGATGCTGCAGAGGGACCTGGACAGGCTGGGTCAATGGGCCCAGGCCAACAGTGTGAGGTTCAACAGGCCCAAGTGCAGGGTCCTGCCCTTTGGGCACAATAACCCCATGCAGCGCTGCAGACTGGGGAGGAGTGGCTGCAGAGCGTCCCCGTGGAGAGAGACCTGGGAGTGCTGGGTGACAGCCGGTTGAACATGAGCCGGCAGTGTGCTCAGGTGGCCCGGAAGGCCAATGGCATCCTGGCTTGTATCAGGAACAGTGTGGCCAGCAGGACCAGGGATGTGATTCTCCCCCTGTACTCAGCACTGGTGAGGCCTCACCTCGAGTACTGTGCACAGTTCTGGGCCCCTCGCTGCCAGAAGGACATTGAGGTGCTGGAGCGGGTCCAGAGGAGAGCAATGAGGCTGGGGAAGGGACTGGAAGGAAAGTCTTATGAGGAGAGGCTGAGGGAGCTGGGGTTGTTTAGCCTGGAGGAGACTGAGGGGGGACCTTGTCACTCTCTACAACCACCTGAAGGGAGGCTGTAGTCAGGTGGGGGTCAGGCCCTTCTCCCAGGCAACCAGTGACAGGATGAGAGGGCATGGCCTGAAGCTGCTCCAGGGGAGGTTTCAGTTGGATATCAGGAAGCACTTCCTGACAGAGAAGGTGATCAGACATTGGAATGGGCTGCCCAGGGAGGTGGTGGAGTCACTGTCCCTGGATGCGTTTAAAGAAAGGCTGGATGTGGCACTTAGTGCCATGGTCTAGCTGATGTGCTGATGTTAGGTCATAGGCTGGACTTGATGATCTCAGATGTCTTTTCCAGCCTCAGTAATTCTATTCTGACTCTAAACATGGGGTGTTATCACTGCTAGAAGCAGACACTGCCTGTGAAAACAGGCTGCTAGCTTCAGAAAGTGCAGTTAGAAGAACTGAGATGAAAAGTAAAATCACTAAACAGGAGTAGTTCTGTTCTCACTCAAACCAGGACACCCCCGACCAGTAAAACAGATAATCCTAATATATACTGTGTGCTTTATCTTTAAAAAAACCAACCAAAACAAAAACCACCAAGATACTTGTTCCGGCATTTTATTACATAAAAAGCTTGATTGTCCATTGGAAACTTTTCACAAAGTGCAACCACATCTTGTGTAGTATCATTGACAAACTGTTTCTTCTGAGGACACCTGGGTTAAAAATATAATGATACCTTCGAAAACTTTGTTATGGCAAACAGAGAAACCACTAAGCTAAGTGGAAGGAAGCAGCAGCTGACATTTAGCTGTCGTGAAAGCAGGTGATTTTTCCTGTACCTGTGTGTAGTACTGAACAAAAGTAACAAAATAAGGAGCTATAACCACCACCCTACTTGTTGAAATTAGTTTTAAAGGCTGTATCTGAAGTGTCTGTATGTAGAGCCAAAAATCTGTTATTGAAAGTCTGATGATGAGACGGAAATGCACAACACTCATAAAGCAGATCCCAACATCTGCTGGGGTACTTCTAGAATATTAGTGACCTCAGTAGCTTTTAGAAGATTTCTTTTTTAATCTCTCTCTCTATAGATAAAAGTGATATTGTGTTTGGGCCTCTTAAATAACTACAAGATCTGCTTCTGTAAAAGAAGAACTCACCAGGATGAGTGCTAGGGTCCCAAAGACTTACTAGTTTTAAAAGGGAATGCAAATTGTTTTGGAGTAGTTACAAACTAACTGCAATGCCAGCAAAAGACAGACTGGTGAAGAAGCTCCTGCCAAACTGACACTTTCTACTTACTAGCAAATTTCTTTATTTGTTGACTGTAAGGCATGAAAAAGGTGAAGAGAAAGGGAAGACAAAACCAACTAATTGAAGGCAGTTTTTATATCAAAAAGTGACCCTCAAGTCATTATTCCTATTACAAACCCAAAAAACAAACTAAACACTTTTTCTGTAAGTTATGTGGCACAAAACATGCCCACATTTGGCACTGGCAACTTAATGACCCAAAACAATGAAACAAAAATCCCCACTCAGTTGGCTGGCTGCATTTCACCAAAGCTGCTCCCCCCTCCTTTGAACTACAAAGGACAAAATCCCAACTTACTGTAAATGTAGATTTATGAATGACAAAAACAAGTATCTGCTCTCAAAAGCTGGACTATAGCTGTAGTGTAGTGATTGCTTTTGTCTTATTTGTACACTGCTTGCTTACTTATTTAGCTCAAGAAGAACCTAATTCAATTAAAAAAAACATCATTTTTGTGTTTTGTAACATTAGGAAAGCTACAGAAACTGCATTTCCACACGTTTCTGATCATAATCTGAACTGTCACCTCCATAACATGGCTTTAAGTTGTTAAGAGGAAAACACTCACTAATATTTTATATTTAGTTTCATCTGACCTTTGTTTATCTGTTCAGATTAAAAAAAAATATTCTTTAAGAAAAGGGAGGTACAAACCCGGAACACTTGACAAAAACGGTAAGTTAGTTATGAACAAGAAAGGGACTGCACATCTCTCCTCAATGCAGTGTGATAGACAAGTATCTACACAGACTTTTCTCCACTACACATTTGGATCAATAGTAGAATATAAAAGTAACACAGTTAAACCTAAAGGAACACGTGATTTTCTTTTTTCCACTGAAACGGGCACAGACCTGTTTAATGAAGCGTGGCCAGAAAGGGGTTTTTTTAATCCTAAATTCATACAACTATAATTAAATAAAACCAATCACCTGGAACCTTCATCAACATCATTTAGTCCTTATGTACAGAAAGCAAAGTTAAGTTAGTCCGTCTTGCAGATATCTAACTAAATGCTTAATTATTTAAAAGGTTCTACTACTCAGTGAAACAATGTTTAGTGATATCTTTTATTTTAGAAAAAGCACTCAGTAAGTCACAGTTTCCCACTTTGGATACTGAAGTATTCCACAAGATCAACCATTATGGTTCAATTAGGACCTTTTATCCAAAACACTTGGATTTTAGCACCTTAAATAAAGAGTCGAAGTAACATCTTAGTAGTATCGAATGAAGACAGTTAATACTGTGCTCATCCTCTGGAAAATGATGTGGACCATACATACTAGGTGCATTTCAGTCCTTAACAGATAGTAAGGCAGAATGGAAACTATTCTAAGCAATGCATTTATCTGAATACCATCTGAACAACAGTTATACAGTCCATCAAGAAGAAATCATATTTGCTCCCGTACATCAAACTCCATAGCATCGAAATTAAGTGTTGATTTACAATCAAGTGTGTCAGTCAGGAATCTGTACCCAAAAAAAAAAAAAAGTCTGGTTATAAAACATCAGTAAGTGATATGTCTAACTCAAAGTTTAACTCTGTACTGTAACAAGTGCCTTTTCAGAGATTTAAACGAACCCTGAAACCAGTAAAATTAATTTCAGAGTTAAAGCTATTTCTTCTAGCTCACTGTCCAGATAATGGGGCACACACAACATTTGCTTCCACAGGCACAGTTCTTTGGCAGCAGTAGCAACCTGAATGGCATAAACCCGACTCCTACTGTCACCCCAGGGCTGTTTGTGTGGGTACTGTAATTCCATTAACATCCCAGCATCACTTCTGATGGGTACAGAATCTCCTTCCTGCACCAATTTGCCAAATACCTTAGCCAAATACGTGCCTAGGTTCTACCACGCTTCTAAGCACTTCCGTGGATTTCTGGGGACATACAGAATGGGGTTTGTTTATATTAAAGCAACAGGCAGTCTAACCAGACATGCCCTAAACACCATCATTTCAGGCATCTTTTGCCACCATAATGCTATTCTTTGCAATTTTAGTCAGTTTTGCCAACTGAGTCTAGCAAACTGGCTTCCAGCAGAGTCTTTAGCACTGCACTCTGCTATCTAACAGCAGCTATGAATTAATGACCAACCTGCATACCCAAGATGGACACAGCTACTACAGATGAAGATCGGTGTATTCCAAGACTGTATTTTTTTCTTTTCCACTGAAATTAAGTTTGGGATGTTAGACACACAGATCTTTATGTTAATTTTAAACAACAACAAAAGCATAAAAGATTACAAACTAAAGTAGTCAATTGCTGGTATTAAACATTACCTCTCCTGTAACTAAACAAATGGCCAATATTAATAAGTAAACCGGTGTATTTCAACATAGAAATCTTTTTAACCTCAGTAATCTCTGCTTGCTTCCTTCCTTCCCTCCCCCAGTAAAGCCAGGAATTGTATAGAAAATTAGTTTCCCTTCAAGGAATAGCAGAGCAGCATTCAGTCTGGTTAACACATCTGTCATAGATCCTCTCTCTGTTTGGTTGCTCGGTTGTCCTCTTTGATGCTATTAGATTTCTTGTCTGCATCTTTTTTCTTCTTTGCTTTTTCAGGCTTTGTTTTGTTTTTCACTTTCTCACTGTCTTCTGCTCCTTTGCCAGGATAAACCTGACCTTCTAGAGTAACATCCGCACACCTTTCTTGATTTATCAGAAAGTCTTTGATCTCCCAGGCGTAACCACCATCACGTAGCATAAAGATCGCACGATTTGAGCCAACAATAAACCTAGAAGAAAGATAATTTTTTTTGCAGTTATCTCTGTGCCTTTGAAGCACAACATTTTCTGTAATTCGGAGCACCTCCACAACAGAGAGATACACTTAAGAGTAAGAAGCTGGTCCTGTTGTCATTGCCTGGGGATGGCAACGAGAAAATCTTCTAGGACACATAAGAACAAAATATATCAAGTTTACAAATAACCAAGAATAGGTAAGAGTATGAAGAAAATGTAACTGCTTCAGCACTATGTAAAATCCAGTGATGGGGATTAAATTAGCTTCATACAGTGTAGCGCTTCTCAGCCTCAATACAAGAGCACAACATTCCTCTGTCTCAAAACGCTCCTCTCCCTCAGAGAGAAAATCCGCATTTTCTAGCCAGGGGAACAAAAAGCCTTTTGTGGTGTCAAGTCTTCCAAGTGTGATGCTTTCCACCAAGCACATAAAGGCACACTACTGCAGCTAATACTGATAAATAGCTGAAACGTAATGAGACAAGAAGAAACTGGGAGTGTAACTGTTAAAGACTTGTGCACCACACTAGAGTTTTTGTAGCGCAACTTAAATTGGCATATAAACTGATACAGAAACAAAGATATAGTGATGCACAGGAGAGATGGGGAAGGGCACAGGAGGAACAGCTGAAAAGATTTTCAGGAAGGAACAAGGGTTCTGTAAAAGCAAGAACTTTATCCCTACGTAGAACAGCTTACCTTTGAACATCATAGTTTGCATTGAAAAGACTGCCCTGCCACAAGCTAGTAAGTTCTTCTGTCTCCTTCTCCGTGGGATTTCCCGACACAGTGACAAACATCATCAAAGTCTTCCCCTTTTTTGTCAGCTTCAGGATACTTTCAGGCTTGCCTGGATCAATCTTTGAGAAATCTATTGGTGCTGGAGGCCTCTTGTGTTCGGGAAGATCCCCCTCTTCAATGTCATCATCTTTCTGTTTTGAAAAGAAAAAGGAGGCTTAAAACTCAACTGTTCCACAAAGCTGTTCTGTTTTGAAGCTTCCCATTGTTTAAAGAATAACTCTGCTTTTATAAAGTGGAAGTGTTGTGTAGTTTAATGATGGAGATTCTCAAATCAAAAGAAATAGTGAGTTTGGTCTTAAGATATTTCACCAAGAGTACTCTTCCCATTTACAACCCTCTGCTCAAAACGAGTCAGATTTTCATACTGACGTAACGAGAAACATTTCATCCACAAGGCTAATTCAATACAACTCCATCCAGGTACTTTATAAAACAACACTTTTTTTTTTTTTCTTCCCAGTTAAACTGAAATTTATGAAGTATACAAGATGGATTGAGAAAGCTGCACTAAAAAGCCTCATACACACACAAATAAAAATGTCAGCCATCTGCATATTGCTTTCAGAGGTCAAAATTCACCTCTCGGAATGCTAGGATCACTTGATAATTTAATTTTCCTTACTTAGTGTCTTTATGTAAATAAAAAGGCAAGAATTCAGAATTTCAGTGCTCATGCCACAGGGTGACAAAAAAAAAACTTTAATGGTCTCATGACTTCTCTAATGCACAGATAAAGAGCAACTCACATTCTGACAACATAATCACCAAGAATACATTGCTGTTAGAAAAGAAGACAGGAACCTCTTGATGCCTCTGCTGAAGTTGACAGGCATTTAAATATTTGGAAAGGCAGAATTCAAATTGCTACCCCTCAAAACAGCTCCCAACAGAGAGAAGTGAACATATTGACAACTTACATTGAGCTAGAGCTTGATTTATTAAACAGTATTTGTATCACAGAGTTAAAAAGGAAGAAAAAAATACCATAAAAAGAACAGAAAAACACAGAAGTCTTACACTGGCATCCACCCAACCACTAGTAAATCAGCAGGAATTAAGGCAGGTATTTTAGATGTTGTTTTGGTTTCAAACCTACAGTGAAAATATGCATCAATCCATTAGGAAAATGAATTGTAGCAATATCTAAAGATACTCCTTTCAGAAGCCTCACAGATCAGGAGCTGAACTTGATTTTTAGCTCCAAGTATGCATTACTGTCTCACCTCTGCATGTCCACATATACAAACTCAACATCATCCTCCTTTAACATCCCACTATGGGGAGTGGCCTTTAAAGGTTATGGTTTCATACAAGTGACCTATGTTCTTTTCCCATCTCAATTACATAAAGTCTGCTGTCTTTCTGACAAGAGACTAAAATTTAGTTACCACAGAGTAAAAGATGCAGAAGCCTTAGATTTTATCCTCTCTTGCTTTACAAATTACCTGTTTCAATTTTGCAAGTCTGAAGCATGTATGCAAGCAGTTTACATGCCACTGAAAATTCCAAATTAAGTGAACTGGGAATAAAGGAAAGCCCCAGGAAAATCCCACTGCCCTCATTTCATGGGAACAATAATTATCTCAGAGAAGTTGGAAAATGCTTATATTGGTAAAGTACAATGAAAATAGAAAATCTGGCATGATTGAATGAAAAACATTCTTTGAAACAAAAACCAAATCGATCCTAATTTTAGTCCAGTTTGGCTAGAACAAAGCCTGCTTATTTCACAGTTTTGAAAGGGAAAAGAAGAAACAAATGTTTCCAAATACACCTTACATAATACAGAAATTGACTTCCGACTTCGTGACAATACAACCTACTAATATATATTACCTATTTTTCCCTTAACTATTCAACTAAATGCCTATAGAGTTGCATTGCTACATCTTGAACAGAAGCATTAAATGAAGTGGTCAAAAGCTCCCCTACAACCACGCTTCTTTTCTTGATCATGTACAAACCATCAAGCAGTGTTGTATTTATGAAATCATTTACAAAGTAAAAGACTGGAAGAAAGTGTAAGCTTTTGCTTTTTAACATCTAGCAGATTTGTTCATTTAAACAGTAACGCGAGGCCTTGGAGGGAAAGCGTTACGCAGATACCAACTATATGTTCCTTCTCTTTCTCCTCCCCCGAGCTCCTATTCTGATCAATACCCTGGATTTTTATTTTAAAAAATTATTAGCAACATATATCATCCAATTCCTCAGCCTATTCAATAATCTTAGCTCAGAGTCAAGCCTGAGAAACCCCGAGCTTACAATAACAATGAACTATTTAAAGGATATGACATTTCAGTAACAGAAAGACCCTGGGATCAGATTCTCAGTTCTGTTTCCAGCTCCTCTGGACTCAAGGCTGCTGGAGAGTCCCTTTCCACGAAGAAAATCCTTAGGTGGCTTCCTTCAAGCTCTAGTTGTGCAACCGAGCTGCTGAAGCAGCCTCTATCTCTTTTCCCTGTTCCCCATGCTCATTTTCCACTAGCTCACCCTCCCAGTTCACCGAGCAGTCACGCACATGGTTGCACCAGCACAGTGCTAGGGGCAGCACAAGCACCTGAACAGAGGTGGCTGCTCCTTCACCAGGCTTGTGGCTGGAACACGATGACGTTGTAACCACCATCCTCCAATGCTTTTAGACTAATTACCAGAGAAATAAAAAAAATTAGGAGTCATCTCAGCCAGCTGAAAGTAATGACACTTGATGCTGTACAGATCTGTGCCCCTCAATCCTGACCATAATTCCTCCTCTCATCCAGATTCATAATGGCCCTTTTGTGTCTCCCACCCCATCAAGTCCACTCATGCCCTTTCTTCTCCCCTACCCCCCCAGACACCACCCCCTCAAGTCTTTCATGTTCCTTATATAGGTCCTGACTGCCACCAGGCAAAATGCCATACAGCTGACCAGTCCCAACACCAAACAACTGCTAATTATTGAGACTCTGCTTCAGTAACTTTTTTCTTCCCAGGCTCTGCCTGTATGTGCATTTCCTCGGCAGCAATGCCAACCCAGGCAGCCAACCCCCCAGCTGCCCAGCACATCTGCACCCAACATGGCTACAAGCATTTGTTCAGCACACGGTGAACTGGACCAGAGACCTGCTCCAGCTAAAGATGGAACAGCCTCCTGATGCTGCCCGCCACATGGCTGGTACAGAACATGCAGCCAAAGAGCCACGGCAAGCATTAACTTGAGCCTCCCTTTCATCCAGGAGTCTAATTCACAAACTCAGAGATGATCATCTTTTAAGATTTTTTCCCACAATGCCATATTTGGTTGAAGTTGGCCATTTAAGCCTTGATTTTTTTAACAGCTGGGACTACCTGCTCCTTGACGGCCAAGTGAACTTTGAGATTTTTACATGATTTGAAATTTTAACTCAATTTTCTAAGAATCTCCCTTCCTAAAGGGAGATAAATAGTAACAGTCCCTGGGATGAACTAGTCCATAAACTGCTATCCCAGTCCAAGGCAGACATTCTTACTACTCACAGAAGTTACTTTATCTATATTACAAGTACAAAACCTACTTCCCCACCTTGACTTACAGCTGTAACTGGTGTTACAGCTCTCAGAAGTCTTCAGTCTATTTAATTTCCTCCAGTTTTTGTGCAAAACAGCCTCATAGGAAAGAGTAAAATACACTGATGAGCACTCTGACATTTATCAGAACATGATGGAAGGCAAAAATAGTGAAAAGAAAATGTGGCATGACAACCACATAGAGTAAGGAGTGACGGGGAACTGTCAAAGAACGTGAAAGCAGAGGGCTGACGGGGATGAAGGGGGACCAGAGAGAGCTGGAATTCTAAGCTGTTACTGTGGCAAGGAAGGAAACACCAAACCAAAGAAACAACTACACTGCTACTCTGTAAACGAGTATTTCTCCTGCTATTCACCTTTTGGTCACAAAACAGAACCCTGCCCGTTAATACCCCGAGAGGGCAGGCACGCCGGCCGAGGCAGGCCCAGCGGCACATACGGACGGCGTCCGCGTGGGGCTCGGGCAGCGGGAGGAGGGAAGGGCGCAGCAGAGCAGGCTGCGGGCACCCAGAGCTAGGGCGGCTCCCGCAGCAGCCCCTTCCGTGCCCGCTCGCCACAATTTTGTCACCTCCCCCGACACGAACCCCGTGAATCATTTACCCTCTGCCTCCCTCCCCCCTCGTTCACCCGGAGCCTCGCAGGAAGGGAAGAGGCACGCTCCGGCCCACCGGCACCAGGCCCCAGGGGAGGGCGGACGGGCCACAGGCGCCAAACCTCCCGCGCTCCCCCGGCGGAGGCGCCGCTCGGCAGCGGAGCGGCCGTTAGGGCTGCTCCGCACCGGGACCGGCACCGGGACCTCTCCCCCTCCCCGCACCGGCGGCAGCCTCGGGGACGCTTCTGCGGGCTCCGGGAGGCGCAGCCCCGCCGCGGGTCCCCGGCCCCTCCCCGCACCTCCCACTGCTCCAGCAGCCGAGCCATGTCCGCGTCGTTGTAATCCCGAATGTCCTTCTTCTTGGCCGGCCCCGCTCGCCGTTTCCCGTCCGGCTCGCCGGCCGCGGCTGCCGCGCACAGCCACAGCGCCAGGCCCAGCAGGGCCCACCCAGCGGCTGCCGCCATCTTCTCCCGGACCCGGCCGCCGCGGGAAGGCGGCACTGGCTGCCTTAAAGGGGCGGGGGCAGCGGCGCTCTGTCCGGGAGGGGAAGAGGAGGAGCTAGGATGGGAGAAGGGGCGAAGAGACAGCGATGGAAGTAGCAGGATGGGCCGGGCGTTACCGGGGGCAGGGCCTGGAGGACGGGGATCGGACAATGGCTGCCTTCAGGGCCGGTGCTGGCTGCTCCGGAGGGACGGGAGGTGCTGCTGCTGCTGCTGCTGCTGCCCGAAGCGTACCCAGGCACCGGAGCGAGCTGGGGCGAGGGGAGAATGGAGAGTACTCTCCTCCTCTTCCTCCCCTTCGCTGTCGCACCCGGGCGTGTGACGCGCTGTCCCGTCCCGTCCCGCGGGGCACACCGGGCCGTCTCTAGAGGCCCAGGCCCGCTGCGGGCGGGGCCGCTCCGGGCGTGGTCCCGGCCGATGGAATGGAAGGTGGACAGTGTCCCTTTGTCGGGGGGGGGGGGGGGGGGGTTTGTTTTTTGAAAAAAATTAGGACGGACCAGCTCCTGGAATACAAATTTAGTTCTTTCTGCCACCTGTTTTGAAGCAGGATGGCCCGTATCTGCATTCACTACGTGATAGGAACTGGGCCTGTTGCACCAAGCCTTAACTAGTATCTCAGCCATGCTAGGTTTTTAGAAGGTGGCTTGTAAAAATAAAGCTGTTTGTTACTAAAATACTTGAGAACATCTTACTGCCACAAAAAAAAAAAAAAACCCAAACAAAAACCAAAACATAAACCCCAAACTCATACAGTTTTTTCATTGTACAGACTACTCTTCCATTGTCCAAAACAAACCAAATTACACAAATTGATGTCTGTGTAGCCTTATTTAATTCTTCGGCCTTCATTTTTTTTCCCTTGTGGAAGCTCTTTTAATTATAAGCGGCATCTTCTCTTTCACCTTTTAGACACAGGCTCCAAGAAGCTTAAACTTGGGAATTCAAGGAAGCATCACTGTACCTGCTACTGCTGGATGTTGTAGTCAAGCTGACTAGTGAACAGGGTGCTTTTCCATTGAAGTGTTGAAGGGAGAGCAGGTTCAGTGCAGAGGAAGTAATGCTACAGAGTGAAACTTCAACCTCCATTCTGCTACTGTATATAGTCCTATAATGAACAAGGAGCCCACAGCCCTACTAGGATCAGGTTGCAAATACAAAAGAAGAGCAGTCAGTAGGCAAGGGAGTGGTTTGGGCGGCTTTCCCAAGTCTAGACCAACTCTTTCAAGAGTAAGGCACTGAAGGGCTATGAAGCTTGAGAGCACCAGGCAGACGTGCCACATGAAGCAGCAGCTTGCCAAGTGCAAGCATAGCATGAAAAACAGGAGAGGAGGATGTGGGATCCAAGATATCAGCGCCCTGATAAACAACCAGCCTGCTCTGCAACCTCCATACTGAGGGTTATCATTTTATAACATTTCAGACATACTGCCAGTGTGCCTGAGAAACAGGAAGCAGTCAGACCATTGCTATTCATGGAGCTTGTTAAATGTACAGTAACTGAAATGGGGTTTTAGTCAGTACTTTTCACAAAGCTGTCCATTAAGTCACTAATGAGAACATTTTCTCAATGATTTCTTCATTAAATATAATGAACATCAGGTATACTGTATCAGATTGCCCTGATTAATGAGGTTTTACTAAAATATGTTTCTGCTAACTTTTGTTATTACTGGAGCATACATTCACTGGAAAAAAATACTAAAGATTCAATTTTGAAATGCTGCACTTGCAACATGAAACATTTTCACTGATTTTCTACTGGGAAATATTTTCTTCAATCCAGTTTTCTCTTATTAAAACAAATCAAGCCACCCTTGACTTTCTTTAGTATCTGGTGTTACATTCAGATGTAAATCTAAAAAGTAATCCAATTTTCTTTGGTAAGTGAACAAGTCATTCAGTATATCCTGCGCTGCCCCAGACAACACTACACTTTTGCTTGTTATGCGTATAAAAGCTTTAATTTGAAAGGAAGATACATTTCATGCTTGGCTCTGACCTTGCAACTATCTCTGTTCAGGCAGAATTCTGTGTCCAGGAAGAACCTGTTCAAAATATGTTCTTTGTGGTGCCAACTGCCAGACAAACACCTATTCAGCCTCTGTACTCTGCTGTTCTTCTTTACCATGCAAGAAACAAAATCAACACAGCTAGAAATACATGTCATGGACCTGGGCAAATTAAATTACATTTTCTTTTTACTGAAGTACACTGTGTTTTGCACAGTTTCTATAGAATCATACAAATATGCTTTCTAAAGCTAAAGCATTTTCATATTCCGTAAAAGTTTTTATAGTCCTGGAAACTATTACAATTAAAATACAGATCAGACAATAATAGATGTCTACTTTCACCACTGACTGCAAAAGTAAGGTGTTTATGGCTTTAACTTGTAGCTTCCCATCTACTCATGCCAGGGAATGGCTTAAACTGTGGCTGTCACACAAAAATTTTATTAGTAGTACTTTCAAAACTAAAGTTACGCCTTATCTGAAAGGCAAATCTACCTCCCCCTGTCGCTGTAAACTCTTTTCATTATTGAGTAGGGTTGGGTCAAGATGTAATTGGAGAAGATACAGAATGTTTTGAATTTCTGTTAAGTTTTAGATTCTCTCTGGGGTTTTGTTGTTTCGTTTTTTTGTGGGGTTTTTTTTTTTTTTTGTTTTGTTTTGTTTTTGTTTGGTTGGTTTTTGTTTAGGTTTTTGGGGTTTTTTTACTATACCTGCATTTTTGGAACTGTATTTGTGAACTTATTTCTTATGAGTGACAAGAAGAATGTGCATATATTTTTAGCTGCCAAAAGCTCTCTCAAGTCTTAGCTGGAGGGGATTTTTTGTGTGCAGTTTTCTAAAGGGGATTCTCTTTTGTCAAATACCGTACGGTAGGGTCTTAAAGCTTCTCCCTTGACATACCTTGGAATGAAACCTTGGAAAGAAGAAAGAACATGACTTCATCAAGGAAAAGGCAGCACCTCCTCAGAAGGACACGCAAAAGGGACAATGAACACGCAAGGGCTACCTGCAAGTTTTGAGACGACCCAGCATTCATTCTTAACCTCTTTAAAAGCATCATCACCATTTTACAGAAAGTTAGGATATTCTGAGTTACTTTCAGTAAAACATTAAAAATTAATGTTTTCATAGGTCACATTATCTTAACTTCCCTAAATGTTCCCCTGCACAGACAACCTAATGCATGAGCTCTTATGAAAAGACAGTGTATGTGTTAATTCAGACATCTGAATGCCATCATATTCGGAGAAAAACCTGAAGAAACAGACCTGAACGTGCTACGTTTAAAAACAAGAATATTTCTAAATCTCAATAAAAGAAAATATGTGGTTTTATACTGTTAGTAGCCATATAGCAAGCAAACTGTGCTGTCATCTAGAGCACCAACATTTGAGTAAGAATAATTTCACTCCTCAAATTTCATGCATAAAGCAAGCAGACTCACTTGCTGCCGCAGATTTTTGTTACAGGGGTAGTCAGACCTTGAATTCCTGGCTCCAGTTTGAGAACTTAAATCTTCAATTCAAAATTCTCACAAATTAGAGGTTAATTACTGTGATTTGGACATGAAATTCTGATTCAGGTACTAACCTTGAAATTCAGATTCGGAATTCAGTTCTGACCACAAAATAAACCTTAACCCTAAACTGATGTTAGGGTAACGTGTATAAGCATTTTATAAATTAACACTTACGGAAACATTTGCCAAATGACATGTTGGCTTAATATCATTACCTATCTGATCAGGTTTGGGGAGGGGGTATGATTCCTGACTGTGTAGTCAGCTGCAATAAAGCTATAAGATGTAATCCTTAAACTCAGAAACACCACAGAATGTGTCTGTTACTACTCACCATACTGCAAGATTTGCTACAAGGCTGTGCTGGTTAAAACTACGTGCTGGTTACACAATTTAAAGTTACCCTATTAAGAAAAGAATTACATTAAATCAATGTCAAAGAAGGTTTACACAGCTCCCACAGGAATTCCATTTATAGTCTAATTTCCACAATCTAAGTGAAATTAATTTTGTAGTCCCAGTTTAATTTTAGGTTTACAGGTCAGTGCTGGCACCTACATCTAATGTAAGTAATACATACATACAATTCATATTCGTAATACAAATATGAACATCTGATGAATTAAAGGTGGTAGACTTAAAAACAGCTCTCCTCACAGAGCACACAGGCACAATGAGAAACGTATAGGATTGGAGATTCCTATGAAAACAACTATTAGATTTCTCTCATTATGTATGTTAAAAAAAAAGGAGGGTGGGGAATCCACACCCTTCTGTAGAGAATTACAGCTGCAGGACAGGACATACTACCAGAAGTGCAATTCAGGAAGGGTGGGCCCTTGCACATTTTGTTCAAAATACTGCATTCTCCTTTGATCTTAAAAAAAACCCCAGACCTAAGAGTCTGAATGGAGGGTTTGGACTTCCGTTTATGCTGGACCATTCTAATCAATACCATTTACCATTCTTTCATTAAGTGCTTCTGAGTTTCAAGCCAATTGACCTACAAACCTAGCCCTTCTTGCCTGCTCCAGAGAGGGAAGGAGCTCTGTTGCACCTAACGCTCTCCTAGGTGCTAGCCTCATAAAACATGAGGTGTAGGATGGATATCCATGTGTAGATGGTAGATAAGAACATAAAGCAGAAAGCCATGCTGGGCTCTATCAACCTAATATATAAAACAGCTTCCATTTTGTGCAAGAGGAGCTTTGTGGCTGTATTTTTCTTTCCATAAAAATGTGTCTGTTTTCCATGTCAATGTATTATACCCATGGTGACAGCAGGGGACAACCAGTTGATTATATATGGTACGCAGTGAAAACAACAGCACAATAAATGGCAAATAAAAGGCCAACACATTAAAAAAAACAAAACAATTTTTCTATATTACCTTTTAGTTAACCAACAGGACCTGACAGTTGTTTCAGATGTAACTGAGATATTTACATAATTAGTATCTATGTAGTATTTTTTTTTTCCCCTTACCTTTGATACTGTGGTCTTGACTATGCCATATTAAAAAAAAACCAAACACGTGAAAACGCCAAGGTTAAGCCTGTCTGCGAAAGCCCACCTATTATTCTAAGCACTACTTAATAATACACAGAAGAATTTTCAAAGAAAAAAACACAACCTTGAGAGTGTGTGCGCATTTTGGTGTCACAAGTGACCAGTTAACTATTACTCTAGATCTCTAACTGTCTTTTTTTTTTTGGTTACACACAGACCAGTTCTCAGGTTGCATCCCTAGTATATCAACCATGATTACCTCTGCAGACTGAAGACAGACCCAGACCTTGCAGTTTTAGTCCCTCGTGAAGTAATGACTGTAAGTACTGACCACAAAACACTTATCACCAAAGCATTTAAGACAAAATAGATTTTAAAAGCAATACACCAGTCAACACACTTGCCTTTCCTTCTGTATGACCTACCACTCCATTGCTGCAGAAAGGAAGGCCCAGCTTCTTCTGCAAAGTCTGCTTCGGTGTTAAATTAATTCTTCCACCAGTCTCCACCAACTTTATCCTCCTCTGATTTTTAGTTTTCAGTCTGACAAACCAGGTGCATCCCTCGGAATCAGAGCTATCGTTCTTGTAATTACCACCTCATGGGTTTAGTCACATAGAGCAGACACAGGTGCACCACTGAATAGCCTTTTATTCCTTCATCAGCTAGCTCCCTATTAAGTTAGATCAATACATCTATACAGGAAAGTAATATAAAGTAGTATAACCCATTGTATAGCAACTTCCTCTCACCAACCTGGACACATACAGTGTTCATAAAATCATTACAACTTGGTATTCTTCAGCTATTATTCAACACTGGCTACACTGGCAAAAATCAATTCCTCCATCACAAAAAAAAAAAAAAAAAAAAAATTTACTGAGCAATAAAAGGGCCAAACCCTGTCAGATGATTCAGGAAAGAAGACTTCAGCCTCCAGTTTCAGTTGTACTAAGCACAATGCAAAATAAAGATCAATGTGACGAAAGGAGAGCTCATACGAGTAAGCCAATCTTCTGTACATTACTAAGCCACATTAAAAAGCCTTTTAATCCCTTGTATCTGACAGTGCCTGCTGTTTTGAACCCCAGAGAGTTATTTCATTCAGACTCTGTCAGTGAAATCTTTTTAAAGCCAAGCATGGCCACCTGATTTTCATGTCTTCTAAGTCTTTACATCAATTCATACAGGTGCCCAAGTGCTACGGGTCACCTTTAGACTCAGCAGCCATGAAATAAATGGATACACACACATTCTCATTGAAAGAGATGTGCAAAAGACATATGAAGGAAATACCCACCCCGAACATCACTGAGTAAAAGTTTCTTCCTAAACCACACAGATACATCCACTGGACCTTTAAAGCATGTAACTATCTAATACTCATTTCTACACAAATTACCAGGCTCAAAAGAATCTGCCTTCAAGGCTGTCTTTTAGAATAAGACTGTGTTTATGGTCAAACAATAAGCATAGTAAACATAGCCTATGAGTGATCTTGAACCCAGCCAGGCCACCTGCACTTACAAAGCAGCAACACAGTCTGTGGGAAGGCTCTAACAGGCAGCGCTTCAAGAAATGCCTCCTTCAGGGCGAAAATGACCAGTTAAGGTGGTTCAAAGAGCAAAAGTCACTTGTCACTATACATTTCATACGCAGAAGAACTGAACACCCAGAGCTGCTAATGGAGGGAAATGACATTTGGCAAGACTGCCTTGGAGGCTGTCCACAAACAACACCTACAGTAATTACCAGTTTTGCCCCTTGCTAATACTGAGGCTGATAAGCACTGGATCAGTCTTGTGGGCAGATTGAAGGAGTTCAAAAGATATTTGCTTTATGTTATAGCAGTTACTAAGACCTTTGGTGGCCCGGTCAGCTGCTTGTACCTGTCACAGGTTAAGGCCTGGCTGTGTGTCTGGTGTGGGCAGCTGGGAGGATGACTGGTGGAAGAGCCACAGCAGGACCTGTCCAAACCAAGGATCACTCTGCTTTGTCCTTGGGGAATGGCACAAATCACAGGGAGCAGCATCTAAAAATGGAAACGATTATTAGGTCATTTAACATTTCTTCTAGCCAGGGGTGAGACCTACGTTTTCTAAAACAAAAACTTTCAAACCCTAATTAAATGTAGTCAATCCTCATTAAAAATAAACTAGGTTAATATTTATGAGAGGCATTCCTCACGCTACATAACATCTCAGTGCCTCATTTAAGGAGATACCTGGAAATATTTTGCAATACAGTTCAGCTGGCTTCTTCTGCCCATTGATTTTTATTTTTCAGAGTACTCAGAAATCACTCCTATTTATAGTTTTGAAAATGAGCTGCTGGCAGTAAGCCAAAATTGTTTAGGCCCAAATGGTGACCTTCCTTTAAACTGCTATAATCTGACTCAAGAAAACAAAATTTCCCTTACAATATTTCTGTGAGGAGGGATGGGTGGAGAACTGCCATATTTTTGACCCACCCACAGACCAGTATCTGCCCTGTTCCTCAAGCCTGGCTCTATGGCAAGGGCTTCCCCACACCCCCCCAAACTGTACATCCCATTAACCCTCCACTTTACCATCTGTATTTATCCTGCTCATATCCCCCTGTACAAGTCTGTAGAGAAGGCCAAAGGCTCCTTTAGCTAACGGGTGAGAATATGTACAAATAAACTTGTCTGAAGCTCTTGAAATGCATGCAATCAAGTAGATGCGTTCTGTTTGTGCCAGGACATTGGTGGATCTGGCCTGCAAGCGAGAAGTCTGGTCCAATTTTCATATATTTCAAGGTCACTTAAACCCCTGCAGTAGTAATCATGTAGCAGGACGTTACCGTAACTGTGAAGTGGGACAAATGTATTTCTGGATGTCTGTAGCCTGCTAAATTCATTGTAAATTCCTAGAATTAAGAGGCTAACTTAAAAAGGAAAGTCTGATTGAAAAGAGCAAAAGAATGTTATTATTTAGCTGCAAGAGTCAGACATGGCAAAATATGTAACAAAGGTAAAACATTGTTTCAAAATGGACTCTGATTATTCAGGATTATGTTGCTGGACATGCTGCATAACGGGAGAGAACCTGGTACATGGGACGTAAATATTTTCATCACCAGTATTTACCAAACTATGTATTTCCTTTGGAAGCATCCCAGGCATCATTAAATCCATCTTCTTATAATGTTTTCCAGACCAATTAGTAATTTTACTTTTATTATTGTTTAATGGCATTTATTGAATCCCTCAGGTTTCCTGAACATTAATATCTTGCTTTTGACAAGAACTGTCTACCAAAGTTCTTGGTGTGCGGCAGAATGGAAACAGGCCAGAAGAGAAAGTCGTCTTTGCAGAGGCTTTCCATCAGTAGGTTTATATTGTCCCTGCTGAAGTCTAACAAATGTTAATCCATCTTCAAAACCAGTGAGGGTAGCACGAGAAACATACCAAGCTCATTTTTATTGTGTTTTTTTAAAAATGGGTCAAGACCAGTGCTGAGTGAAATATTTCTATGTCAATAAAGATGTAGCAATGCCCCATTCCATATTTACAGCACCAATTACGGCTAACAAGAGGTTCGGCTTTTTAACCAACCCGGAGTAAAGCCAGCCCAAGACCCCGCTGAGCAAAGGGTGGCCCATGACCTTCACCACTGTTAAATTGTCTTGGCTCTATTGCCGTACCGGATGAAACGGGGAGCGGATTCTTACCTCAGGCATGAAGCCGGCAAAGGGCGCTGGGTGCCGCTGCCCCGCCGCTGCCAGCCCGTTGCCCCGCGCTGCCCTACGGTGCCCGGCCGGGCGGTGACCGGAACGCCGCACTCACCTGGCGGACTGCCCCGGGGCAGCGGTACACCCGGGACGCCCGTAGCCCGGCGGGCTGGAGCGGAGGGCGGCTTCTCCGCTCTCCCCTCGGCAGCTCCTCCGTCTCCGATATCCGACTGCAAGACGCGTTCCCGCCCAATCGGCGGCCGCGGCGGCCCACCCGGGCTGAGCTCATCCGGCGGCCCCTCTCCGGCTCCCTTTCACTTTCCTCCCACCGGCCTCTCCCTCCCCGCGTACCCCCCACACCGTTATTTTCTGACTAGCTCAGCCCAGCCCTCTCTAATCCCCCGCCTGGCGGGGCCGGGGCTCGCCTCCCGCCGTCCGGATAGCTCGTCCTGGGGGCCGGGGGACGCCGGGGCTGTTGGCCGGTGCCGTTGGCCGGTGCCCGGCGGGGCGCCCGAGGCCGGCGGGCGGGCGGTGCCGGCCGCGGCACGGCGCTGCTGCCCCCTCCGCCTGGGAGGAGCGTGCGGCGGCGGGCGTGGAGCGGGGCGGCGGGGGGAGGGCAGGATTTAAACGAAGGGCGGTGACACCGCACAAAAGATTTCGATAGGCTTAAGTGAGGTTACAGCAAAGGCAACGGGGAGGGGGGGAGCCTCCCTCAGAGCCATGCAGCGTCTGGCTGGCAGATCCGCCGCAGCCGCCTCTTCCCAATAGTTTGTCTGAAAGCCTGAGAAAGGGAATTTAAAAGAAGATTTCTTCCTCCCCTCGATTTTTTGATCTTCTTTTAATTTTTTTTTTTTTTTTTTTTTTTTTCCCTGGAGTTGGCGACTCAGCCAGAAAACATGGCAGGAGGAGCGCAAGGCCGGGCGGGTCGCAGCATCCGCGGCTGTAGCCCGGAGCCACCACCCTTGTTTGCGGGAAGAGCCTAAGTTGGTGCGGCGGCGGCCACAGCAGCGGGCGAGGAGTGGCCGGCGGCGCCGAGTCTGCGGGGCCTTGGGCGAAGGGACATGGACCGCGGCGGCGGGGAGAGAGCTCGCAGCGTCCGCGTGAATGATCGAGGCAGGAAGGAGTGAGGCAGCGGCAGAAGGAAGGGGAACGGATCCCGCCCGCCCCCAGCACCCGGATCCGGTGGAGCTTCTTTTTCTTTTCCTCCCCTTTTTCTTTCTATTTTTTTCCCTTCCCCTGCCGCGGCGGCCCCCCCCCCCCGTCCCGGCTCCCCGCGGTGCCCCCTCTCCCCGGCCCGGCGGCGGGGCCGTGCGGCGCGGGGCGGCCACACCCTCCGCGGCGCTTCCTGCGAGCCGGCGGCGCGGGGCCGCGGC
>JANVCC010000036.1:13994701-14208833 GCA_025345505.1 Todiramphus chloris collaris
GGCGCTTCCTGCGAGCCGGCGGCGCGGGGCCGCGGCGGGCGCGCCGGGGGCGGCACATGGTGCGCAGCCGCCGCCCCTCCGGCCCTTGCGAGCTGCGCCCGGCTGGCGCTCGGGGACCAGAGGAGCCGGGGGCACGGGAGCAACTTGGAGGGCTGCGCCCCTGACCCAACTCCGTGCGGCTGCTGGGCGTCTCTGAGGTATTCCGTCTTGTAAAGGGAACTTCGTGCAGGATCCCGCAGCCGGGAAGCCGGAGGAGGTGGTGGAAGGGAGGGAAGCCAGCGTGCGAAAGAAAAGAAAAAAAAAAAAAAGAAAAAAAAAAGAAAATAGAAATATATTTTTAGCTAAAGGATGCCGGAACGGGGCCCCCGGGCTCCCGGCAAACGCCGACCCGCTGCGGGAGCGCCGTAGGAGCGGAGGCTGGCGTCGGAGCGGGGCCGGCGCCCCGGCGGAGCTCGCTCCCCGCAGCAGCGACGGCCCCGGCGCCCAGAGCCTTTTCTTGCCTCCCGGCGATTAATGGAATGATGTTGCGGAAAAGGCAGAGCGATCCTGCCGGGCTCAGTCGGGACTGCTCGGGCGGCGGTGGCAGAAGCGGTGGCAGTGGGGTAGCGAGCGGCATGCGAGTGCCCCCCCGGCGCTATGGCTAGCGGCGGCTCTGGCAAGTCCAGCAGCGAGGTGTCTGGCGGCGGCATCCCCAGCAGCAGTTCCCTGCAGAGGAAGAAGCTCATCTCTATCTGCGACCACTGCAAGATTAAGATGCAACTGGTGGCTGATCTGCTGCTGCTGTCGAGCGAGACCAGGCCGGTGAATACGGAGAGCCTGTCTGTCTTTGGTGAGTCCTTTGAGAAGTGCAGGGACACGATCATTGCCAGGACCAAAGGACTCTCCATCTTGACCCATGACGTCCAGAGCCAGCTCAATATGGGACGCTTCGGGGAGGTGGGGGAAAGCCTGATGGAGATGGGGGAGCTGGTGGTCTCCCTGACCGAATGCTCTGCCCACGCTGCCTACCTGGCTGCAGTGGAGACTCCAGGGGCCCAGCCTGCTATGCCTGGCTTGGTGGATCGCTACAAGGTGACCCGATGTAGGCATGAGGTGGAGCACGGCTGCGGGGTCTTGAAGACCACCCCTTTGGCAGATATGAGCCCACAGCTCCTGCTGGAGGTTTCTCAGAACATGTCCAAGAACTTGAAATTCCTGACAGATGCCTGTGTGCTGGCCAGTGAGAAATCCAAGGATAAATTTGCTAAGGAGCAGTTCAAACTCAGTGTCAAATGTATGAGCACCAGCGCCTCTGCCCTCTTGGCGTGTGTCAAGGAGGTCAAGACTTCACCCAGTGAACTGACCAGGAACCGGTGTGTCTTGTTCAGTGGACCTTTGGTGCAGTCTGTCTACGCTCTGGTGGGCTTTGCCACTGAGCCCCAGTTTTTGGGTAAAGCTGCCACCATTAATCCAGAGGGCAAAGCTGTGCAAACTGCCATCCTCGGAGGAGCCATGAGTGTGGTATCTGCTTGTGTGCTCCTGACCCAATGCCTCAGGGATATAGCCCAACACCCCGAAAGTAGCACCAAAATGAGCGATTACAGGGAAAGGTTGAGGAACTCAGCTTGCGCCGTCTCGGATGGTTGCAACCTGTTATCTCAGGCACTAAGAGAAAGATCTTCACCCAGGACTTTACCGCCAGTGAACTCCAATTCTGTGAATTAACCCCCACTCTTCTGTTTAAATCCCAGTCATTGCTAAAGGAAAATAATATCCCACCTCCTCACCCCTTTTTGTATACCAAAGAATTTGCTTGGATAAGCCCAATCCTTTGATTTCATGTGGTGAAGAAGCAGAAAATATTCAAACTATATGTACTAATAAAAGTAGCCAGTTCTGGCTTCTTTTAGTTTACTTTAAGATCGAGCAAGTATCTGCAGATAAATTTTCCTTTATTCAACAAGGTCTTCACACAAATGGTAATAGCAGCTGTTTAAAAGTTTGGGGTTGTTTTGTATTTGGGGAGGTGGGGGTATCTAAAAAAAAAAAAAAAAAGAAAAAAAAAAAAAAAAAAGCTTTAATCGCGCTGGGTGCGGTTTTTAAAGTTTGTCTTGTCTTGTCTTCCGAAATTTCCCTTCTAAATTTTACTGTTCGGTTGTGCAGGAAAAAGGTTACCTCAGTTCTCACTCATTTGAAAAAATGAAAAAACCCAACAACACATAGATGATGGATGTAGCTACTATTTTGTTTGGTTTTGTTTTGTATGTTTTTTTTAATTTTTTTTTTATTTTGCATCAAGTGTTAGGTTAGAAGTGCATTTGGTGTGTAGGAGTGGAAGGACTGGAGGTTGTGATTATGTTTTCCACGTGTTGATTTCCAAACTGGGGGAAAAGCTACTGTGAGTGTTTAAACAAACAAACAAAAAATTACACTATAACAGAAGTGATTTTTAATTTTTTTTTTCCAATGTCAGTTTTTATCTTGCATGTACTGGAGTATTTATTTCATCTATTAAAATGTTATGTTTCTCAGATGGCTTTCTCTGAATCTCTTAATACTTGAATAATTGAACAACTAGGCCTGTTTGCATTGTATGTCATTTCCCCCAGGGAATGGGTGGTACAAATGGAACTGTAGTTCTAGACAGCAGCATACAGGCTTCAATTCAGTTCTTTTATTTTCATAAGTGCTGTCCCTCCGCCAGTACTACCCCTCCTCCTCAGGACACCTCTGCTAGAGATAGGCTGTGGTTGTATTTATGGAAGGCTAGTTGGGACCGCTCTGTTGCGGCAGCGGGGCATAGGCTGGCTTTGTTTGTCTTTATCAGCATTCTGTGTTATCTTTTGAGAATGCTTTGTATTTTAACTCTCGCAGATGTTGTGGGCCATCTGTGTTAAATCTGTTAGTTCCTATAGTAATTTAGTCTGGATTTCTTGAAAAACTTTACCTTGCTACGCAGCCCTGCGTGTTCCGTGTGTCTGGTGAGGGTTGTGAAGGTTTGCTGGAGTGGGCTCTTTGATTCCTCAGAGGTTTGTGTCGTTGCTCCTCAGTACAGATTTCTTGTCAAAGTAGTACAAGTTTGATGTAGATAACGGGAAAAGTTAGTTAACTTCTGAGGCCCAGTCCACCTCCAGTTGAACTCCTTGGGAACTGTGAGTGGACCTTGCGGTATACTGCATAATTGCAATGATGGGGTTTTTTCAGCCTGGTCTTTATGGACCTGTGGGATCTGTTGCTTTCCATACATTCCATGAAAGATAAATGGAAGAATGAGGCTTCTGTCAAGGAGGCTTTGTCTGCCCAGTTCCATTGTATAATTGGATTTTTTTTTTTAATAGGTCTGCAAATTGAACAATGTTGAAAGCTAGTGGAGAATGTACCCTAAAAATGTTGTTACTGTAGTTTAAACCTTTTCTGTACAAGTACTGTCCTATTTATACCTTGGCAGAGGTAAACCTTTTGGTTTTGGATAAAGGACAGTCCTGGAATAGCAAAAGGTCTGCCTTTTATAGCATTATTGTTTTTCATGCACGTGATGTTTTTACTTCATTTCAAAGGGGTGTGAAACATTACTGGGCAGTGGATGAATGCATCCTGTTGAAGGAGATGCAAGCCGAGCTTATATATCTATATCTTCAAGGTTAGAAAAAAAACCAGTTGCTTCATTTAAGTGCAGTGGACCCCAGTACTAAGTTTTATTTTTAAATGAAACTTTTCCGACTACAGTGAATTGTATGATTAGGACCTTTCTTCATGAAAAATCGGTTCCAAGTTACATTCCTCTGGGGTATGATTTTCTCGCTATGCTATCTCTGATGCAATATAAGCCTAGCAGTATATGCTGCAGAGGCGTGGATATCCGCATTTATGCGGTACAATATAAAAATCCTCTCACACTTTTTTTCAGAAATAAATAAATATATACAGACACTGTTCTGACTTTTGTCTTGGATGCCTCCACAGGTATTTCCTCAGAGGCTCTCTCAAGTGCATGCACACACGTTTTCCCATCTGGGTGGCAGGAACAGCTGTAGGACTCTGGAGGGATTCACAGGAGGCCAAGGCCATCTACAGTGGAGGTCCTGTGCCTCTGTAGTATTTGTGGTTTGTCTGCTCAACTCTCCTTTGTCTGTCCCTCCCTTGTAGCATGTCTCCATGGAAGCCGAGATACCATCCCAATCTACTCTCCCTTCTTTTCCACAGTTGCACTGAGGGGAAGGAGGAAAAAGGGGTTGTAGCCAACGTAATGCTTTCAGGATGTACAATCTTCTGTGGCTGAGACAGGAGGTGAGGAACTGGCTCCACCCTTCCTTTGCATAGATCCTAGATGGTGCGGAACTTCGTGTGGGACGTGCAGAGATGGTGCTGAGGAGGCTGCAGGGCAGTGTTGCTCAGGGATGGTATAGGTACTAGGGTGGCATCCTCAATCTCCAGTTCTTTTAAGTTAGTGTGACCTACATTTGTGAGGTCTGCTTCCAGATATAAACCAGAGGATTCTGAAGGGCAGCACTGCAGCATGTCTGACAAAAAAAAGTAATGTCCCACTGGCTCCTTTGATGTTTCTACTTGATAATTTTTGGTGCTGCTGAACTAATTAGATTCTTTTTGATTCATTTATACATGATTGAGGTTATATGGATCACAGTGCAGCTGTCTTACTACCTCTGCATATGAAAGGCAATATATTATTAATGATGATGGTGCCAGTTTTTGTTGTGGTAAGATTTTGTTTTAAGTGCTTTATTGCACTTTTAACAAGGATACTGCAGATTCTCCCCCACTTTCTGAATATATTTTTGAAGTGAAGTACGTGCATACATAAGTATGTATCTTTTTCCTTTTTTTTAACAATGCAGGAAAACAAATTGCTCTAGACCTCCCTTTGGCTTTTCAGGTGTGTGGGGTTTGGGGGGATTCGTTTTCAATAAAATAAAACGTGAAATGTTGCCAGGCCCTGATTTTAATGGACAGGCTGATTAAAAAAAACATATGTATACACAAGTAGCAAATTCATCAAAGTAACTTACTGTAACATTTTAAATTAACAGTAATTCTAACCCTTCAAAATGTTCAATTATTTCTTTCCAGAGTAGAACTTGCACAAAGGGAGCCATGTGCTCCCTGGCATCAGCTCAAGAGAGTATCTGTCAAAATCTGTGCTATTCATAAAATTCGCATAGCAAAGTTCAAAGAAAAGGCTTTTGATGCAAACAAGTACAACTGTTTTTATGCACTCTGAGTAAACGATTAACTGGAAAAAGTCTCTATGTACATAAGCTCGTTGTTGCATTTTTTGAGCTGAAAGAGTGTGGTTCCACTATAAAGCGTAGACATACATCTATTGTAAATGCTGTAGTGCCACATTTATAAAGACTTAATGTATATTGTGATAATTTATTTTGAATGTATTCCTGTAGAATATTAATTCTGATATAAGACATTATTTCAGTGGGTATATTCACATTGTTCATTTACTTTGTACTCTCTGGGACAGAAAAAATACATAATGAACTAGTTTTCAGGGTGCAGTTGCAGGCCACATCTAGGTAACTGATTATCACTTGGTGTCGTATTTTAGGCCCTTGTTGCCCAAATGTTTATGCCATTTAGGTCAACAGGTAAGGTCACTATTTCAACATAGGCTTAGAAAAGCATGAGCCGTGTTTTCTGATCTGTAACCTTGGTGATTTTGACAAAACAAAACTTAATATTTCAGAGTGCTTATATCACATGTGATCTACTTTAATAGTGCATTTAATAAAAGGGTTAGCTTACTTCTAAACATGTTATGCAATGCACATTTGTAGCCAAAAATAACACCATCCCCAGCAAAAGAGAATTAAGCTTATTTTTTAAATGTAAGAATTTTTTAATAGGGAAGCAGTTGTCATTTATGTATTGTCTCTGAATTTCATACTACCTTTTGGTTGCTGCTTTGTCATAGCAATGTTCAGTATCGATCTAATGCAGCAGCTGAATCTCCAGATTTCATATTGGACCAATGTTTTTCTCAGATTCTGAAAAAAAGTAAGTTCTGTAAGACAACCAGTAAACTAACAGCAAAATGCTATTGAAAAGCAAGTACTATCTAAGGGAACTTGGAAATGTAAATCCATGTTATTTTTCAAAACTAAGAAAAAAAAGACCATGGGTCAGATAATTCCCTTCACTTTTTACCACAGGAAATGATCAAAGTAGCAGAAAATCTGCTCTTTTTGGCCAAACTTCTGTCAGAGACAGAAGTGGTCGAGCCAACACATGGTGTATGCAGCCTTGCAGCAAGAGGGGATGTGGCTGATGGGAAAGGAGGTGGAACCAGGGAAAATCTGTAGGGTAATACCTCCTATTAAACCCACAGGAATTTTCCTATTCTAGATAAAACAGAGGCTGATCCAATAAAGCAAGTCTCAAACAACGCAACCTTTCTTTCTGGGCTGTTAGACACATGTGAATAAAGATGTGGGGCTAGGAGCATTTGGGATGCTCTGCATCGAGCAGCTGTATTGCTGTAGGGAACCAAGGGTCTCTGGGGTTGCCCAAAGATATGTTAGAAGCACAGGCAAAAATGTGTACCTGCCAGAGCAGTTTGGGAAATGAAGGGGTTGGTATTTTAAAATTTTTTTTTTTTTTTGTCTTTCTTCTCTATCAGGCTCTTTCTAGACTTTACAAGCAGAAGCAGATGGTAGGGACTAGTACATTTTACTTCTTTGTTTTTCCTGCCTGTGAAAGGTGCCAGATGGACAATGATAAAGATAGAACTCTGCCTGTAGTCCAGGAATGGCAAAAATGCAGAGCTTCAAGGCTGCCCTGTCCTCACAGGATCACCGTAACATGTTCTTTTTTGAGGCCCACTGGTTTTACTTTTTGACAAGAAACACTCAGAAAAATCTCAGTGGCAATTTGACAGGGGCATCAAGAGCATTAAAATATTTCATGTAGGGCACCAAACCACCACTGGGTTTGGATCATTCACCAATGTGTCAAAAAATACACAGGCTAGGTCTGAAGTGCAAGGCCAGATCCTTTGTGTGAATAACTTGGCACATTAAATATTGTGTACCCTGAGAGATGTTTATTTACTCGGGAATTAGGAATTATTAAAGTTTTTACGTAAGAGTAGTTCAATGGTATATTTAATTAACATAATTAGCAGCAGTATGCTGAACTGTTTTCTTAATTAAGATGGACATCTATGATCTATGGATATGAAGGGCCTAATCCATGACTCAGTGAAATCTGTGTAATTAAATAGTAATTATTTTTCAGAAATTGTTAAAAAAGTTTTGTTGGTTTTTTTTTTTGCACCGGAGTCCTTTGAACCTAAGGGTTTTTTTCATTTTGTTTTTTAAAACCACAGAGTGCATGATGCTATATTCCGACAAAGTCACAAGCAGCATTTTAAGATTAATGCAGAGATTCCTGGGGTCTTTTGTCAGCCTGCCAGACTCTTGTTCCTGTTCTAACTTAATTTTTCATAATTTCCTCTTATGTTAATAAAGGCTTCTTGTGGCTGTAAAAGTTGAAGTTGTCTTACTCCATAGACAGCCTGGTTCTCATGTAGATACTATTTAGATTATTTAGAAGTCCTGCTGGTTGCCAGATGGAGCTCTTTTGGGTTTTATGTTAAATACTTGGAAAGCTAAATAGCTTGATTTTTCTCTCCTCTCTCCCTTCCTCCCCCAACAAAATAAATAAATACTCAAAAAGTGATTACTAACAAGTTGCTTAACTTCAGTTTTAAAATCAAATTAGTTTGAGGTGAAGTAACTGCAAGTATGAGATACCTCAGAGTAGTTGGGTTTTGGCGGGGTTTGATTTACTTCCCAAGATTTTAAACCAACAGTTTTTCTCCAGGTTTGTTTGGGCAGCAGGAACCTGAACTTTGGTCTAAGGATAGAGAATCCTGAAAAGCGTAGAACGTGGCCCTGAATCCTGCAGTAGCATTTGTTACAGAATCCGGACTTCAGATGGAAACCCCAAGACGGTCTTAGACTGCAGTGGCTGTTAGGATTGCTGGAAATAACTTGAAGGGTGTGGTTCAGTGGTATGCTAGGCTGCTGAGAGCCGCTTGTATCCCTGAATGAGTTTAACCAGCCTTTGGATGATCTGGAGGCTCCGCAGTAGCTCCTGTGTCTCTCGCCTCCCTGCTCTGAACATTTAGGTGAGCCAGCGAGGAGAAATTTGACATCGGGTTCTCCAGTGCCAGCGTGGAGCCTTGAGGGTGTTTACAGATCATACCACTGGAACTGGGAGCCCATACGGATGCCAGGGTAGACTCATAATGGGGTGGTTTGAAACTGCTTTTATTCCCCTGACCTTTGGGGTGTTTGACTCTGAGCCTGTTCAGTCAGTTGAGTTCCCAGGAACTGCGTTGGTGCACAGAGCGTCTGCAGCAGAGCCAGGACAGGTCTGGTTCGCCTTTGTCTGGATTTTAGCAATTGTGAGGCTTCATTTGGTTGAAAATCTGGCAAACTGCTGAGTCTAGGAATGTTTCTCAAAAGACCAGTGCCTGCTGGGCACTGTGGCATTGAGGAACTGAAGGACCTTCTGTTTCATGCTCAATATATACAAAGTGTTCCATAAGTTCATGCAGAAGGGTGCTTGGGAAACACTGGAAGTCAGTCATAATTCTGTTGTCATCGATTGCCAAATGGCCAAGATAGTAAATTTGGCCTTTAAGGTTTTTAGAAACCTTAAAAACTTTAAAGTACAGAGTAAAAAAAAAAAAAAAAAAGCCATTTCCTAGTCAATTTTTCCAGTATGTATTGATTCTGTCTGGTTCACATTAAGTATAGGAAGTCTCTGGAATTGGTAGGCATGCTGTTCAGGTGTACTTTGGCCCCTGTTTGCATTCTGAACATGCACACTGTGGAAAAAAGTGAGAAAAGTCAGGTAGTTCTATATGTGCAGTGTGACAAATTACAGGCCCTGTAGCAGTTCTGAATTGGCATGCAGTTAATGTGCTGGTCTTATTTAAATGCTTCAATTTTAGTCGATGTTTAAAAATTTACTTTCTGTTTAAAAATTTAATATGGAATCAATCTGTTCTGGCAATGCTAGATTCATAGTTCAAAAACTTTATCCCTTTTTATCATCTTAAAAGTAGCCATTAGTCTGAAACTTTTCAATCTCTGGATCTGGCTTAAAAAATAAAAAGAAAATTTGAACCCTATATTTCAGTTTTAATATTTTTGAGATCTTTCAAGCTAATGGGTTGACCTATTTTTAAATTACAGAGCATGAAAAAGTAGTGGGTGTATTCTTTTTCATGTTGAACTGGGCTGTTGTTTCTCTGCTCATAAATAAAAACCCGCTTTTTAGAAATTCATGGCATTGGGAGAAAATCTATGAGCAAAGATATCTGCATGAGGTTTCCTTAATACTGACGACTGTAGGCATGAACTCATGCAGAATCTGTAATCTTGTCTTCTCTCATGACTGTCATGTCAGAGGAGTTTGTGCTAGCAGCCTGTAACTGGAGCTGGTAGTGTCTGAAGAGGCCCAAGAGCAGTTGAGGTGAGTGGTACAAGCTCCAGAGACACCAGTACTATCTGTGAAACTTCAGAGATATGTGCTGCTGGCTAGGGCACTGCAGCTTGTAATACTCTTAAAAAGTTATGGTGAAATATAGGACTGAAAAAATGCTATGAGCAAGAGATATTTGTTCCAAAGTGAGGGCCAAATTTATAGATTTAAAAAAAGCCCCAAAATTTATTCAGAACTGTAGGAGTATTTAGGGGCTTAATTCGTATTGATTTTCACTGGGAGCTATATGTCTGCTATATGTCTGGATGTTTTGTGGATTTGGTCACTTGTGATGAACTTTGAATGCCTGTGGTTTTAAAATTAATTATAAAATGTTGTGGTTGAGTTTTACTGAAACTCTATAAAGCTAGGAGATTTGCAGTTGAAGTATGAACATGGGCCATAATGCTGTTCTTACCAACCTGACCTTTTCGTATGGGTTAAAAGCTCTTGTTATCCTTTCATATACCCTGACTGGCAAGCAGCCAGAAACCCAACTCTGCTTCATTGGTCTCTTATGGTTGCCAGATGCCATCATGCATCTTGCCTTCACACCAGAATCACAAATTTCACCTCCCTCCCTCCACCCTCTGCTGCTGGTGCAACACCCAGATGTGGAATAGAGATCCCTTTGTACTCCATGTATGCTATCCTCAATACAGGCCATCTACATAAAGATAGTTCTTGATAGTTGACGTCCAGATCTCATTAGAAACATACTTGTTCTCTCTTCATGCAAACTCTAGCTACCTCAATGCCACATATGTCCTTTCAAAATGGGTCTTGAAGTGCTGCCTGTAATCTGTATTCCCTGAAACTGTGTTTCATGCACAATTTCTCAGAGTTCTAACGCTGTTCAGAAGAAAGGGTAATCTGACTTCAGGTATTTATGAGGTGTTTTTCAGTTGGGGAGGTTGCAAGTGAGCTGGATACCATGAGACGTAGGTTAGTGGCTAGTTTGAAGTTTTATCGGCTCTAGGTGCCAGTTTCCCAACAGAGTAGATTTGGGGCTTTATGTGGCATTTTCTTTCTTAATTAAACTCTTCTGCTATCACTGTGTATTGAGTTAATCCGCAACTCTGGATTCAATAACAGCTAGCATTTGGATTTACACTGCTCTGTAAAATCTATTGATGAATCTCCTGTAACTTTTCTATTTTGGACCTTGGTCCTTCTTCTAAAATTTCTTGTCTTGCCACAGTTTGGTTTTTTTTTTAATCAAAATTACCTTCATTTTCTCTCCAACTGGAAGCAAACAAACAAAACTCCAAAACTCCTAATTGGTGGGTTTATCCAGTTCCCTGCCTATCTGCCTTTTATGGACACTTTCAAGATAATTAGATGAAAAAGAGTTTATTTGAAAAATGATTTTACTCATAAATTTCAAAGTCATAGTCTGAAACTTGTGAGCATTTTGGTTTGTATGTGATTAAAACCACATCTGTTCATTGGGGTAGAACAGAGAAACACATGCTTTTCTTTCTTGATACATAAGATAACAAAAGGCCAAATGTTCTTCTTTGGTTCACTTACATGATTGTACCATAATACACAAAAATGCCTGGTTGCATCAATATTGCTCTTGTAGACACTGAGTATTTGATTACAGGCACAGCACTTTGCAGTCAACTTGTATTGGGGAAAAAAAATAAAATCTGTTGAAGGACCCTGTTAGTACATTATAACGTTCTGTATTATGTTTGGTTTTGTTTAAGACAAGAAAGCTCAAATCAGAATTCTGTGCCAATTCTTTATAAGATCCCAGTCATTTGGCAAAGGAATTGCATTAATTACATCGTGTTTTCTGTACTGTGTCATTACAGAAGAGAGAGCACATGCTGCACTTGTAAGGGGATGAAATAATTCACTCATCTTTGAAGCCTTTACTGTATTTTTCCCTTTCCCTTTGGAAATAATGGTGGTCTGGAGAAGTCTTCCCCTGGATAATAAATACGCTTTGCAAATGTACAGTGGTGCTCAGAAGCTGGAGTAAACAGACTTTTAAGAACTAGTAAATCTTATCTGATAGAAACATGATTAAAAATGTCAAAGTACTTAATCCAAGCTTTTCCCCAAAGTATTGTTTTAGCTATAGTTTTACCTGGTTTTGGTATTACATTCATTTAATATTACTGTTGGACATTACCCCATATGAGATGACTTTGTAAGATGGACTGATTTCACTTACATACAGAAGGTGCAGTTGCTGACTGGTTTTGGATCCTTTTTAAGGCTGTGATCTGCGATATGTTGCATATCCTTTCTTGTAAGATTGCGTTTTACCGAAGTGATCTGGAGTTCACCACAAATTACTAGCATCCAGGGAAAATGACTCCCTTGAAGAGAATAAAGCATAAAGAATGTTCAGATTATGTCTGTAGGGAAATTCTGTTAGACAGACAACTCTTGATAACTTTGTCTGAACTAGCCCTTCTTCCTCAAAAATATCAAAATTAATGAGAGTATTTAAAGAATTTCAGCTGACAAAAAAAATTACAACGTGCTTGATGTCCTTTGTGTTTTGCTTCATAGTTCATAGTCTATCCATGTAAAACTAACAGCTTAAAAGTATTCTTATACCAAAAAATAGTTTGGGTTTTTTTTTGTTTGTTTTTTTTGTTTGTTTGTTTGTTTTTTTAAATCAGAGGGGAGAAAAGACCATGAAAGCTTCTGTTTCGGTTTTCAGAAGTGGGCTGCAAATCAATCAATATCCCATGTGCTTATTCGATGTTGTGTAACTAAGTTACTCCATTGCTTATTGCACTCTAAAATACCTTTTTACTGTTGATTTCCATTGACATCCTACAGTTTCATTTTAGAAAAGCATTCAGCTTGTTTATGTGCTTCAGTCATATCGACTGTATACTAACTCTTCCTGGAATTAAATAATCTTGTTTAATGACAGACCAAAACAGTATTAAATTTATTTCTAAGGGGAAAAGGTAGTGCTCTGTGTAAGTCAGAATGATGATAAATTCAACCTAGTAATTTTAAGGGCTGTTTCATTTGTAGTAGTGTGTTTGAGAACCCCTGCAAGCCTGAAAGCATGTTATTTTCAAGCTGCTTAATTTTATCGCCATGCCAGAGAGTACAGAATTACTCTCCTAGACCAGGTTATTTGGGAATTAAAGCCTTTTGGAATATGCTTGGCAGAAATAATCCTAGTTAGATCTGGTTTGCAGGGTGAGTCCTACCTGCAGATACGAAACCAGGATGTACAGGTTCAGCGTGTTGTGAGTGGGGGTTGTTGCTAGTTAAGAACAGCATTGCCGAGATTGGGGTATCTGGGATTTTTCAAAGAAACAAAGATTCTTATTTTTTATAAGCAGCCTGTTGAATTTGCTTTTGTGGGTTAGAGCCCCAGAAGCTTTTATGGTAATCTCATGTCTCTTTAGTTCTTCTCAAATAATTCCATAGTTATTTACTTTTGTATTTGCTAAATACACAAGTACCATGTACAAATATAACCCATTGATGTTCATAGCAAATCAGCTCCTGTTTTCAGTGGGGATAGAATTAATATCGTGATTCTATTCAATGGTTAAATTATTTGTCTCTAGCATCCTACCTGTATTGTTTGTTACTCTTGATGAATGAACTCTGAAAACAATCTCAATAAATGCTGTAGCCATAGGGATTCCTTCACGCAGGTTAAGAATCAAGTGTGATAGATGCAGGTATGAGGTATACAAGTATAAACACAAGCACACAAAGAGGACTTGACCTTTCTTCCCCACACGCTTCTCTACAAAACAGTATGTTTCTTGCCTTCAAAGAATAATTACTGTTGGAAAGACCAATTCTGCTGTAAAGGGATTTAACCATTAAACAGTGGCCCTGGATAGACAGCAGATCTATGAAATTACTACTAAATACTTATTAAATACTAAGTACTTACTAAATAGCTAAAAATCTGCATCAGAATTAGCAGCTAGTTGAGAACTTCTGCTCATAAGCAGGAATCTACATGGAAATGTAAATAAATGCAAGGTAAATGCTTGTCATCATCATGCCTTGCCAGTGGTTTTGGGTCTCTGTGTAAGGACTAGGGAAGAAGGTGGAAACCTGTTCAGTCAAAAAGAATAGGTCACTTCTCAGGAAAAATAAAAAGCTTTTCCAGAGGTAGTCTGGGTTAATCAGATACACAGGGAGATGCAGGGCTCTGATAATTAAGGGATTTGTAGAGCACTGTGAGTCACAGTACCTGTTAAGGGCACTTGAGCCAAGTCTACTTACAGTGAACCTTTCTTCTTCATCAGAATGATGAATCAGCTTTATTATCTGCCCCTAGGCTCTTACATATCTTCACCTTTCCATATGTGGAGGGCAGTGCCTTTTAAAAACAGGGATAAAACATAATGCACTTCTTTTTCTTGAAGCATGTTCCACCAGTCGTCGGTTTCCTGTTGCTGCACTGATGTGAGCATGGCACTATGTAACGTGTGATGCTTTACTTTTGTCTTGCTTTTTGCATTGTCACTCACATATTCCTTAGTGTACATCATCAAACTAGGAGCCATTCCTCACCTCTGTTTCTCCTCTATTGCTTCCAAAAATCTCTTGTGCTGACTTAAGACACCAGCTGGAACTGCAACATCACTCCATTTTAAGCTCTGAATTGTGTTAGCCATTACATTGGTTCCACATGCTGCTTGGGTGGAGACATCAGTTTCAATTCCCAACACGGCCAGTCGGGCCAGGAATTGCAGCTCTGGGTAAGTGGTGGTGACTTTTTAATTCGTGATTATATTATGTTAGGAAAAAAAAAGGATTGTTCCCAGAGCAATTTACCAAGAGGGGAAAAGTGGAAGTACTGTTCAAGGATGACCTTCCACCCCAGTGATCTATTTGGCTGGTGTCTGTTATTGCTCAGCTTCTCCGTCATGGGTTTTGCAGTAGTCTAGTGCTTTGTCATCGCTACTAAGTGGAAAACTCCTGAGCTCACTAAGCAGTGTGTGAGGGGTTTGGGTAATGGCAGATGGATTTATGAATGCGACTGCAGAACAAAGTATTCTTTAAGGTTACCTGGAATAAACATGAGTCCTATTTGAGCAGACTAAATGCATTGATTATAAAAACTTCCTCAGTCTAAGGTGCTATTCCTGAGCCCAAGATCCTGAGATAGAAGGAAAGACAAAAAAGGGAATTACTTTGCACCGCTCCAGCATGGGAGCAGGAGGAGTGTTGTTGCGATTGTCTCCAAGAGAGAGGCAGTGCTGTAATCCTGTTTCATTTTCATACACAGAACTTGAAAAGATTTTTCCTAGAAATGCGTAATGGGACTGTCAGAAAACAGACCACTCCCCTTCCCAGTAGTTTCCTGCTGAAGTCATTTAAGGCCTCTCACAGCTTTCATCTGTGTAGGCACTGAGAACTCATGGGCCAAGATTTTTTTTTTTTTTTTTTTAATGGAATACAAGTGAAAATGAAGCACTTTTAAAAATGTCATTAGGAAAGTTGGAAGTTTCTTGGCATGTGAGGCTGGCTCACCACTTAATCAGTTTCTCATTTCCCTTCTGTTTCTGTCAGCTCCAGTGAAGTGGATCTAGGTGTTTTTCTTGTTTTAGGTATTGCTAAAAGCATGTATAGGAGCTGCCCAAAGGGGCGGAGAGAGAAGTTGTTCCTTACTTCACTTCTAGGACTGTCTGTTCAGGGCTTTACACAGGAGGTGACTTGGAAAGGCTTGTGAATTCCATTTACTCTGCACTCAGACTTGACGATTGCAGTAGACTGAACACACAAAACCTGCTCTGCAGGCTACAGCCCTAGTGTAGTAGCTATTTAAAAAAAAAAAAAATTCCCTTTGTAGAGCTGGCAGAGAACCTGCATTCACAAAGATGGGAAATTTTGTTGGTATATAACACGAATGTTTAACACAAATGAGCAAGGCAACGTGCTTTTAAAAGAAGACAGTGCTACCCTAAATAAATGGATGCTACTCAGCCTGCATTTTCTGGTTGGATTGAATTCAAGCCTCCCATTCTGAAACGGATAGCTTTTTTGGATTGCATTCACTTGTGTCTCAGACAAATCTGTAGTGTGGATTTGTTCCTTAGATGAATGATACGCATTTCATCCGGTTTCTTTCAAGTTGAACTCTGCCTGGCACAGGAATGATGTATGTTTTTTTCTTTCTCCTTCTGTCTAGAAGACCATGTTGTACTGTGAAAGATGAACTTCATTCCCAAGACAGATGAACTGCATTCAGAGGTGGACTTACGGATACATGTTTGTAATGCTACAGCAGTGCTGTAGGCATCTCAGACAGACATATATTGTGGTAGTATTGAGCCTTAGTCACATTCCATGTATCAGCCTTTTATAAAGCTTTAATTGGAAGTTAAATGTCCTTAAAGCCTAGACAAGTCTTCTATAGAGGGAGTGAATTTTCCTGTTTTCATTTACAATTAGTCTTTGGGGGTAGTGATGTATATACAGGTGTTTCAGCCTTAAAAGCATGATGAACTTCATGAAGCTAGCTATCTGTTATACATTACATATGCATGTAAGCAAAGAAAATGCTAGTATTTAAGTAGACTTCCAGCATGCTATGAATGCAATCCACTATATCAATATGACATTTGAAGGGTATATTTGAATTTACTAGGAAATTGCACAAGCCTGATGTGTAATTTTTTTGGACTGTTCTTGATCCAGGGAATCTTGGTAAGTTGAGTACAGCCTAAAGAACAACTTTATGACTGGTTTGAATTAAACTCTAATTCAGGTCTCATAATCAAATTTGGGACTGATGAGCTAACTGGCATACTTGGAGAGAACTTGCGTTTGCTTGAAGCGTCTAACCCTTATCCTGCAGTGCTAGCAGGCAGTACCTGTCACCTCCCCATGTTTCCTCTGCCCTTGTGATGAGACCATATGTTTGAGACTAGACAGACAAGACATCCTGTGGCCTTTTTGTTAAGGGCTGACCTGCCATGATGCAAGGACACTTTTAGACAGTCTGGATGCAGGTAGGTTGTCTGCAAGGGGCACCTGGAAAGGTGAAGCTGGTTTGTGTTTCAAAACCTGTTTCTAGGAGTGGCTGTCTCAGGTACATTTTAAACAAACCTCCAGGGCTTATAGCTATGTGTCCTGACCCTAAACTGTGACGCTATGGTCCCATATGTGCTGAAAACTTACCCAGCCTTTCCTAAGGCTTTAGACCCTTACCTACTCACTAAAGCATTTTTGTTTGTCTGTCTTGTTACTGCCATTCTTCTTGTTGCTTAACTACAGCGTCGACAGAAGTTCTTGTCATACCGAAAACAAGATTTGAACTGAATCCAAAGGCTGTGGAGTCAGTACAGCTGTGTGGTGGGGAGGAGCTGGTATGTGCTTTTAAAGATTTGAAACTATTAAGCATATATTCAAGGAAATGATATCTAAACTCCTTTCATTTCTGGTGGTAACTGATGATTTTCACCAAGTACAGCTTTGATTCTTACTATGAATTTGTTATCAAGGGTCTAAGACTAGCCAACCCTGCTTTTGTGAGTTAGCAATGGTTAATTAGAGATGTCTGGTCTATTTTACTGTGATGCATACATACATTAGTATACACTGATAACGGGAAGCATGTCATTCAGAAGCCATTCTGCCAATATCTCGTTATCTGCTGTTTAGCTCTTTGTGTAACAGATGGCACCAGTCACCACAAGTCACCGGTGGTGACCTAATGACCAGTCACCACTAGTCACCACCTAGCCTTGGTGCAGCAGCATTTCTCTACAGAATCCCTTTCTCTGTGTGAGAGCCCTTCTAAGAATCAGCAGCACACAGCTGGCTGAGTATCTGAGGCATGCAATGTACAGAGGTGGTAAAAACCTATGCAAGCAGTATAAGCCTTACTTCCTAACAATAAATCAGTTAGAGTTGCTGGCAGAAAGTGATAAGCGTGTCAGTGGCTGTTTAGCTTAGGGAAGGATAGGGTGTGTTCATTGAGGGGGATAGTGTTTGTTTAGGTTTTCCCTCTTGGGACTAGTTGAGTATTTCAAACATGTTTGAGAACTTTTTTTTTTACCCCAGTGAGCTAGGATGTGAGCTGGACAGTGTGTATGGATCTGAGAAAGTAAGACTTAACAATGCTTCAGAAAAAGTCACCGCATGTCCTTTAATGCCAGACTTGTTTCTGGGTGCCTGTATAGACTCTCTGTTTGCTGACTTTTCGTTCAGCTTAAAATAAAAAAAAGATGCCTGTTTCAGCCTGTTGGGGCTGACAAAATACGAAAGATAAACAAAACCATAGAGTAAAATGCAGCTGAAAGCAGTCCTATACGGAGAGACCCTGTGTGTGCTGTATCAGAGGGAACAGCTGGGATCTGCTACTGACAACACTACTGAACCCATGGTTTTTTCCATCTGACTGTATGCTTAGTGTGCATGCCCTGTCCAGCAAAATGGAGAGCTGATACTTGTCTCCTTTTTATTCACTGTCTGTGGAAAGGTTATTTGGAGCAGCATTGTCTGAGTCACTTTGTCACAAGCTAATTCAAAAGGCATATGCTGTATGTAAAACTGCTCCAAGAAGATGAGAAGCAGCCACAAAGGGACATACTCATACAAATCATTATTCAGAGATCTTGAAACATAAAAACTCATAGCTCTGAAAGAAAAGGCCAGGACCCTGGAAATAATTGGCCAGGGTAATGGAAATTGTTAAAAGAATGAATGGGAGCAGCCACAGCCATTGCCAAAATCATTACGGTCATCAAGCTGAAAAATGAGCCTGGCAGCAGCAATACACGGAGATGGCCAAACAACATTATTGGTAATCCATCCATTTGCCTGATTGGAATCTCATCCACCCAGCAGCTCAGGGAGAGACTCCAGAGTAATCCCAAAGGGGCTCCCAGAATCACAGGAACTGAGCTCCTCCTGGTCTCTGAGGAGGACTCAACCTCCTTAGCAGTTAGACAACTACTGATGAAGCCTCAGGTTCAGTGGAACCCTACGTACAAACACTGCACTGTGGTGGTAACAACAGGTTATTTTTCAGCACTGCAGATCATGTATTCCATGGGGCTGGGCTTAAATGCTGTGTATGCTGCCAGTGTGGCTAAATGCCTGGCAGCAATTAAGGACCCCAGGAGGTGTCTCTGAAAACTGATGTACAGGCTTGTGTAGCTCATCCTGCAACATAACTTTTCCCATCAGAATATGATTGCTGTAATATGGAAGGGAGCTTTGCTCTACAGGTGCTAAGAACCCTTATCTCTCAAGTGACCTGACTAATATAATTAAACTAAGAGGAATTTGGCCTAACATTGTCTCTACCTTGGATTCTGCCATTCTCTTTCAGACCTGGAGAAAGGACTTTGAGCCCAAAAGCCTACCCCTTCTTACCATTTATATTAATTAACCTAATTAAAAATTTATGTTCATGTTCTCTTCATACAAAATCTGCTTCTTTCTTGCTACAATACAATTATTAGTTCCATCCCGGAATGATAGGTATGTGTGTAAATCAGAATAAAGGGATCTGGACTGAACTGTTAACTGAGTTAAAATCCCCAAATCCAGAGCTGCTGTGCATCGGTGTAAGAGCTCTTAGCCAGCTGACTGAAGAAGAAATCCCCTCCCCAGGAACTGAGAGCATTAGAATTGGGAGCCTGAAGTCACTGTCACACAGAGGATATGGGAGCACACAGAGCATGAGTCCTTTCTCTTAAGTCAGTCCATGGCTACAGCTGGAATGGAATTAGCAGCTTTTTGTGACCAGCTCTGCTCCTCAGACCAGCAACAGGAGCAGTGCCTGGATCCTGTGGTGTAGAAGCAAACCTAGTTCTGCTTCCCACTTAGAACTCAAGGAGATTGAAAGGGGTCCTGGAGTCATAATACAAAAAATCACAGGTTCATACTGACATAAGTTTCTGAGTTCTTTTTCTGAAAGTTGTCATTCATGTGGCACTATTTTTCAATAGTTAAAAGTCAAACACAAGTGGTTACCATAATATTAAGTTATCCTCTCCACAATTTACCAGTCCTCTTAAAGAGACAACTTCTCCATAAAGCATCAGCTTTATTTTTAGACAAAACTGTGGCTATTTAATGTCCACCTCATTTTAAAACTACTAGCAAGGTAGAACCAATAGACACTGACATTACAACAAAACTCACTTGTTTTCTTTATTTGCAACCTTTTCTGTGATACTAATATTGCAATATTATTTCTTATTAACACAGGCCAGCATCCTGATAACCAACTGTAAAGACTTGATGTGGTAACAATAACACTTAAATAGTCAAAACTGTCCTAGATGTCCTTTTCCAGTACATCAGCACTATAAAATGAGACGTGTTAGCAAAGTAAAGGTGCCATCGACTATTCGCTGCTTCTCCTATTTAAGTAAACCTTTAAAAGACAAACCTCCCTTTCTGTATGGAACTGAAATGTACTACAGAATGATTCACAGCAAATAAATAAATGCTTTGCAGTTGTAACTATTCCCTATTGAGTTGAAGGGGTATTATGCTGTTTTAATCTCATCAGTTCCAGAAAGCATGCATAAATGAAAAGAAGTGATTTTAACGCTTTAGGAGGGGGAACTGCAGCCTGCACAGAGCATCCAGCCAAAGGCACAGGAATAATTTTATGATGACTGAACTCAAATCTATGACACTTTACATCTTCGCTACAATTAATTTAATTTCCCTGCTTCATTCCTGAAAAATTAACCTAGCATGATAACTCTCATGCATTTCATTTGTCTGCGGTTTCCACAGTATTTGCCGCTGAAGAACTTGAAACACGTAACCCTTTTCCAGTTTAATCTGATTGCCACTAGGGCTTCTACCCATCTTTACAGGGAAATTCAACTTCTACTCCCATCTGCAACACCAATCCACCTTAAAGGGTATCAAATGAACGTACGCAACAGAACTTTTGAAATGGTCATTTTGAGCACAAATGCATGCACAGGAATACACTCCCCACCTAGTGCTGAAACACAGCCTCCTCTTTGGTGAGCCGCACAAGTGGTATGACAGCTCGTAGCAATGCTAAATAATCATATACTTAGCCTAGAGCAAAAATAGAAGCAGTGGGAATATACAACATTTGAATCAGCATTGGTTGGGAAAAGATTTCTCTTGTGACATAGAAAGCTCATTGACTGCAAATATCCAGAACTTTGATAGTGCTGTTACTTAAAGCTGGTAAATTCAGCAAAAATTACTTCAGAACTGTGATTAGGACAGAGGTTTTGTTAGCAGCTGGAGTGAGCTGGCCACATGAGAATGACCACTGTACCTGCTGGTAGTACTTGTGCACTTCTGGGAAGATTTCTTTTCATAAACATCAAACTGCTGCTCTGTGAAAATTTTTCATGTGTACAACAGGAAGCTCCAGTCCTGCAAAATATATATATTCTGATGAGATTGCAGTCTAAGATAGTGCAACAGTCACAACACTAATTTGTCACATACAGTTTCCATGTTCTGCCTGAATGAATCTCTAGACTCAGCTCTGTAATGAAAACACTTCTTTTGAGGTCTGAATTTGTTCTTTCATTGCATTCGTTAGTATTTCTGAAGAGGTGAAGTCTGATACTCCTGTTCATCTGGAATAGCATCTAATTTCCACAAATGTCCTACTGATTTGAGCAGGATCATTTGGTATTAGACATACCACGTAGATGTTACAGTTAACATTTCTGAGGTTTGTCTGCGCTGACAAACAATGCTGCCAAGGACTTAGCTCATTAAAACAGTGGTGAAAAGCAAGTCTAGGTAAGACTTCAATGCATTTAAGTTTTTCAGTATGCTTAAATAACAAGAACAACAACAAAAAGAGTCAATTTTCCTGTATTATTGTTAATAACACAAAGGTATATTTCTAACACTATTTAAAGTTCAGTTTTTCATTGGATTTGAGATCTATGGAAAGTCTTTCCTTAGTGAGGAGGAACAAACAAAAAAAATCCCTGTTTTCCCAGTGATGCTCATTACTGATGCAGACTGGCTGATAAATTGCCACTGCACTGCAGAAAGTCATACAAACCTAAAGCCCTCATGTACTAGAAATTTAGAAACAATTTAGCAAGCAAAATATGAAGTTCACATAGCTAAGAACACAGTAGGCACCCAAAAAATGGAAAGATCTTGTCAGCTTGAGTTTTTTTTTTTTAAATATAATTTAAGAACATTGTCTTGAAATCTTTATATATACTGCCAGATTATCTGAATTCAGTTCTACCACCATAGCTGCCTTCTGCTTGGAAAAAATACATGTTAAACCACTGTAATTATCTACTTCAGATCAAACTGCTTAAAATTTAAGTCTATAATTAAAAAAAAAACCCCAAACAACCAAAAACAAAGGAAAAAAAATGTTAAAAGGTCTAAACAGATCAGTTTTCATAATAGCCAATTGTTCACTAGTAAATATGCTCCACCTCTCTACTAGGAAGCAGTAAATGAATTCTTGATGAATTCTTGCATTTCTCTAAGTCTGATCCCAGTCCTTCTGAAGCGAATGGAGAGATTTATATTAAGACAGTTTATGAGAACTTTTTTTTTTTTCACATGTGTTTGTCTCACTGAGATGAGTGCGTATTTCATATTGTTATTTCAGGACTAACAATCTCAACTCTACAGTCTGTAAAGTGTTGGGTTTTTTCTTGAAACTGAGATATTATGTTAAAGAGAGTGCTGTTGGATAGCAACAGAGATGTGTTACTGGTCCATGGCAAGATGCCAAATCGTATCGATTCTATGAATATATTTTCAATAAATTATGAGAAAACAAATCATACTGACCTCAAAAAATGTCCTTAGGTGACACCAATAATGAAGGAGTGTCACTTTTGACAGGCAATTCTTGCTCTTGCAGGTGTGCTCTCACAAGGCTGGGAAAGTCTTTATTTTTTGGGGTTTCCATGGTAATGTTGGCAGTACTAAATGGAAACAAAAACATTTAAAAGGAGATGTTAAAAAACAACATGATTCAAATGTGACTGAAGTTTGTATTTTTCTATGAGTAGAAAGCAGAAATGTTATTGAATAAAAATTCTATCTAAATTAAATCCAAAGACACATTCAGGCACATTTTTTAAAACTGTTGTGGGTTTGGCATCATAAAAAAACCACTTTAAGGAAGGCCTTTTAAGAATCGGCAAATAAAAAAGTTACTTCTTTCATGTTTTGTTTTCTGAAATAGACAGACATTTTCTGCAACTTGAATTTCCATATGATCAAAATAATCTTTTCAGGAGTGAAAATGGATGCTGCCAAAACTACAGAACACAAAAACCCAGCCAGGTTTCAGTTATTTTAGAAATTTGCCTTTAAACAATTTGAATGCTTAAAATGAAACTTATGCCACCACCTTAGAAAAGAAGGGAGCAACACTGAAGGGAGATTTTTAAGTTTACTTTTTCTGTCCTGAAAATGGAATCCTGTAGGAAACTCTGCACCTGCATTGCAGCAGGACAGTGAGCTTCAGTGAGCGCTCCTTGCCAGCCTCCAGCAAAGGAGGGCACAGGTGCCCATGGTGGCCACCACAATGCAGCCCTCATTAGATGTTTCAGGAGAAACTGGCCTCTGGAGCTGTGACCAGCCTTAAGGCACTGGCCAGTTTTGTACAGTCTGGTGAAGGGCAAGGGCCAAGATGACTGAGACAAGGGTTCAAACATGTGGGCAGCCCTGGCACTGCATTAATAAACCCGTGAAGGTGGCACAGATCCCCAGAAACCTCAGGAAAAGGGAAGGGGAAGCCACCTCCTTTCTGCTCTTGGGTAGGAAAATGTCACATGTGCCTTTCTCTTTGCTTGCTTTTGCTTCAAATGGAGCATGAGCCATCAGATGGCCCAATGCTCAGGCAGTTTCAGGAACCTGCTGGCAGTGCTATTTATATACCATGGTTGAAAAATAGCACTTGAAAGTGCCTCTGCTGTAAGGTCCTGCTTGAAAAAAACACAATTCCTCATCTGTGAAAACTTCCCAAAATTGCTTTCCCCAGTGGAGAAGCCGGATATATATTTGTTGAATCAGGCTCTTAATTAGGTAGGATACAAAGGGCTTTCTGCCCCCATGATACTTCCTGCTCAACAACAGTATCCCTCCGCTCTCTGCTAACCTTGCTAATATCTGGTGGGTGAATTTTTTGTTGTTGTTATTTATTTCCACAAAGATACTGTAGCAATCAGCAACTGATCCCCTTTCTCTCTGCCTCCTCCTTTTAATTTCAATTATTTTATTTTTTTCAGGTCAAATTTCTTCCCACTTACTTGGGCTGGTCTGTTCATTAAAACAAGTTCTTCAAATGACCCCCAATCATTTGCCCTTCCTGTCCATTCTTGGTCATGCCAAAACTGTTAGTTCACAACAGGAAACCAATAGCTTGTGCTATCAGGAGACATTTCCTTCACAGCACAAAACGTCTGAATAATAATTTCAAGCAAGGCTTCACCCATTTCCTGTGAAAGGAGGGAAGTTTGCCTATCCCAGTCCCTCAGAGCTCTTTGTTTCCATCCCTTCGTGACGTAATGCTCTCTGCATTGGGAAGATGGATCATTTTCCCTTAAAAGCACTAAATTCAATATCCTGTGTAAAGTTTTGATAGTGCTCTTCAGCAACGAAACATGTAACATTTGCAAATAATAAAAAGTTATGCTCTGGTTTATACTTGTGGTGTCTCTCTCAAAAAAGAAACTAAACTTTCGGTGTCTGGAAAATAACTATAGTGAAAACATGAAGGCTAAAGACAGGTCCATTAAATGTTGTACTTGCAGGCTATTTAGCACTACAGCTCTAACTATGGCCTATCTTCCCAGCAGATAGGAGAGCCCACGTGGTGTCAGCTCTTGCTGAGCACCAGCATGCCCCACACTGAATTGTGGCACTGGATTTTACAGGAATACTGCAGATGGATAAACTCTCTTGGGCACTGACTCAACACACCAGTTAAGCACACACTTACCTTCATCCCTATATAGCAAAACATTTACTTCAGCAAATACTGAATAATGACTGACTTTAAGTGGTATGACACATAAAATCCTTAACATAATGACAACGCTAATTTGTTAAAAATGGAATTATCAAGCAATACACGCTACTTTTTCAGTGCTGGAACATTTAGGAATATTTAGGATGCATAATTTTAGACAAAAAATGTGGTAAGCTATCCTTTATCCTAACAAAGCAGGCATAGAAATTGCTAGGTATTAGCTGCTTTTTTTTTTCCACTGACCCCTACTGTGGTGTTTCTTAGTGTATTTTGTTAAATGATGCAACCTGGAATAAATCTATGTGTTTTATTTAATTTTCTACAGTTGCTGCTTTTTTAACAAGCTTAGTAAGGGCTTGTGAATATGTTATATTTTTTTTATCACCTGTTGTAGGAAGCAAGACAGTGCAAAAGGAGAATTTGCCAAAGACTTTGAGGACCTTAAAAACAGCTCATTACAATTGTTATTATAGTTCAGTCTTAATTACATCATTTGCTGTCACACAAAAAGCATAATAAATCTTTCTATTATTCTGAAGACAATAAATTTTTTATTATACTTGTGGCCTCTGTATGTTTGTCATTTTAAATGTTTGAGTCAACATGAGATACTACATCTCATATTCCCAATTCACTCATCCCAATCAAGAGACCCAGCAGAGTCAACTTAACTTGATTCTTCTCTCCTTTAACAGGTTTCTTTCCTGCTGTCTGCCTCCTCATCTGAGATGCCCAGGTAGCAGGCACCTTCCTTCACACAGATTCTAGCCATGTTTGTGCTAGATAAATAACCATTTTAACACCTCTCCACTAGGATCTGTGTTTAAGAATAGGAGCTTTGTGTTTCAACATCTCTTGCTTGAAAGGCAGGAATGTGGTTTCCTTGCTGAAGGTTGGCAGGACCTTTGCATTTTATGTTTTCCAGTCCATTTCTAGAAGTACATTTGCCAGTTACAGTCCCAAGCAGTGGAGAGTCTCTGCAAAAGACAGATTTCACCCACCCTTATGACTTTCAGTCCTCCCTTTCCCCATCAGTGACTGTAAGATGTGAGACAATGTCAGTTTCTTTACATTTATTTCAGAGGAACTGTAAAAATGAGCATTGTTTCACTTCGGTTGGGGCTGAGGAGAGTGCTTCCCCCTCAGTGTCTTTCACAGATCAGAAAAATCTTTCTGAAGAAAAAACCCCAAATCTGTAAAATATCATTCATAGTATTGTTTTGGTCAAAAGAGACCTTGAAGACCGTCAAGTCCAACTGTTAGCCCAGCACTACCAAGTCAGTCCTTATAATTGTTCAACTTTAAACTGGGACATCATGTTGAAAACCTTTCCAGGTGATACCCCAAGGCCATTGTTCCATCTTGCTTGTCTTTTTTCCCATTCTCAATTTTGAATTCCCTTTCATCTGGGCATTTTAGTCTATGACTAAGTTCCATTTAATTGTGTAACAAAACCCCAGCTGGTTATTCATTCAATGATTTGTAATACCAAATCTGGAAACCCTTACTTATTCTGGCCATCTGTCTCCAAAGCAGAACAACAGGTGAGCTGGAGGATGTTCTGAGAAAAGCAATGCAAAGAATTAACACCCAAAGAAATCAGCTATTTTAAGATTGGACATGCTGAATATCAGTGGCACAGAGTCGAGCTGGAGGCCTGTGGCCAGTGGTGTTCCCCAGGGATCAGCACTGGGTCCAGTTTTGTTCAGTATCTTCATCAACAACCTGGACAAGGGGATATAGCAAGTTTGCTGATGATAAGAAACTGAGAGGGTTGGCTGACACACCAGAAGACTCTGCTGCTATCCATCGTGATCTGGACAGGCTGGAGAGCTGGGCAAAGGTGAACCTCATGAGGTTCAATAAGGACAAACGTACAGTCCTGCATCTGGGGCGGAATAACACCAAGCACCAGTACAGGTTAGAGGTAGCCCTGCTGGAAAGCAGCACCACAGAGAAAGGCCTTGGAGTCCTAGTGGACAGCAAGTTGTCCATGGGACAGCAATGTGCTCTTGTGGCCAGAAAGGCCAATGGCACTCATTATGAAAACTGTATCCAGCAGGTGTAGGGAGGTTCTCCTCCCCCTCTACTGTGCCCTAGATAGATCACATCTGTGTCCAGTTTCGGGCTTCCCAATTTAAGAGAGACAGGGATCTACTGTAAAGAGTCCAACAGAGAGCTACGAGGATGATTAAAGGACTTGAGCTTCTCCCCTATGAAGAAGGACTGAGAGAACTGTGACTGTTTAGTCTTGAGAGGAGAAGACTTATTCATGTCTACAAATATCTGAAGGGTGGGTGTCAAATGGAAAGAGCCAATCTCTTTTCTGTAGTGCCCAACAACAGGACAAGGAACAACGGGTATAAACTTGAGCATAGAAAGTTCCACCTCATAATGAGGAACTTCTTCACTGTGACAGTGACAGAGCACTGGAACAGGCTGCCTAGAAAGGTTGTGGAGTTCTCTAGAGACTTTCAAAACCCATCTGGATGCATTCCTGTGTGACATGCCCTAGGTGATCCTGCTTTGTCAGGGGGTTTGGACTTGATGATCTCTAGAGGTCCCTTCCAGCCCCTAACATTCTATGATTCTATGAATAAGCCCAGTGGTGCCTAATAGCAAGAAAAGCTAGTGACAGTGTTATTCTGCTGGCTATTAGAGAAATGCAAATGCCAAGGTATAAACATGCATACTTAAGAAAAAAAAATTCAGGCCAGTCATCAGAGAAAGCTTCCTGTTAATCCCATGTTTTAATATCACAGAAAGGTCTTTTATAGCAGCTGTGGGAACACAATGTCCTTTTCAGCTTGTAAAACTACATTTGCAAAACATTCTGAAAAGGTCTGTGGGTAATACCACAAACTGTCAAGAAGTGACATCTAAGTCCCCTTCTTCCTATTATTAACTTGTTTAATAGTGTATAGGCTTCAGTGAACTTCACTACAAATCCCATGAGAATGGGAGTTTGAGCAGAGTATTTATATTTTGCTGTGGAATGGATCACAGAACTCTGTCCATCTGTGAAAATACACAAATAAATCATGTTGAAACCTAATTCTCCAGTTGATGAGCTGAGACTCAGAAAAATTAGGAAACCTGGTGAAGGCCACACAGGAGTGAATGACATAGAAGAGGCTGAGGTAGCATGGTCTGTTAGCCATTACAGAGGCTATGATGGCACGTACCAGCTTCTGTGACACATCACACTGTGCTAGTGTGCAGATGGTCCTAGACTTCTCCATATTGTAGATACCAAAATTGGCAGAGAAGTCTAATGCCCTCAGGGCGGCAGCAATGATGCTCTCTGCTATGGCTGGAGGGGACAGGAGGAGAGGTGGTGCAGGAAAACCCTAACAGACCAGGCAATGCCAGTAGCTGGGAATGATCAAATGGCCCTGATAAACTGACAGAGGCACAGAAGGAGCTAATAGCTGACATTTTTAACACTGGAGTTTTCAAGCAAGTGAAATCATAATTTTATCAGAATAATGATATAAACATCATATCATGTATAACTCTTGGCTTAAAGTCCTGTTAGGCGACTGAGCAGTCTTGGAAACTAGATACCTTTATAATCTATGCCCCTTAAATAGGTTAAATCCCCCTAACACCTTTCATGCCAGCATTTCCTCTGCATAGTGCTCAGGCTCTCATTATGTTTGACATTTTATTTCCAGTATTGAATTGTCTTTTCCTTGTTTTGCTCATTCACGGTGCGTATTGGCCAACCTATAAAAATGTAATTTGAATGTTTTAAGCTAGACTAATATATTTTGACTGTATCCTCACTGACACGGAGGACTGTAAGGCAGCCAGCTGTTCATTGTTACTATGTTAAATAAAGTACAACTCCCTTGTGATATTCTATATACTAACAAATGATGTAATGAAATTCTAGCCATGTGAAAATTCTACCATTATACCACCCGGCATCCCCATGAGCAGTCAGAGGCTAAGTCACTTGCCTGAAAAGCCCTGTTAACACATCACACTTACAACTCAGAACTGTAATTGGTTTAACCTGATGTGCTGCTCATTTTCTGTGTCCTGCGTGCCCCGGTAGCACTAGCACACTTTTCTCTGTCAGGGTGAAAAGATGTACAAGACAAAGACTGAAAACTTTGCTCTGTTGACATGGTGTATATACATCTGTGCTCACAGGATGTCAAGAGCTGATGACAGGAAACATGATCTAGAAGAGACAGGTGGGACTGCTTAGGTAGGCAAAGATATAGAGAAGGATGGACAGAAAGCCATGCATAGAAAGAAAGAAAGAAGGAAGGTGTATCCTTTAACAGACAGAGAAGCCAATTTAACAAGTTTCTTCTCTCTTCATTCCTTCCCCCATCCCCACCTGTATAGCTGTTTTATCATGTCAGTCATTCAGTTTCTAACACGAGCCCACACACAGCTGTAGGATCACAGCTAAAGAAACAGAGAAATGCAGAGTGGGAGTGAGACCAAATGCAGACTGAATGAAGGAAATGAAGGTGGGTGAGCTTTATGTTAGACACTGACTACAAGCAGAAAATGTAACCTTGACTTAGGTGGCTATGGGTCACCTCTGAGACTTACCCACATGCACCAGGGTGGCAAAGGTACAACACAGATAGGCTGGGAAAAGCTGGAAGCAGTGAATGGCCTGTGTGTGACTGCTGGCTACACTTGAAGAAGAAGGAGAGGAGACAAGATCAAGCAGTGTTTTTACCAGGGCAATTTTCAGGCAAGAGAAACCAAACCAAAAATAACAAAGTTTAAACTTTTAGAATTTACAGATGGGTGTTCTGATCTTCAAAGGGAAGTGTACACGTTTGGGGTACCATCCAGCAAGTCACATGCTGCATAGGAGACTTGGTTGTGGAGCTGAGTCCCTTAAATAAGCCAGTCAGCTATGGAAATTGGACACTGCAATACAGGTCTAACTGAATTCAGTGGAAGATGTACAAACAGTAGTCCTGTGAATTTTATACTTCCACTATATTTGAAACATTTATCTCTTGCTCTTTTCAGAGCCTGTACAACATGCTATCAGAGAGCAGATGTAAGTGAGGCAGAAAGAAGAAGGGTCTGGGTTACTAGGGTTCCTGGGGAGAAAAGGACAAAGCAGCCATTCCCAGCAAATTCTGGGGCTTCCAGGGCAATCCTGCATGGTGCTGGCTTTTTTGGACTTTCAGCATAGGACCTCTAGAGCAAGAACATGAGCACTGCACCATACCTGACTGTAGGATGTTAGTCTCTTTTATCAGAAGTTGAGTTACACAGAGATTCTCAAGTCTTCCACTTCATGACCATAGTTCAGCAGCTCTAGCAACAGTGAGGGCTGGTTTCTCTGGTGGGAAGGATGTGAGTTTGTTTCCTGTTGAAATGAAAGGCAACAATTAGCTGAAGCATTTGCAGAAACTGAAGTTAGAAGAAATCCTAAGAATGCATGAGGACAGCAAAGCTTTGTGCTCCACAAAGCAGAACTGTTTGAGAGTTACCCCCTTTTGCCTGAACAAGGCGGTAGGACGGTGCTGCCCAGAGCATGGCCACACACAGACATATCAGCACATAACAATTAGTCTTATGCAAAACACCACTGACACAGCTGTATTGCTTCTGGCTCTGGAGAAAGCCTGCTTGTAGCCAGAATGGGTATCGCTACTATGCAATACAGATATACCTCAAGAGACACTATAAACAGGTTAAAGCAGCCTGGATGCATCCCAGAGAGAACGGAGATGATGTTTCTTTCCATGATTCACAAAAGACAGGCTGAAACAATAAGTTTGCAAACACCAGTCCCACGTAAGCTTTGCCTGATCAAGGCTTTCGGATAAGGGATCTGAGCTTCAGCCTTGCTAAGCTGCAGTTTTGTCTAGGTGCTTATCTGTTCTCTCCTAGAGGATTCACTGCAAAAAATATCCGGGGGCTTTCACTAGCAAGGATGGGGAGGAAGAACATCGCCATATGGCATTTCCCAAGTGTGTTCATATCACATGCCTTTTACATGTTTACATTTCTTGGCCATGGTCTAAGCTCAACCTCAGGCAAACCTTGAACCTTGCAAACTAAATACAGCCCTGCTAATGCAGCTGGAACAGGTGGGAGAAACGGATAACACAGGAAGAGCTCAATCCACAGTGCCTTAAGAAAGGAAAAATTACTTCTCGAGATCTGTGCTGTTACAGCTACCTTTATTGCTACACGGACAATATTTTGTTCTGGAAATGGCAGTGACGTATGTTTACAACCACGTATCATGAAGCTGAATGCAAAAATCATACAGCTTTATCGCCCAAGTAGTGTACAGGATGCTGACACCTTAGGGACAGAGACAGACTGCTGACTCACCCACCCTTGCTTCCAGCTGAGCAACAGCCTTGGGGAACTATGGAGCAGAAAAGCCATTATACAGATCTGCTCCTGCTCCATAAGCTGCCTGGAGAAAAGAAATAGATATTCACTTCCTGTACCCTGGATGGCGTCTGCTGTGAGCAGTGCTAAAGCTGTCCAGCTCCCACAGAGCCACAGCTACGCTCGAGCTCCCAGGAGAGCTGCTGACCCAATTGTAGCACCTGGGGGAACGTTGTGCTAAAATTCCCACGAGCAGCTATGACTGTGAAGTTGCAGGCTGTGATCCAGGATCCAAGCCTTCATGAAGCAGTTTTATTTCTGCCAGATAATTAGCCGTGTAAATGAATTGGCAAGAACCATTTTGCATGAAAGACCAATAAAACAATTCCTAATTCTCAACATGGCCTCTAAGACTATTTAGTCATCAAATACATGTTCTATATAATCTTCATTTTTAAATTCACTTCATTTTTAAACGAACAGGACTCTCCTCCCCACTTCCCCCAGAAGACAGATAACATTTTATTAACCATTTTGGCAGAAGACACAGATTATTGTGTTTATTGGTGACATCATAATCAATTAAACTAAAAGAGGAAAAAAAATTAAGCTATTAGAAAGAGGTCAAATTGCAGCCATTTCTCTGCAGTAAGGTTCAGTTTTGAAGTAATTTTTCAAAAGGGGTTTTACATTTACAAAATCTAATGAGTTTAATTTGAAACTGAATTAGCTAATCATTGGTTTGATACCCTCTGTGCTACAAATGTATTGCTTCCCTTTGTGTGATAATGTTATTTATAATCTTTCTTCTGCTGCTCTGTCAAAAGAATAATTTCAAATTCAGACAGAAGCTCTGACTTCAGTATTTGTGAAAGCTTGTGCTGCTCCATTGTCTTAAGACCAGAAAACCCCATATCTGGAAAAATCACAACAGTTGGTAAGGGTGGAAAATAGGATGCTGCCTGCTCAACTCTACCTGTGTCAGGATTGCTGTGCTTAGTCTGGGAGTCTCTGCAGAGAACTGAATATGAATTATACCTCATCTAAGTTTTTGGCTGGTTGATTTGTTTTGGTTTGTTGTTTTTTTCTCTGTGGCCTTTCTGGCACCATTTATAGAACAACTACCATGAGGTGCCGAGTTTAAATATTTCCAAAATTTGTAGGTTTTGCCCTGTGACTTTGTAGCACATATAAATTCTACGGTAGAAAAAAAAAAAGAAAATAATGGCTCGCCTTCCACCTTGAGGCCACTGAGCTGAATCACGCTGCCTTGTAATAGTTGCTCAGTGGCATACTCGAGTGGCGCTTACAGTTTCAATACATTTCCCATCTTAGAGACCTTAACTTCTCTCCTGTCTGGCCCTACCCAGCCAAAATCCTCTGGCAGAGCTTAAAAAGGGCAGCAACCCTAACACAGATGTTTACTATCCTATTAATTAACTTTGTCTTCATGTTAATTGCTTGCACATTCAACTCAGAGAGCAGAAACAAAGAGGAGGAGGACAATATACCACAAAAAAAAAATTCTCATACACAAAAAAATCCATTTCAATATCAGTTGGGAGGAAAAAAACCAGGAAAATTCCAATCCAAAACCTGTGTGCTCTGCTCACAACTCCAACACCCTGCAATACTGCTGGTTTCCTTCTTTGTGCTGAAAGACAACACATGCATAGTCATTACCATGGAGCAAGTCCCGTGAAGACCCAGGGTAAAGAGTTTTTGTATGCTCCACTCATTTCACACAGCTCAGTGTATGCTTGTTATCACAAGGCTTCACTGCTACACAATTTCCTCCTTTTCCCATTCCTGCCCAATGCAGAGAGCCCTGTGACCGCTCATGATCTAGCCAGTGTTCCTTTCCAGCCACCTCTTTTCAGAGACCTGGTGAGACACATGGGCCTACATGGAGGAACTGCTTTACTGTTGGGTCTTTTACTGTCTGGACCACAGTGTTTTGAGCTGCTGTTTCTTAAATGGTGAGAAAATAGCTAACGTAATACAATGGTAATCCCCACCCTAGAGCCTGTGGTTTTCCAAAACCACAAACTGACTACATGGCAGTCATGTTCCCTACTTGTTATATATATTTATACATATATATATACACATTTTTATATCTATAAATTGATGTGTATTATAGTTTAGTAATACTTCTTAAATGGATAACGAATAAATCTGCCAATTACAACTTACACACAGAAGATGTCAGGGTAGGCTGGTTTGGAGGCAGGCTACAGAACTTAAAGAACTACGAGAAGAAAAAACATCAGAAAATATTTCTGTTGCATAGTTAAATACACTTATGAAACTCTGTACAGCCAACGACTTCTGTACATTGGCTTGAAACTACAGCTGCAAGCTGTACAAAGGAAATGACGACAGGATATAAAGGACTAGGGAATATTCAATATTTACTAAGCAAAGATCTTAGTTTGAGCATGTGGCCAGTCATACCGTAAGTATTTGACAGGAACAGCTCTCGGTGCCTGGACAGTTTGGAGAGTCATTGCTGTCGTCTTGCAGTGCACATGCAATAAATCACCTTGCATTAATGTACTTGAAATAGCCGAATTTTCCCTTCTTTGTTTAATTATGAATTCAGGCTAGAAAGGCTCTAGCAAGCCGAAAGACAATTGATAAATACTAGAACAAAACCTGAAACCTTGGAAGACCCATGATCATTCTGAGTTCATTTCACACCATTGCTGTTCAAAAGAACCCTCTTCAGAGGAAGCATTTCCATGCTCGGACCTGGATTCATATTAAAATCACACCAACTTGCTGAAAGGGAGTTTAAAAATTCATCTGATTTCTGGGGTGACTAGAGAGTAGTTTAGAATATTTTTTAATGTTACCAGATGAGAGTTGTTCCTTTAACACAATATGTTACGTCTTCTCCTTGGGAACTGAAGAAAAGGGCTATTGTAAAACATTATGAACTGTGTTATGGTGTTTGCCAGATGACAGTGTACAAGGGGCCCCATGTCTAATCAGGCTGTACAGGGCTTAGGCACTTAGGTAGTGACAGACTACCACCTTTTAGGAGCCTTCAGTCTGGAGAGACAACAGGGGCAAAAGCTCAGAGATTATCAGATCCATGTAGAAGATGACCAAAAGCGATTAAATTACTTACCCAGCTTCAGACAGTGAAACCTGTGGTAGAGCAGGAAACTAAATTCAGACCTCCTGAGGGCTATGGTTGCACCCCTGATATGCTGTGACTCACACTTAACTCCTGCTCCATTGATGATAGTTAGATTTCTGTTATCAGAGATTACCCACCTTGTCTCCCCTTTACATTGTTTCTAGGATCATTCAACTGGCCACATTTTACTGGCACTCTTTTTTGTAGAAACGAATTTCGAGACCCAGATACCTAAGCACCTGCAGACATCTTGGTTCACAAAAGATGATAAAAGACACAAAAGAAGATCTGTAATTACATGTCATTCATCTGAGTCAGTCGCAAGCAAGCAGCAGTCCCAGTTCTGATAAGATATATTTGAAAAGACCTTTGATTTGCTAGCTGTAAATTCAGGGGAACTGTGATTGCATTGCAGTTAGTCCTTGACAACAATAAGAGCTATAGTCCTAAATTATTTTCTAATGGCTTCAAAGTTATGATGGACTTACTTCTGCTTGCAGGTTTTCTGCTCTCATTTTATCAGGAACTGCTGTCATCATTGCATTTCCTGAACTTTCCCAACATTAATTTACTTTTTTGTTCAGATGTGTGCCTACTTCTTTTCTCAGATGCTGATTATGCAGCAATCCAAACATAGTGATAAGCAAACATTTGCTGGATCGTTGTTAAAAAAAAAAACAAACAAAAGAAGATCTGCTTGATTCCTAGCTACTAACATGTGTGCCAGATTGAAGAGAAACACAGAGACAAAAAATAGTGTTAAATTCAACTTTTTTGCACCTTTTGAATGTCTTCAAAATGCAACTTGTTCTCCTTTTACCTTCATAGTTCGTCTAATATTGACCTTTGAAACAGGTCTCTTCCTGTTCAAGTAAAGCCTGGCTCCTCACTAACATAGCAATAGGTTTTACACCCCAGTCCAGACCACTATAAATTACTCTAATCTGGCTGCAGAACTGGTTTGGGTTTTTTCCTATTGGTAACTGCAGGAACAAGAAGTTGTAATGTTTAGTTTCACTGTAAGTTTCTTATTGCTGCTTATCTTTGGAAGATGGATTGATCTTTTCCTGCTTTGATAAGAGGACAGATCTAATGACACAGATGGGGAAGTGGTGTTATTTGTGCCATTAGAAGCATTGCTAATTTTTTCAAGTTGACAGCCCAACTCTTGAGTGAGAATTTATTGGAGGAGGCCTTTCTTTTTCTTTTTTTCTTTTTTTCAGTACCTGAGCAAGGTATAGAAAACAACAGAAATAGATGCATAATACCTGGCTAGCAAGACTTAGAAGTCATTTACTTCAGGTGTGTGTGATGTTGCTGTAATGGGAGCCCAATCATTATTTGGTAGTTGATGGTCTCTTTTATGATCTCATTTTTCCTTGAAACTGTGAAAATAAAAGAGTTTTTCCTCAATCCTACCAACTTGTTCCAAAGTCAGAGGAGACTACATGCACTACTGAATGACAAAACAACATGTCAGGAAAAATAAATGAAATGGCTTTGTGGTGTCAGCTTGTGAAGAAACGAGATGAAATATTTTTTCCATGTGCTGAATGAGCCCAGACAAAATCTGTCTAGATACCAGGCTCACTACAACCTACTTGTATAATTCTTGGAGGAGTGAACAGTCTGTTTTATGGCAGACACTCATGCTACACACTCTGAAAAATACTCCTTTTTCTTGGAATAAAATTCTTTATAGCTAGATAAGACAGAGTGGAAGTTATTTGGTAGTATCTTCTGGAATAACAAAGCACATTGGCTGTGATTTTATACAGCATTAATATTTTTATTAGGTCTTAACTTCTCTTGAATCAGAACTAAATGAATAAGCCCCAATAAAAGGAGAATTAAAAAAAATCAAGTGTCTGGTTCCAGGTGACCTCATACATTGGAGAGCAAGTTCTGGGTGACTGTGGCTTACTGGAAGTCTGTTCTGGATGGAAGTTTATGTGATTTGTTTTTCCAGGGCTAGGATGCCTCTAGTTTTTACTAAGTTAATTTCAGGTAAATACATATTATTTAAGCCTTAACGTTTCAGTTCACAGCAAACTCTGATTGTTACATTCTGATTTAGAAAAGCACCAACACCACCAACAAAGCAAAACAAAAAAAAAAACCCCACCCCACCCAACAACAACCTAACACCAAAAATCAACAACAAAAACTTCATGTTATTCCAGGGTGGATTATCAATGTGTAAAATGTGCACTTTTCTGTCTCTGACCTACCCACATTCCTGTGAATTTCATTTACTATCAAACCACTGTCAAACAGGAGAGAGAGCATTTTCTGTAAATAATAAACTGTGTCATTTTAAACACTGAAAGTATCACAGTGTCCAATTTAAGTGCAGCAAATTGAGCATGAAGAAGAAACTTTCAGGATAAGGGGATAAACTTTATGTGAAGAGTCTCACAGTGTCCTTGGGGGTAAAAAAAAGTCTAAAGAAAGTAAACTTTTGTTCTTTTTTTTTTTTTTATTTCAAACATGCAGGCGACAATTCTTGATGTTTCTTTCACAGCTTCTCAAACATTAAGTACATTAATGCCCATAAAACTGCTTATTCCATGGCTACATTCCAAGTACCAGCAAGGCACTTTATTTATTGCAATAACTGAAAGCTCCACCCATTCTCACTCTATCTTTCAGGCCACAATCAATGGTGTCAGATGTGTTTTTACTAACAAGACTGTGGAACTGGTAAGCAGTGAGCTTTCCCACCCTTCCCTTCTCCCAAGCATCCGACAAGCCACGGTTTCAGTGTGGCCACACCCTGCTTGTTATTGTTGAATTCAAATATTAAAGGTGGGTTCTTTTACATTTTCCTTAGCCTTTCACCTTTATTTTAAAAAAGAGTGCATTCAAGGGACATCTGTGTTGCTGGCAACAACATCACATGGAGGAACTTTCTATAAATAACATCCCTATTAAATAAACTGCTGGAGCAGAGCACTTACTAGCACGATGAAGTCAGTATTGTATTATTTATTCCTGGTAGGTCTGACTGTTAGCAAAGTAAAGCATACATTTATTTTAGTTTGAAACAATATATTTATGGTGTAAATAAAACTGAAAAGCAAGACTCAGAAGATGCATTGCCAAAATTGCTAAATTTCCCAGGTGGCACTGGCAAAATGACTAACATTCAAATTCAAAAAGGGGTTCCTGAATTGTTGCACTTACGTTTTTTAAAGGTCATTTTTGAACGTGTGGTTTCTAATCTCTTTTATCTCTGTGTTTTTCAGCTGTAAAATGGAGTTAATAACACTTAACAGGTTCACGAAAGTATTATGATGGTTAAAACATTCATGTGAGTAAAGTACATTGAGTTTCTCTGACTGACTCACTACAATACAGAAATTATTTCAATTTGGGATGTTTGGCACATGAAGGAGCAAGGTAAATACTAGATCATTTTCTTCTGTTTTCACAACTGAAAAAATGTGAACTCTATAAAACAGAGAGGCCAGACTTTCAAAGAGCTACAGAAAATCTATCCAAGTATACATACAGAGCATAATGTAGACATACCCCAAACCAGTCCTAAATTGGCTTGCTAAGGGGTTGGTCAAGGTCTAGTCAAAACTGTGGAAATTCAGTAAATTTGCCTGACAAACTCCTTACTCCACCTCTAAACTACTCCTTTAAATAAGCTAATTTGGTAAACCTCGCTTGAATGTTTATGTTCTGAAGAGACTGTGGTGAAGACAACCTAATTTAAGCAAACAACATGATAAAAATTAGGTTTGTCTGAGAGAAACAGGGACAAGAAAAAAGAACATAAAAAGACACAGGAAATTGTAACAGACATGATTTCACCAAGAGGGCTCAGTAGCAGCAAAGACATTATGGAAGAAAACCTATAGAATTGATTAGAATAATATAGTGTTTTCTTACTCCAAACATCCTGTGGAATGTAATTTTTTTTGGCCATTACATGAGAAAGTTAAAAGAGCTACATGAGCCACACGGTAGCCAATATTAAGTATACAGGTTTCCCAAGCATAATGTCTACAGTCTACACTACATTTCTATTTAATGTTAGAGATTTAAAATGTATATGACATTTCTTTAAGGAAGAAAGCAAGTCACATGAATGCAAAGAGAATCTTATTAAAAGATTGTATGTATCAATTAACAGACCTTGGAAATACACATGTTCAAGTACAGATGCCTGTTTGAAAATTAGGCCCATAATTCCAAGTAAATTATATACTCCAGAAAGAAAGGTATGTCATTTCTGAAAAATACACAGATAATAGGATATCTAAGCCTTATTGTGCTCCAAGCTTTTCAAAGTAGGCCCAAAATAGTCAGCAGTTTTCTGACTTTTTTCTTTGTAAAATATTCAAATAACATATCTGTCAGAACAAATTTGCATAGAAAAGCCTGAGAAAGAGGAATCGGGAATGAGTAGAGAACAAAATAAGAAAGATCTTTTTGCCATCATATAAATACATGACTCATCCATCTGTGTGCAGTTCTGGTCCCTTCATCTTAAGAAAGATATGTTAGAACTGGGAAATACTCTGAGAAAGGTAACTAGGATGATTAAAGATTTTTAAGAGCTTTCATACAGAAAATTACTAGGTAGGCTGGGAAATTTCAGAATGGTTCAAGAGGAGAAGGTTGCAAAATTATTAGTAACATAAAGGAGTTAGGTAACAAACATCTGTTTGCTGTCTCTTTCGATAAAGAACCAGGCAGAAACAAATGAATGTACAAAGAGCCAGGTTCAAAAGTATAGATTTTCTGCATGCAGCAGGCAATAGTGAAACTTATTTTCAAAGGATATCGTGGATGTAAGAAATGTATGTGAGTCTGTGACAAGCATGAACACATACCTGGAAAATAAACCCTTTAGGATTCCTCTACAGACAAATGACCACTTCTGAACAGAAGATCCCCAGAACTAAAAATGGCTGGAACACGGGAGAGCACATGGCAGAAGTATCATATATTCTCTCTCTGTTCTTATTCTTCCCTGATAATTTTTTTTTCAACATGTCCGTGTTGCTGTCCCTGGACACAATGACGTTTGTGATATAACTCCTAAAGTAGTAATGCTCTCAACACTCTTGACTTTTCTTCAGCTGCTTTATCCCTTCATGCAATTTATTGTCTACCCCCACCAGCCGTGATCTTGCTGTTTCTGTTATCCTTGCCATCCTGCTTCCTGATAAGGAACAAACAGGGGACCCTGTGCTACTGGAAGTTCTGCCTGTTGCTGAAAATATGCTCCTCATTTCTGTCAGCTCCCCTGCTCTTTTGGTAAGGTCAGTCTTTTTTCTTCAGTATCATATTCATCCCACATTGGCTAACTACTTTGGATGGCAAAACGATTTTATTCCAGGTTTTGATCTTGCAGTTTTGCACATCTAGGGAGCATGGCAGATTTGTCTGTAACGCTCCACTTGTGGAGAGAGAATGTTAGAGTAGAAGGACCCATGAGCTTTGAAGCCATTCTTATTTTCTAAGAAAACCAAATCATGTATCATTTTACCCCAAAAAAATGCAAGCACAGAAACTCTGTATTAGCACACGTTCATTAATGAATGGATTCCAAATAAAGAATTAAGATTATAGTTGTAACAGTTAATGACTGATATTTGGTACTTTTTTCATGTATCTATTGTGGAGACATGAAATTAGATCTTCATGGGTCAATGAACCTTTTTTTCTGGGCCAGTGATGGGGAATAATGCCACACATCATTAAGTGTAAGTGATATTTCTATTATTGTGCAGAACTGATTGACTGTGCTCTTAGGTATCTTTTATTGAGATGCAGCATTAAAATATTGGATGCTGAAATCAATAAGGTTGAAGGAATACAATCGCCAAGTAAAACAAAACAGGATTAAATGTAAATTTCCAACTTAGAAGTCCCAAGTGTTGGTATATGAGCCTTAGGAGAGGAGTAGTCAGGTTAGGTCTAACAGGGACTTATTTTCTTTGGCCAGTAAACAGCTAATAATTTTTTAACTTGGCTCTTGTTTGAGATATCACATTCTATATGACTGCCCTATTGTTCCCCTCTTTTAAGTCTTTTGAGTTTCTTTAATATACAAGGTCTTTTAACTCAATATCAGGGTGAGTTTTTCTGCTTAGAATAAGAAGGCAATCTACTGTGTAGTATATTTAAAGGGAAGGCAAATACTTCTGGTGACAACTCAAAACCTAAGCGTTGAAATCCACTGTACACTAATGTTGGTTACCCTATCCTGTCTCCCTCAATCCATACGGATTTTTGATTACAGTGCAACCACAGGCTTGCATAATAAATCAGTCACTGTGTTAAAACAGCAGTAATGACACATTCAGGAGTGTAACTCGTGGCGTTCAGCCATCAGTTAGGGGTCTGTGGGGAGCTGCAGTAGGCTGGAGAGGGAGGGTGGAGCAGACACCATCTCTTCCAGCATGGCCTCACAGGATTGAGGACATTGAAGCTTGCACCCTCTGTTTTAAATTAAGCTGACTGTCAACTTGGTAACTGGCATGACTGCAAAAACTGATTTAGAGACACTCAGCAAAATGACTGTTCCGGAGAAAATTTTCATGATTTACCTCAGGCTGAGAGTACAAGCTCTGGCTGTGACAGACTCTTGCAAACTCCTCCAAGGTGCTGGACTGCAGTGAGAAGCTGGTTCTCCTTGCCCTCTCCAGGAGCTGTACATTTTCCAGCATGCCAGTCTTCTGCAGGTCTTCAGTGCCAGCTATGGAAGGAAGGTGCTAATCATTTTACAATTTACCTTTCAAATGAAAAGTACCCTTTGATTCTTCTGAGCCCCTGGTTTGCTGACTCCTGGCACCCGTACAGATTCAGGCTGGAGGCAGGCCACTGTCCTAACAACTGCATTGCTCACTTGGGAGATAATTTGTCCAGATCCATAGTGTTATTTTCCAAATTTTATGTCTAGTAGACATCCACTTAAAAAAAAAAAAAATCAATCCACCCCCAGAAAAATACCCAATACATTTGTATAATACCTTTACCACTCCATCCAGGTTTTGTGTGCTATTCCAATGACTAGTCTGGATTCATAGGCCAGTACCTAATACCTTCACTCCTACCACACCTGTAAAAAAGAACAACATTGTCGTAACTAAGCATGATATAAGCATATAAGCAGATTGATTAATTCCAATAAAGAACTGTGTATGTCTAAAACACATCCCAAACACCATATCTGATTTACAGCTACTTGCCTGTTCTTAAGGCAGATGCTGAAATACCTCATATATGTCTTACCTAAATATGCTAACACTACTGAACTGTTGCATAATAGGTCAAGAGATGCCATAACATTTCCTGAGACACATCATTAAGTGGTAAAATTTTAGTCAACCATATCACATGAGAAGGAATACGAATACACAAAGCACTTCAAAAATAAAAATCATAACTTCAGTTTTAGGAGAAATTCATTAAGTTACACATTTCGTAACTGGAGAACTGTCATGATTTACAAGCGTACAGTAGAAACCAAGATATCTAAAAGTTAAAAGAGCAGTTCAAACCTCTCAAACTATATTTAGTGTTCACAAAACTTGCAACAGTTTATGGACCTGTTTCTTCCATCAGTTAAATTCATATTAGTTTCAAAGAATGACTCCCTTTTCCTAGTTTTAATAACCTTGGTTTTCTACTAACTGAAATTCTATTGAAACAGAGCAGTCTCTAAAAAGCAGATTGGCATAGATACTTATTTGCATTAAATTTTTTATTTTCCCACTTTGCTTGTTTACACACAGTCTTCCCTTGATTAATTTTTTATTTCACTCTTACTTGGCTCTATCTGCATTTTCACTGAATTTTTTTTTTTTTCCTTTTTTGCCATCTCTCTGACACATAATGAAAACATGCTGCATTAAAGCAGACTTGGAATAACAGGATTGCTCACCTCAAATATAAACACATTCCTTTTTTCTACAGTTATCCAACACCTCTCCTCTCCCCCCCCCAAAAAAAAAACCCCAAAAATTTTTTTTAAAACCTTAAAAAAAAAAAGCATACTTCATTTTAAATTGTAAAGTCTGACAACCTTACTGCAGAAATAACTTTCTATATATATACCAGAATGCTCATTTATATGTTTATTTAACCACAGAGGGACAAACACACACATATGTATGAGGAGTTACCTGTTAACTGCATTAGAGCTGCTGGTATAATCTCGTGCCAACAAAAATTATTGCTACAAAATTAAGTTAACAAGCTCAGAGCTTTCACATGCATTTTTTTAACACAAAATACAGATGCTTGCAAGAAGCTTTCCAGGTAAAGTGCGTCCTGATGGTAGGAATTACATTTTCAATGCACTGTTCAGGAGGTTGACTGCACATCTTGCATTCATAAAGCACAGTATCAGAAAGAGCATTTTAATAGAATTTTGAATGTTTATAACTGAAAGTAATGAAAACCAGCCTTTTCTTGTGGAGCAAGAACAAAATATTACATTCTACATACATTCATATTTCTTGATTAAAGATAACAAAGTCAGAATACCATTTAACTATTATCCTTTTACAACGGTCAGAAATGTATGTCTGAATTTAAGTGAGGTTGCCCAACATCTTACAGATTTGATTCCATCTTGAAAAGACATGTTGCAAAAGGATTGCTCTTGACAGGGCAGTCAGGTCAGAATACTTAACAAAAACACAAGAGGAAAGCTTTGGCTTCAACAGCAGTCTCAGGCCATTCTAAGCTGCAATCACACAGCATCAGGAGAAAAGTACACCAATGACAATATTATGCTCAGGGCGAATTTATTTAACCTACTTATACCAAATCTGCATTTGACACTTGGTATTCTACTAGATGGTGTTTCATTAATCATGTGTATCTGACACCACTGTTGAAGATTCTCAGACAACATCTATTACAAGTGCATAAAATACATTTACTTTATGGCTCACTACAACTTGGAAAAAAGCAAACTGGCTTGTGGATCTTATACAGCTATATCTGCAATCTAACTTTTGGACAAACCCCAGAAATTTCACAGCACTGAGTCCCAGTATACTTAAATCAAGTACTATCTGATCTTGGAACTACTGAAAGACATTATTTCAAATAAAGGCACACAGAGCTCAGCTAATGTTTGTCAGTCTATCAAAAACAAACCAAAAAATTCTCTGAAGAATGACAAAACATGAACAATAGTCTGAATACTGAACACCAGCAATGTCTGGGTTTGCTCCACCTTCTGCTTATGCCACAAGGACGGAAAAAAACCACTACCATAACTGCAAAGACCATTTTTTCTCCCATCTACATCCAACTCTGGCAGAGGGTGAATGGGATTTTTGGACTGTGTCAAAGAGATGAGTAGGGAGTAAGTGAACATAGCTCCTCTGCTTCATTCACAGAACTTGCTACAAGAATGGACAAGAGACACTTTTTCTTAAAAAAGGCGATCCCCCCAAAAAATCTGGCATTTAGTAGCTAATCTGCAAGCAGCCATGTTAAACACCTGTATGCCAGACAAAACCAGCTGTCAATGTGCCTCTGCCAACCCATCTACTCAATATACCTCCTCTTAGTGATTTGAGAACTTTTGGTAAACACACAGTTCAAATACAAGGTAGGGTTTTTTTTTCTGCTCTCTGCTCTTCTTTAGGACCTTGATTTTCAAAACACTCATTGATTAACTACAATGATACCACTACCTTTAATATCACCAGCAGCTTGACATCAGCTCAATTTTAATTGTTACTGTAGAGATATAAGTAACATATGCACGAAATGAGTTACCATTAAACTGCTGTCACCTTCATCACCTATAAACACACATGGTGTTCCTCAAACTTTTGCCAAAAGAATTAGAAATTTAGGATAATATTCTATTTTTGAAAAGTTAATCTTTCAAAGGATTCTAGAAGGGATTCTGTAGGGGACTTAATATAAAGTTCTTTTGTCTGAGTCCAGCATTAAGTCAAACAGTACCCCATCAAATGAAAATAAGCATTAAGTTAGCTTTTATTCTAGCATACATATAATTCAGAAGGGATTGTATAGTTTCTGGACATCCGGAAGGAAAAGGAAAACATATTGAAGTTGCCTTTCACTTAATCTGTAGCAGCTCCACAGTTACACATACAGCTGTCACCAGAAACATCAGAAGCTGAATTTGTGTGCAGGAAAGAAATGCCACCCCACACTCCCTTCTCAGCACAGAGGTTTTCATATCCATCCTCACCAAATGAACTTTTTTTCCACTAATAACGATAAATAGGTGGTGTTATTGCTAACATTAGTGTAACAGCAGCTGCAGAGAACCCCCAGCAAAGTCCCACCAAAACATACCCTGTGAGCAGTCTGTTATCAGGCCTGAACACGGGCCACCATCTGCTCTAAACACACAATAGCATTTATTTTCCCCTCCTTTCCTCAGCACCCACTTTCTCCATAGTGCCCAGGTTCCTCCATCTGTTTTGGGAAGTATGTCAACATTTGTCTGGATGAAGGGGGTCATTTAGAAAGATTATATAATAACTTTCATCTCTTTTATCTCTCATTCTGCTCTTTACTGTGTCACTGTTTTTAAGGAGGGGGAGGTGCTATAGTTGTACCAAAAGAGAGCTGAGCAATTTGTGTCCGACGAGGAATGACTAATGCCTCCACATTGGAAGTGTTCCTAACAGCTTTGCTCTCTCTTTCCTGGGTGTAGGGAAGCTTCTCTCCACGGTGAACTCTTCCTTCAGGCTTCATTCAAAGAGACTGTCTATTTTCAAACTGGTAAAGCTTAACTAGTGCTTAACACAGGATGTGCCTGACCAGGGAAGCTAATACAAACCAGCAGGGTACTTCTGGCCTTGTGTACATTCCCTTTATATGATGTCACTGTTACTGCTAACTGGGGGGGAATGCATTTATATGATTTACTTTTCTAAAACATATAGCCAAAGTACAGAAACTATTTGAAACTTATTAATTCCAATATGTTTCAACCTATTTTCTGGTACTAAATACATTAGAAGAGCTAAGATAGAACCACATTCTTACTTCTTTCCCAGTTAGGAAATGTTTGCTGTAAAGTTAGTGGCTACCCATCAACTGCAATTTAAATATGGAATTCTACCTTTAATTTTAAATAAGCTGATGCCAAAAAGATTTTGGAAGTACATCCTTATATTGCTTCTACAGTACCTTTGTAAGTGTGCATTTATCATTTGGTTTCGGTGTAAGCTCTGTTAAGTAAGATAGTGTTTTTCGTTGGATGGGATAGTCTGTAATAATAAGCAGAAATTTATTAGAAATGTCAGGAATTTATTACAGTCAGCTCTTCTGCTGATATGGATTCACATGTCTTTCAGACTTCATGATTTAGTTTCTCCAAATAAATGATGGGGTGTGGGGAAGGAACACTCCCATTTTTCCGAAGGAAGAATTTAATCAGCATTTTGATGTTTTATATGAATTATTTCATCATTGCATCTTCTTAGCAGAGAATGGGATGCATGTCCCATGGATGTGTACCATCTTTCAGAGCTATTAAGAGAAACTGCACCTTTCCAGAGGGAGAGGATGAGGAAGAAGGGCATTAAAATTGCTAGTATAGCCTATCTTCATAGAATCACTCATGGCAAAGTGAAGATTCACTGAGCTCAGCCTTGAGCAGAAAACTATAGATAAGAGATTGGGGGATTGAGGTTCTTATCCACAGAGCTGTTTTTTGGGGTGTCTCTGGTTTGTTTGTTGTTTTTTTTTTTGTGGGGGAGGAGGAGTGTAATCTTCATCTTAGAGCTTGGATTCATGAAAGCTGGTACCTTAATTTGGGATGGCTGCACTATTTCTCCCTCTGGTTTCTCTTTCCAAGATTGCCCTGCTAAGAAGGGTCACCTCAGATGCTGGAAGAGATGATGCTGAATGGCTATTTCCAACCAACTGCGCTCAGAAAAAAAGTAGCATCAATTTTATGTTGGCTGTCTCTAAAAGCTGATAGCTCAGCAGCTACACCACACATCAACAAGGAAGGACAGCAGCCATTCCAGTGTGAGTTGTGCCCCTTTTACTAAAATCTCTGATGACTTTTATATTCCTTTTATGGATAGCTAACCCTGCATATATAATGCTTCCTTTTCTTCTTTTTATTAATATTTTTAATTTAAAATATTTGGAGTTAGAAATACATTCATACATTTTATAGGAAATTATTTATATTAGTAGTATAGAACTGCATTACTTGTTTAACTATGGATTGAGCCCATGAACTCGCAGAACCCTTAAGAGTAAGGCACTTCTGGGAAGTGTTTTTACCTTTAACTACATCCAAACCAGAGGTAAAACCCAAATTATTTTCAATTTGTACATGAAAGCAAGACTATACTCTTGAATTCATATCTAGAGATGTGATTCTAAACTCCCCTCATCCATCATCAAAAATGTGGGCTGAAATGGTTCTGAGTAGGAAGCTACATCTCAAGTTCCATTCTATTTTTAAGTAATGTTTGCCCTATTGTCTACTGTCAGAGTGGCAAGAACTCAAACAGAATATCCACATCAAGGTCAGAGTTCACCCCTCTAACTACTGATATGTGTGAGGGAACGTGAAGAATTTAATACGGGCTGAAAATTGTTCCGTTTCCCTTAATTATTTTCTGGGTTAGATACAGTTCTTCGGTGGGTGTTTGTTTTTGCAACCATAGTGATGAGATATATTTGCTGGCTGCAGTCAAAATAATTCCAAACAGTTATCTACTGGCATCATTTTTTATTCAGCAAATCCAGACATTTGCCTGCTTTACACCCAAAGAGTAAGACTTTGGAGACTATATTCCCAAAATAGCTCTTAAGTTATTTTTCTAAGTCAGACCAATTTATTTTTTTGCTACATTCCCACAAAAAAAAAAAAAATTAAATCAAGATTGATCCTCACGGCAACACAGAACTGCAGCCATTCAAAATTTTCTTATTATTCCATTATTGATTTAAAAAAAAGATGATCTTATATAAATCACAAATATAACTATTCTTCAGAGCAATTTCCTCTATAACCTGTGCAATAAATCACTTTTCTTACAGTGCTGCCCTGCTACCACTTCTCTTGGTGTGAAAACTGTCAGTATATGAATTGACAAACTGAAGACAAAACCAGCTTGCTTTTAGAACCATATAGGAATCAAACATCCACAGTTATCTGGCAAAAGTGTGTTTGAAAGCTTGTGTGTATATGCATATAAATATAAATTGTCTAGTTGACTTTACTGACCTTGGATATAAACAATGATGTTGACAGATCCCTACTGCTGGCAGCTTTGAAGAACAGGGTTTAACCCCTGTGTTTAGATGAGGCCCGATCACAAACGTTGTTGGAGATATGAGTGATAATGGGATAGTGACCTTTTCAGCTGCTGAACTCAAAACGCGTCAAGGACTGTGAATCAGAGCCCTCAGCAACTGCTGTTCACAGGAAAGTGAAAACTGAACCTTATGGCAGCTTGCACTGCAACTCCAGACTGCTTCTCAGGACAGGAACACTGTCTAGCTCACCACCCCTCCCACTGGCCTGATAGCATCTAGCAGGAGAATAGGCAGAGAGCTGGAAGCAGGAATCTCTTTAGTCATGCCAGTATGAATTGGCAGAGCTTGAGATTCCAAGCACGTATTCACATGAGCAGGCCTTATTCTCAGAGCTGGAATAGCCCCATTGATTCAGTGTATCCAAAGTAATTGGATTATGAAACAAAAGTAAATTCTATCCACACGTTTTCTCTACATCACTTCCTATGGATATGTGGTGCTTTCGATTCCATTTTCAAATAGAGGAGGCCGTGGCTGAAATATCACTAGACTTACAGCATAACCAGCCAGCATTTAATCTCTGCCTCCCTCCCCCCTGATTCAATAGTGCCAGGAAGCCTGTGGGTTGTGAAGAGCTGAGTATGCTGGTAGGAAATGTAGGAGGTACCTGATTTGGGGAACCATCAGTGGTTCATATTGTTTCAAGTAACTGTGGGCACATATGCAGCTACTCTGAACTCCAGAACTGTCACAGGGCAAGCAGTTCTTTTTCTGACACTCACCCTTAGGAGCTGCTCTAAGCAATTACTGGAAGTAGCATAGGACTATAGTTTCAAATTTTTTTGGTCAAATGATGAAATGGGATTGATTGTTGAAAAGAAGCTAAGGCATAATCTTGCTCACATAAACTGGGATCAGCAAAATGCTTTTTGTCCATGGCACACAGCTGGAATCCAATCTGAGGACAGATCTGATTTTAGGGGCTTCAGCCTGTTCCCTGACCAACATTTTTCCCACTTTCCATCATGAAGAATGCTTTGTCATTATAACTGTAAGGAACGCTTTGTGCAGGACTCAGTTTAACAATACAGCATTGTAGGAGTAATTTGTTTCCATTTCAGTAATGAAGATGTATAGCACATTAAGTACTAGTCACTGACTTTTCATCGTTTCTATTTGAAGAGATGGCATCTGCTGTTCCCAATGTGAGCAGGAGTTTGGGATGGCTGTCAGAACAGTTGATGTCCTCCAGGATGGGTGTTGCTAGTGCGTATTATTGTTTAAAAATAAAAATAGTTTCTAAACAAAATGTTGTGGAAGGATAAAAGTTCAGTTAAAGTTGGGCAGTGGCCAGCCTGAGTTTCATGGAGTAATTGCTAATTGTGTAAGCTCTGCCCAATGCTCTGTTTACCAAGGATGTTTTGCCCATTTTAGCTGAGGTGGGGCTCATTTCCTTAACAGACACAGAACAGAGCTGCAGTCTGCTCTGTATCCTGCTCGACAGAGCATGCTCAGATCCTTAGGCATTCACAAAAAGTAAAAGTTACTTGCCCCCCTTCCTGCTATATAGTGGGCTCAGATAAAAGCATCAGGATGTCCCTCATGTTCAATATTTACCTTCTCTTACTTGTATATTTCAGAAACATTCAGGGTCAAGTTCAATTCAGGGCTTGCCCCACTTAATCCTTCCTGTCAGACTTGTTTGAAATGCAGTGTGGCTGTTTTCCATTTTGATCATTAGTGCATGCAAGCACTACAAGAAACTCAGTGCATGGTCCCTGCCTCAAGTTTGTTCAGTAAAGTCCTGCTCACAATTAATAACAGCAAGGCAACACATGTGTTGTGCTGATACTAGCAAACCCCAGTCCTGACTGCAGTCAGAAGAAAGCTAAAATTTATTTATGGCAAAAACTCGCTGTAGGTTATAAGCTCTACAGTGGGTATTAGTGCACTCATGTAAGTGATTTACCACTCGTAAGAGCCACTAGCTGGAAAACCAGAGAGTATAAGAACATTGCTGTGTTTGTTAGTGAGCTCTTTTCTCCTTCGTTACAAAATTAACCCAAGACTGAATCAAATAAAGAAGTCTTTTAAATGACTTAAAACTAAAGCATATGGTATCTGATTGAAGGAAAGGGTTTAGGATGCATGGAATTCTCTGCCAAGAATTCAGAAACAACAGCCATAATACTTCTGCAAATCAGTGCCAGGTCAGAGGATTATAATTATCATTTTACTATGATTATTCTTTTCAGGCCACATTACACCAGTAATTTCTCCTACAGTTGTAGTTAGGGCACCCAATTCGCACCCAATTCTACTCTGCTATCTTGTAAATACCACATTCTTCAAGATTTTTCAGATTTATATAGTCTTATGCTAAATCAGAACACTTAAACTAATATTCTGAACCCATAGCACAGAACGGAGTAGGCACTGGATGGCCCATATGGAACTGTGCAGCTGCATTATACCTAGTGGCACTGGAGTTAATTGTGAGTGCAACAGCAGTCTGAACTCTGGATTCCTCAGCCATTGCCAAATTACATCTAGAACATGGAAAACCTTGTATGACTCTGTTTGTTTAACAGGAGTATGATCCACATACCTCACCCTTAAAAACAAGGAGAAAAGAATTGAGTACGTCAGTCTTTCACTTTTAACAATGACACTGCACTTAAGAAGGCAACAGATACCAAATAAAGCAATTCCTTGCACCCTGTCTCAAATCTGAGTCATAGCCCTAGGGAACCTCCAGGCCTTTGAATAGTATTTCCTTTGCCTGTTGTCTTTAGCTTATTAGCACACCCATCTGACTGAAGGAGACTGCTACTGGGTATGTATCACCTTCACCAGTAAGACAGGGTGGGTCCTGAGGGGAAGGATGTGTGAAGTGCCATGGAACAGAAACTATGCAGCAAAAACTTCAAGCAATATTGTTCTCCAGGGTTTAGACATGATGAATTGCATCCCAGTGCTTGAGAGTGCAATGCACCTGCTGAAAGGAAGGGACAGCCAGCTGGGCAAAATCTGTGGAAAAGCAGGAAAGAAAAAAAAAATCCTACCTTCGAGGAAAAGTTGCTTTCTCTTGAACAGCCTTCAACACACCCCTCACAAGTTCTGTTTACAAGAAGTGGCACGTTTGGTGTTTTGGCCAGGCTGCCTGCACATACTGATACTACGCGTTTTGTTTCCACTCTTTCCCATTCCTGTGCTGCGTTCCCACAGCTCTCTACAGCAGCCCTTGCCTGTCCTATTTCGCAACATTTCACGGATAGTGAAAACTACACGCTTGTTATAAAATACTCAAGTCCAGTGCTTCTGGATCGTGTTGGAATTATCGAGAATACTCATATTAGCTCCACAGCAGGCTTCTGTGACGCTGCCCAAAAGCCATCTGACTTACTGCAAATGTGCTCCGAGTTTGTTCTGAACATGTAACTTGAACGCATCTGGAATCTCCAAGCTGCACAGTGTCTCTGCCTAATCTACTGAACATCCATAAATCCTGGGCAAATGTAGAAAAGGCTCAAGTTCCTCCAGCAAACAAATTTCCAGATGGAAAAAGAAAAGATACACAGGGAAATCAGACCAATCAATCCCTAATTCAGAATTCCTTGCAAACCCAGGGCTCTTCCTTGTCAAGAACATTGTGGAGACAGATTGTCCCCTTTTTCTATGCCAGCCTTCTTATCCTTCAATCCAGAAATCAGTGTCTCAAAGGTATCATGTGACACACACAGAAATGCCACCGAGTTGAAGAAAAGACCTTGCATAATTATCTTGGCACCCGTTTAAAAAGAATGTTTACTACAAGCAGGGCACACACACTAACCTAGAGTATCTCCCATACTCTTCCACCACCTTTGGTTTTCCTTTAACAACAGAGTATTTTCCAGTTATCTGAATACCCTTCTATTTTCTTCCACAATAAAATAAAATTTAAAAAAAAAAAAAAAAATCAGCCACGGCTCTAAGTATTTGCATGAAATAATTTGTTTTGGTAACTAAAGAAAATCCTGCCTTTTTCATGCTGGATGAACGGGTTGAAGTGGCTCACAGAGGAGTCTGTCAAGAGCTAGACTAGGTGCAGAATACGTGCTGGGTGTGGTTAGCTGGGAGTAAAGGAATAAGAGTATGTTTAAGCAGTGCTAAACTACTAGATCAGCTCACCTTGCCTTATGGAACCACAAACATAGAGGTTTACCTCCAAACTCTTATAGCAACATAGATAGTCCACTTAACCCAGAGTCTTTACAGGAACCATGAGGAAAGAAAATGCTAGACAACAGGATCAGGCTGCTGCATGGACCCAGAGAACTTACCAGCAATTCAGAACTCCCTTCTCTGCCACTGAAGGAGGAGAACATCATCTTGATAGCACCTCTTGACCAGATAGCAAGACATGGCTGTATTTATATTCCAAACATCAGGGAGGAACTGCTTCTTTGCACCTAAAAGGAGAAAGGAAAGAAGAAGAAAAGGAAAGGGAAAGAAGGGGGAAAGAGAGGGGAAAGAGAGGGGAAAGAGAGGGGAAAGAGGGAAAGGGAGGAAAAGAAAAAAAAGAAACTAAGTGCGTTTACTTTTCTCTGCTTGCTTTCTCTTTTTGTTCATCTTTAATTCACATTTCAGCATTTTAAGTTGTAACTATGAAGCAAATTCACTTCAAATAAGTTGTGAAAGGATGACTTCAGGGTTTCACTTCTCAACAGCAAGAACAAAAATTATCCCTGTTTAGTAAAACAGGGTCAGCTTGGAGTAATGCATCATTGAACAGGTAGTTTCTGGCTCTCCCACTCCATTCAGCTCTCTCCTCTCAAAACAGGCAATAACTAAAGTACACAGACATGGCCACAGAGAAACTATTGCGATTTCATGATCTTTGGAGCGAATAATAGCTGAAATCATAATTAAAATCCAGGAAATAGATGCTTTCTGACATCTGAGTGAATCAAGAACACCATAGCACGATCTCCACACTATACTGATTTTGTTGGTCTCTCATGTGTGTGTCTCACTCTATACCTTACACCAGGCACACAACCTATAAAGCTCCAGTGAGCCATTTTCAGATAAAGTCATGCTAATATAGAGTATATAACATTGCAGAAGGACTAATTTCCAAACAAATGTGCCTTTTTAAAGTATTAAGGAGCACAGCTTCCCAGAAAAAAGAGTAATTTCTTTTGCATGCTAACAAAATCACTTCATTTGAGGTGTTGTTGGTTGGGTTTTCTTTTAACATAGATTCACTTAACATTTCCTTACTCAGGAAATCCTTTCAGATGTCAGAATTCATCTATTTTACTTAAATGGAAAGTGAAACTGCCTTCCAAAACTTTACTGAAATCAAACTATATGGAAATAGAAGATTATCTTTCAGCAGAATTTAGGGGGAAAGTCTTCTTTTGGCCTTAGCCATGTAATATATTAGTACAAAGTAAGATTTAGCTTATTATGAAATGTTGGAGCAAGTCTTGATGTTTCCAATACGACTTTTGGTACTTGCGGTTTATGCAAAATAACAGCAGTTATAGGTCAGTACGCATTGCTAACTGCCTTATTCCTAAAGCTTACAATTCCTAAAATTGTGTTCCGTAATTAAACAAAGCAATACTATTATATAAGAGCATTAGTTTTAATGAAAACCAGTTATGAATAAGTCTTCAGCTTAATTTGCTCTTCACAGACCCCAGAAATAAAGAGATTAACTATTGCAAATCCTCCTGGTGCTTTACATTTAATCACAAGCAATTTATGATAATTTATTCCACATGTCTGATACCACTGAAAAAAATCTGCAAGTTGCTGATGCCTCCAGGAAGTGAGCTGTTCTTTCTGTCCTAATATTAGCAGCGGACTACAGCAATGCAACATGTAACATTCATTCCATAACCCCAAACCTTGCGAGCCATCATTTTTTGCACGTACAAAACAAACGAGTGTTTGACAGTGATTGATCGGGCTGCGGATATCTGTCATGAGTACTGAAGGACTAGCAAGATCTGAAAAAGAAACTTTGCTGATGTTTCTATCCAGTAATTGAGGAGTAACAGAATTAATTTGCTTCTTTTTTCATGACTGAAGAAGGTCTAAAAGTGAGAAATTACTTTTAACTATAGCATGAATTTTCCTTTCTTGATCTGGCACATGCCCACAGCACTGGTATTTTTTTCCTTTTCTAAAAGAAAATAAGCAAAGCTTTTTTTAAAAAGCCAGATGTTGTAATAAAGGAGTTGACTTCTAGGGTATTCGCACCAAGGACTGGTCAACACATCACTTGTATGGCAAACAGGGGTTCGCAGCTCCTGCTGAATTTGACAGGCATGAGATACTACGGACTCGGTGATTAACTTTATCTTGACTCTGGATGAGGCCATATCACCTGTCCCTCTCTCAATTTACAGTTCAGAATTAACCAGGAAACCTACTATTGGCACACTTGACTTCTAATTCAGGAAAAGAAAATACTGCCTGGCAAGCTTGCAAGGCTTCTGACCCTGGTCTGCTGGAACAAAGCAAATCATACTGCTCCGTGCTGCACCCTGAGCTAATCAGTCTTTCCTTAGCTTGCACAAATCCTTTGAAGGTGGACTCTGTGAAGAAGAACCCATGTAACAGATCCACCACATCTTTTCATCATTCTATGTCCAGCTTTAGGCGTATAAACTGGACATTCTGATATGAATTATTTTTTCTCAGTTTTTTTTTTTTGCTTCCATGTGAAGGTACAACATAGAAAAGGTGATAGCATTTTTGGGAGTTTTCAGGTTCTATTAGGCAAACTAGCACTCACTAGGAAATAATGGCATGAAATGCCTGTCTAGCAGCTGCCTCAATGACGTCCAGTTCCTGTCAGCAAAAAAAAGATACAGTAAAGTGAGTATTTTGAGAGAGGCCAGATTTGCATTTATATTTAGATATTAATTAAGCTGGCTATTTTTCCTTTGTCCATACTTTTGAAAGAGTTTCAAGGTTGGCTTCTTTTTTCTTCCTCTAGAAGCACTTGTTCTCTATCTTCCTAACCATAGGCCTTCCCTGAAGGCTGCAAACCTAATTACGAGAGAACTAAAAGAATTGACTGATTTCCCAGTAGCACCATGTCTTCAGTCACTATGTTTCTGTCATTAAGTAATGGTTAGGTTTCTTAGCTTGCTGTCTTTTTAAATCCATGCTCTGGTCAGCAGAGACCAGCAGTCGCAAGCACCAGTGAGTGTCTAGGCACAAAATACACCATTAACCTTGAAATTCAGATTAGTAGTTCACTTCCAGTACTTGTTGTAAGCATAAATCAAATGATATAACATCTTGCTATATGAGGCAGTAGGATCAAAGCTGGCAAAACTCAAAGAAATTCTGCATTATTAAATGTCTTCAATTGTTAATAAGTAAATCAGTTTCATATTGAAATTATCTTAAAACCACAAAGGCTAGAAGAACCTGTGCTGCTGGGTAAGAAAACAGGAATTCTGAAAAATTGAAAAGATGACTTCAATTTTCTTTTTTATGAAGATGGCAAACAGAAAAACACAGTCCCAGAGACCTTGGTTTCTCCACAGTAATTCTCATTAACATAAATGTATAACAATATGTATGTAAAAACTGAATTTTTAAAAAAGATCCCCAAAGTAAAACTCAACCACACTGGAGTTTTTAGACCTTTGGTTAACCCATGCATGGCAGAGGTGTGATTCTGGGCAATCTGTTGATTTCCCTGTTCCAGGACATTAATTTCAGAATTTTCTTGTTTGGTTTTTTTTTTCATGTTGTTGTCATCTGTCACCCAGAGGGGTTTGGCCAGTGCAGTTAATTCTGCTGTAGTCAAAAAGAAAAGGCAGAATGTTAATAACAATAAACACTGCCAGGAAATAGTTGCGTATGGTGAATTCAAGGCTATGCCAGAAACGAACTATAAGCAGATTTCAGATTAATAGTTTAAATGAAAATAGATGGCATATATTAAGTATTTCAGTTAGTACCCAGAGACGAAGGGAATTAAAATTTAACAATTAGAACAACTGCTCACACCCCTGCTGTTGTTCTGACACAGATTACACACCTGGATTAATTTTAAGAATGAATAAATAAAAACAATCATTTTCTTTAGAAGAAAGAAAGGATGCCAGACTCTTGAGACCTGGCTGGTATGCCATCTCTGTTTCATTTGGCTTTGAAAATCAGAAGTGCTGTTACACATCTGATTAGAGAATACTGAATTTTAATAGAATGAATGCAGTGAGTAGAAATAGAACTTTCTGTAGCCCCTACAATCAGATTAAGTAGCATTTAATTTCAGTTTTTAAAAGAAAATTCCTAGTATTTTTGCCACCAAGGGAAGCTGTCAGACATGTGAATCACTAAAACTGCCCCACGTTTCAGTAGAATTCATGCCATGTTTAAAAGCCAATATGAAATAAAGAAATCCTTCCCAGATACAAAAGCTCTTACTGCCTATTGTTTTTCCTGTATCTAAGCACAATTCCCTGTTATATACCAGAGTTTTTAATGTTAATCCACTACTGACATGTCATTTTATGGGAATTTGCAAGAGTCCAAATGATAGTATGTTGATCATTTCAGTGATTCCGAGTTTGCAAGCAGCTCCTGTTTTCTCTGAAATCCAAAATATCCAACAGAAATTACATGAGCACACACACCATTCTGTCATATGAATGATGACCTTTGAACACATTTCAGGAAAAAGTGTGTGCTATCTAAACAGCTTTAAAAATAACCTTGGTGCAGACAGATTGATTTCTGCCTGGTGGTATTTTGTTCTCTTCTGTCTGTTTAAATGAATCACCTCTACACCATAAAATGTGAGAGAAAATGGAATGATGAGTAGGGGAATGAGTGATATGTATGGGAACCTTGAGGATGACACAGTTCCATTGTGTCTTTGTGCTGTTAATCTTTCCAGCTGTAAAATTACAAAACACTTAAGACCAGGATTTTAGGGCAGGTTTGGTGTGTCCTTTCCTGAATCTATGGTTGAGTGGGAGACTCAGAAATCTTTCTACAGACTTTCTGCTGGAAAGCAAATGCATTGCCAATCTGATTTGCAGAAACAGAGGTAGCTGTTGTTTTTCTACCAGAAAACACTAAAGCAGAGGTTTGGAGTAATTCTTAGAATGGAAGATAAAAAAAGAACTGAGTAATTGGAAGTTTGTTACCATACGTTATGTCTACATTAGCAAGTAATTTGGGCACAATAGGAGTAGATCAGTATACCAAAACAATTTATTCTCAGGCTTTTATGCTTACACAATTCCCTTTTCCAGAGTTTCTCTTTGGACTAGATTTAGACTGGTCCCCAGGTTAAACATCTCCCACTTGTATGGTTTCACATCAATCAAAGGATCAGTCATTGGTACATACTGCAATGTCCCTATCAGGGCTTGGAGAAAATGAGGTGCAAATGTGGAGTGAAGCATAATTTTCTCCAAGAACAGTCTAGCTCCCATGTGCCCAAACTATTCTGCAAACCAATACAATACACTGGGAGTTGCACTCAAAAATGCTGTTTTCGAACCAAACTCTCTTCTTAGACCCCTTTGTTCTCTCCCACTATATCATCACCAAATGGCACTTTGTAGACATTTATTTTCATTCAAAATTCTGTATCAGTCCATCTCTTATCACATCCTCTGCCACAAGGTGCTCTCACAGCTGGCACCTCCATCTTCTCTAGTAATCCTCTGAGAAGTAGGAAATGAATAGGGGTCCTGGCTTGACAGGTCTCTTGTTATAACTTGGCTAGACCTTGCCAACCTTTGCAAGAGGTTTCCTTCAAGCTGGGACCCGCCTTCCCTCGTTCCCTCCAACAGCCAAGTGAAAGGATGAGCACTTGCTTGTACTTTTTCAATCTAAACTATAATGCATTTAAAAAATATATATATAAAAAAATAAATTGCTGTGCAGCTTTATCAAATCTGTGCTCTTATAATATGATGAAAGATGGAAATTAAACAGTCATTTCTTTAAACTGGTTTATTCAGAATTGTCTGTGGTTTCACCTTTCCAAATGAGTTAGCAGCTGCTTTAAATTCATGATAGTGTAACATTAGAAGCCAAGTCCTCTTTTAACACAAGCAGAAAAGGCAACAAAGTTTCTTCCACTTCATTGTTCCATGAGGCTCTGCTCCTGGCCTGATGGGATTGTACCTCCCATTCTCTCTCTCTTCACTGATATTATCATCAAGAATGCAGGAATTTACAATGTTTGGTGCAATGTTCCTCTCCAGGAAGTGGACTGTTCACAGCAACTCATTTTACAAAGTCCACAAATTACCATGATATCAGCTTGAATTCTGTTTTTGAACCAAGCGCTAATCTGAACTAATGACCATGCAAAGACTACAAAACAATCACAAGGAACTGAATGGAACATGCCATTGATATTTGAATCATGTAGTCTGATGTCAATCCTATAAATCACTCTGGTTTTAGATGGGGTCTCATACTACAATTTGCTGGCCCAACTATCACTCTTACTCGAGGCAACTGGATTTTATGTAATTACAAACACTAGCAGGATAACAGGTCTACTGTCTAGCTCATAAATCCGTTAGTTTACAGCAACTTCTGTACAATTTTTTTGTAAAAACATAAATTTACAAATTTACAACAACAATTTAAAAAGCTGTAAGAAAAATACAGAAGGTACATGTAGGACTGGAGCTGGTTGATAGTTGTACAGTTAGTGGATGAACTATAATTCATTCCCCTACCAGAAAAAATGGACAAAATGGACAAAATACCTACAGTAACGTACCTGAAGGATTTAACAAAGCTATTGCTTGCACTAAACTTATTTTATTGACACTAAAACCAGCTGAGAATGCTCAACAATCCTAGAATAAAATGATCTCCAAAACAGAGAGGCCTGTCAGCGAATTACTCCAGGGAAAGCTCAGCAGCTTACAGAAGTTTTACTAAATTTAACAAGATCATGCATTTTAAAACTTTCAGTTTGGTCAGTGCTCATGTGTATCAGTCACTGAGGCCAGCATTTTCAAACTAACTTAAACAGGAAGTGAATGAAATTATTTATATTACCTTCCTCTGCAAGTCTGAGAATGTATGATTTTGGCATTACAAGTGAAAATTTAAATAGAAAACCAGAAAGGTGTAATATAACTCAGAGTCTGCAAGTCTTCTGGTTTTGTTCTTACTTTTCTGAATGTTCCAGTCTACTCAGGTCTTGCAAAAGGACACTTTAAGAATGATATCTTTTTCCACAACAAGGCTAAAGATGCAGTACTCATAAGTACAAGAAACCAAATTCTCTATAAAAATTGACTTAATGTAACAGCGATATATAAATTCACTGTCAGCAGATACAGAGATAAATGAATGAACTGAAAAGTACACATAGAAATTGCATGAACTAGCTAAGTTCTGCTTTTTGGAGACTTGAAACAAGTGTTTATTCCATAAATATGCAAGGCCAAAAGCTTTAAAGATATTTATTTTAATTTCTTACTTGGCTAGTATTCCTTCACTGCTCATGAGCTCACTGTCTATTTCAATACTCTAAAGACTCTAGGTACTTTCACAAAATGTCACATTTAAAACAAGAGTCAATGAAGGAAACATAACACCTTGGTTACCCACAGCCCCAGCTTCATTGAATGCGATGAATGAGTTATCATTTTGGAGGAAGAAAAGGTTGGAGGGATGCAGGAATAATAAATAGACTAAATTATTCTAAAGACGGTGTTACCACATCAGACTGATTTGAGATATGAAACAAAAATTTCCACATACCTCAGACCTTTCTCATTACCCACTTTGACAACCTCAGTGAAGCCAAACCTGGTGCAAACTGAGACTGTGCAACTGCACATGCTTCACTAGCTTACAGAGGGTCTCAAAAAAAGAGAGTAAAAATATTCACAGGTGGAGAAACTTGTTCTACGGTGGCCTTCCTACCAGGAACTGCCCTGGTATTAACAACGATGGGAAATGTTGCCCATAATGATCACCAAACAAAACTACCAGTTGTCCATTAAAGGCAATGGCACATTGAATATCTGCATTGCTAGCTACTCAAGAGAACTTGTTTTTCACTTGATCATACAAAACTTAACTAAAATCATTGCAGATGGATGTTTCTTTTCTTGTGTGTGTAGAATTCATTATATATTCTATTCTCTTTGTCACAATAATGAAGGGGGAGGTATTGTTCATATAATTTAACCACTGTCTTCAGTAAAAACAAGTCTAATTAGGGTGAAATGGTATTTTATTCACTGAGAAAACAGAAATCCAACCTAAATTCCTTTTAGTGACTAAGTCATGATGACACATTTGGCATTAATTACATTGTGTTGCTATAAAACTTATTTGCAGGACTGACTGTCACTAAAAAACATTTCCCCACTCCTACCTTCAGCAAATGTCTAGAAATAATCAGTGCAACCTGCAGCACAAATTAATTTCCAAGGACCAGCGTGCTTTTGTATATCTACTGTTACAAAAAAAGCACCAAGGCATTATTTGCTTTTGACCATACTGGGAAAAATCATTCCGTCTCACTGCCTCCTCTTCCTTCCTGAAATCCTTGCCTTGTTCTCCAGTGTATGCACAAGGTTGCTGGAATTATCATTTGCCTTGCCTGACACTTATCTTATTTCTTCGCCTCTTTGAATCTCATTTACAGGATTCAACTCCCCTTTCCAAAACTTCCTGTCTTTACCCTTCATGTGCATGCAACATCTCTGTCATTGCTTCCAGTGTCTGGTTTGTCTCTAGACCTTTATGCTGCCTAGACAGCTGAGGTTAAAAATGCACCTCAGTACATTTTTTTCAGAAAATTTACAAACACATTATTCAGAATGCTACCATGTCAAAGCCTGGGAATTAGGACAACACCAAAATTCATGAGGATAACACGTTGCTGGAAAAGAATGGTACAAGTTTGCTACCAGCAAACTTGTTCTAGTGACAAGCATAAAACCACTACAGATAACAGTCTAGACAACAAAAATTATGGCAAGGACTGTGTTTTTTTAATTTCAATGTCTTTTTTCCTTTTTGCAATAATGACTGGTGTAAGCGTATAAGCAATGCTACTCCAGTTAGAATACAAAAAATCTGGACAGCTCCAGGTACCTACTGCTTAGGCATCCTGTACTGAAATGCATGTCTTAAATCACTAAGTGATTATGAACTATACTGGAAGAGAACTGCCCTTAAAATCTTTCTGGGTTTTTTTTTGGTCAAAAGTTCACTTCTCTTTCCAAGCCTGCAAATAGTCCCAACAAGGAAAATGGTAACATACAAAGAGTTAATTTATTATACCTGGCCAAAAAAAGCAAATTTATCAGCTTGTCTCAAGAATCAGTGCAATAATTACCAACAAAATCAACAAAGTCCATGTTTTCACGTGCCTCCCAGTGATAATATGCATTATCCAGTGTACCCAATACCCTGGTTTTGTCTTAGATGTGAGAAAGGCTGAAGCTCTAGCTGGAAGTTTTTACAGCTATAAGAGTTGGCCGCATAATGTAAAGAGTTGGTCCCCTACACTGACCAGACTCAGTCTGAAAACACCTAAATGGATGAATGCTAAAAAAAATAGTCACTGGAGTTTGCTAGCTTGGTCTGTGCTCCCCAAACTCCTGGAGTCTTCATTATGCCTAACATTTTCTCCCTGTATTCCAATTTGTAATTTTTGGGCTATAAAAACTATTTCCCCACTCTGAAAGATAACACATCTCACTGATATGTTATTGCTAGGGGAAGACACAATAAAGGAGGGCGTGTTATGAAATACATAGGGGAAAATGTTGAGTAGACATGCAAAGGGAAAAGAACACTGAGCACAGAACTACAGGGAAGTATTTACAAGTGAGAAAGGAAGAACTCAGGCAATGGTTAAAATATTATTTTCATATTTATACTTTCATAGACAATTGAAAGTTTGTTAACTGCAGCTAAGTATAATAGAGTGTTGTGAGGCATTGGTGGAGAGTTATTATTGACTGCTTTCATCACTTAACATACTGAGAAGGCAGAGAATTTCTATTATCTGGAGAGACTTCAAAACCTATTGAGACTGTATTCTCGAGCATAGACAAAGTTCATAATCACCTTATATCAGCTAGCTTCTCATTCTACCTATATCTCTACTTGCAAAGCACAGAAACCCTATTTCAATTTCTCTACCTGTAAAGAACAGCTGTTGAAGTTCATCCAGTGAATCTTGAGAATGTCTACACAGCTATGCACTACAAGCAGATTATTATTAGATTTCTCTGTCATTAAAGAGGTAAGGGTATCAGAGAGTAGTTAAAAATCTTCTTTACTCCTACTTGAAGAAAAATCAAGTTTAATTTTTGGCACATTTGGTAGCCTTTGTTAGGCTTAGCAGTTCAGCAGCTGGACACAGGCTAATAAAGGAGTAAGTTAAATGAGTGACTGGTCCATGCCAGGATATTTGAAACAATGAGAACAGTGGATGTTAGTAGTAAATTAAGCATGCTAAGTTGGCATGCAAATATAAATCTTTTGCAGGAGCAGCAGAAGTTATTAAAGCAACAAAGCTGTCCCTCAGCTTTCCAAGTTGAACTAGCATCCTGCAAGATTCCTAACAACACAAAACACAACATACAAAAAAAACCATTAAGAAGTAACAGATGCTGCCAGGCTTCCAGAATATTCTCCCCCTGATGGTAACAGAATCACCACTCATACTTTTACAGACTGAAGCGCATTACTTTGAACAGCTTCTGCTAGAAGTTTACAATGGCCAGGGCTATTCCTAACAGGTTCTTTCGCAGATCTTGTTTTTGCATTTCCTAGGTATACACAGAAAAAAATCAAACACATTCTATGTTGCAACCATTTCTTTCTTCAGATACATGTTTATTCCATTTGTATGCTTTTGTGGGTTTTTTTTTTGTTGTTGTTTTTTTTTCTTGGTAAGACTTCAAAAACATTTTTGGGGAAGAAAAACAGATTTCAAAAACATTATTGTATTGTACGGTGCACTGTATAACAGAAAGATTTTTAACAAGAGTAGGAAAGTATGTAATCCTGTTATGAAGAAAACTAGCCAGGCTTCACCCAACCATAGGATGCACTTGTAACTTGTGAAAAAACACACCTAATTTCCACAACTCATTGTTGCTTTTAGTCACTTTCATAGTTAGTAATAAGCTGTATGACTATGCAGCAGAAGACACTTGTTAAAGGAAAAAATGCTATAAAATACACTCCCAAATGGGATATATTTATAGAAAATATTTATGAAACCACAGGATTTTCAATATGCCTTTAAGAGTAGGTTAAGGCACTGCCCTTCAATTTTATTGTGGTCTACATTTTAGACAGGGTATAACAAATCAGCACGAGAGGAAAAGAGAGCAGTGGTTACAAAAAATAGTGGAAAAAACCACAAGAATATGCATGAAACTTTCTAAGTACCTGCAAGAATTTGGATCAGCAAAAATACCTGTAAGAGTAGAGTCACATCTTAAGTGCCTATGAACTCTCAAGGGACTAAGCAGTCTTCATAGATTCTGTGAAACAGAGAATTGGGAAAAAGGAACAAAATTAATGAAAACAACTTGAGAAGTAGCAAAAGTAAATAAAATGTAAATTAAGAGGAGTAAAACAATGTAAAAGAGAATGGGGAGATTGGGGGGGGGGGGCGGGGGGTGGGCACACATATATTTATTTTAAACCTTCCTTCTCTGTCATGGTAACACTACTGCATTCCTTATCAACCAGAACCACATGGTCAGGTTTTATTTTTCTTCATGGCCTGCATCTGAAAGAATCAGAAGAATGCCATTTTTTCCTCCATCCAACCACTAAGAGGCAAACTTTTCTCTCTCCTTACTGCCTATGTTCAGATTCAGCTGGTCTCCCAAGGTTAATTCACCTTTCTTCTCTCTGAAATTTATTCTCAGTTTCCCAGCCTCATATCATATGCCTAGATTACCACATAAATTTCTTTGTTAACTTAACCACTTCTTTAATGTTTCTTATTTTTCACATTCACTAATATAATAATAAACATAGAGTCTACCGTCAGTAAATTTGCAGATGACACCAGGTTAGGCAGGTGTGTCGATCTGCGTGAGGATGGGGAGGCTCTCCAGAGAGCCTTAGACAGACTGGATGGCTGGGCCACTGCTGATGGTCTGAGTTTCAACAAGGCCAAGTGCCAGGGCCTGCACTTGGGCGGCAGCAACCCCATGCAAAGCTCCAGGCTTGGGGCAGTGTGGTTGGAGAGCTGTCTGGCAGAGAGGGATCTGGGAGTTCTAATAGACAGGCAAATGAACATGAGCCAGCAGTGTGCCCAGGTGGCAAAGAAGGCCAACGGCATCCTGGCCTGGATTAGAAACAGTGTGACCAGCAGAAGTAGGGGGGTGATTGTCCCCCTGTGCTCAGCACTGGTGAGGCCTCACCTCGAGCACTGTGTCCAGTTTGAGCACTTCAGGACAAGAGAGATCTCAAGGTGCTGGTGCAGGTCCAGAGGAGGGCAATGAAGATGGTCAAGGGACTGGAGAATAGATCATCTGAGGAGCGTTTGAAGGAGCTGGGCCTGTTTAGTTTGAGGAAGAGGAGGCTGAGGGGAGACCTCATCACTCTCTACAGCTCCCTGAAAGGACATTGTAGAGAGGCTGGTGCTGGGCTCTTCTCTCAGGTAATTAGGGACAGAACCAGAGGGAATGGCCTCAAGCTGAAACAAGGTAGGTTTAGACTAGACACTAGGAAAAAATTCTTCACAGAAAGGGCAGTGAAATATTGGAATGGGCTGCCCAGGGAGGGGGTTGAGTCCCCATCCCTGTATGTTTAAACATCGCTTGGATGTGGTGTTGGGGGACATGGTCTAGGGGTGAACTTGTAGAGTAGGGCTAATGGTTGGACGATGATCCCAAGGGTCTTTTCCAACCGGAGTGATTCTGTGATATTTTGACATAAAAGCCTGCATCTTCACCCTAATTGCATATTTGCACTCTTGAGTTCTGGAACTTCCATTCCTGCGTGACCATACCTATTCAGAATTCTTTTTGTCTCAGAATTGACTCTACTGAATCTTTTATATACCCTGTTACATCATAGGAAATTGAGCCAGTCTTCTGTAAGACATTATTGCTGCTTTTTTTTTTTTGGCCGAAGACCGCTGCTAGGATCAACAGAGATTAAAAAGTTCTTTGTGGCTTTAGTGATTGTTGTCCATAGAGAACTCCATCCCCACATGACTTCTGTAAGAGAGATAACAGTTTTTAATGTCAAAAGACTACATGAAATGCAACTTAATGCAAATCTATTCGCTCTTTGATTTTCACTTTATGCAAATATAAGTCTGTTTACATCAGTGGTGTACCTTGCAACAAGAAGCAAAATCTCTCAGCTTTTCTTTTATTGAGTATAGCCCATTAATTTTTACATCACTAATCTTATTCTTTCATTTCTTGTTTCCTATAGCTACTACTGCTTAAGGTTGCTCAAAGATAAGCAGGTTTCACTTTCCACGTGAAAGCAGTAGTTTAAAAGCTGAATAGCCGTGAAACTTCTGCAATAACTTGATACTACTTACTCCTCAGTAACTCCTACCAAGATTAAACAAATTTTCTTAGGGATGTCATAAAATGTGAACAGATTGTATGGATTAGGATAACTCTGTGCATTCTTTTGTATATCTCCTTCCTCCTTCCTAGATGGATTACTGAAAGTTTAAATAATGGCAATGCATATGGCCTGGTGATCTTCATAATGTATCCTTACCTTCTAATTAGTTCTGCATATATTAATGAAAATAGCTTTCTGCCATCAGAGACATTGCTGAAGGAGGAGGGAAAGCTGTGCTTTCATTTTCACAACGAATGTAAATAACACGTTTTAAGCACATTTTTTTTTTCTGAAGCGGTCCTTAGTGAAGAGCTCCCTGTATCGAATGAGACAGGCATGCAATTCAGCAGTGCTTTCAGGGCTCCCTTTGCTGCAGGGAGTACAGACCCCACCTTGTGGGAGCTGCCCTGTGTTCTCTGGAGCAATACACACACCAGCAGAGCTGCACTCACACCTCCCAGCACAAAATACTGCTCCTGTGGACAGATATTCTGCCTCCTTTCGAAAGAGCCCCAACCCTTGTTTTATACTAATCCTTTTTTTTTTTGTTCCCCGGATGTATTCAGATAAAAGTAGGAGAAAAACTGCTAATTCTGTGTCATTCCATTCTACTGAAAAAGGCAAACTGAAGAACTTACCAATGTTATTTCAGCAAGAAAGTCACTTCTCCCCAGAAGAGGCATTCAGAGAATGAATGGTCTAGCTTGTCATTTTAGACTAGCAAATACCCTGTACATTGCAATGACCATTTTAGTAATCTTGTTATTTATCACGTGATTTGTGCTGTCTGCTCCTTGAGTCCTCAGCATTATACTGAAATACCATTTCTCTCCCACAGCTCTAAGAAAAGCTACCAACTAAGAAGTGCTAATTTACTAACCAATAGCAACAAAGAAATACCAAAATGTTCAGAGTCTCAAATTAGAACGGTTGCCAGGCTCTTCAGACATATAAAATATTTTCTGTAGGCCGTGATGTCTGACATAAATACACTGCCAGAGTAAGGTCATCCAAATCAAAACCATAAATAGTATAATGGTGGCAGAAAATGTTAAAAACAATTACGATACACATGTTCTTTTCCCCTTAGGACAAAAGATTCTCATCATGTTCCTTTTTGTTATGCCAGAAATATTTAACTGATTCATGTTTTGTGGTATAAATACATAAGTCAGTTTCTCTTCCTGTTTCTTATCAGTTCATTTTATGTAACATACATATGCATTTGAACTAAAGGAAAGTATTCTGGTCTCAAGCACTTCTTTATCCCTAAACCTTAGCTACTACAAGTAAAATTCTGTTGTGGGCCCAGTGGGGATACAGTGTGTAACAAGCATAGCTAGCGAAGGTCGGAAGATGGACCGACATACACGCACCTCTGGTGTTATTTGTAAACATCGGGACTTTGCTTTGGGAGACTGAAGCAGATATTTCCACTGAGGAAAAGTAAGGGAACAGACTGTTTTCTATCTTAACATTATCATCACAAGGAAGTAAAATCCAAAAGGAGAGAAGTGACATAACTGGGCTGTGACTGATGCACATAGGCAATTCACAGCAGAAGATAAGGATCATGCTGCAGGCAAGGCTCTGCAGGGAAGCAAGGCAACCCTATCTATAGTTAGCCCTGAAGTGGGAAGAAACAGACTGGTCTGGGTTCACAAGAGGTCATGTAAAAATGTTGCTTTTCGGTTTCAGGAGCAGAAGGTTCACACTGGCAGGGCTGCACGCTTGAACAGCCCCCTTAGTCTAAGTCAGCTAGAGTCATGGAGTTCAGGGCTTTTATTTTTCCCTACAGACAATCATGCTATTGCTTTTTACATGCAAAAATTGCTAACAAAAAGCAAATTTCAAAATCTCAAACACGAGTATTCATGGAAACCAAAGTTTAAACAGATCAGTAAACAAGAGAGACGGTGACCTGATTTCCACCCGTTATAAATAGGACCACGCCTCACCCACAATGATGTTGTGTTAGTGCCTGTGGGTGATGACAGAACTTTGCAGTTCAGGAAATGCAATGCACTCAATATATTGGAAGTAGGGTGGAACGTCACTTACCATAAGTCTTTTCAAGCAGGTCCCTGGCACGTAGTAATTAAAAGTAGTAAGATGAGGTCATACCATGGATATTAAATACTGCAAATTAAATATAAAACTTTCACCTAGACAATGACATGGCTAGTCTAAGCATTCTGAGTGTGATACCTTGGACATATACTCCATAGGTTGAAAGATAACAATTTTTAAATTGCCTAAGGGTAGACATACATATTCCACAGTCCTGTGAAGAGACCTAATAAACGTAAGCAGTAATATAGCTTTGTTAACAGTGTTTCTGCCTGTGATAATAAACATGGTAGTTCTCAGCGGAGCTACTTCTTGACAATGAAAGTATTCTAGCTTCTTCAGAAGTAATAGGATCTCTTTGCAAAATACAGTGCTATTAATTGGAGACATATTCTAATGTTTCTGTATTATTTTCGCAAGTTCAGAGTTGCAGTGGCTTTTCAAGTCCACTTCCTGAATAAGATTCAGCCAGGCAGAGGAGAAACTTCAAATAGCTAGCATGATCAGTCATGATGAAACAGCTCATTTTGAAGAGAAAATACTCCATTATACATCAATTTCTCAAAGGGGCATGCTCTGTACAAGTCTAAATTAGAGACCAGTAGAATGAAAATACCATGAAGATGTGGATATCTATATCAAAAATTTAATAGGCAAGTGTTTGGTGGTCTTGGACATATTGCGAATGATTCTCTCTTCCCCTTCCCTCTTTCTCCAGCAGAACATTTTGGATATAAAACACCAAATGATCAATCATAGCAATTTTGGATGTCTTCAAACAGATCTACTATTGGGAAACTTTCCACTTGTGTACCTACATAGCAAACTTCCTGACAATACAACACACAGGCATTCTGCTCCCCTTTCTTGTAAAAGGTAGACTGAAAGATTTGTTTAATGAATTATTACATTTCAGAAATGACTATACCATAAAGAGGTTGATTGTTCCACAGCAACAAGCATTACAGGAAAACCCCACACTGAAATTCACAGCCAAAAAGAGACACAAGTGTCTGGCAAAACAACAACATTTAAATCTTGTTGCATAAACTATTTAGTTTGTTTTGTGTTGTGAACAGATGAGTGTTTGGGGAACATCTTAGAATAAGAAACTGCAGTTATATCATTAACAAGCAGATTAATAATTTTAATAGCCAGAAACCTTATAATAGCCAAGAAAAATGATAGGTATGCCCTGATTCATAGTATGTGTCAGAATAATGCTAATGTGAAATAATAACATGAGAGGAAACAAAATGTCCCAAGGAATGTTTTACTCCTGTGTAGTGTTATTTAGTCTGTATTGTTAATCACGTTTGGCACATTCATCATTTTCAACAGGAAAAACAAAAGAAAACAAGAAAAAACACATAGCTATGCTCCCAAGCCAGTAAAGGGAGGTGTTAAATACATTCTCATCCAAACTGCATACAATTAATCAGCATTTTTTTCAATATGAATCAAATTTCATAAATGGCAAAATAGCAGCCACACAAGGGGAAAAAAAAAAAAAAAAGGTCATGTTTTTCACCATGAAATAAGATGATACATGAGTGAAAGAGCTCACAGAAAAACAGTGCTCTGCCACTTCCTCTAAATAATGATGGCATACCTCTTTCATGGACTTAATTTATGTTCACATCTATTCAGACCTTGCCGTTTCTATCAGATTTGACTAAACTATGATAATTTGTACTACTGATACATACCAACACATTCATGTGTTAAAAAATTCAAAACATTCTCCATCTCACATATTACTGACAATCTTAAGGCAATTAAAAGCCTAATCAGTCCAGCCTTTTATGTAAACTCATGGCTTAGCCCTATATTCTATTTTGGGTCTTCTCAACCATCTAGATCTCTTTCACTACAAAAAGAAAAGCAAGAAAAGAGAAAGGGGGAAAGATCTATAACTATAGAACAGTAGGGGAGGAGACTCTGAAAGTACATTCACTATAATTTTATTTAACAAATACTTAAAGAAAAAAAAAGGGAAGCACTAATGTTTCAAATAAACCACACATACCTTTAAGTTTGGTTATTTTGTATGCTGGCATAAGTTAACACACAAAACATAGACCAATTCTTTCACAAGTACAGCTTTTCTTCACAGCATTTAATAAAGCCAACTACTGTTAGGAGTAAACACAGATTTTTATCTGCTCAAAAGGAAGCTGATTTGAGTTGAATAGGCCTGTAACCTTTCCTGCAGGAAAGATCTTCAACTTACAAACACATTTAGAGAGAGCTCTTTTTGTTTTTCTTTTCATGGAATACTATGCAATCAGAAATGAAAGCCTTTGAGGTGACAGGGGTAGTCACAGCATTATCCTGCTAAGAGATGCATGGAGATATTTCTATAGACATTTATATTTTGAGTACAAATACCTCTTTCTACGTAATATTTGCATCCGAGTCTATAAGCAACTAACGAACTAAGAATCTGTAAGTAACTGTGCGCTAATAGTGCATAAGTCTACAAAACTATGGAAATTTTCTGTGGATTCTGTGTATTAGCTACATGCATAGTGTGAAAGTGCATGTGTTCTTAATAATCGATCTGAATATAATACATAGCTTTATAACAATGATTTAGTATTGAATGTTGAATCAAAAGTGGCTCAATTTTGAAACAAAACAAAAAATATTTGAAACTTCTTAGGCATTGCAAATTACATAAGCAAAAGTAAGTTGTTTAGACTGAAATATACTATGCAGTTTTGAACAAGAGCTTGGTAAATCTACTTTATCATTTGCATACCATTATGATTAACCAGTCACCCTAATCAAAACCTTAGCTTTATGAAAAGCACAAATGTGATTTTAAGTGCTAGGTAGAAATTACTACCAACACAGGAAATTAATTAAAACTACTTTACAGAAAACACTTCAGATTTCAGACGACATCTGATACTTCCAAAATTTGTTTGGCTTTTGATATTCGGCAAAGATAAACCAAGTTTCTTCCCTATTTTCATTAAATAATTTCAGGTTTGCTTCTAACAGGGCCGGGTGTACCAGAAGTGACCACGAAGTGGTGCTAATGGACCGAGAATGGATTGTATTTGTCCTTAAGAGGTTTGGGATGTGCTGAGCATACTTTTTTTTTGTGTAATAACGTTAAAAACAATATAACAACCAAACACAGAAAAGTCAGGTGAATTGTTGTCAAAACTGGATGATGATAACACGTAGGCCAGCCCCTCATAGGAAAAAAAACCCCCAAATATTTTCTTTTAAGCTTTTTAAGTTGTCCAGCATTAAAGCCTTACAATAGTAAGCTTGCAAGAAAACTGTGACAAGCTGTAAAGGGATTAAATATCCTATGCAAGGTTCTACAGCATCACTGAAAACCATTGGCTTAAGATGCCTAGAAAGTAAACATTTTACATATTCACTTAGCCTATCTTGCCATACTATATTTCAAAACTAAAATTAAATAACAAACCAAAACATTCACCTAATACATTCACTCAGAACAGATAAAAGGAGTAAGTTCTTCACTGTGAAGGTGGTGAGACACTGGATCAGGTTGCCCAGAAAGGTGGTAGATGACCCATCCCTGGAAGTGTTCAAGGCCATGTCGAGTGGGTGTCTGAGCAACCTGAGTGGCAGGTATCCATGCCCATGGCTGACAGGGTTGGAACGAGATGGTCATAGAATCATAGAATGGTAGGGGTTGGAAGGGACCTCTGGAGATCATCGAGTCCAACCCCCCTGCCAGTGCAGGAACACCTAGAACAGGCCACACAGGAACAGATCCAGATGGGTCTTGAAAGTCTCCAGAGAAGGGGACTCAAAAACCTCTCTGGGCAACCAGTTCCAGTGGTCCATCACTCTCTCAGTGAAGAAGTTTTTCCTCATGTTGAGATGGAACTTCCTGTGTTTCACCTTGGTACCATTACCTCTCATCCTATCACAGGGCACAACTGAAAAGAGACTGGCCCCTTCTACTTGACACCCACCCTTCAGCTATTTGTAAATGTTAATAAGATCCCCTCTCAGTCAAAAGACTAAACAGTCTCAGTCCAGACTAAACAGTCCCAGGGCTCTCAGCCTTTCTTCATAAGAGAGAGGTTCCAGTCCTTTTATCATCTTTGTAGCTCTCCTCTGGACTCTCTCTAGTATCTCCCTGTCCCTCTTGAACTGGGGAGACCAGAGCTGAACACAATACTCTAGATGAGGTCTCACTAGTGCAGAGTAGAGAGGAAGGAGAACCTCCCTCAACCTGCTGGCCACCCTCTTCTTTATGCACCCCAGGATACCATTGGCCTTCCTTGCCACAAGGGCACATTGCTGTTCCATGGACAACTTACTGATCTTGAAGCTCCCTTCCAACCTGAACCATTCTATCTTTCTGTGATTCTACTTTTCACAGTATTCACCAATATTGTGGTGTTAATGTCACAAACTTGTTTATTGCATTAAGCTGATAGATCTCCTTGACCAATACAGAGTGTAAAAGGCTACTTGATTATAATAAAGCCCTAAGCTAAGACTATAGCTTGGCTCAAATTCTTGAGTTTCAACATCTTCTGTTTGTGCAACTATACCATCATGCAAGCTGAGCCAGGAACAGAAGTCCATGAAAGCGTACAGTGACACCATGTACAATGACACCTTAAAAGGTGTCATTGTAAACATTAAGTCAGGAGATCAGGAACCCCTGACACAGGGATTCCTACTGTGCTGTAGTGAGACCTCACCTGGAGTATTGCATCCAGTTCTGGGCTCCCCAGTTCAAGAGGGACAGAGATCTAATTGAGAGTCCAATGGAAGGCTACGAGAATGATTAAGGGACTGAAACACCTGCCTTACAAGGAAAGGTTGAGAGACCTGTTGCTTTTTAGTTTGAAGAAAAGAAGACTGTAAGGGAATCTAGTTAATGTCTATAAAGACATAAGGGCTGGGTGTCAAGAAGGCAGGGACAACCTCTTTTCACTCGTGCCTTGTGATAGGATGAGGGGCAATGGATTCAAGAGCAAATACAGGAAGTTGCACCTCAACATGAGGAAGAACTTTACTGTAAGGGTTACAGAGCCCTGGAATAGACTCCCCAGAGAGGTTGTGGAGTCTCCTTCTCTGGAGACTTTCAAGACCTGTCTGGATGTATTTCTGAGTGGTCTGCTCTAGTTGTGTCCTGCTCTGGCAGGGGTGTTGGACTCAATGATCTTCGGAGGTGCCTTCCAATGCCTTACATTCTGTGATTCTGTGTGACAGGCATGAGGGGAAGAGCTGCTCTGGGCCCAGAAGCACCTCTGTCCTTTCAGCACAGGAAGACAAAGGGCTGAGCCGAACCGCCCCTGGGGAAAGTAGGGCTTCTGCTATCGGAGCTCCTGTCAGACTGGCAAGAACATAAGGGAATGCAAAGGAATTTTTTTCTTTTTTCCTTTTTTTTTTTTTTTAACTTGCAGAAGCCTGTCCCCCCTAGGCTAGGGGACACAAATTCGAGAGGCTTGCTCCTGTCTGCCAGGGTGCCACTTGCGCTGAGCCCACTCCCGTTGGGCACGCTGGGGCAGTCGGCTTATCTGAACTGCTTTTAACATTTACTGCATTCTTGTTCCCCATGACAAGCCCCGAGGACACCGCTCCCCGCATCCGCTGGCGGGGGGAGCCGTGCGGCTGGGCAGGAAGAGTCCCCACCTCCCGCTCGCCGCCGCTCATTGGCGGGCTCTGCCTCCCCCGCGACCAATCGCTGGCTAGAGTGGTCGCCATGGCGACGGCGGACGCGGTGCGGTCCCAGCCATGGCCGCCTACAGACCCGGGGTGCTCATCGGCAACTGGAACGAGGACGCGTATTTGGAGGAGGTACTGGGGGGAGCCGGGCTCTCCCCCGCCCTCTCCCCCTCCCCTGATTCTTCACCTCACGGTGTTTCCCCCTAACTCTTTAAATTCAGTTTAAACCTGAGACCGAGTGCTGGATAACGTTTGCCCCCTCTCCTTTGCAAGCAGGAACGCCTGAGGGATTTTATGGATAAAAGAGAACGAGGAGAACTTTTAATACAGAAAATTAGCAAACTTGAAGATAATCTCTTAAAGAAGGTAATTTTTGAAGAAGATTGCATCACTTCTCTGTAACTCCACAGAGAATGGTGTAGCTGTTAGGTGTAGCTGTTATTAGTGTTCTTTATGCGTTAAAAGACTATGTATTAGCATGTTATATGCTAAAGATACATTCAATATTAAGTTCAGATAATTCCTATAAAAAATATGTATATTTTAATCCAGATACAGCTGTCGGTGTCAAAGGACGGTTTTGTTCATTTTGGAGACACTGTGATGCTTTTGAACCCTGACAACAAAGAGAATTGTCCTGGATTGACTTTGGCAATTAATATGGATGAAATATCCATATATTCATTGGAATCATTGCAAGCCCCTTGTGGAGTGAGCGCAGTCAAGAGAGTGGATCCTATGGGTCGAAATACATTTTGTATTTTAAGGTTTGGTACTTCATTCTGAGTATTTTTCAATTATTATTTAGCTTCCAGTATCTTGTTTTGTGAAACACACAATGAAGTTTGCTAATACACAAATGAATTTGAGTAAGATTAATATATATAAGAAAGAGTCGTTAACTTGGGTCATGTATTAACTTGGTTCTGCTCTGCATATTGCTGGGAATAATTCCAAAGAAGATTCAATAAGCTTAGAACAGGTGTGAGAACAGAATCAAGTTCACTGTATTATTTGGTAAACTCTGCAGCTGTTTTTAATGCAGTCATATTTCACTGCAGAATACAAAACATGACCAAATATCACGTGGTATTATTACTCACTCTCCTGCAAATAAGGTCTCTGAAGCAGAAATTTTTGTCAATGCTTTTACTATACATGAAGTGGACAGAAAGTGTTTCTGTTGTCCTAAAAAAATTCCTCCAACTAAACAGCATATTCTCTCTCTCAAAGACATATTTAATTCCAGCTGTCAGTGGGAGAAGAAACAGAAGAATAGGGTCCTGCTCAACAGTTGAAGGCTGTGCCTGGGTCCATGTTTTTAATAACAATTATAGTCCATAAGGATACAAGCTAACCCATATAATCCTGACTGAGTAAACCCCTTTGGATTAAAAGCAAGGAAGAAGTTTGATACCAAGAGCATAATTTAGGCCTTCTAGAACCACAGCCAGAATATTTTTGCTTAGCTGATGACTGACCTTAGAATCGTTGTCACTGAATTCTATCAAGTCCCTCATTAACTGACAACAATAAGTTCACAGCTACATAAGTTTTTTTTACGTTGAATATACTTAGAAAGCTTAGCACTTAATCTAGTGATGCTGAAGTAATGAACCAAAGTATTGAATATCAGTTACATGTATTATTAGCAATGTATATTAATTACAAACACAAACACACACTGTTCTACTTTTTCAGATGCTAGTATTAAGTAGATTTTTAAAGGGGTCTGCAGGGCTAAACTCCTCTTAATTTTTCAGTGGATATTATCTTTCCACTCTGCATGATAATGTATACATCATAAAAAGTAATTAATACAGCCTGTTTCTATTCTGTTAAATATTTTAATCAGTAAGTCAAATATGAAATTTTGGGGGGTTATTTTACTTATTTTTAAAGGTAAATTTAATAGTGTTGCCACAAGACTTAACTATAGACTAGAACAACAACGAAAATAATAGTAGCTGTTTATTCAATGACTCTTTGTTTTTTACACTTTTAACAGTGTTGATGGAGGTGCAGTGGGTGAACCTATTAGATTTGGACAAAACTTTGGTCTTGGAACAACAGGAGGGTTTTCTGACCAAATGGTAAGGCAATAAAGATGCAAGTGGCAATGGTAGCATATATTATGTGCATTTAATTTTTTATATATATATATATAATCACTGTATAGTGGTTCAACATCCTAGCTTTACAGAACAGATTTAGAGTCAAACACAGATGGAGATAAGCAATATCTATTTAGTAAGTTTATGCAACTTGCCTAGGGTAAGGTGTCCAGGCTAAGAAGGCCGACTGGATAAAGCAGATTAAAAAAAAAAAAAAAAAAAAAAAAAAAAAAAAAAAATTATTTTGTGATTAATGAAAGAATTCACCATTAGAGTGAGTTTGTTTTTTTTTTTTTACTTTAAACAAATGCAAAATTACATTTAATTTCTTGGGAAGATAAATCTATAGTAGATATATGAAGTAACATACTATTCTATCATTCTGAGGAAGTAGATTTCTGTTAAATGTTAACCTGTAAATGTAAACTTAAATGTTTCCCCCTGCAAGCTAGAAGCCAGTAAGACATTACCTGTTATGTATACACCCAAAATAAATCACCACAACTTCGAAAAAAATTTCCCTCACAACAACCACTTTGGTGAGAATCTTTGGAATGTAAATTGAATTTTAAATTAGTATTCACCAGTGTGCATATAGAACATCTACTTAATGAGTTTATCAGCAGTATACCATCTATGTGAAGGGGTTTGCATATGTAGCCTTAGCTTGGCAGACTGATTTTTCAGGAGCCGAGAGAAATTTTTTTGTGCTGAAAATAATTTTAAAAATTATGTATCTTGTTTCTTTTATACTTATACTGTTCTTACCATATAATTTTTATTTACAGTTATATCTTGCAAGTGACCATAAATCATTTATAAGATTTGCTAAAAGATCTTACCTTCAGCAAGTATTTTTGACAGATAAACTTTCCTATTTGACTTGCTGGCAAGCTGCCTTCCTCGATCCACAGATGCGTCTTGAATATGAAGGATTTCCAGTTCCTGTAAGAAATTAAAACTGTAGAGAATGCTATGCAGATTTAATTGAAACAGTAGATGGAGTACTTAGAAAAAAGTTGTGTCATTTTATTCACATATTTTCCTTATGCAAGTTCTGACCTGTAATTTTAGGAAGGGGGAGAGGGAAGAAACAATCTCTTTAACCAGGGAATCTGTATGTACAATTACTAGGTTCTGGTGTTCATTTTTAGATTCACTTGCTCAGTTTTACTCAAGTCAGAATTTTTTAAAGGTTGACATTATCATGTTGTGAGGGTGCAGTGCTTGGAATTTGCTTTTCAGGACTTCTGAGCATTAAGTTCCATTTCCAATATTAAGAACAGTGACTAATTAAGTACTGTACATTCAGTTGAAAAAGTATTAAAAAAAAATCCCCAAGGCATCTGAATAACAGATGCTTTACCAAATACGCTTTTTTAACCATTTGTAAATACATTAAGCTGTACTTTCCTGTTCCACATAAAGTGCTGGGTGTATACCAGAATATCACAGATATGACTGTTCCTCTCTATAGCCTTGAACTGTGACTCATTTACATGAATCAGCTCACTAATAAACATAGTCAAATTATGTAATTGTCAAACACAACATTATTTGTTCACAGTAGTATTTAATGGCCATGCCTAAAAATTTATTCTGTTACACATAAAAAACTTGAAAATTGTGTAAATATGAGGTCCATTTCTAGGCTGTGTCCCTAAACCATCTGGATCTCTCATATGGCAAATATCAACCGTAAGAGGAATCACTCTGATGGCACAGGCCACTGGAATAATTCTGCTTCTAGCTTGATTTATTTATTTATTTATTTATTTTTAAAGTTCTCAGCACAAGGGAGTAGAATGGAATATATTGGACAGGAGAATGTGTCTGACCTGAGGTCTAAGTGTTTGGCTGCTCTAAGTTAAGACAGTTGATTTGAGAACTGATGGAGTGTAATATATCTCACTATAAAGGTACCGCAGTCTCACAGTGATATAGAGTAATGCAGGCTTACCCTAACCCGTAAATAAAAGCATTTAATTTGAATAAGAATAGTTAAAATTAGTGTACAAAAGTCTGTCAAGTGTGGTTTTTTCCCCTTATTTGTTGTTTTGTTTTGTTTTTTTTCCCCAGGCAAATTCTAAAATTATTATTACTCACTGCCATACTAATCGGAGCTTAGCTGTTCCAAGGAACTTTTGGATAAGGTAAGAAAAACTTGTAACTGGCAGGGATGAGCATAATGATGTGCCAACATCAAAAATTACTGTAAGAAACAAAGAATGTAAGAATTTTTAGGAATGCATTGAGGAAATGGGAAAGTATACAAAATGCACATTCTCTTTTCCCTGTTTTTTTTAATTTCTGGGCTGTAATGTGTGCCACTGTTGTGCTGCAGACACTCAGCTTAGTCTTATTTGCTTTGTTATTTTTTATTTTTAATTCATATCATGTCATATTGTATCATCCTTCTAGCCTTCTCTAATTTCTTGGTGGTTCTCTCTCTGAATATCTTGAGCAATTACAGTTGTTTGTTGCGGGGTTTTTTGTTTATTTGTTTTGATTTTTGTTAAGAAAAAAATTTGTATACTAAGAAGGTTAAGGAATAAGATAACTAAATAAAAACACTACATAAAACTCTATACTGCTTATTTGCATATGAATCAACCTCTCAATAAATAGAAGTTAATCCAAAAATTCAAGTTGATACACATGCATTAAATTAATATTGATTAAACATCGTTAAGGAGTAGACTGATTACTACCCATTAAATTCTGAGCAAGATCTGACTAAGGATTTGTATCAGTGTTTTGAGGATGAAAAAAGGTCTGAAAATTTGAGGTTGAAAGTTATTAAGTAGCCAGAGTCTTCCTCAGTCAGAGAGAAGTGGTGATGTGAACGGTGATGAGAACCTAACCAGCTTGTGCAACCCTGAGTTGGTGTATCAGTGCTTTATACTGATGGGGCTGCTTTAGCTCTGAACCTAGAAAGGAGGCATTTCCCTTTGATTTCAAATTCCTAAATTATTCATAGGAAGCAAAGGAGGCTATTGTGTTTCTTGTAAAAAAGTCTGATGTTTGAAAGTGCATGATGATATTTCTGAATAAGCCAAGAAAAACGTAAGAAAACCTTAAATGATTACAAATAATGCAGATTTGCTAAATTTGTTTTTATATTATTTCTCACTGCCCATCTTTTTTTCTTTGATTTTGCAGGTCTTATTTTGGAAAAGAGTATGAAGTAAATTGTCACACTTATCTGGACTCCCATAAAGCTGAAGAAGACAAGAATTACTGGGAAATAGTTACAGGAAATCCTAGCGATAAGAACAGTACGATGATTGATAGACCCAGCCCTCAACCAGGGGGGATCAGAAAGAATGAGTTTTGTGAAGAGACATAGAATATAAAAATCCAAGGCTACAGCAGACTGGTGAGATTCTGATTCTTGGTTTTTCTGTTCAGATTTTCATTTTAGGGATATTTGTCTTAAAACTTAAAAACAAAGTCTACCATTAGTAATATTGCATAATCTCATTAACTCATCAAGGTTATACAAATATAGAATCATAGAATCATTAAAGTTAGAAAAGATATACATGCATATGGTCAAAACCTAATAAAGTGTGATGAACCATGCACACCATCAAAATTCATGAACCAGGAACGGTTCGTATTCCCACTTTCACCTACATTGATAGCCAAAGATGTCAGAATATATTTTCACTAAACTATTGGCTTTCAGAACTTTTAAACACTTCTTCAAAAACCAAAACTGTGTGAATGTGCTTTCCAAAACACTGACAATCAAATTCATGCAAGTTATCATGGGATATTTTGACATTTAAAGTTCATTTGAAAGAAAGTTGCCTGTTGAGCTTGTTCCACGCTCTGTATAGCTCGATATTGCTAATTATTAAAAAAATCACAAGTGAGGTCTTTATCTGAAATTGGCTTCCAATTTATGGGAATAAATTAAAAAAAGGTATAAATTTAGTTTAAGTTTTTCTGTCCGTGTATTCTAAACATCTAAATGCCAAGTAAACAAGAACTGGAGCACAGTGATACAGACTTGAGCCTGCTGACAGCCTTCTCCATGCATCATAATGTTCCATTTGCCTCCTACCCACAGAATTTTTCAATCCATAATAATTTCTACCAAGTTTGACAGCAAGATGAAGTTGTTAAAGAAAATTAAGCCCCCACAAGTTTAATGAAAATAAATGTCAAAGTAGAAAAAGAATAAGAGACACTGTAAGCTTACCCAGTAAGAAAAAGATTGTAGTCTAGGTTCATACCTAATTAGACACCAGAGAATCCACATGGAAAAGAAGGATCAAGAAGAGTAAAAATTTTGTCTGGAACTCACATTTTCTTTGACAAAATCAACCAAGCATGAGATGCAAAGACATGGAAAACAGATGTCATTACTTTGTACAGTTACCTCTGTCTTTATATGGAAGCTGAAAGAGCATCACAGAGAAGTGCTTGAATGTATGACATTCCATTATATCTGTTTAGTAAAGCCACATGTATACATAATCCATTTCCCACTGTACCACAAGAGCAGACTCATTCTGCACAAAGAAAGTGAAATTCTAAGTAAAATACTACAAAAATCTAAAAGGCATTCCGATGATCTTCAATGTTTGTAAAGGTCAAATAAAACTTCTTTTTACCAGAACAAAAGCAGCAAACTTTCACAACAGAAGGGACTGATCCAAACATGTCTTCAAGCTCTATTGCAGAAAGACTGTTTCAAACCCACTGTCAAGGCATTGCAAGTTCCTGCCTCTATTCAATATAAATGAAGTCATCAGACTGCAGAACTGGCTAAATAACACTTGGCTTACACGGTCTCAGAGCAGGAGACAGATTATGTTCCTGTGTCATGAAGGTTTGCTCTGGGGGAGTGTAACACACAGGATAGTTTTTGGATCATGCTCCTCGTGTTCAAACTTTCACAGGTCTGTTATATAGAGAGTATTTTAAAGGAAATTATCATGAGAAAGTTTTTCTTTCACTCTATGTAAATATATGAAACCCGACGTGTGTAAAATGATGCATATTTTTATAGAGGCACTGTTAAAATTCTATGCATTTTCACAATAGATTGACATAGTTCTGCTTTGATTTTGTATGTATCAAACAAGAAAAACTGGGGCTGCCTGAGCATAGTGTAGTGGACAATTGTGGACTTTTATTGGTATTAAGGAGATCTATTTCTAATCTGGCAAAGTCTCCTTCCTCTGGGTTAAATGCAAGAAAACCACTGCTGAAACAAAACTGTGTGTGATCTCATGCAGGAATGAGAACTGTGTGGGCAGAGTGCCTTGGCCGGCAAATGTTATGGGTAGGAGTGTTTGTGTGAGCGTGTGTGCTTTTGGGGGGGAGAGAAGCAATACAGGCTGTACAAAAACAAGTGGGGAAAACCAAAGAGACAAACAGATGCAGAAACGAGTACAGGAGTATTAATGTTGGAATTAGGTGCTGATTAGAAGTGGCTTGGAAACTCCTGTGACTGTTTTGATCAGGCTGTGCTCATGGAAAGGACTTCCTGAGCTGCTGGAAAAGAAAAAGGATTAAAATAACAAATTCTGATTCCGTTATAAGTTTTGATTCTTACCTAATACAGTTTTAAAACCACAGATCTGTGCATAGCTTCTTATATCATATAATACAGATTTGTAATTCAGCTTATTTGTGATATCAAATATACATATTAATCTGTTACCTAGTTTTTCTTTTAAAAACTTCTTTTACACTTCTTAATATTGTCCACATGATGGCACCACATTTTTCTAAACAGCACAATTATTGCTACGTAAGTAAACCAACCTGAAATGTTTAAGTCCAAGGGAGTCCCTGATACAGTGCCACAAAAGCTAACCAGGTTAAATCAGCCTTGAATTCCAGGCTCGATGTCATTACCATTCTATTATGTTTTGGAAAATTTAGTTAAGCAACAAAGGTAGATAGAAGAATGTCAAACACTGTATTCAATCAACTTCGTAAAAGTGATTGGAACATTAAGTAATTTGTAACCAAAACGTGCTTAGAGGAAATTATCATTAAGAGGTTTTTTTTCCTTCCACTTTCTATGTAAACATATGAGATCTGATGTGTAACAACTGATGCATGTTTTCATTGAGGCACCATTATTACTTACTCCAATTTACAGAGATTAAAATTCTGCACATTTTCATAGCATACCAACATAATTCTTCTTTGATTTTGAAGGTATTATGCTAGGAAAAAAAAAAAATCCATCTGTGTAGAATGCACTGCAGTGTTTCTAATTTGATGATTATGGACATTTATTGATAAACACAGGATTTAATGTAAAATATTATGGGATTAATTATTTGTGCAGAATCTGAACAACCCTGCAACTACCAGTTAGAGTCATATGTGGACAGGGTAATGAAGATCTGAACCATCCTCCAGAACTGACCATTGTGTAGCTAAGGGCTGGCAATGTATTTTGCTTTTCCTAGTATCACATATCATGAAATATGGACAGTGATGCTTGCCTCATTTGCAAAGCACTTTGCCATATACCAGTGAAAAGCAAAATCATGTATTAAAAAAGCTCTTAATGCTTCTTCTAAATTAGACCCAATATGGATAGCTCTACAAAGTGCATTGTGGGAAGATAAAACTCACTTTGCCTCCATCCTAGGCAGCTCAAAAGCTGTTAGCATGAAGCTGATCCTGAGCTATTAGTTCTAGCTGAGGGACAGGCTGCATTAGTTCAGATTTAATGCTGTGATAATACAGCTTTTCATAGGCCTGAGGCACAGAGAGAATCCACATCTGCACGTTTTGCTGTGCAGACATGTTAGGAGTGCAATACTGAAGTAAAGAAGAGGTACGGAGGAGTCAAAGAGTTGATAAAGAAAAGCTAACTAGTTAACTCACACTGTTGACACTGGAAAATGAAATTCCAGTTTTAAATCTGCCTTTTCACTTCCCCCTCTTTTGCATGCTTACCCAACTCATATTTCACATCACATCATATCACTTATTCTCTGTCATGTCATCTTGCCCAAACTTACTGCTTTGCTGTGGTTATGAAGTGCTCTTCTAGCACTCAGCACAAGTCCCTGGTCCCTTACCCTAATCACATCAGTATCTTCAGAGGCTGCTTCTCTTTTCAGTGATTGATGAAGTATTGTTATAGCTCAGACAGCTTATCAAAGGAGAAGACCATCTGCAGGTTTAGTAACTGGATAAAACATTTGAGGAAAAAAACCCAAACAAACCACAGAGAACATTACAATAAGACATTCCACACAGCAGTGGAAGGCCGTATCCAAGCAGCGGAAAATTTGGTGGAGTTGGCAGGTGAGAGAGTGATTTTGATAACATGTGTGCCCACGCACCCTAAACTACTACTGCACTTCTGTTATCATTTTTGTGTGTGTGAAATGTTCTTTTAAAACCATAGCTGTTGCTTTGGAAACACTTAAGATTTTTTTAATTCATGAAAACTAAACTAAGGGGGGGCCATAAAATAAAAATAAAGATAAGAAATGCAAAATACACTAATACAAGTGTAAATCAGGACATCTCTATGGTACTTTGTGTGTGGTACACTTTCCTAATTCTATTTTGTTTTAAGCTTTGTCCCAGGTCTTACCTCCATTCTCTGCCTGACCTGCCTTACTTCCTTGCTTGTATACAGTAGAGAGAGAAGCAAGCCACAGTTTGCTAGCTCCCCACTTCATGCTGGTTTAATTTCATCCTGGAAGCAGTAAAAGGGAATCTAATCCTCAATACTGCATTCCCCTGGGTAAGAGGAGGAGTGGAAAGATCTGTCACCTCACTGGATGTGTGCTATTTCAGCAGGGATAGGAGCAGCCATAATAATGTCAGTGACATGATGTGCATGATAGGTTAGCATTACTTATAATGACAGGGACAATTTGCCACAAAGACCAAGGGTGTTACTCCCATTTCGGTTCTGTGGGGGTTTTTTGGGGTCAACATTGTGTATAGAAGGTATGCAATGAAACAATCGACACTTTTTTTTTTTTCCTTCTTCACTGCTGTGCTTGTGCAGGGCAACATCTTTTATACAAGAGAAGAGAATCATCAGTGCAGCACTAGGAAGCATTGCTAAAAAAGTCACTTAGCTTTCTCTTGAGAAGTTTCTGTATTTCTTGGCAAGGAGGACTGAAAGTGCAGTAGAATAGGCACAAATATTTAAAAATGCCTGCTGACATCAGTACCCACCTTCAATGATGAAATTATTTCATACACATGAGTTTCTGCTGTATGTTTACATGAGAAGCTGAGAAAGCTAATTTCCCAACATCTGTTAGATGCTGCTTCATACAGTACGTCAAAACAAAACTAAACAGACCATCCAGTTACTGGCCAACTAGTATATATGTTTCTATAATGCTGGTCTTGTTTTAATTATAGACTCCTTGGGGCAGGGACCATATCTTCATCTTTTTTTCCAAATACAAACAGCTATAGCAGAGACGTTCAGTAAGTAATACCACAAAACTATTATTAAAAGTGGTTGTAATGTGACAAGAAATTGAAGCAGACCTGGTGCAAATAACCAAAGGTGCAGGCTTATGAAATCTACACATAAACCAGCACCAAACAGTAAACTCTGAGCGTGGGTTATAAAGACGCAGCTGCCCAAGTAATTTTGACGTTAATAGGAGTTGCTAGGAGAAGAGCCCACAAACCACAGTCCTGTCCCTGTGGGCCTGACAAATCCACAGAGGCGAACAAGAATTATACATGGAAGGATTTTTTTCTATATATACATATATAGTTATTTAATTATATGGCGTACCAGTTAAAAATACCTAACTATCTGTAAGCACAAGTCCCATTTGCAAAAGTGACACCAGTCCTGAGAAATTGAAGAGCTGTTTCAGCAGCTTCTTCACAGAAAAACTGTTAGGAATTAGGTTATGCATACCTTTGGAAATCTTAGCCTAAGAAAATAGTTTTTAAAAATGGCATTTACAACCTGTAGAATTTATAAAAAACATTAATTCCCTAAGCAAAATGAAAGCAAGAAACTACTGAATAAGCCATTGCATTACAGTTTATCTTTCCTTTACAGGAAAAACCTCTTAAAACTCCTAAAATGCTAATTAGCATGGATTGTTGTTAAAAGATTAAACACAGAAGTTTGTGAATTCCACACCAGACAGCAATTTCTATCCTTCCTCCCTGGTTTCCTACCACTCCTCTTGCTTGGGCTTTCTGCCTCTTCTATATCCTGATGAAACAACTGTGCAGTTGTTTGGGGAAAAGTTTAAGGTTCATCAGCTTTTCCGGTCGTTCTGCTGACGATTTTGGCAGCACCGTTTTAGCCAGAACACCCAAGATGTATTATAGTCTTGCAAATAACCAGCGAATTTAACTGTCCATGAAAAGAGGCATATTTTGCCATATAAATATACATACATACAGAAAGAAAAATTAATTGGCAATATATGTATATACACAGACCTGGTACTTTAATGCTGACATAGAAATAACATATATTTCAGCATATGCTGGAGAACAATCTTTCCTCATCTGAAAATACGAATTGATTTCTTTTGAAACTACCTGAGCTAACTAGTTCTTTTAGTTTAATCTTAAGTAGTCAGGGACATATTCAGGTGTGAGTATAAATGGCTCTAAGGTCACATGGTAATCCAGAATAACACAGTAGCTACACTTACTGCTTCACCATGCCTCTTTTTTTCTTATGCATAACCATTGCTCTTTCTGCTTGCTACACCATTGTGTCCTCAAATCCAGCTGACCTCAGGTTCTACTCATAGTCTTACAGAAAAACTAAAAAGTTGCCTAGAGACGGGCTAATTTATGAGCTGTGTTCTTTGTTCCTCCTAAGCCAGTCAGTGTGATAATTCTCTGTAGAACATGTTGAGCACTTTACTGTGTGGCCAATAATTCAGAATTACGACAAAAGCAACTTTAAACCTTGGTGGCATAAGGTCTGTGATAAGGTCCTAATTTATTTTATTGTGTTTTGTGAATTTGCTGCCAAAAGGGCAATTGAAATTTGCCCTTCAAAACTTTCTTAATGAAACACCAGTTTTGGATCACACCAGGAATTCTGTCAGAAGTCACCATATTGTACAGAAATATTTCTGATGAGTAAAATATTTTTGAACCTCAAATCAAACAACTGTTAATAGCTTGAGCAGGTTGCTGTGCTAGTAGTAAAACATTTCTAGGGAGTCCCAAGAAGGCATAGCTGAAGCCATCAGCATTGAAACTCTTAAACAGAATGAGCAGCTTGAAAGGTAACTGCCTTGTTCCCTAGAGAGAGGAAGGCAACTGGAATAAAGGGGATGGTCTGAGTATGAAGCTGAAAACCTTATTCACAGTGCAGATAACTAGTTCTTGAAGAAAGTGGTCCGCTATGGTAAGCACTGAGACAAGCATCAGAGGATGAGGCAATCATCCAGTGACATGGTCTACATGCTCTCAAATGACACCAAACTTCCTAGGTTGAATTAATTATCATTTTTTATTAAGTTATTATTTTATTGAGACAAATATTTTCTGGATCTATTCTCGTTTCATCACACTCCTTTTTGAAGCAGAAATGACAGCTTGTTTATAAGGGATCCATGTAGCTATCCCAATAATTACAGGGTATGACCTTTGCTATAACATAGCCTATTGTTCTCACTGCTTACTGAAAATTTTGATGCTTCCAGAAGGACTTGTAATTCAACATTTTCCTTTATTCCATGCTAATTAATACCGAACTATATATATGGACTGATTGTACCATGTTAGGCGGTTATGGAATTTTGTCCTTAAGTGCTAACTGATTTTAAACAGTATCATGCTTTGGGACTAGTGAATAGTTTCTCCTGAACACTAGGCTTTATACAGCATTCAGAAACACCAACACAAATTCCTGCTTCCTATGAAATTAGCTTAACAAGGATTTGGGGAGTAACCATTTGCACTATATGGCTGATGTGTGCAACCTTTTCATCTAAGCAATTATTTCTGAGAACAGAATGTTCATTCATCACAGAAAGAATTAAAGCAAAGTTGATTTATACCACATATTTGGCCTGTTACATGACACAACCATTAGCTGTTTGGTTTTAGAAGTTAAGTGTTACATATAAGCCAACAAGTGGTGAAGGATTTTTGGTCAGCCCATGTAACCTATAGCAATTTTAGGTTTTCTGCAATAACACAAGGTTTGTATTGTAAAGAAATGTCAGAACTGGTATAAATGCAGAATAATGATTTTTCAAACATACTTGAAGCTATTCTATGAAAGAGAAATTACTAACATGCTGGCGTATGGCAGCAATTTTTCCAAATGAATGGTGTAATTAAGTGAGCACAATCCTCCTGTGTAAGTGTCATGAAGAGAGCATTCATCACCTAGAGTCTGTGTGCCTGAAATGTAACAACACTGTTGGTTAAGACAGGCTTCCTGATGGTGGGACAATGAAGTTGAAACTGAACTGATGGGCAATGAAAGGAGTTCTTAAAGAGTTTGGAAAACACATCCATGAAAGGAAAATTACAGAGAAAAAGAAGAACACAAACTAAAGCTGTTCAAAACATGCCTAAAATTGCAGAGCTGCCTGTCCCTGGGGAGAATCCAATAAGATATTAAGCTTCTGCAGGTGAATATAGGTTATTTTCCCCACAAAAAGAAACAATTATTATCTTTACAGTTTAGTAGTCAAATAAAGCCATAGTTATATTCTTCAATAACAGTCTATGAAAGTTTTGTGTGGATACATTTCTCCCTTGTTTATCAAAGTTAAAAATGTTCGCTTGAAAGAGTGTTTTGGAGATCAAGTTAAGAACACTTTGCCTCATATAGTTTCTGTTACTGCAAAAATATCCTGGCATGATAAATCCCCTGGTTCTGGAATAAAAAAAGTGTATTACATATCAAAATTAATTAATCCTTGTAACATATGCATGTTGAGTACACTCAGGACAACACCTAATAAGTTGCAATGAATAGATTCACTTAGGTAAAAAACCCAGACCATTAGTGAAGTGAAACTATTTTACATGATTTTGCCAATTACTACATTACATTCTTCCAGTGCAGAAGAACGTTAATGCAAAATATGAATGGTTGGGCAGGCTTTTGAAAACAGAACAAAACAGAAACAGCTCCCAGAATAGGTTGTGAGAGTATTAACTGTTGAAACGAGATTAGCCACTATGCCCCAAACAGCACATCACGGCCATGGCAAATTGCACAGACCAGAAGAAACATGACAGGAAGTTCCAATTACCTTGATGATGAACTTTCATTTAACCATATTTCTGATTCATATGCATCTCCCTTCACATTCCAGTCCTCCAAATTCTCTCATGAAGATATGCACACAGAAAGCAAAGATACCATGTTTCAACAATCTGTGGGAAGAAAATAAATTCTTTCATTTCTTACTGCAACACACACTCTTCAGACTTTTTACAGTTGTTTTCTGAACTCTTCCCACCTTGTAACATCTGTGCTAAAAAGAGTGGATGCTGGAATTGGACATAGAGTGGCTCATTAAATGCTTTATTCAGTAGTAAGGATGCTGCTCTTCTTTGTTGCTTTTTGGCACATAGCATTCCTTTTCAAGGCTGAATCCAAGGCCATAGTGATGGTGGGCAGCCTGGGGCTAGCTGGAGAAATGAGTTGCATCCTCCAACCCCCCCTTCTATTCTCATTTGTCTTTGCTTGAGGAGTCTGAGACAAACACAAGCTGTTTCCCCAGAGCCAAGGAAGCAGAAAGGGGTAGATGGAGATGTGAGATTGAATGCACAGAAGAAAGTGCTTGGGCTCAGTGCTTAGGCTAAGAACACCTGGAGCTGCTTTACTGGCTTTAGTTGTTAGTGAAAAATTCCATGCTGTCCTTGGGAGACTGGAAGGGAATTTTCTTGTTCACTGAGATTACGATTTTCTCCTGCCATTCTGCTGGTCTAGGTAAATGCTAGTTTTGCCTACAGCTACTCCAGCTGTACTTGCCCATAACAGTAAATTGTCATTAAATTACTCAATAAAGACATGAGAATAATAGATAAAAATATAATTTTAGAGGCATAACCTAGCTGTATATTTTAAATGGCATATGCAGTTTAAGGCTAAGGAAGAAAGATTCTGACTCAGAAAGTAGTGAGGACTGCGGAAAAAAAAAAGAGTTAATGGTTATTTTCAGCTAGAAGGATATTAACAAATGGAGATCCCAAGATGTACATCAAAACTGGGGTTAATTGAATGTATATATACTACTCGTTTGGAAAGCAAGCATGCAGTGGTGAAGGCAGCAAAATTAGGAAATTATACATGATCATTTAGAAAAGCCACAACTTTAAAAAAAAAAACCCCAACGAATCCTAAAGGAAGGGACTGGACAACAAGGCAGCTGAAATTTCATGTAGGTAAGTGTGAGCTAATGTGCACTGAAAGGAACAATCTGAACTATTCATATAGGCTGATGATTTACAAAATCACTCAAGAAAAAGATCTAGGCGTTACTGTGGACAGCTTAATGGAAACTTCTACTCAGCACACAGTAGTGGTCAAAAAAACAAACAACATGTCAAGCTGCATTAAAGATGGATTGGAGAATAATACTGAAATAATAACAATACCATAAAATACATCAATAAAGTATTCTACATTTTAAGATTAGCTTATTTTGCTTTCATTGTCTGAAAAGAAATAGGAACCACCTGGAAAAGGGAATTAGAAGGGATTTAGGGGCATAGATAAACTTTTATAAAGTAAAAGACTTTTGAAGGGTGTCAGAATCATGACATCTTTCAAATTAAGGCTTTTTTTTTTTCTTTAAACAATTTCTCTGATTCTTAGCTTATCAGTTTGTAAACAAGGATAGTGGGAATTATTGACCTTGTCGTATCTACTGAGATGAATGGATGAAAACTGGCATACATGCTGCAGATGAGCTTCTTTTGAGGACGTGGCCTGAATATCATTTCTCTGCTACACCAGAGAAAAAGGGAAAGGGTCAGGGTCAGTTCCTCACCAGACCTCTTCTCTGCTCTCCCCCAAGCCCAATCTACAGGACCCCAACCAGCAAGTATTGTCCATTTCAGGCTCAGATGATGTCTATACCCAGTACCTTCTATTCAATCTTTATCTACTTCCTGAAATCCAGCCTAGCACCCTAATTTGAGACATTTCCTTCTTAAATCCTCCCTTCCCCTCATGCCCTGCACTTACATATCTCAACTACTGGCTTCCACAGTCTCACACCAGTTACCACACTGTCCCCCACCTGGGTTTTATGCCCACTTTCCCCTCATGGCAGGCACATCTCACCAGCTTTGTTCCTTCCATGTACATTGTCAGGATTATCAGTGCTGTTGGACATCCCTTAATTTGCCTCCCCTGCAGTACCTACCCAGCAGCCACCTTCCCCATGTTCTGCAGACTGCTGATAGAAAGCTGACAACATTATCAATTACTATTCATGGTAAATGAGAAAAGAAATTAAAATTAGAGGTTAACCTACAGCAGAGGGACACCCTTCCACACACATGCACACCATGCATCTTAGGGCTATAGCATGCCCTAGTGCATATATTGCTTAGATATTAAGGCAGGAGGTTTCTCTCCTAATTACTTTATGTACCAGGTTGAAAACTGTCCTGTGGATTACAGATGAAGGTATACACCAATGTCTGTGGTTCCTAGGTCAGAGTACTTGCTATAAATAGGTGGCAGATTTGTAAATTTAACATGGTTTAGTCTGAGGAGATGTAAGGAAAATGGGAAACTCATTTGCCCAGAAGTAGGAGGGTGTGGAGTGTTGTTTTCTGCCGAGGATTTGTATTTTTATTACTAAACTCTTGAGAGCCTAGAGATGTCACAAGGTCTTTTTCCTGTTCTGGGCTGTGAAACCAGGAGGGGAAAATATGAACTGATGCAGTTTTATATAACTTACAAATGTGTTTAGCATTTTCTGTGACAGTGAAGGCAGTCAGAAAATTTAACTGTTTCCTTTGTGAACTTTATTTTGTTTGTCTGGAAGTTTGCTCTCTTCTGGCAGAACTGGCAGTAGTCTTGTCCAGAGCAAGGGCAGGACACTTCCCCACATAAGCAAAATAAATTCTAATTACAATAAAAAGGGGAGGAAAAAAGAAAAATTATAGTCATGCTGTGAAATGACATTATTACCTCTCTAAGAGGAAGCATATGGAATAGTAGCATGCACATAGGCCTGAGAGCCAGGAATAAATCAGTGCTAGTCTAGACATGCTGATTCCAGCTGTGGTCCTGAAACAAGCTGTTAGGGATAGAATTTAAGTCTTATACCTATCTGGTGAGGATGATGAAGGAAGGCAGAATGACACTGTCCCATCAGAGCTGTGCTACAGGTACTTACATTATGGCTGGAACACTGGCAGGAGAACAAGGGTTACTCATTGTAATCCCCTTTCTAATGGTGACTGAATGCACAGTCAGTATCAGAAATCAGGGTAGTACATCCTGTAGAATAGTGATTTAGCATGTAGCCCCATTGTCTCCAGTATAGAAAAAGAAGCAGAGGAAATATATCAGTCCTGTTTTACTCTTCTTAGAATGGCCACCACTTACGATTTTTGCTTGTGGTTTCTCTACTGTGGCTATAACATTTAATTAAGTAGTATTTATAAGCACATAGAAGATGGAAAGCCTAAATATTGTCTGTTTAGGGTAATTACCTCACAAAAAGACATAAATAAATTTTGACCTATGATGTAACTTCAGAGAGAAAAAGCATTAGCTTACAAACCCTCACAAAAATACCTCATCACTCCTCCTGCCTCCACTCACTTCCCCAAAAGAATAAATCGTTCTCAAGTGATTTTATATGAATGACATTTGCATCTCCTTTACTATTACCTTATTTTCACACAGCAAAACGATCCCAATTTGTGTCTGTTTGCTTTAGCTTGATTTCTGCCATCCTCGGACAAAAGTCTTCCCTCCACTACACAGACTTTATTCACCAAAGAAAAAACTCCCAAAGCCCTCGCAGACCTTATGAAAGGCGTTTTTACTCACTTAGGTTAAATGAGCACTGTGTGTTTTCTTTCTTCTTTTTCTTTTTTTTTAAATTTTTTTGGTGGGGGGCGGGATGGGGTTGGGGTGGTGGTGGTGTGGGTAACAAATAATAAATGAATCATTTCAACTTTGGGCGAGAAGTTTAGGTGTTGTATTTGTACCATGCAACTACACAAACACAGAACGAGCCAGTTAACCAATGAATTGCAGGAATGAGAAGCAATGAGATGATCTAAAGCATTTTAACACATTTTCCTTATATTAGCCCTTGGACTAGTTGTGTTTTGCTTTCTTACAACAGACACAAGTCAGTAAAAGTCCAAAAGGAAAGTCTGAGGTTTTACATTTCTGTTTGTGGTACAGGAAAAGGGTTACGATCTCAGTGGTTGATTCAGTGAAATAACATCTCTTTTATACACATCTGCCTCGCAAGTAGGGCGGTAGTTGGAAATACCCAATCTAAAGCATTAAAGATTTGCTGGCAAATAGCAAGGCATTTTCTGCAGAGGAAAAGTTGTTATACTGAGTAGTCACTTTGAATGCTTAGGAGCTACAGTCAAATATCCAAACACTGTGGAGTTACACTGCATTTATTATTTTGTCAAGTATTTAACACGCTGGGAATTGACTCTGCTGCATATTTCATATCCAAGAAGGCATGATAATAGTGGGCTTAAATAAGAAGATACTTGGCAATGGTAAGTGATACTTTTATAGCAAATTATTTAGGCACCATACAGTTAGCTCTTTTTACTTATCACTATGTAACATTTTTGACTGTTTTAGTTGGAGAATTTAAAAGAGAAAAGTAAATAGGTAAGAGGCAAACCAGAGGTTTCTCAGTGTGTTTTCTGTCTGTCTATTCACTGTCATAGCTGTTTGGTTTTAAATCATATCAGAAATTTGAAGTTGTTGTTGTTCAATAATCAGCATTTTTCCTTAAGAACAAATGTCCTACATGAAACTACCTTAATTTAAGACACTTTTAGTCTGCTGTATAACATTTCTTCTATTTCTCCTGACACATATAAAAACCAGTAGAGTGGACCAGACACTTTTGTGAGTTTGTAGCTCTCTTCAATTTTGAAGGCCTCTCTAAATTATAAGAGGCAGAAAAGAAACAAAATCACAAATCAAATGATTTGCTACTCAAAAACATCTTAAAACTTAAAAATATCTCTCTCTGTCAATTAATCTTTATAAATAAGAGAAATTTCAAAATCAGATGAAAAGGAGAGAATATGGGATTTCTATTTTTTTTTTTTTTAGCTTTTGCTAAGTCCATTTTTTTTCCAGAATTGTTTATAACCTTTCTATTAAATTCAACTCTGAAATGTAACTGCAGGCTATATTCTTCAAATGCTTTGTTTTTCTTTAAAGAAGCAATGCAGAAAAATGCATTTCTCCATAACTAGTTAGGGATAGTACCTAATCCTCCGAAAACACATACATGTTTCCAAATTATTTTAAAATTAAACATTAATATGATTATCTAATACAGTTTCAGAGCATAGTTCCAAGCAAGACATCCAAATGCACTATTTACTGAATCTCTGGATGAACTAGCCTATACAGGAAATCAGTAAATTGCTCCAGTCTTAGCCTCAAAGCGGATATGTATTTGTTTAGTCATATACTATAAATAACATTTGTAGACTTGAATCCTTGCCAGTATTATTAATGCAGTGTTCACTTAATAGTATCCTTTATTATAAGCCTCATTAGTAACTGATTCATACAGTACGAGCCTATAGAAAAGACATATAGGCTAGTATAGCACACAAATAGTGATGATATATCATCCATACTGCCAGCGTAACCTCATTTGTCATGGACCTGCTTTGCTCTCAGCTGAGCACACACCTCCTGTGAGCAGCCCCTTGGGAGACGCTGTCAGAGCAGAGGCTTCTGGAGCACCCCTTGCTACTCATCTGGGGGGGGGGGATTGCTGTCAGGGTAAAGGTGGGAACCAAATACTCCCCCCTTCCCTCACTGCATCAGCCTCTGGCTGTGAAAGGATGACATATTGCTGTGGGTGTGCCAAATTGCTTCAAATTATGTTAAAGGACTGACCAAACAGACAGTAACAACTTCATCACTTTCACAGCTCTTGGCTGCTTGAGAACACCAGTGATGTGATCAGCTGCTTTTATCTGCCTAGGGCTGTTGTAACAATATTTATCCTGCCTATACTGCAGTATGATACATACTGTACACTAAAATAACTTGCGTGCTTTATCATATGGAATAAACTTTGTATGTGATAGAATCTGTGTAATACAAGATGGGTTGGTGTAGGATACTGATATTTGACACCAGCAAATACTTCTAAGAGTAGTTGTTAATAGTTTTGTTCATTGTCTCATCAAAAAAAACAACCAAAAACCCCACACGTGTTTAATTATCTTATAGTACTTTTCATTAGAGAAATCCCCATCCATAGAAGAAAGAAGGGGGCAGCCACAACACATTTTCATTGATGAGGACAAGGATTCAGAAGTGAGGGAAAGTAAGGTCAAACCAGCAGGTCACTGTCAGAGCTGTAAGGAGATCTCCAGACTCAGTACAGTCTTCTGTCAAAAAATGAGCTGTGGCAGATTGTTACCGCTTTACAGTTAATGGCACATATTGGATGCGGTCGGTAGCGTTCAGTTATAGGTAGCTTCCACCTTTGCCCAAGACTAATATTGAGCCTAAACCAATAATGGCAAAAATCTTAACATTTTTCCACTACTCATTTTATGCATGTAGGGTCCTTGGTTTTAGTCAGAAATTGAAAAAAAACCCACCTTTAAAACTCCTGTTCTTGTACGCAACCCCCAAAGGTCTGGGTATTCTTACCTCTTGAGTGTTTATTTGAGTCAAGTCTTTTAAAGTTCACTCCATGAATAAAAAGACTAAAATTTATAATCCATTTAAAAGATGTTGAAGAAAAAGTAAAGAACCAGAGTAAAAATCTTGGGTTATGTTGGTTGTGTATGGCTGTCTTGGAACATGATGTTGGGCAATTACTTGGGACTTAAATTCCAGAAGAGGTGGGTTTTTTGGGGAAATCCAAACTGAGACAAAGGACAGTTAGGTATTGTCTGGATCCAAAATGAGCATGTCTCTGCTCCACTGTCAGGGTCATTCAGTGGCTTCCCTCAGGACTAAGCCTGCTATATCACAGGGCATTGCGTGAACCTCAACATGCTGGTTTACACACTCACACACACCAGCTTTTTGTGCATATCTGGGCAGCCTTTCTAGATAGTCCATTCACAAGACAGACGTGTTTCTTGAAGGGAGACAACCTGTCACACCATCCAATCCTATAGCAGCTCTTCTCACCTCCAGCACTTGTGATCCGAGTTACACCGATTTCCTACAGACTAAGGTATCCCATGTTCTAATGCTGTGGAGATTAATTACTTACTATCTGGTAGCCCTGGACTACAGATACTGTGGACCTAACAGTTATTTTTCAAGTATTTAAACCGAAGTCATGACAAAACCCCAAAAGCAATCAAACAATAGGTCATGTAGTAAAGTTCCATGATACCTCCCCCTTCACTGATCTTCACAAACAGTGCTGGGGAAGTGATCATGGGCCTTTGCTGTGCCACAACAGTAATAGTCAAGCTCTTTTGGACAAATACAGAAATAAAACCAAATGAGTATTAGGACACTGTAATGTTTAAAAGAGATGGTAACTAGCCAGTGGTAACAATACATATGAAGTTATAGTAAGTTTTCAAGATTGTTAGAATAATATCTTTACATTCAGATTTGGTGCTTATTTTGAAAGATACGCTTTAGCTGGAGCAGAAGCTACTGCCACCAGTGCAGGAATTACAGATTAAAATTTTCTCTTTTACAGGTCAACTAGACCAGCTAATTAGAACAACCATTTGGCTTGAAAACCTGTGATCCTGTAGGAAAAACAAAACCTAAGATCAGGAATCCTCAGCTGAGATCTCTCAGCCAGTAGCTCCAAGCTATTTAACATTAGATATTGCTCTGAAGGTATAGGCTGATTCCAAACCATAGATGAAAAGCCATCTCCCAACAACACCAGGTGCTAGTCTGTTTAGGATGCTACAGCTGACTCCAGCATCTATCACACCTACAAGGAGAGTAGCATCAGATCTCACAAAGCACCAAAAGAACTGTATTTTGTGTCTTACTGGGCAGCTATTTATGTTACAGATTGTACTGTTTCACTCCTGAGAAACCTGTAAAATAATCTAGTCTCATCTCACTGTCAACAATAATGCTAGTAACACGTGTGGTGTGCATTACGACTATGGTTAGTGTTAAAAGCTAAGGATTGCAGAAGTTAAGAGCAAGAGAGTTGTCATTAGAGCTTTATACTGTTATCTTCAACACCACAAATAACCATCTGCTCAGCTTCATTCTGATTGCCAGAGCCTTAGAGATAAAGTAAAGCAATGGAAATGTGAAGGCTCCTCAAGACTTGTTTAAGCAGAATTAAGCAGCAGCCTGTATTAAGTAGCTTTGCCTCTGACAGCCACCAGAAATGACACATACTCAGAAGTAGCAACTGCTAAAGCCTTGCAGTTAAAATGACAACTGTACTTATATATGTGTTGATGCCATCTTATTCAAGCATAGATATCCAAGAGAAGAAATTGCCTAATTCCTCAAACACTGACAATATTAATATAAAAAAAAAAATAATTCAACAAACAAACAAAATTCTGCTACTAGTACTCGGATGGGCTAAATATATTCACATTTTCAGTACTTCCAGCCATTCATATCTGCCTATTTAAGGAGTAAAGTAGAAAGCAGTAACAACAAACATGACAGTATCCAGTATGGAATCACAATAAAATGTAAAACCAGACAGGTCTCAATATACCTTTTATACTGAACTCATGAAAAATACACATATACAAAATTTCATATGATTTTTGTATACAGAGTAAGTTCATTTTTCTTTTGCCCTTTACTTTTTTTTTTTTTCTTTCCCTGATAAATCATAGTTCTGGCAATTGATAATTCTCCTTTCATTCAACCTAAAGGGCCCCTTATGTCAGCCTACAGTTCAGGGGAATATAAATCAAAAGGAATGCAAAGTCAGATGAAAAAGGAACATTATGTGACTGGAAATGTGGAAAGAAGAGGTAAAGTAATAACTTTAAATATTTGTTTTAAATTAGAATGAGACCATACAGGGGAGCTCACATAATGTTTTTACTACTCTGTTGCTGCAGTAAGTTATAAACTGTGTATTGGTCAATGGCTTTAAAAAACTGACGGGCTTTTTCTTCAGAACCAAATATTTAGTAACTTCATAGCAGACAAAAATATGCTGTAGTACTTCTCTAAACCCAACAGAATCTCTTACACATAACCTATATAGCCAGTACAAAAATATTAAAATAACAAACACAAACCACGCCACTTTGTTAAAGGGAACCATTCTTCCCATGGCTTATATACCACACCATGGCTACAGTCAATGCTCTTTACACTGATAGTGCTGCAATTTTTCAATCATGTACCCTTAACACAATACTTCTGAAGATCTCATGGGCTCCTTTTTCTGTAAACAAAGCATGGTATGTATACAGTAACATATTCTTAATAGAGTTCCAGGATATGTTTTCAGGACGAGGTAAAACGTGTGTACACTTCAGTAGTAGACCCTCTTCCATACAAGCAATATTTTACAGCTTATGTCCAAGGCATTGCAACAAATAAGGACAGCAAAATAAGGTTAGCAATCATGCTGAGTTTGAGTGCACATTTGAGAAGACAGGGTCTAGGAACTTTTATTAACTCCCAGGAAGGCAATTCACCAGAAAACAGTCTAGAAGGCTGCAGAGCTGGATACCATTGTGAAAGTCAGGTAAGAAAGTTCACAGAAGGAAGGATTTTTAAAAAAAGTTCTGAAGAAAAAGGAGGAGATGCAAATATATGAAAGCAGCATGAAGTTTAGAGAAAGGAGGGGTAGAAGAAGAAAAGACAAAAGTATGTAGAAGACAGAGGATGACATCAGCACAGAAATCAATGTGAAAAGGATTCTAAGGAGACATAAAGATCAGGATATTTTTCCTAGTCCAAGAACTGAACAAATATTCCAGGCAGTGAACTTAAAATAATTACAAGGAAGTTCATTTTAATGTAACAGATGAAACTCATTGCCTTTGGATACTCTTGAAATCAAAAAACCAAAAAAGGATAAATTACACTTGCAGTACATAGGATTCATTTAATCTGTAGAAGAAAAATGTTTTTTGCTTCCTGGCAAAAAGTTAGGCACTAAATGATGAAAGGAATTAGAAAAAGATTTACCTAATTTGACATAATGCAATACTTATCCATTAAACAAGACTATGCAATCACAACGTAAAAAGTTCCAACGATTCTGGAATACATACAAAACCTCAGAGTGCTAGTCTACTCTAACCAAGAAGGTACTTAGAACAAACTTCCTGAAAACAAGGTCTTGCTTGATTCTTTATTTTGTTTTAAAGATAATCCCTTCAAAGCAATTGCTATTAGCCATTGATGGAGAAGGATGCTGGATTAACTGTGCTTCTAGGATGATTCAATGTGCCATGTTGCTATGTTTTGACGGATGGAAGGGCAGAGCAGAAGTTGCGAAACCCAAGACAGATGACTCATCCACTCCTGTCTGAGCAGGAATGAGGGCATGGATTGTCCTGTGCAACATAACTGATGTCTGGAATATGGCAAAATGTGAAAACTGTGGCTGTGCTTAAGGCAAAAGCAATTCATCAGTTTGCTGAGCAATGTAAGGACAGGACTAAAATGAGAACACTTCAGATTAATGGCTCTCTTTCCTATTAACACTAGCAGTATTTGGAGTTGGGTGGAGATCAGGACTGAGGCTAACTTCCATGACTACTTAGATTTGCTTTGCCCAGTACTAATGTTCTCTTTAAATTATATGCTCCTTTTTGGAAAAGGTTATCACCAGTAGCAACAGGCAAAATATTTAGTACTGGATAGTCTGCCTATTTGTCCTCTAGAATGAAAACCTTTGGATATGGAAAATAATTTGGAGAAAAGAGAGATCAGCTCCTGTATCTGCTATGGTTCCAGACACATCCTGATTTTAATCAGGCAAAAGAGAAGTGTCATAAAAAATAAACTCAATGGCTCCTCTATTTCCTTTTCCCCTCTCCAACAGACACTAACTCCAGATGTTACTCCATTTTATGGTAACCAGGACCCTATCCCATGGCAGAAATATCACTCTACCTGTGAATGGTAGTTTGACTTTTATTCTGAAGCAAGAGTTACTGCCCCTTCTGCATGTCATTCCCTTTTAACTACAGATACTATTTCCATCAACTCGCTTCTTTGGGTGAAATCTCTGTCCCACTGACATCAAAGGCAAACCAGCTAACTTCAAAGTGTTCATGATTTCTGCTGTCTCCTTGTTCCACACATTATGCTTTAGGTTTCAAGTATTTCTTTTTATTTGAACTCTTCATTTTACTGCATTCTTCTTTTCCTGTCCCTCACATGCAAAGGCAGTAAAGAAACCCAGCTGACTTTCCTTAAAGTACCTATTATCTCAGAAACCTTTATCAATACAGCTCCTTTCTGCAAAGGAAAGTCCACATAATTTCAATCTTTTAATACAAAATTCCAGCCTCTGATCAGTGTTCATTGCCCTTTTCTCTTTGAGCTAAGTAATGAAGATTGACCGCAATATCTAATATCAAAGCATACCATTAGTGCAATATGGCAGGCGCTGCAGAGATTTTGCCCCTCTCCTTTTCCTTATGGCTTCTAAAAACCTGCTCTTCTGTTCACCACTGGGTGCTGAACAATTACTGTACAGAAAAGATGGGAAAAAAAAAAGAAAAAGGTTAGAGAGAAACAACAGGAAAAAACCAGCCCCTCCTTATGATATTTATGTTTCTGCTGCCGGCCCTGGCAGAAGTCCAGATTCTGAATGAACAAAACTCCCAGTGGCTTAGGGACTACAGTATTCAGTTCATAGTCAGGAAATGCGATAGCATGTGACAATGAGAAGAAATAAGAAAAACTTTCCAATGCTTTTGAGCTTCCAGCTCAATCAGTTTGGATCAAAACTCTGGTGCTGTTGAGATACTGTGTGAATGAGTTCTCTATTGCTAAGCAAAAACGTGTGTGTTACACTGTAAGACAGAGAAGTGGTAAACAGTATGTGGCTTTGCTTCCTCATTCATATTTCATTTTTATAGTATTAGCACTATAAAACCTCATTATATGTACAGGGCCTCTGTCCTCCCTATTCAAGCAATGGGGAAATCTTTCCCAAAACATAAAGGCAGCTCCCTATTCCTCCTCTTTTCCAGGAAAACTACTTGATAATGATTGTTCGTTCCTCAGAGTCAAATCTTGGCTCTACAAGATGAGAATTTTAAGAAGTTGTGTCATGTTCCATGTTTATTATCATCCACTGACCCAGGTTAAAACCTTGTCCTTTACAACACATTTCCTTTGGGGAACTAATATCCTGAAAACTTAATTGTTGGGAAAAATAACATCTCTTCTCTTTGTAAACATTTAAAATATAAATTAGCCACAATTGTATTATCAAGGGGAGAGTGTTTTGGAGGTCCTTTAGACACTCTACAGAGCAGAGATTTCATTTTCACTTTTTCTCCCACTATGTACATCATTCTCATGGGGAAGTTCTGTTCACATTGTGTTCATAGCTTATAATTTCCCTCTCTCTTCTCCGAGTTTAGTGACAGACTGGTAAAACAGGGCCCTCAAACAACAGAACACAGAGGGCAGCAGATGTCTAAACACTCTCTTTTTGACAATTTCCATGACCAGAGACAGGTGTAAAATTCAGGTATCTGTTTGCAGTTTCTTGAAAAGTATAGGATTTTTAGTTTGTGAGAACATTCAGAAAAGCCCCACTATTTCAATAAACTAATATTAACTGTGTCAGAGGCAATTCTTTTAAGGAACTTTTTTTTTTTTTTTTTTTTAATTTACAAACTCCCTATGTTTATTATCACATAAATTCATTGAGAGAAAGTAAGTTTCTGCAGTAAGATTGTTGCTTGTCAGTATGAGCACAACTGAGGACTGACACATTCGTCTGTGTTATCAATGAAAAACAGCTAAGCCTGCCTGGGGATGTGGCAGAAAGGTGGCTGCCTGCTCCCACAATTTCTTGGGGATGCAGTTCAAGCAGTGTTTCCCAGGGGGACTCACCACAATAGTAGAATAGATGATGAACCATTTACTTTGCAGCAAATGAAAGGTGTAATTGAGGCAACTGGGAATCCATGGCATATTTCTCATTTCCTGGATGCTCTACGGAAAAAGCAACAATTTTCCAAGTCCTTGGTTAGGTTGGATCACAAAGTTTCAGTCTAGTCCATAAAGATGAGAGTATTTAAGAATTGGAAGGGTAAAGGGACCATGCCACTTCATGGTGAACAATACAAGGACTTGGCATTCAAAAGTGGCTCCTATTTTGTTTTGCTTCTGGAGCAGAAGCGGTCTATGAAATTCTTACTAGCTTAATGTTCAAAATATCTGCTAAAAATTATGAGAAACATGCTTGCCATCTCAGCCTCCATCAGGAAATCCTGCACTTGATTAGCACAGATTCTGTCTGCCCCTTTGCCTCCCCCCAAGTAGGTTTAATTGCCTCATCTCCATCAAACCTTAGACCAGAGAGCGATGGGTAAAACCAAATGACACAAACTCCTTAAATGGCCTTGCCTTCTCTGGGTAGCTGGGAGCCTGCTGGAAACAGTTTCTCCAGTACCGCATCCCATTGCTTTTGTTTATCTATCCTTGCTGACATTTTCTTCAATTAGGAAACAATAGCTCCGTTCCAATGTACTGAGCAGAATTACTGAAACCCAGTCACGTGACACCATGAGAGTGTGTTTTCAATTATTCACTCTGTCTTTTTTTGCCAGGCCTATGAAGAGGAACAGCCTTCTGCAGGAGTCAGGTTTGTCTGCCTTGCTGTTGTAAGTTCCTCCTTTTGAATTTTTACTTTACATTCAGGTATTTGTAGGGGTTTTTTTAAATTTTTTTTTTTTTTTTTTAAAGTAAATGCAAGTCTCCAAGAGTTTCTTACTCTTTATTAGAAAACTTCCAAATCTCTAGCTCTTCCTACTGCCTGGAAACCTTAGACATCTGCAATAGGTCAGTGCTAAAAGTACTGCTTAGTAATGAATCTGACAAAGATCACAAGATCTAGCTTAAAATAGGATGCAAGATATCATGCTGTTAGCACTTTGTAATGTAAAACTCCTCTTGTTCTTGCTAGCAAAGAAATATTCTATCTTTCCTACTGTCTGGTTAACAGCAGAGCATTTGTATGCAATCTGGGAGCTTCACCAGATTATTTGCATCTTGTAAATGTTTGGTTTAATATCCAACCAAAAATTTGAACCAAATGGGCACAGCTCAAGTCATGTATTTTGTTTGCAGAAAACAGACTCAGTTAGGGCTTTTTAGACTTAAAGCTGGAAAAATAAAAGCTTGGGGGGGGGGGGAAGAAAGAAAAAGCAACAAGGAACATTTGGCTTGCATTACAAACCACAGACAACTTCCATCAGGCATGCTGAAGGTATAAGAATGGCAAGAGAAAATGACAAGCAGTAAATGCACTGGAGGAAAAGATGAATGGTTTGGAGAACTGACTTTGAAGTAATTGCCCATGCTACCAATACCTTGAATTAAATTTGGTGGAAGATGGCGATGAATCATAAAGCTTCTCTAGCACTTGTGATACTGTTTTCTCTGTAAGATAGCATTTCTGGATACTTTTATTGAAAAACTATAGACTTTTTTTTTGATACCTCCTATATTTCTGTCACTTATGCAATCCTGAATCAGCAGCTCTGGAAAGGATGTTGCCTTAGTTAAGGCTTGGGCTGTGATCTAATACTTAGAGCAACTATTTAACTGGAAGTCTTCAGGTCTACTGGGTTTATTTTCATCTCAGCCACTGGCTTGCACTGAGATATTAGGTAAGTCATTCAGGGTTAAACTTGGTCTTTGTGCTGATGGAGCTCTGATGGGGGTGGGGGAGGAGGAAATGTCTGATGCAGCAGGGTAAGATGTTCTCTCTGCATAAGGTAAAATTCCTCAGGAGTATTGCAGGGGAGTGGGATAGGAGAATGCACTTAGAGCAGTGTTTTCTTCACTGTCTCAACAGGTGCTTTTATGTATTTACCGCATCCCAGGTGCTTAGCATCATCAGAGAGGCACCTCTTGGAGCATTTAGTACTGATGGCAGTGCTCCCTTCTTAAGCTCAGCAGCTTCAGGCAGAGCAAGAAAGGGCTCCTGCATCTCTCCAGCCTTCATTCTAGCATGACAGTCTCCAGAGAGCTGTATTTTCACCATTAAGCTATCAAGTCCTCTGCTTACCCATGTGCTTTTAATAGCTCTTTTAAAGTTCTTTCTCTTTGGGGAAGTAAGAACGGAGTTAATGTCTGTACAACATCTAAATCCTTGAATGAAAAGTGCTATTTCTTCTAATTTTTCCCCACAGGCAAGATTGTTTAGGTCTGAATGTGTAACTCCGGCTCAGTTCTAACATTCTTATTGCTAGTGTCTAATAGCAATTGCCAGAATCACAGAAGTGCTGCAGACTTTCAAGTGATGCACATTCCACACACCTTCAGCAAGTAGTTCTGCCGCTTCCTATCCAGATGCTGAGGGGAGGTACTTGCAGAAGTGCCTTTCATCATAGCCACGCAATTGCTTTTTCAGCTCCACATTTTGTCTGAATGAGCCAGATTGCATTTTTACCTACCTTCAGACATACAGAAGAAGCAACCTCAAGCTTCAGAAGATTATTTCCCAGTATTCTGGTAGGGATATAGGGATTTGCCAACTCAAAATTTGCAATTAGGTACATACCTATTACGGTAGACTAAAGTTTTAGGCTTTCCAAAACACTGACATTTTTTAGGGAAAGGGAAAGAAGGGAAAGGAAATCTCCAAACCTTGAAAGTCTTTACGTATTATTAGGGTTAGGTGTCAGTCAGCTTTTAACTAATCAACAAAAAAGCATACAAAAATCTGCAAACTGTGACGCTGAATTACACCAAGTACTTATTTCAGTTCTCAAAATTATTATTCTAGTATAAGTCACAGCATTTTTCACCTCTGTACTTCAAAATACATTACTGCATATAGGCTCTGAAAAGTAGGCTCTCCCAGTAATGCAGGAGGGGAGATTAATCCTAGAGCAATAAGACCAAATTCCAAAGTCCATGTGTTAAATTTGAGGTCATCTATGTCGTACCTTTGCCTTACACATAGTCTTACATGTCATTTAATTCAGCATGTGCTCTTTGGCACAGGGAGGGAGCACGACTGTGCTGCTGGGCAGTCCTCCATCTGTATCACAGCTACAATCAGACGTGGTAGCAAATCTTGTTATTCTTAAGAAGAGGGGCTGCTCTGGAAAAAAAAAAAAAAAACCCACAACAAAAAAGTACAACATTCTGTGTATTGAAGGGAACGGAGAATATGGGCTAGTTCAGTTTGACCCTGAAAGTTTCCCTTATGCCCATGTGGGAGAGGCTGGGAGGCCAGTGACTTCGGCTCTAATGTTCCTATCCAGTGGGGTAGGACCCTCCCAGAGGAGCAGAGAAGATCCCAGACTTATGCTCATTACTTTACTTATTTTACAAAAGTTCCAACTTCTGTCACATTTTGATTGTATAGCATTTCTTCATTTTTCTTTTAATATTTTATGCTGAATCATATGGTGAAACAAACCATTTCTGTAATGGGATACTTTTTGATTGGTGTATTGGAGCTGTATTCCTTTATAGACTTCAATCCCTAATCAGATATTCACATCTTAAGTGGTTCACTGGATCTCTCTGTTGCTGTTAAATGCACAGTCTTAAGTGAGTTCTGGTCTGCAAAGGTAGGAGTTATAGCAGCCTGACATTCCTTACTGTCTCATGGCTAAGATCTACTTTTGCTAAACCACTTACAAATCAGATGTGCCAGGCGGAGAACATAACCTTGACAATTTGATTAATCTTCTTTGAATTATAGTGGTTTCATGAATCAAACTTCAGAAGGAGCTTCCTCTTTCCAAACAATGTTAGGAGAATAGAATAATGCTTTTAAAGTATCTTCCTTTTCAATTTGGGATTTCAACATGCAAATTCAGCACAAGCCCGAAAGAATCAGCACAGAGGAAGCATCAAAAATATTTATTAAAAACACTCCACTGTGCTTGGGGAGTATGGGAAGGGAATGTAAAGGTGAAGAAGAATTTAGTAGAGCACTGCACAGAAACAGAATTAGCAAGTCATGAGATATCACGTGGCTGTTAGCAGACTGAAAGGCTCTGTTGATTTGATTTATTCATTAGGGCTTTTCAGTAGTGTAGGTTATTAAGTGGGAGAAAGTGGGGTATATTACAACTTACTTTTTATATTTCCTTTCCTGGAGGATATTTAGCACCAGAGAAGCAGAGAAAGTTGTTGAAAGTATCATGCCACATAAATGGGAGAATGATACAAAAAAGAGCAGCACCACCAGCTCTCTGAAGATGGATCAAAAGAGCAATGCTGGGAACAGGAGGTCAAGAAAGTTTCGCTCTATTTCAAGATCACTTATACTTTGCAATGCCAAAAACAGTGACGATGGGTCAAGTCCTGATGAGAAATGCCCTGATCCCTTTGAGATCTCTACCACTTGGGGTCAAGAGGATTTTGACTGCTGTCCTAGAACACAACTGCCATACACATCAGAGACAGAAGACAGCCCACCTGATCCTCCGCGTGTGATCACCAGCGTGGTCCAGTCCAAAGCTGCAGCAAATGAGAACTGCAACAACATGAGAAGAAAGCTACTCACCAAGGTAGGCAACTCAGTGCAGTATATTGTAATGTTTCTTATTGCAGTACTTCCTAAGCAGATGAATTCATGTTTCTCAGGAATACAGGTTTCTACTGAGCTTTTTCAGAGCCTATGAGCCTGCAGTGTTCCTGCTCTGTATAAACAGCATGAAAATGCATTAGTTTCCCCGCTGTGCTGTTGCACTCTGCTGACTGATATTCTGCTGAAATCAGTGACTGCTAGGCCACTTTCAGCATATTCAGACTAGCACAGCTGGTGCTTTCTATGTGCATATAGTACTCAGCTCAAAATATACAACTGTCAGTATAGTAAAGTGCATTTGTAAAGTGTGATACCATGAGATCTCACAAGCTATGCAAGTATTAATTGTATCAGTACTATGAAAGACACAGGAGACTCAGCAGGCAGATGTTGTTTCTCTCTGATTCAGGAAGGAGGTTAGTGATGGCTCTAAAGCCACCAGAAATGCCACTTTTTCCTAAAGTTTTAACAGCCTCATATGACAACAGTATTGAATCAAGAATTAACTGTAACATTAACTGTAACAACCTGAACAATTTTTCAGTTTGAGCAATATATTCTAGATGCCTTTAGAAAGCTTTTTTCAGTGACATATTCTAATTTTTCCACATTCTCCCTACCTGTTGGTGTGATATATAAGAGACACCACAGTGCAAGTGTGACATGTCTTTTAATACAGTTTATAGTCTCCTGGCACCTCCCTTATTATATGCCTTTTACCTGGGCAAATAATAGCTTATGTGAAAGAACTGATACTTTCACCTAAAATAGTTCTTTCTTATATATTGTATTTTATTATGCATACCTTCAGTAAAAAAATAGCTAAAACTAGACCTCTACTTCTAAACACACAGAGGGGCAGTGGTAGTGAAAATCAGAATGTCCCCTCACTCCTCGAGTTTCTTGCTAAAGATGACAGCATGCAGTCCAATGCTGCAAAAATGGCAGCAAGACAGAATTCTTGATGTGAGGTGTTTCAGCCCCTAGTGATGTCCCAGCATGAGGACAAAACCATCCCAACTTTCTACTACTTTCTGACAGAAAATGTAAATAGGTGACACTGATCTGAGTCCCAAAATGTAGCCAGTCACCTTCAAAACCATACTACCTCCTCCCTTTTGGAAAGAGTCCATATTCACTCTGCTGATTTCCTTCTGTGAGTGAAAAAGGAGCTGGTCTTTGTGGACTCCCCCCTCCACCTTCACTTTTAACAAAGCAGAAGCACTTTCTGAGGTGTGTGTCAGCTGCCACAGCCTACTCACTTGCACACCCCCAAAAAATATGCACAGCTCCAATAACTGTTGTGATCCATACACATATGAAACTATTCAATATATTACTGCAGACTGTAAGCTTAGACCATTTGCTTTTATAGCTGGCAAGCAGCTCAAATACGAGTCTGGGGAACAGAGTAAGTCTTATAACTAATGCCATTGCACAGATAAAATATGACTGCCAAGTGTATAAATCCACTCTTAGGCTGGAGTGTTAGTATCACTGAACAGGATGGGTCAGGAGCCTGGATAGATGGTGACAAATTACTCAGCAACTCAGTCCCTTAGAACAGCATTTGGGTTGCTTACTGTTGTTATAGACAGTGGATAGTATAAATTCCTTCTCCAGACCTCTCATAGCAATATCTTCAGATGCTACTTGCTAATCTTCCTTACCTTTCTGAGTCATGGGTTGGTGAGTGATTCTAAAAAGTCTTATTCTAAGCATGCTAAATAGGATGAACGTTGGTAACAGCTACACTGACCTTATCCTGTACTACTGTTGCTGAGGCTTTGCCCTATATTATGAAAGCAGTGATGTCTTTCTTCTACATGGCACAAGCTTTTCAGAACTATCTTCCTGTACCATGTGTCTTAGAGAGCTTAATCTTAAAAGCTTGCTTATTAAGAAAGGAAACAACAAGCATTTTTCAAGTCCCAGAATAACACTCAGTCTCCCCATCTCCATGTGACACTTCAGAAATTCATGATACGTGACTCAGAGCTGAAGGATCCTTGTCTTTGTTCAAGAAAATAGATTCCATTCTCTCTGTGGTGTTGCTGAGGATATTCCACTATTCTGCTTTCTAGCGCCTGCAGCCCTAAGCATGACTCTGAAGGTGCTAATAACTCCCACAGAACTGATCTTGCTGTCACACTGGAAGGAGAAAAGAACGTTTAGAAGTGCTGCATGATTTAATACTCCCTGTGCATTTCTTCTCCAGAGCTAAGGGGGATCCTGGAATATCAGTCAACATACTAGTTCCTCTCTTCTGTTCAAGACCTTAAGTACCTCTCTGGGCCATACTCTGACGATTTCATGGGATTCACCATAAGCGATAAACTATGAGCAAATCAAACAGTGTTCCAGGATTTCTGACTAGGTATTAGAGGCATGTCCCAAAGAATAGTCCTATGTCTGACATAAGACTAACAGTCTGAGAAACGAGATGCTACTTACAATATGGAAATGAGAGGTAAGACAGTTTTGAAGAGAGTGCATCTATGTACCATAGCATCACTTTCTTTCATTTCAGTCTTCTATAGAAAATGTTGCCATGGCCATTGAGGAAAGCACTGCAGTGTGAGCACAACCTACATTAGGCTACAGAGAATACCTACAGAAACATTTTGTCCTTATTGCACTACCTGTAGAAAAGATTTTAAGTTGGATCTCAGATCTTATACACCAGAGAATTTCAGAAGGATGAAATTATGATGATACCTGCTTTTGCTCGTTCTTCTTTTCAACAAAATATGCACAGGGTTTGATTCTACACTGACTGGGGTGAGACTGCAAGTGGATGTCACTGCTCCTCTGTCATCTAACTCACAGCACAGTGCTAGCACGTGTGTAAGCAGGGACCACAACCTTGTACCTTGGGTAAATTTGTTTCTTGTGAGGAGTATTGCAAAGGTTGGTCTGGGGTGCAAAAACCTGACTTGTACATGTGCAGGTACTTTTGGCTTTTAACAAAAGCATGCATAGTCTGCATTTACACCACTGGTGCACCTAAGGGGAGAAGATGGACATTATTTAGCTGTGATGTTGCTTACCCCTTTTACTGTGATGATATGCGGGCAGCACCAGATGGATTTCAGTTCATAACTGCATCTTCTAGGCAACTTTTTTCCAACAGTATTTGGCATTGTGGCACACTCAACATGCAAAGCTGCAGGGATTGACTTTTTATCTATAGAAGCTATAGCAGGTGGAAGGAAATAAGGTTGAGACAAGATTAAATAGAAGTTCATCAACAACTATTCAGTGGTTCATTATATTCAGGACAAAAAGCTCAGTCAGTGTTATGACCATGTGAACTATGCAGTTACCTCAGACATTTGGATGACCAGATGATCATTCACATCCTGCCAAGACATGGCCACTATATATCACACAGGGCCCTGTGTAACAACCCTTCGTAGTTATATCCTTCTTTGACCTCAGCCTCCTTACTGCCTTAAGTATCTCATTTGCTGCTGGAGTCCCATTTCAAGTCACTTTTTTTTGGTCACAGAAAAGTTGCTGCATGATGTACAGTGAATGAAAGAAAACAGGAGATAATCTGGGAAAAGGGAAATGGAGAGGGAAGAGAGAGCGTGAAATTACAAAGGCAGGAAAAGAGGAAACAACAGACCATATATGTTTTAAAGCAAGTGAAGTGAGGGGAGGAGAAAGCAACAGTCAGGAGCAGTGATAAAATCCTATCTGCAGCAAAGTGCATCACCTAACTACTCCCTGCTTTCTTTCAAATGCCGCGTTCTTCCTTTTCTTCTCTGTGTCCTCAGCACGTTTTGTGCATTGTTACAGCAGCTTCATTCATCTACATGCTGCCAAGCAGAAAGGCAGGTAGAGATGTTCCCATTAAGTACTATAATTTCATAAACTTTCCAGACATCTCCTTCTGCCTGGCTGATCATACAGGAAAACAGTAGAAGCAAATAATACATCACCATGTGAAACCAGGCAAAGAAAAACTGTATCAAAATCTTATATCACGTAACATGTTATGCTTTGGGAGATAGCATCTGAGAAAGAATGTCTCAGTCTGATCCATTAATCTCTACATCCTCTTCAAGGTATCCCCTTTCATTATATATTCTAAATAACAAAGATTTCTTTTTTCCCCTTCTTTAATGTACTATCAGCAATGATGAGAGCAGATGAACAGTCTTTTAATTAATTTGATTTCTGTGTTTCAATACTCACTCATATTGACTATTGCTCATTGCCTAGCACACCCAGGACTACCTGTGTATCATCTGTTTAGCCACCTCCTGAACAACTTAGATTCTAAGATGGGGTACACTTAGTCCGATATAGGCAGAGCTGGAAAGCCAGCTTGTCAGTGTATATATAAACAGATCTCCTTCATCGTTTGCTTCTCACAAAACCAGCAATTTCCAGGTGTCCTGAAAGGACAAGAAAGAAAAATTGTAAGCAGTGTCTGATACCTTGCACACTGATGCAGCAAGCGCTGTGAAAGATGGCCTTGTCTGCTCATATCATCACAAAGTCTGAAAATAGGTCAGTTGCAGGGACAGTGGACAGGACTACACAATATCAACTCCTTCAGAAAACAGGAGTCTCTGCTGGGTTTGAGAGCTGCTTCAAGAAGCATTTCATTACCTCTTCCCTGCACCACCAACACCCTGGAAAGCACCCAGATTTACCAGCCAGAAGGGCTGGTAGCAGGGTTGAAACAGCATCTAGAATAAATTAGAACAGGGAAGGACTAACCCTTTATGCAGACTTTGGATACAAGCTGATCTGACTACATGGCTCCACTCTGCTATAGAAACTTCTCTGTCCTTGCTTATTTTGGTCCTTGACCCTCTACTTCAAGGAAGAAAAAAATGAAAGGTCATTTTTCTCCCTTTGTCATCTCCAGAATATATTTTTATTAACGTGCCTTTGTGTCAACACCAGCTAGCTGGCCCTTTGGTACCAGGACAAGTGCTACGGCAACAGACTGTAATGTCTCAAACATCAGCCTATGGTCAGGATGGAAAAACAAAGCCAGGAGAGGAGCCTGCGTGTCTTTAGACATTTATGTGTTCTTCTCCTTTTTCCTACTTGGTCTCTCTTTCCATCTTCCCAGCCTTCAGCTTTTCTGACAACAGGGCCATGTTATCCCCAGAGCAAGTTGGGAAAGAGTCTGTTACAGTGTGCTGCACAATGTGAGCCAAGGCAAAGGCTCCCAGAAAAACAAACTAAAGGCCAGATGATGGGTGGAAAGGTCCATCTGTAACATCTGATGTGCTGATTCGTCTATCTAGGGCAGAACTTTAATCCCATGCCCTGCTTCTTGCATCATCCAGAGGCTTTCTAGCTTCTGCCACTTTATTAATTGCAAAGGGAATATGATGCTGGGAAAATGAATTACATCTTCTATAAAAATTTTGAAAAGACCAAGGCATTGGCTAGGGTTTGTCAGAATCGGTGGAGTCACATCAGTTTATGCCAGAGAGACTCTGGCCCTTTCTCTGTTGGAACTGATGCATAAAAACACTGCTTCTTGAAGAAAATCCCTAAAGACTGTATTCTATTGATCTTTCACTTGGAAATCCCAGCCATTTCACAGTCAGGAGGCCAGAAAAGCTAAATATTTAAATTCATTATTGTATTGTTGTTAGAATTTTTTCTTTTAAAATTTTATTTATTTTTTTTAAACAGCCATAAATCAGCTCATTGTCATACTCTTGGTTAACTGAGTCAAAGACCTTGCTTGAACTAGCCTTGTATAACACTTCATTTCAGACAATCTAACTACTGTGTCTTATGTTAAGAGCATACAAAAGCTTTTCAGTTTTCCACAGATGCCATGGTTACCCTTATTTCTAAACAACATCTGGAATTAGATGTTTCGAGATGAGACTCTAGGCTAGAAATGCCTCATGAAAGCATCAGGAAAAGAGAAACCTTTTAAATGGCAGACAGAAAGACATCCTTAGAAACTTTGCATTTCACATGACAAAAAAAAAAGGGGGGTGGGGGAAGCAGGAGTAGAGAGTTGGCCTGGATGTACAAATTACTTTTCCAGAAAAAAACCACATTAAAAATTAATCTCCTCTCACCTATGACAAAAATGTGTTCAAGAAGGCTCTTGAACTCCATCTTTGATTTTTATCTTTCAGTCAAGCAGATTCCAATTAAAGACAAATTTTGCTTATAATGCACTCCCACAGACTTCCTTCATTTTGTTTTCACAGTGATGAGTGGATATTATAATGCAGATTCAAGTTTCCCCAGAGTTAAAGTGTTTGGTGGCAAATCCCCCTACAACCAGTGAGATTTTATTTATTGGCAGCAAACATGCATTTAAACGTATGTTCTAATAATGTGTAGGCAAGGTTGACCTAGAATCCACCTGCCCATATGCCAAACATGCCAACATTATTTTAACACATTTTCAGCATTCACTACACCTTTCAAAACAAGCAGGACACTTTAAAAAGGAGGATACAAATAAATACCATCTTTACTCTTGGAACCATCAGCAGTATTTTTGTGCATAAAATAATGAGACAGGAAATAAAAAGATACTAAAGAACAAAGCCCAGAGCAAATTGACTCATGGCACATGAGTTGGTTGAACATTTATTTTTCTAAGGAACAGCTTTTATTAATTTTCTGTCATGTTGCAATAACTTGGATGTGAATATAGTGATGTACATCCAGGACCCAAAAAAGTGCAGATGCTGACAACATACAGATATTTGCCACATGTCCCTACAGCCCAATAAACTCTTTTGTTTTTTTTTTTTTTTATAAAGTAATTCACAGAATGAATTACAGAAACAACTGACACACAGAGCTTATTAGAAACATAGCCCAACTAGGTAAGATGACTACAGATATAAACAAAAATTGTTCTAAAGGTTTTTCTACAGCATACAATGGATTTAACCTCTACTTGCTTCCTAAGTGCGTGCAACCTATTGCTCTTGGAAGGAATATCCATATCAATTTTTATTTGGGGTCATTTCACGTGTATGTCCCAAAATAACACAGAATTTCCAGCCTGACATGTGTCCCATTGTACAAAATACAATGTCTTCCCCAAAGGACTTCATGGCGCTGCAATGAAAAACCCCAGAGCCAAGCCCGCTGTACTTTGTAATGTCCTGTGAAACTTCTGAGAGACAAATAACTTTTGGAAAATTAATTATGAGGATTTTTATAAGCCCCATGACCACAGCAGTTGTATGCTGTGAACAAGATATAGGAAGGGCATAAGCATGACTACTCACATAACAGAGATCAGGTAGGGACAGTCTGAAAAGGCTGAGTGAATATCAAGGCTGAATTCCATTGAGTGAATATCAAGGACAAAATGAAGCATGGAGAACAGCTTTGCAAAGTGTGTGTGCCTGACCAGTATCTATGAGATGATACAGAGATATTTCAAGGCAGCAGCACACAAGAGTAAAGATTCCTAAGAAGATAAGGTGCCAAGTCCAAACTAGAATTCTGACTACAGAAAAAAAAGGAAACACTTTTTCTTTTTAAACACTGACTCCATAATACAATTATTCTTTCACAACAGCCAATCCATGATCAACTGATATCTCAAAATACTTAGCCAACTGTGAGAGTAATTTCCTATCTTTAATACCTATCCTACATTTCTCATGTTTTAGAAGCAGCACACTACCCTATTGAAAACCCTGTGAGTTTAATGGATGCTTCTTGTATACAGAATCTATCCTGTAATTTCTTACTGATACCTAAAACAAAGGACAAATACAAACAAACAGAAATGGTAACTCACATTTTTTGCTACTCAAGACATCAAATTTTAAGACATCAAACTTCAGATCTTTATTTTGTTACCACACTGAAGATTTCAAAACATTGCCATATCATAAAAAACCGTAATGTAGTCCTGATTTCAAGTATGTATTTCCCACGGTATTTACCTTGGGTGAAAAGTAAATAAAGAAGCTCCAAAACTAATATTGGCGTTGAAACAAACTGGTTTAAAATAGAATTCTGTCCATGCTTATACACTTACCATTACTCACTAGAAGCACACTCCATGAACAAAAGAGGCTTCGTAAAATTCAGACACTCCTCATTAATGGCAGACAATCTGGAATGCAGGCAAACCCACAGAGTTAACAAGTCAGTCAATACAAATATAGCCCTTATCCATTACCAACTGCATTCAGCCTGCAATGAGTCTGGGGCACCAAGTTAAATACTTCATTCATTCATTCATTCACAGCCTTAGATTTACTCTGGGAGGTTTCAGAATGGGAGCTAGGCTTCAACAGTCAGCCTGGAAGATAATGACCTTTATTGACATCACTGTAAATTTGAAGTTTGTGTTTGCTCTCAGTCAGGTATGATGTGATCCCTATTGATTTGTGGTGAAAGGACATAGTGATTCTAACCCTCCGGGCTGAAACTCTGCTTAGGGCAGAAATGAAGCTCTACTAGGGAAAAAGGTACACAGCTTTCCTTGAGCTGCCAGACTACAGCCTACTGGAAATAGTTCATACCACTCTGACCAGGGAGCAATACAAACAGTTGACCACTGCTGTATTTTGTGGCCTGTCCTAACATATGCAATTTGCCTCCCCTTCAGAAGTCTGTACCTCAGTCATACAAATGTTTCAGGAACATTCCAGGATACAGTGAGAGCCCTCTTCACTTGGTGGAGTATAGAGAGGCTGGCAAGAGCAAAGGAGGTGGGTTCAGATGGGAGCAGAATGAGTGAATACCTGAATTAGGAGATTTACTATGCAAATGGTAAAACATTCTGTGTGCTAACTTTCCATCGTTCCTTCTCTCTTTAGAATTTTCAAGTGTTCACATATTTGTGCTGCAGGAGTGTATTTCCTAGACAAATGTGTTATCCTTCATGGTTTTAGTCCATTCTTTGTTTTACTTAGTCATACGACCTAAGACACTATTTCTCTTTCTGTATTGCCGTATGTGAATGATTCAGAACTGTGTTAAAAATGTGCTTACAATTAGCCCTCCAGATGCAACACACAGACTACAGTAACCTCAGTCAGTCTGGAGTGGACAAAGAATCTTCCCCTGTTGCAGTCCTCTTTGCTCCCCTGCCCCACTTAACAAGTTAGCAGCAGAGGTGGAGCTTCTGGTGTTTTTTATACACTTATTTTCCCTTCAGATCTCTTCTGTTTTCCAGACTATTTCCTTTTCTGGCATATACTTATTTTCTTCCCTGTCTTTTCTTATAATAGCACAGACAAAATTTATCCAGTTGCTATGAAAAGTCTATTATCTGTTCTCTTCACCTCTATGGGAAGGGGCACTCTATTCTAACACTTTGCTCTTGTAGCCAGAATACACTGAAGCCCTGAGGAAAACAACTCTTTTTTTAAACACTGACTCTATAATACAATTATTCTTTCACAACTGCAGTGTTAGAGGACTGTTCCTGTTCTACTTGGAGGCAATCTGGTTCTAAGAACAAGAACATATTCTGTGTTTCTTAAAAAGGCTCAAGAACTGTAAGTAACTTTTAACATCCTTGGTACATTTTCTTTCATGCAACCTTTCATCTTCTGAATCAGGACAGCTGCATCTGCAGGCTGTGTACAACCACAGGGAACAGCAGCTCTGGAATCAAGCTCTCTAAGAGTCCGAAATGTGCATCTCTCTGGAAAGGGTTCACAGGCAGCCAGGTGCCTGCTGGAGGTGCAGCAAACAGGTACAGTACATGGGGAGCCAGCACACTTATTAAGGAGCCATTTGTCTACGCAGATTTTGCTTGACCATCTTTCTGTGACAAGACATCCCCTGAAGCTCGGTTTTAGAGAAAGGCAGTGATGGTTTGGGAATCATTTCTTATAGTACTTCCAGTTGGAGAAACAAGTCAAGATTCTAGAAAAATAAAACTGTGACCATTCAGGGATCTAATACTTCTCAATTACAGTAAGAAATAAGCCCAGAAGAATGAAAGATTGTATATAATATCAATTTTTTAAGCCGTGTTTTCCAACTTGCCTTTAGGGCAAGTGTCACCAGCCTAGCAAGGTCACTGGAAAGTAATGTGAGCTAAAGTTCCTGAAAGGGAGTAAAGCATATAGTCTCTGATCAACTTGCAAAAACAAGATGGTGAGAGAGGAGGAATACTTTGCATGGATGTAAGCTATATGTGGGAAGGTAGCTGCTGATCACGAGGACTGAGCAGAAGAGAGCAGCAACAGGAAAAAATCCTAGCGGGGAGGGGATTCATCACATATCAAGACATCTCACTGTAGCTCTGTTCAGGGTAAAGGGAGAATTGCAGCTGATTCCTCAGTGAGAGGTATAGTGCCAGATTGTTTTTTGTAAAACAACATGTAAGCATGTTGCTTTTTTTTATTTTATTTTTTTTTTAAGGGATAGTCATCTGATCCCAAAGGATGAACTGTTAACACTGAATGGACAATCACTTAAAGATCTGTCCAGCAAGGAGGCTGAATCTCTCATTCACCCAACAACACGGCTGATGAACATCATGATGACTAGCAAAGTAAGCATGAAAGTTGTGGTGCCCTCCCACAGTGGTGGGGTGATTTGACAACATCTGCTTTAGAAAGAAGGGGAATTTATGCATCAGACATTTGAAGAACATGATTTTGCTCTTCCTGACAAAACCCCAGACCTCTTGTGGTCAGACACTGGTGACATTCAGCATAGGTTTTTCCCCAGATAAACAGAGGCTATGGGGAGGCCAAGACCCTGGGAAATTCTAGCAAGGGCTGTACAAACCCTCCTTTTAGAAACACACAGCTTGCCAATGTTAATTTTCTACTTGGAAGTTGAGCAAAGGCAGAGGTGGATTTAAGGGAAGATCCATGAATCAAGAAGACAGAGAGCAGGCCCTGTACTGAAGCAGTTTTGTGGATCTAGGACCTATAGCTATGAAATTCCCAAGTTGAATGTTACTAGAGTGTGCTGCAGAAAGAAGGGAACAGCAGCATTAGCAGGTCAAGAAACCCTGGATTATCACTAAATATTTAAGTGTAAAACCCTTCTGAACTTTCTTTCAGAGAGTCCATTTCACTGGATTAGAGATATTTCATTTCAGGCTTCTCGTCCTCTCATCCCCATCACAAGCTAGACAGCAACAAGGCTTCTCACTTGCAAATTCTAGAGGAAACCCAAGGATGATGAACGGACAGAGTTAGCCCCCTACCACACATTTACCACTTGGAAGACAACAGAGCTCAGACAGAGATGTGTTGCAGACTTTAGGTGCTTTCTGCTTGCTGTCTGCGATAGGGTCACACAGAAAGCACTGATATAATGCCAGACTGAGAAAACACCCCTGACTGGAACTGCTACCAGGTCTGAGTGTGCCTCTTTCTAGGACAGCAGTGACCTCTCATTCAGATGTCTGCTGGATTCTGTCAAGATTTTTATTTATTTTCTCTCCTTTAAATGTCCAAGTGGCCAGAGATGACCTATATTAAACTTTTGTAGCATAGTACTTTCCAAGAGGCAGCCAGGTGAACTGTGCGTTTGAAGGCAAGCCTGCACCAAATTAATTAAGGGTTAATAGCAAAGGCTTTTCAATCTCACTAGCTTGGTAAGAGAAACCCTGCAAAATCATTTTCAAAATGCCTCTTTAAGGATCTTCTCTGCATTTCTTATTCTAAAAGAGTTCCCCAGGGGAATGAGACTGGAAAGCCACAGTAGGATTTTGCTACTTGGCAATACCTCCACCTGCTGTCAAAGAGGAAAATTATCATTCATAGTTCTTGAGGTATCTTCAAACAGCACTAGTAAAAATCAGATTTCTGGAAGGAAGTGACCTGGCTCCTAACAGATTAGAATATTAGGTCTGATGCTGCTCTTGTGGCCTTCTTAGCCTCTGCAGAATATCACTGAGCAAAACCCTTTTATATTTGGAGTTTTCCTGTATTTCAATCAGTTTTCATAAGTAATGTTCTTGACCCTTAGGGTCAATGGCATTCCCCATGTCACAAGAGAAACAGGACTTTCAGGAACCATAGACATCCAGAAACTATTCGTAATATCAATTCAGATGTGATCTGATCTTCAAACTGTTCTAAAAACCTGCATTCAGAAACCTGTATGTTTTGTCTACAAGTTTTTAAATGCTAGAATTAGGAGCCATATTTTCAAAAGCAAATAAAAGTTTCCAAGTAGAAGGGGCTGAATTTTTGGAGAACACTAAAGTCTAGTCCTCAAAGGCTTTTAAACATCTGGATCATATTTTGATTGAAAAGCATCCCTCTGAAATCAGCAGGATTTAGACATCTATCCACCAGTACAAAGCCTAAAAATTTTTCTTATGCAAATAACACCTTACAGTGGTGAAAACTGAGTACCCAGAAAGCATAAGTTATATTCAGAAATTAGAGAAGCACAGCTACAGTTTACCCATACATCAAAATATTATCCCATCTGAATTAATTGGGGGTGTCCAATTACTTTTCTGTCCATTTTGACTAAAGACCAGAATCTCTTTCTAGCCTATTACTTTGACAAATTACAATCATATTTATAAAAAGTTTTTGAGATGTATTCTCCTTTATCAACCTATTTAGAAAAAATAATCTTGCTCTATGTATTTTAATTCAGCCTGAAATTTGTGCAAGCCAAATTAGAAGAAAGTTTAGTTTTAAGTTATATCACTGTTGAAAATTTCTTGCATGGTAATAGATTCTCTCTTTCTTTCTTTTTTTTTTTTTTCTTCCAACCTGTAAGGAAAGGCCTTTGGAAATTCAAAATGGTTTTCTGCACAGTAAAGCTGCATGTCAACGGACTCGCAGTAACTCAACCAGTAAGTTGCAAAGAAGTAATCTCTTCTCTCGCAATATCCAGGGAGTGCACAGCACAGCACTTCGTTGTGTGATAGTATGAAACTACAGCTGTCAGCCAAATTTAGTGTGGGACCCTTAGCTGAGAATTGCTGATGCATAAAAGCATCATGATGCTTTTATATTTACAGTATCTTAAAGTCAGGAGTTTTGTGCATAAGCATTCAATTTTGTAATTTTTAAGGTGTAACTAGGCTACTTCTCTTTTGGTACATAATATTTGCTTTTTACTATATTTAAAATTAATGGCTATTCCACAGCAAGGACTGAAAAGATCCCTCTTTTCACAGAGAGTTAGAAAAAGAAGGAATACATTTCTAAGTAATGTTTACCTGATGAAATGGATGCACTTGAGAAATAACCCATCTCTCTGCCCATCCAATAGGCATCAGCCCATACTGGACAGGGGAGATGGACGGCACGGCTCCCCGGAAAGCCGTGCCCTGCAGAGACCGGCATCCCCACGCTCTCCACACCGGCTGCAAATCTCTTTCCCAGCAGCTGGACTGCTCTGGAGGCAGAAACCCAGTAAGTGCTAGAGGAAATCACCTGAAAAACAGACAAAACTGTCTCCAAAAAGAATCTCTCAATGATCTTGGCAGCCACATTTCCTGCCAAACCCTACCTTCCCTGCAGGCCCTGTCAGGGAAGATGGTGCACGCCTGCTTCCTCCGCTTCTTAACCCCATCCCTCCTCTGGGAGGAGTAGGAGAGCGGGAAAGGCTCTGTGTCAGCAGAACCCCATTTCTTCAGCAGCTTCTCCCTCCCATTGCCCCAGCAGGTTTTACAGTGTGTGTAAATCCCCCTGTGTGGTTCGCACCACCTTGGTAGCCACCCGGAGCCGCCTCAGAGCTCACCGCTGAAGAGGCCCTTCCCGGGGGCCTCCCCGCTGCTGGCCGTGGAGATGCTCTGTGCACGTGGCTGATAAAACCCCAGCCTGAGCTTTGGGCCCCGCCGCCGCGAGCCTCCCGAGCCACCTCCGTTGGCCCAGCCATGGCCACAAGCAGGTATGGACTCGCCTCACGGCTGGTAATCGCTGCCCTTGGCTGCTCTGGCTGCATGAGCCATCATCCCCTTGCTGCCCCACAGGGAACAACGCTGTTAATGTCGGCTAGAGACTGACAGTCTCTTGCTCTCCAGATGGATGCCAAGCGGTTCGCCTGAGAGCGGAGGCTGGCAGGGTATAGGGGGTGTGGGTGTTTATGGCCAAAGGTCCCCAGGCTCAAGCCTGGAGTGGCGAGATGGAGCTGAAGCTCCTCACACTCAGCTGCTCCCTCCGGCCCTGCCTGGGGCACTTGCTGCTGCTCCCCGTTTTCTCCTGGTCAGTCCCTCACCCCAGGGGCACCACAGCCTGCTAGATGGATGTAGTGGGGATGAGGAGGTGACAAACTGGAGCACTAAACCCAACCAAACAACACCGGTGCAGACAGACCCTCGGGGATTTGCCAGCCTTCCTCCTGCTTGAAGGTCCTGCATGGGCAGATGCTGCCCCTTGGCAGAGCCTCTTCGGCAGCAAACCTGTTTTGGGTGTTGTTACCCACCACACACAGAACTACCAAATACACCCTCTCATACAGAAGCAAAAGAAATTTGAAAAATTGCGATTTCAGGTTCAGAAGACCCACAACAGAATGAGCAATAACGCTGATCTGGCAGAGGTGTACTTTTTGGAGAATATGTTTTTAGTATCACACAGACATTTCCCTCTTAACCAAGTTCCCAATCCCATTTTGAATAAATAATCTTGTGTTCATGTCAAACTGCAGACTTCTTTTCTGACATAAGTAGAAGCTGAAATTTTGGCTGATGTTCCACATGCTTCAACACCTGTTACTTTCAGTTTGCTGCATTTAAAGTGCTGAACTCTTGTAATGGGTGCAATTGATTCTGGCCTTACTGAACTTTATGCATAGTTAGCTTTAGGTTAATTACTTTTGTCAGCACTTAAATTAGTTGGTAATACCCAATTATTTGTTCAAATGGGAGGTTTTCATTAAATATTTCATTAAAGGTTCACTAAAATGGGTCAAATCTCATGGGCTGGAGTTAAGAAATCCAGTTTCTGTGCAATGGAGGGAGGAAAAGCACTGAGAAATTGCTTACCTTAGTTATCAAGCGAAAGGGACGTGCTTCGCCTCTTTCAACATTAGAGAGAAGCCTATGTGGTGGCTTAACAGAGGCAGTGCAGGGTAGTTCACAGTCTGAAGAACTTTTGTGGGCACTAATTTGTAGTTTGTGAGAAATGCTGGAAACAGGTTCTATTTGTCCCAAGATGAAGTTATTTAGTTACAAGATGAGGGAAGAAGTTAGAATTTCTTGTTTGTTATCTCAGTTGTTAAAGGTAAATCTGATAATACATGTTTAGGTCCTCTAATGGCCACAAATGGGATTTTGGCATGGAGAATCAAGTAGGAGCACACACATATCTTCTACACCATTGCACCACTTCAAGGGCCAACATTCTAGTTTTGCTCTAGATCAGTCACTGCAGGACAATTTCAGTGAGCAATGACTGTCTAAATAACAAGTGGCTTCAAAAATTAGAATTGAATAAGAAAATAAAACAAAATCTTAGTGCCATCAGTTATAAGTAGTAAAATGTGAAATAAACAAGTTGTCCTAATGTATGCCCAAGAATTTCTGGTTCTGCATTAAAATGACTGATTGCCATTTGTGTTGTTACGTTCACAGGCAATTTCAAGACCATCTAGATCATTAAGTACCGCACAGCTAGTGCACACACCCTGTGGCTTACAGGCTTCAGTTATCTCAAATATCGTATTGATGAAAGGACAAGGGAAGGTAAGGTTGGCTCTGTTGATGTATCTCACAAATGTAATCTGCAAAGTTCAGGGAAGTGATTACAGGTTGCTACTCTGGGTTGCCAAATCATACCCGGGCTTTGCTGGGACTGATTTGCTATTATTCACTCACTTCTTACTCTTCAGAAGTATCTCTTTGCTGAAGCACAGCTAATAACACATCTACTTCAAGACAGCAACAACAACACTGACATTCACTGCTATTCTTTTTGGCAGCTGAAGGTAGGCTTCAGACCATAGACCCTGTGTCATCCAAGAGCTGCATCCTTAGAGCTTAGAGTTTTCTTCAAGCCAGAGCTGAGCCATAAAGACAGTTCTGTTGAGAAATAAAATGAGAGCTACCAGGAACATGGAGTAACTCAATAAAAACATATTTGCAAAACACACAATAAAGTCTAGAGAAGGAATATAGTATCTACAAAAGTAATGTTATTGAAGGTGCTTAAAAAGAGAATACAGATGTTACAAACACATAGCTTTTGAACTTCTTGAATAAGCTTCTGAATTTGTGAATAAACTTTTCAGTTAAATTATTTAATATTTTATTTATAACTATTTAAGTTGAGATTATTATCAGGTATTCAATAAAGTATGATCATCATCACCAACATCATTTACAAAATAATAATTTGTTGTCTATATTTTGGGAGCCTATAAGGATGTCATAAACACAGTACTTTCACTTTTTATTTGAGGGACATTAAATGGCTTCAGAGATGTGAATTAGTTTTGTAACATTCTTCTAAGAATAGTAGGTAAAATTTCAGTTTTATATAAGGGGAAGAAGGTCAAAGAATAAGTAGATAAATATCTACCTACAAAGGTCCATTCATGTTGCTTAAACTTAAAACACACATTAACTCTGTTTAGTAGAAGAGATATCTCCATGCGATCTCCATCTGTGTGTCTGAAATTATAGTAATATCAAGATCTTATATGGTGCTTTTCATCAATATCATTTGTGGGAGAGTAAATAAAGGAGAAGAACAGATAAATTAATCTCTCAAGGCTGCTTATTAGTTAAAGGATTAAAGGACTAGTACTGCTCATGTAGGTACCACAGAAGAAACTGCAAATGGACTAATACGAGAAGTGAATGTGGGCTCTCACACTCTTGTTTTTCTTCCATAAATTAGGGTTTAGGCTTCAGTATTGTTGGAGGGAAAGACAGCATTTATGGACCAATAGGCATCTATGTCAAAACCATCTTTCCAGGTGGAGCTGCTGCTGCTGATGGAAGGCTGCAAGAAGGTAGGAAATCCCGCTCCTCTTCCTTTTCCCAAACCAGATTTCCCCAAGAATGATACCTAAAGGGAGACTGAAGTTTAACTGAAATGAACCATAAGTGACTTTTAGACCTGCATCCATTATTGCATTTGCAAGACCCCTTTTGAGTACATGTGTATATCATGTAACTTACTGCACAATACAATAGTAACGTAATACATTTTTTTCTCTTAAAAAACAGGTGATGAAATCCTGGAACTGAATGGAGAATCCATGCATGGATTAACACATTATGATGCTTTACAAAAATTCAAGGTTACGTACTCTCCTTCCAGAACAATTTCTGTCTTTATACACAATGTGCATGTGAACTCCATTCATTCATTCATTATCTTTTCTTTCTAGCAGGCCAAAAAGGGTCTTCTGACACTTACAGTCAGGACAAGCTTCAGCACACCTCATTCTGCTTCCAGCTGCCTGTCGCCCCACTTATGTCAGTCACTGAGCTCTAGTACATGCATAACCAAAGAAAACAGCTCTTTCAGTTCAGAAAGTGCTGCATTCTCATTAAATGCCACAAAGCCCAATGACAGGGTCATAATGGAAGTTACCCTAAACAAAGGTAAGTGCTAAAATTAACTGAGCATTGACTAACAAGGTACTGAATGACAAAACACTGTTCATTTGCTCTCTGAATGCCTTTCTTCACTAACTGAATCAAGTTTTTTTAATACATTAAATTAGATCTTGGTGCCTGTTGGTGCTAACAAGTACCTATCAACAACAGCACTTTGAACACCATCCGTTCTCAAGAGACAATCTTTTATGTTTTGTGGTTTTTTTGTTGGTTTCTTTTTTTCTTTCTTCACTCGGGCATTAGAGTCACTTTCATGCCCTTTATGTGAAAAAGTCAATCTCATGGCAACAATTACCAATTATTAAGCAGGTGATGTAACTCTTACCTATAGTGATGCAACTAATTTCATTCTTGAAAAGGCTTAAAAAGAAATAAGATATATATCTATATCTTCTTGTAGTTCTTTCACCTCCTCTCCAACTGTCATCATTACCTGTTTATAAACTGCCACTGTCAGAGTGAAATAAACTATTAAATATGGGAACATCAAAGCAACAAACAAAGCAGTCTCTGTATGAGGTAACAGTATCACTTATCAAACACACAGTATGGGATCTGACTTCAGAGTGATTATCCAGAACAAAAAACCTTAAGCTCTATTATTTAAAACAGAAATAGGATTGAGGCGATATAGCAAAAAATAGCCACACATATTTATTTTTTGCTCCTCTTTTTTTGTTTTCTTTTCCTCTACCTCCTTGTAAAGTCATTTTACATTATTCTGCAATGTCAGATATATTGCAAAATAAACCTGCATTGCACTGTGTCTGTGGCACACCAGTAATGAATTGCAAACCAAACCTTGGAATCCCACAAGCAATATTGGTGTGTGCTCACTTTAATCTTGAGGGGGAAAAAATAAAAAGGAATGAAAAAAAAAAGAAAAAAGCAGAAGTATTGAACAAGAAACATTCATGAACACAAGACATTGGTTCTGGCTTGTATAGAATTAAATAATTAAATTGAAGACAGTAGTAAAAAGGTCTCTCCAATGGATTGTTTTGACTGCTTCTTATACCTTCTTTAAAAAATACTATTAATTCTTTCAGAGCCAGGTGTTGGCCTTGGAATTGGGTTATGTAGCATCCCTTACTCCCAATGTATTTCGGGGATTTTTATTCACACCCTATCACCAGGATCTGTGGCACATATGGATGGGAGACTCAGGTAGGATAAGAGAGTGTCTTATGCCACAAGTTTTTCATTGCTGTGCTTTATGGGTTTATTTTTGACCTGTTTAGTTTCTTCTAGTGCTTTCTGGGAGTTTTTGGTGTAAAGCATATGCACTATTCTGAAGGTTTGAGCGTGTGTATTTAAGATACATGGGCTTCCCAGATATATAGCAACCCAGGGAAATTATTGTCTCTTGTCTAGGCTGGGCTAGTTTTGAAGATCTTAGGCAGGCACATGCATTCTTCCTTGAGATTTCCAAATGAGAAAGCATCTGGAAAAACCTCAAACATACGGCATAATCTGTCTAGTTTGACCACTAGTTTTTCCTGATTCAAGCTCCTCAAATTTTATCCCTTCTTGCCCAGTAGAAATACAGATTTGATGAAATAAGCTTTAGTGTGACTGCAGAAATTCACTTTGTAACATTTATGACCAATTAGTAATGTTGAACAAATTAGAACAGAACAGAACACAGCATTTTCAGAAAAGACTTTTTGATTTATCTTTAGGTGGTCTGTAATTCACCTCTCTACATGCTGAGGACTTTAGCTAAAAGAACTGTGGTCTTAAACTATTTGAAAGTTTGTATGATACAAATCAGTGCCTTCAGTCCACCTCTTCTTGTACGTGGGTATTTGCAGTAGAGCAAAAAAAGGCTGTCTCAGTTTCCATGTGGACCAAATTCAGATTTTATCTAGATTCAGTCTAGCAGTGAGCATGATTACAATAGTTTGCCATTAGAATTTTTCTATTCCTATGTAGCAGAAATACAACATCCCTTCTGACCTTAAGTAATACCTGCAGACCATAAAGACATGAAAAGTGAAGTGTAAACTTGAAAGGAAGGAAGGAAGATGTAGGCGGAGCAGCAGCTGAGCTGAATACTGCAGAAAGATTTCAGAAACAAAGTGTGCAGAGCTGAAAGCTCCAAGGTTGCATGCAAAAGTTGCAAGACAGTTAGATCAAAAAAACCTTGACATTCAACTCATTCCCGTTCCATTGTTTGTAACAGGAACAGAGAGACAAAATTATTTAATCTGTGATTAAATTAGACATCAAACACATGAATTGACTTTTTGTATACTTTCACAAGGCTGGGAGAAAATCTGTTTAATTTATATCCTCACTTTTTTTTTTTTTTTAATATCTCTGTAGGTGTGGAGATGAAATTATTGAAATTAATGAAGCTTCAATACAAAACATGACTCTTAATGAAGTCTATGCTGTCCTAAGCCATTGCGATCCTGGTGCAGTGCAGATTATTATTAGCAGACACCCTGAACCACAGGTAGCAGACTGTCTTCTTTCTGACTTTCAATAAAGCACATATAGAGAACTAAGACTAAGTGAGGGAGCAGATGCTAATCTAAAACAGGTGGAAAAATGTTGATAAACATGCTGATCTCTTTATAAGCATCATTGCACACATACCTGAAACATGCACTACCTTAAATATAATCACGTATGATTTGAAGATCACTGGAGACAGTCCTGCCTGAGTTTCTGTGTTGTGAATAAGGAAATTACAGAAATAACATTTAAGGGGTAAATAAAAATATATTTCTTATGCAAGAATTCACAATAATAAGAAAATAATTTGAAAAATGGAATATACGCCCCCAAAAGAAAGAAAAATATATACACCCATCTTTCAGTAATTACAATTTAGGTCAGCCAATGTTTATATTATTTATATTTATATTAAAGTAAAATATTTTATTCTTGTGAGATTTTTCTACATGCTTAAAATGCTTCCTAACACCAAATTCTGTCCAAATGATTATCAAGTTTAAATTGTTCCATCAATTATCATGAAAACATGGTATTACATTATCTTCTACTGGTAAATCCAGAACTCCACTTCTAATGAAATATGCAAAAGAACATTTATCTTTTAAAGATCCCATTTCAGCTAAACAACCAACATAAAGGGCACATCTATAGATATACTTCAGCTATACTGGAATATATACAAATAAAAGGGCGTGTACTTACTTAGCTTTATATGATAAAATTAAGTTTTTTCATTTCTGTTAGAGAACTTGCAGTACTTGGAACTCTTTGTGAAAGGAATGAATGCTTAAATGTTATTCACCACCCCACAGCAATCTCATGAGAGTATAATGCCGTGATATTTCCTAGGTGTCTGAGCAACAGCTAAAAGAAGCTGTTGCACAAGCTGTGGAAAACAACAGATTTGGAAAGGAGAAACACCAATGGAGTAGTGAAGGTAAGGGAATAAGTGCATTAACTGAGACATGGTACCTTTGATTTAAAAGATATATAGGATGCGTACATGCTGTATTAGAATCCTTGGCAATAGTCAAGTAACCCAGAGCAGAAGAGAAGGAAACCTCATAGGACAACACTGCTAACATGCCACCTAAGTCATATTACCAGAGTGATGAGAAAAGGCCACATCTGTCTGATTACCAACAATTTTTTTTTTTCTTCAAATTCCCTCTCCCTGTTGCTCATCCTTTTCGGTTCATAACCTCTGCTTAAAGCTCTTCAAACAACTGTCAGTAGGTGACAGGACTATGATAGCAAAGAATTGCACAATACAGATGGTGTCCTGGGGACAAGCAGCTTGTTAATCCCCTTGTAAGGCCTATCATGGTTAGAGCTATTTGCCTGGTTCAGGTATGACATCCTCCCACAGTAACATATTGCAATTTTACTCCTTTTAGTGTCCTCATTTCTTCTAAGGGGCCAAAGGTAACAAAATCATCATCAGTAAAACTATACTGCTGATATATCAAATCACAGAACCATTTAGGTCAGAAGGGACCTTTCAGATCATCAACTCCAACCATAAACCCAGCACTGCCAAGTCCACCACTAAACCATGTCCCTCAGCAGCACATCTGAATGTCTTTTAAATATCTCCAGGGATGGTGACTCAACCACTTCCCTAGGTAGCCTGTTCCAATGCCTGACAACCCTTTCAGTGAAGAAATTTTTGTTAATAACCAAACTAAACCTCCCCCAGTGCAACTTGAGGCCATTTCCTCTTAGGGAAGATATAATGTTCTTTTGCTGTCCAAGAATGTAACTGTTGACTCTTCGATCTACAAAACTTCAACGCATAAATCATACCTTTGCATCAGCTGATTGTGCTGCAGATTTAATCAGCTGAATCTTAGAAGCAAATACTTCCCATGTATCTGAATAGACATTTTGAATATGTTCCTGATACAGGTGTTAAAAAACTAGAAATGAGCTGGCATGGAAGACACCCATGTGAAAAACACACTGAAAGGAATGCTGGTCATGGCAACCACAGGACACAGAAACTGATGACCCGCTCCAGCAGTGACAGCAGCTACAACCCTAGGGCCTCATGTAGTAATGGTGCTGTATACCAACTGACTGACTTGAAAGCAAGAGTACACAGCATTGATGTACCAATTACGAGACAACCTGGCCTGCTGTACTCAATGTCTGCTAATAATTCAGAGAGATATTCCCCTCCTACTTGCAGTGAGGGGGGTCGACCCTTGAAAAACACTAAGAAATCATCAGAGATCCTCGTTAGGAAACCTAAATCATCAAAACCCAAACCTCCACCAAGAAAATATTTTAAGCAAGACTGTACATGTAATGACCAGCATGACACAGAGAGAAAAGAAAAGATGGTATCAGAAGTGTCTCTATCACCTTCTGCAAATGTTCAGGTAAAGCAAAATTTTCAAAATTTTCTTGTGTTTGCATATTTGTGAGGCATAGGAAGGAGGAAGGCAAAGTGACTTTGTACGATAACAGGAAAGAAAAAGTGTGTATATGTATGTGAGAACTGGGGGAGGGGGATGAGGTTCTTCTGTTTTGAAGATAACATATTTATCTTAGTAAAGACAGTTTAGCAGCAGGAATGAATTTGAGTCCATCACTGTCATTACTTGTGAACAAGTGCTCTGGTTCCAGTGAACAGTGATGTGCTCTGTGCTGTGACTGAAGGATTTTGCACAGCCTCTGATGTCAGCTTGGTATATTTGATCCTAACCTCAACACTCACAGAGCCAAATCATTTATGGAGAAGTCATGAAACAATTCTGTTGTTTCATTAGTGGGTTTTTATTGGAAGAAAGCAACAATTTCTTGAGACCAGGAGGTACTAAATAACCTCATTTGAAGTGCGAGACACATACGTATTTGTTGATGAACTACAGTATTTGAAAACTGAGTGTATGTTACTAAATTTCAGTTCCCTCTCTTATCTGAGATAGAGCAGAAAGTGTTTTACATTTGCATGAATGTGAGCAACTGCGAGATCTGCACGTTGAAACAAAGTTGTGGTTTGTTTAAAAATGAAACCTCTTTCCCCTGGGTTTAGTAACATGCCAGTAGTAATGAACAAATCTCAATGCAATGCAAAAAAAACCCCAAAACAACCAAAAAACTCCCCAAACCTCCCCACCATATCAGTTCCCAAGCTGCAGAGATCAAAATAACATCATACAGCTTAAACTGAAATCCATGTATAATGTTACCATCCAAGAAAGTTTCAATTCAGCACCTAATATAAGGGTCATTCTTTTACCATCCCCTAAGAAGAGACAAGTAGAAACATATTTATCAACAGATGCTAGAAAATCACTTTTCAGAAGTAAAATTTCAGGGAAATAAGTACTTGTTGAACTTCATGCAGCTTATTGTTCTTCAGTACTCAGTTATTCTAAATGACAGGGAGGAAAAAACCTAAATCTTACAATCAATAAAGTGCATGAAAAATCAAGCTCTGCTAATGAAGATAACTTCCTCTAGAAAGACAGTCTGTACATCTTGGGGCAATATACTCCTTCAGGTTCCCAGGAGAGAGGGTTTCTTGTCAGAATGTATTTCAGATCATTAAGAGAAGGTATTATTGCTGTTTTTTAATTTTATTTTATTTTTATCCTTTATTCCCTGAATATTTTGCACTGCTCAGCCTGAGTCCTACAATCCACAGTTTTATATGGTGGTTTTGTATACTGTAAAGTTGCTTTTTCATAACCAAGAAAGCTAATTGATATTTTCAACTGTGCTTTAAACTGCATCAGTAAAAAGGTAGGCCTAACTGCCATCAGTAAAGATCAAATTGTATGGTCATGGAGCTTCCAAACTGTCTGCTTCACTTACTGAACATCTGATGCCATTGTTTACCAGCAACGGAACGCAAGTGTAACTTTCAGGAAGGAACCCAGTAAGCAGGGGATGAAGAAAGGTTTTCCTGGAATAATAAAGTTGCATAACAAACACAACCCCATGACAGAAAACCTAAGAAATTGTTCAATTACTAATTTTCTTCAGGCCAATCTCATTTGTCTCTAGATCTTCACCCTGTCCTCTTTGGTTTTGGTTCCTGTTAGTATTCCTGAAGCTTAAGCACATATCGGAGAGCCAGTTTCACAGCAGAGCAGATGGTAAACTTGGTATCATTGGTTACAAAGGAATCAAGTAATTCCAGAGCATGTCTTAATGATGTTAAGAGTGGCATTTACTAAAACTTCATACTAATCCTCTCATCCTATGTTTCCAGCCAAAACTAAGGAAGGATAGCTCTGAAACTGCAGTCATGATTTAGCTCGTCTTGTTTTGCTTAGGGTCAAAATGCTTCAGCAAAATAGAGAATTTAATATTTAGTTAGAGGCAATTTGCTTGACTGGTTTGCAAAAGTCTGCTGACTGATTTTGCAAAAATTCAAAATTATAGTAGACAGTCTTTTAGTTTATTATAAAGCTTATTACTACATTTTTGAGAAATTATATTTTTTCACAGTCTGTTTATAAGTGTGATCATAAAATACCATGCCAGCTCTCTTGAAATATAGAATAAAGTTCTATGAGGATTATACCCCAAGCAGAAGTGACAGCTTGACTTCAATATTTCTTTTCAGATTAAAAAGAAATTAAAATATGGGGTGTTTTTTTAATACTCATATATAATGTGGTTTGTATACTCACATTCTGACACAGTTCTGTTTCCTGTTTGTTCAGCAGGAAGCTGGAGAACCAGTGCTAAAGAGACAGCAAACTGATGTAACCCACAGTGTCTTTATCACTTCTACAGCTTATGATACCGAACACAAAACTGCTGTTCCAGAGGGCAGAGATCAAGAAAGAAAAGCAAACTTAGGTATGTTTAATTTCATCAGCTTTTTTTTTTTTTTTTTCCAGCTAAACCTAGGATTTAGTTTGGATTCCAAAATGGGTATCCAGTCAACTTCACCTTTCTCCTTAAATGTAGACTTGAACCCATATCTGTAAACTTTGGGGTGACAGATAAAATTTCAAATTATCGATTAATTTTTGGAAAAAAAGGAAACTATATGAAAAGAAGCATAATAGATGATGTAGTGTAAAAAAGTGTTATTGGACTACACTACTGCTGTATTTCTTCAGATGAAACTTCCTATTTGTATTGAAAATTTTATACTATAGATTAGTTTTAGCATTTCTAAAGGACATTTTTCAAAGGACATAGTTTCAAGGCTCAAGTGTTGCAATGCTACAAATCACTGACAATAAGTTTTTTGTGCTGTTTAGAATTAAGGAAACAGCATCAGGGAAGAAACAGAACTGAATCTCAAGAGGTCTCTTACAATCTAAATCATTACATAGTTCTGTAACTTCTCTTTCAGATCGTTAAAAAAATAATGATGCCTTTAAGAAAAATAATTTTATTTACACCAAAGCAGGTAACAGTAATGGTGGAATTGTTTGCTGACATTTGTCTCTACCATGACTAACATTAAGACGCTTAATCAGTCTGTAATTTAAAAACATTTCTATATTAGAATTTTTTACTGGAAAACTACCGCTAGAAATGCCTGCACAAATTTAAAGAATCAAAAATAGTAATCAAAGATCTTCACGGGAGAGACTTTTTAGAGTAGGATATACTTATAAACATAGGAAAGGAAAATGAATTAAAACAATATAAATTACTGCAATGTCAGCTTTTTCACTAGGCTGCAAAAAACATTGCAATGTTAGTCTTCCATTTTAACTGTTATAGCCAATATGATGACTTCATCACCCCAGAATTTCAGGTTACCTTTAGAAGTTGCAGGTGCTTTAGAAAAGGGATCATGTATATAAGCATAGAAAAGCCTTGTTCCTCAGTTAATTTCAGTGTCAGGAATTGGAACTTGTAGATTAAGAACTGTGAATTTTAAAAAAGTTTAAACTTTTTAGAAACTTCAAAAATTACCTACTGGTAAGAAGTAGGATTGTTTCTAATCAATGTTTCTCTAAAACAGGGAATCCACTTTCATCAATACAAAGGCCTATACTTAAAAGACAAGCACGAATAGATTATAGTCTTGAAACAACAACAGAAGACCCTTGGGTTAAAATTTCTGACTGCATAAAAAGCTTATTTAATCCTACCATGAGTGAAGACAATGTCCACTTAGATTTGCAACCTGGCATCGACACAAAGAAAGAGAATCAAAATCAAAGCACCTCGGAGACAGTTCTGAAGAAATCAGAATCAGAAATAGTCGGTTCTAAAGCGCTAAAATCAGAAGACAATGACACTGGGAAAAAGGGTCCTCCTGTTGCACCTAAGCCAGCCTGGTTTCGACAAAGTCTGAAAGGACTGAGGAAAGCAAATACAGATCTAAAAACACAGGCAGATCAAAGTCCTTCTGACCTTGAGAGTATTTCCAGCAAAGAACTGCAATCCAGCTTATCCCGTGTCTCTCCTAGGGGATCATCAATAAAACAAAGAATAAGCTCCTTTGAATCCTTGAGTGCTCCACAGTCACCTGAAAAGATACCCCGGCGGTTTAGCTTGAAGCCATCAGTCCAGAAAGAACACTGTCCCACTGCAACAGGGGCAGAGACAGCTTCAGCCCATTTAAACCAAGCCTTTCTCCAACATTGTGAAACTAATCAACAACAGTCACCTACAGCCATGTGTACTAAAAGCCTAGATAGATCTTCCTCTCCCAGGGAGGTCCTTGCAGCTAGCTCAGAGAAAAGCAACAACGCCAACACTGAAAATTCCTCAGGTCTCTTAATTAGAGAGGCCACTGCAACTTCCCATCTTGTATCAGTAGCAAAAGCACACAACCTAAGATCACGAAGCTTCCCGCTTACTGCTACCCAGTCTTGTGAGATGAAGACGACGTATGATGAAAAGTGTAGCAAAATCTATTCCATCAGTAGCCAGGTGTCATCTGCTTTAATGAGATCTTTGCTTTGCCTTCCTCAGTCTCCAGCCTCCTCTGGACACAGTGCATGGGAAACGCCGGACACATTGTCTCAGTCCTCTCTGGAGGAGGATGGGACTTCTCTCTCACCCACAAGTGAGAATCAACACCTGGACACTGGGTTTTCACTAAAGTAAGATACCATATTTAAAAATTACATTTACGGATCAGCCTCTGTGCTGATTCCACTGGTAGATTAACATTCTAAGGTAGTAGCACAGACTGAGTTAAGAACTTTTTAGAGCACAAAGACTGAATGACTCACGACCATTACACTTGGTTTTAATTTGTAGTGTATAAGGACATATATATTTCAAAATTCCTCCTACTTAAGAAGGAATATTTCTAACATCTCCATGATAAAGGAGATTTAAGTCTGGTTTTGCCTGAAATCAAGGGATTATCCTTATTCTTTTATGCAATAGGTTCTATTTCTATTAGGCTAGCATAACTAATTTACATTTGTACATTCTTATAATACTTATAGGATATACCACCCCAATTAAATGCTAATAAGATCAAAAGATGAGTGCTCCAAAATTGTCTGTGCTATGGTTTTGTGGGTGTGTTCTTTTATAACTCATAATTTCTTTTTTATTCTTGCCACAATGGGACAGCCTCTCAGAGTTGAGAGAATATACTGTGAGCCTAGCAGACAATGAGAAAGAGGAAGAGAAACAGGAACACGGCTCACCTCAAGCATCCGGTGTGTCAGGGCAGTCTGTCATCTCTCTGCTTTCCCCTGCAGAGTTAGCAAAGCTTATAGAGGAAGTCAAGTCACTAGATGAAGCAACATTAAAGGTAAATATGCTTTTTCATTTTGTGCGTGATTTTCAGAAAGCTGTGGAGTGAATGTGCCTGGTTAATCTTTGCAAGTTGATATTATACCAAATAAACAGTTACCTCAATATGTACCAGTAGTAATGATTAGCTCTTTTGATCAAAACCCGTGAAGAAGTCTTCAAAGATAACAAAGCAAGAGTAATACGCCTTTAACTAATGGGAAAACAGTTATTCAGCAGGTAAGGCCTTTCTTTTTATTTGGGTTGCTGATCTGAGAAACCCAATAGCTCAGTTCTGGGATACTGAGCAAACTTTAGCCTTACTGAATTAATCTAGAATTACGATAAAGATCAGAATAAGTCAAAAACAAGGTTAAGCATGAGCATTGCAGAACTGTAAAGAGTTTTGAAGACTGCTCATGCTCAAATGAAAAGCAGATAATATCCAGAGCTCTGCACTGAAAATAGTTCAGCTTCTGCTGGCAGCTACATGCTTGCTGTGTTAAGACATACCAAGTTGTGCAAAAGCAACATAACTGCACTGATGCACCACTGAGCCTAAGCTAATACAGTTCTTGCATCTTAGCTAACTGCAGTGGCATGTCTCTCAGGTTAGTCCCAGTTTGTGTCTGTACTGCTTGGAGCACGGGTAGTGAATTCATGCCTTCCTATCAGAATAGTATTCTCACATCCAAGACAAATTCTTAGTGACTACATCAAACTTTGCTAGTATGTTGCAATCAAAAGAGCCGTTTGACAAGCAGAATTTATGAAAGCCAACTTTTGTATAAATCTGTGTTTCTTGTCAACATCCCATGTTGATATTTTTAGTATAATTAGCAGTAAAAGCTATGTTGCAATGTTGCCCTCAATGGGACATTAGCCTCACTCATATCTATTGCCTGTTTTTATGGAATTTTCAGGACAACCTCTGAGCAGCACATACCCTCTGCCTGGTTGTAGTTGGCCAGTGGGTTCAGTTGTAGAAGGAAACAAGACATTATCAAAAGATGAAACTATAACTGCTCACACACTGAACGTGATTGTGAAACTAGTCAAGAAAGCCACATTTCCTTAGGAAAGTAGGTTAAACAGGAGTTTGTACCCTATGCAAGCTCATCTTTTGGAAAGGCAGTCAGAGACAACTTACTCTAGCTGATAGTAGAACATTGTTAAAAAATAAAAATAAGAATTATTATAAAATGCACAATAAACAAAACCAAAACATACTGGTTTTCCAATCATCTTGACATTTCTTGAATTTATTTCTTTCTATGCCTAGGAATTTGATGACATTCATGTTACAATTTTGCATAAAGAAGAAGATACTGGGCTTGGATTCAGCCTGGCAGGAGGCATTGATCTAGAAAATAAAGTGATAACAGTAAGTATCATCTTTCTTAAAAAACACTTCAAAAACAACTACTCTATCTACAAAATATATAATTTACAGAGGTTGGCTTCTGGCATAATCAAAGTAGGCATCTGTACTAGTAGAGTCAAGTGGTCTTAACAGATAAAAACAGGATCCTTCTGCACAGAGCTGCCTTCTCAAGGTGACTGGCAGTAGGGTCCTGTTTCCTTGGTCACCATACTCCCTAACAGCTCTGAAAGCCAAGGCAGAACACCACACAGCCCTCAGTAGGAAGTAACCAACACCTTATTCACATGCTTAGAGAAGCCCACGCAGAGTGGTCAGGAGGAATGGGGTGAGCACAGACATTTACGGGGGCTGGAAGCTAGAGACTCACTTCACGCCCTCTTCCGCCCACTAGCAGAACTGCAAGAGGGTCAGGAAATAGAATAGGCAATGGGCAGCAAGGCTTTGGCCACTGATAGAGAGGCTAAACAGATTGCCTAGCTGCCCGAGGAAGGTTGTGCACAGGAGAACTTATCTGTACAAATTTATTCAGCCCTCAGTTCCTGAAGCATGCTCGAAGCAACTTCTTCCTGGCAAAGAATGGAAAATGCACGCAGTGAAAAGCGTTAACTGAATGATTTGGTGATTTGTCATTTTTCTCCTCTTTCCTTGTGTGTGGCAACCGGGCTCTTCCACAGGTTCACAAAGTGTTTCTCAATGGACTAGCATCTCAGGAAGGAACTATTCAGAAAGGAGATGAAGTACTATCCATTAATGGAAAGTCTCTTAAAGGTGCAACTCACACCGACGCCTCAGCAATCATGCGACAGGCTCGGCAACCCAGACAAGCTGTTGTTGTCACTAGAAAAGCTAAACACGGAGAAAAACATCTCAATGTTTCAATCAACTCTAGCACATCTTCAGTAGCAAGTGATGTCTCACAAGAGTCTGGTGAGTAACCTCAGTGTCATTACCTCGTAGCTCCCACGTGGTGTTTACTCATCACCTGAAATCTGTGTGTTCATAAGGCAGCTCATCTGAGAACCGTGATTAAAGACAGCATGGTTAATAAAATATTCCTGAAACAGATATATAGAATTACTTTGTTGGAAAGGAAAAGAATTAATGGATTTCCAAAATGAACCCCCAGAAATAGATCAAATGTCTCCTCTGTATGAATTTTGGTAGACATACAAAGAGTATTACTGGGGTAACACATCTAATTGAAGGTATAATGACAACTTGGTGAACAGTGATTCTTTATTCTATTATTAGATTCCAGTTTACAAGACTCTTTCTCTGTGAAAAAGAATTTCTGTCTGAACAATGTGCTATTGTTTTATAGCAGATGGCTACATCTGAAAGAGAGCAAGGTCAGAGTTTTGCAAAAATTTTCCCAGTCTTAAGATATTTTAGTATTTTTTTTCTCAAGTGTGATCTGGAGATCTGTAGCTTTATTTATGTATGGCAAATAAACATTAACTGCTTTGCAACTGATAACAATTTCATAACATAAAGCCAAATACATTTACCTTAAATTTGGTTCATTGAACAGATTTTTCTAATTCTAGTAAATGTCACCAGCTTTCATCTTTACAGTTTCATTCTGCCATGACCAAAAGAGGAATTAAAAGTTACAGTTTTCTCTTTCATTTGGTGGTTTATGGTGCCTTTGAAAACAAAACAGAAATTTGTTTTTTGTAACAGATGTTTTAGCTTTTCAGACTACATGGTGCCCATCTGCTAACTTTCCATTTGTTTCCAGCAACTGAAGATACAATCTGCACTGTAACTCTAGAAAAAACACCTGCTGGTTTAGGATTCAGTCTGGAAGGAGGGAAGGGATCTATTCACGGAGATAAGCCCATCATCATTAACAGGATATTTAAAGGTAAACACACTTAAAAGCATACATGGCAGGTTCCTAGCTGAGGAAAACTTGTGTAGTTCATAACTGACTGCTGATTTATAACCACAAAACCAGTATTTTTTGTAAATGCGCATTAGCCTCTGCAGTGCCAGCAATGTGTTGCTGTTAAGACCAGGTGGTTTACACCAAACATGCTGGTGATCCTTAATAAGTGAAAGATACATTAAAGCCTCCTCCACACAAACAACTAAAAGAACTTCATTTTCTTTCTCCAGGGACTGCATTAGAACAAAGCAGCCCTGTTCAGCCTGGTGATGAGCTATTACAAGTGCACACAACTGCCATGCAAGGACTCACTCGTTTTGAAGCATGGAATATAATCAAGGCATTACCTGACGGTCCCATCACAGCTATCATCAAGAGGAAGAATACAAGCTCTGTTACCACCAAGTCATCTGAAACTTTGTAAGAGAAGAAACTAGACTGTTGCCAATATTACAAATAAAAAAGGATTTTATTACTTGCAGCCATTTGGCTGGCACAGCAAGATACTCAGAAAGCATATATGAAAAGTACCCACAATCTTACCACCAGCTACAGAGCAAACTGGGATAAAACAAAATGTGCACGATTCTTATTCAACATTCAGAAGCAGATGTTACAAAGTGTAGAATTATAAAATAATGACTTTATTAATAACATGCTGGTTGTAATAAAATATGTGACAGCTATAGTAGTACTCTTCTATTTTAAGCCATCAACTTAACAAACATCAGAAGTACACTTTGTGCTAATTCTTCAGTCCTACTCCACAAACCTTGCTTCCTGCCCTACCTTCCCAAGAGGAAGAAATACATCTACAACCTACAACTAAACACTGCCTTAGACAGAGAACATGTAGAGGGCAGAGAAAGGAGAATGCAACTTTATGTGTCAGAACAATATGCCTGGGAAAATTACAGCTTTTCTATTCAAACCACAAAACATCCACAACAGTCAAAACTCAGGTAACTTTGTCCCAGCAGTTGACAAAGCCATGTCAACTCCAGCAGGCAAACATGGGGTGGGGAGGAAGGAGTGTCTCATGCTATTGCAAGGGTGAGGCAGGAACCTGAGGATAGTAACAGCAGAGGTTTTAACCCTCCTCTGGCCATAGGTCTCAAAGGACTACAGTAAGAGAGTAACAAGGCTCCTTAGAACCAAATCTTACCTTCTAACCACACATTTTTTGAAATGTCTTTGTGCTAATTTTGTAAGAGAAAGTACCAGTGAGAGTATTTGGGAATTAGAAGGTCTGAATCCAAGTATTTATTCTGGAAATGCTAAATAACCTGGAGACAAATCTATGCTTCAAACACTGCTATCAGCATTTTGGCACTCTACGTAATTCCATCCTCATCAGCAGGTGTACCTACAGTGAGATGGTCTAGTGCACCCCTTTGGTCTTCTCTGTCCTACTTCACTACAGGGAGAGATGCAACATCAGGATCAACGTTCTGACTTGCCAGTTGAAAGCCAGATGGCTGCACTGGTTATTGTCTTTGGCTGTTCACCTTCCCACAGCTGGGAATTTACTGCATCTTTCTTCAGTTACTTAATTTCACCAAGCCATAAACTGCAGGAGTTCAGAAGCTATTTTTTGTGCACTTAACACAATGTCACAGAAACAACTGAGAGAAAGGGAAGAAGGGTAGACAGCAGAAGGTATTAATTGAATTCAGGCATATAATTTGGTTTGGACTTTCCTCCCAAGTCAATTATATATTAATCCTTGAAAGAATATTTGCAACAAGCCAGCTGCCCTCACACTTCCAACCCCCTTCCCAACCGAGCTGTCTTTTCCAAAAAAATAACCAGACTATCCTCAAGCCAAAATTTCTATGAGTTGGGTAGGAACCAAAATAGGAGAAAAGCGTGATAAGGAATCTTTCTGCACATTTTTAACTGGTGCTATGTGAAACCAAGTATTTAATTTTTGGGTGGTATAATTTCTTGTATTGAACTTAATCTGCATTATTAGTTTAGGCTTAACAAAGTCCAAGTAAAGGCCTGGTGCACATATAAAAACAGTAGGATTTTTCAACCACTTACCCATACCACCAATGTAGGAAAAATATGAATGATTTCTGTTCAGAAAAGTAGGCTTGAACTCTTTAGCACCGTTAAAGTTATTTCCTGTAAAAGACAGATCACACATTTTGGTCAGCTGCGTAACTTCAATAACAGAGATTGGACTAGCTACAGCCATGGCACAGAATGCCTTCATTACTTCAGTGCTGCCTGCTGGAAGTGTCCTCACCTGAAACAGCTGTTTAATTCCATCAATTCAAGAACTAATGTAGAACCACCAAGAAAGGTTTGATCTCTTTTTTTTCCAGAGGTGCTCTTCTAACTCCACTTCCACAGTTCTTCAGTTTTTGCAAGCCCCTGCATTTCTTGGCTTCTGCCAAGATCAAAAGAAGTCAATACATGCTGCTCCACCGGCAGCATGTCTCACTGGGGTATCCTCCAAGATCTTACAAGATGACATTTGCCAAGGTATTTCCACCTCCAATTTGTCAGGGCAGAAGGCTTAAGATTAAGGTGTCTTAATTACTCCTGGATAGAACACATTGAACCCTCTGAAAAATGATGCTGAATTTATCCCAGGGAAGAGCCTCACCTACAACCTTTATTGCTCATAGTATAATAAAAAGCCCTATTGTCTGCAAAAGGTGTACTTGCAGGAATAAAGAGTGGTGACCTCAGCTCCTTTGCTAATTAATCATAATCCTGCAGAGATTTGATGAGATATTGCACTTTGTGCCTAACAACTTTTGTATATTTAGATTAATAGGTATGATGCTCTGTAATACCAGGGGCCAAATCTCTCCACAGTGAATTTGTTACTCTTCATAAATACAGACAGCAGCAAGTAAAAATAAGGACCATCTAAGGGCACAGGAAACTGGGAAGGTGTGGTCTCACAAAAACACCTTTATTCACACTTAGGGGGAAGTGCAAATTTTCTTGAATTCAGATTGATGGTGGAGGTCGAAGTGGCTCTTCTGCTTCCTTGATGGCAAGCAAGTGCATGAAGAACCATTTTAAAAGATGATCCAAGAAAAACACCAAGATGTGGCAGAAAAATATTTATTTCATCACACTCATATAAGTTTTCACATCTTTGTACACAAAGGAGACCAGATTAAAAACTGCTTCTTTGAAAAATCTATTCCACAGGGTAAGATTTACAGTGAGAACTTCATGTGCAAGTCTATGCCCTATACTAAATAGAAAACAAATACAAGGACAGAAAGCAGAGCCTATTAACCTCATTAAATAATTGAGTTACAGCATTAAAATCACAACCTGCACTAAAATCACAACCTGCATTTAAATTCCTAATTAAAAAATTTGTTTTCCTTTTGTAATTATATGTAATCCATAGTACTGTCTGACATTCCTGCAGTAACCAGCACCGTAAATATTTTCTAAAACTGGACACATCACTGTACACAAGATCAGGAGATGATTTCCCAAGACAGTGCTGTGAGACAACCCAGCCTTAGAAAAAACCCTATGTCCTTATGGCCTGTCAAGTCAGGTCAAAGCTACAGAGAACATTTACCCGTTAAAACCTCTCACCACAAGAGACCAAAAAGCCTTTAAACGCAGTTACAAATGGCAAGTAAAGTGCTTAATTCTCTTTTTTTATTGCCACTATGTCAGTGCAGTTTGTTTCATGCCATTGTGGAAGTCACTGGCTTTGACAGAGAGGGGAGAAACGGAAGAAAGCAAGAGTGTCTGTTTGGCAACTCAAAGACCTATGAATTGATTTGCACTGCTGACCTTGATTTAGGAAAAAAGCATTTAAGGCATATTTACCATTAGTATTGAAGTCTGCTGGAAAAAACAAGTGGGATCCTCCACAGTATCCAATTTGTTCTGGCTTTTACCATTTGCTGGCTTGGACCCACTGAAATATCTTAGCAGCTCTACAAGTGATGGCAGTAAAAATGCTACCCCTTCTTTTTGGGGAGGGAACATTGCTTCACAGGAGTCTACTAGGAGCTTCAGAGACAAAACAGGGCTGACCTGCACCTGACTAAAGCTGTAGTGCTAAGAGGATTTTAACAATGCTCCCCCTCACAGGCATTGACAAAACATGGCCAAGAACAGATCCAGTGTGTGCACCTTCTCCCCAGAGACAGCCACCAGTGCTGCCTTCAGGATTCTGTCAGCCTCTGATGTGATAATTTTCTAATATGAAAATGAAGAATATTGTATTAGAAAAGAATGCATTGCTTTGCATAGAGACAGGTACATAATGCTGCTTTAAAAATTTACTAATTCAATTCTTCCCCTTGCACCTTTGCTGAGTATCTTTGCTTGTAGAAAAGTCCTAGAGGCCAATTTCCTCTTTCTACTCCCAAGCTGTCCAGTTTTTCCCACCCTCAGTTGGTGATGTCAGCAATTGGTCTTGTCACTCTTTTAACGTCTTAACAGCTTTGGTCAGGTTACTGTAAAACCCAGCTATGCTAGCTGGAAAGAAGGAATCCACCACTGTCTGGGGAAGGTAGCCACCAAGGTCAGTCTGAAAGAAACTGAGGAGTTGAGTCCTGTCTGGTTCCCTGCAAAAACAATGCAAGTGATTAAAAGCATTAAGAACTTTACAATGACTTTTAGAAATATCTGTTATCAAACAATACATATAAGTGCTTCCTTTTTTTTTTTTAATATAAACTATAGACATTAATTCCAAACTTCAATGAATGTGGCTGTCCCCACAAGTCAAATTACAGTTAAACTAGGCCGTAATTAGGTGTATGATTTTGTTTATGAATTATGGCAATGTAATAAACAACAGGATACTAATTTAGCAAAAGTTAAGACCACACTTATATGTTCTGCTGAATCTGCTTAAAAGGTGAGCAAGAATCCAACCAATGATTGTGTTCCCGGTAATAGTAAAGACTTTATTTCCTGGAGGGAAGAGAGACTAAATCATTGCACAAAAAAAGAGAACAAAAAGGGTGCTTGATGATAATGATTACCAGTCAAAGGAAGACAGAAACATGCCCTTGCCAAGATGCTGCAGATCACATGTGGCCATATACACATAAACACACCAAACAACGGATAAGAAGGGCTTCAGAATACGTAACATTCAAATAGATCACTTCTTACCCTGGAAGAAGGATACAGAAACAGCCACAGGGATAATTAAAACCTCTCACAAAATTTGGCTGAGGAGGACATAGAGGGTGTTCCACATTGGTGGCTATAAAAAAAAAAAAAAAAAAAACCCAAAAAAAAAAAAAATTTTAAAAAGAAAAAAGAAAAAAAAAAAAACCCTAAAAAAATTGGAAGAAGAAGAAAAAAAAGGTGTTCCAAATTGGTGGATAAAAAAAAAAAAAAAAAACCCATTCAAGAAAAGTATCATTTTCACAGAGGATGGGAAAGAGTACTTGGTACTCACAGCGCCAGCTGCAAAGCAAACTCATTAAAAGAGGAAATATTTAAGAAGAACAGCAGTATAACCTTTTCAATGTGGGGCTGTGCCATAGAGGTGGTCAGAAAAGACCAGTAAAAGGAACCACTCTGAACATGGAATGGGAAAAATCAAAGAAGTGTTGAATTTAGAAGCAATTGTTACATCAAGCAAGACACTTTAAAGGACTTTCACTGAACCCATGTTGTGTGAGGGCTTTGCTTTTCTTGAGATATCATTCAAGTTACTTCCAACAAATCCACACCACAGAGCTATATTCTACTTGACTGCTGAGAAGCTGCACCCTAGCAAGTATATAAACTCCTAGCAAGGCTTTCCTGAATAGAATGGGAAAATGGGACAACTGAACAGGGGGGCAATAAAAGCACTGTCTTCTAACAGGTAAACAACTAGATGAAAGTGGAAAAAAACACAAAGAAATATACTTCCACATGGTGGCAGCCCCTTAACTATTTTGTTTAGAAAGAACAATTATTTCCACATACAGGAGTGGTACATTTATTCAATGGCTTCCCCAAAATCTAGAGGCAGTGAAGAACATGCTGAAACAGGATTTAGGCTAAATTTAGTTCTGTAAATTCTTAAAAAAAAAAAAAACAACAACAGCACACACATAAACCCCCAGAACTTAATAGTAAATGAAATACTTATTCAATCTCAAAAGCATAGCAAGGGAAGAAACCATGGGCCAGCAATATCGTCATCAGAGCGTTAAGATGACTTACGTACTCTGTGAATGTACTCTAAGAAAAACAATCTAGAGAGACTACTAATATTTTATCTTCTGATCAAGATCAGATCAAAGACATCTGAACAGTATGTTACTTGTTTTTTATTTTATTTCCAGTAGTTGCTGGTTATCTCCTAATGTAATGCAAACACGTTGAGAACTCAAACATCTTACCAGCAGATAGCATGGTCCCATCTTCACATTGCTTCATTAATACCACATCGACAAATTCTCTTGGCGAAATAATCCTCATGAAAGCTGAAGGGGTTGTAGTTCTGCATACAGAGACCATCTGGAATTCACAAACCAGTTATGTCAGTTGATGCTTTCAAAAGTACAGCAGAAAAATCCCAGGTCTTTCTGATACTCTTCCAGTTACACTTTCTAAACTGTATCAAGGAATTCTATGATACACTTTTGGAATGAAATGCAAACCAGCACAGTCCACAGGCACTACTGGTGTTTTCATAAAAGACAGTTTAACAGAGAATAAGAGAGTGATAATGCATTGCTTCCAGGTTAGAGACAGATACCATGAGGGTTGCTGAAAGGCTAATCTGGCACATCCATGCTCATAGGACAGTTAAATCGCTTCTCCTTGCTAGGAAGTTAACAAAGAAAACTTCTTTGTATCACATCACATGGGATACAACTTGATAACTAGATTTCTACACTACAGCAACCTTAACACTACCGTCCTCCTTCTGTAGAGGCTCTGTGCTAGGCAATAGGCTCCCTGAAACAGGGGGTTCTACCACACTGGTAAGTACTTGTGAGTCTGTGAATTTTAAGTGGCAGGTTGCAACACTCCTAAAGTTGAAGTTTATAATTAAATGCCTGTAATGTTCCTCCAGGAAAAACAACCTTCCTAGGACTGGTTTACACCTTGGCTGCCTCTGAGCACCCACATCTAACTTCAGGTTTGGGAATCTGAATCCAATGGCCTTTTAAGGTTCTGACACACTCATGAATAAAAAAATACATAAGTTGGAAATTAGTTTGTTTAAATGCAGCAGCAGGAACTACTGCTCCTACACATCCCTTTTCACCCGCAAGGTGCAGCATCACTAATTTAATGACAGAGACACTAAGACAAAGCAGTGGGTCCCAAGGTGAGGCAGCCAGTTGAAGGCAGAGTCTGACAGGTGCTGTGCAGAGCATCGGGTGCTGCCATGGTGAAAGAGACGGGGCCTGAATTAACGGCTGATGACAGGAGCGCTTCCCTGCTTAGCTAAGTCTATGTGTTCTCTAACCCTCCGCTTCCCTCATAAAGACCTTCTTAAAAATAATGATGCTTAGACTGATTTGCAGAACTTACAAGAAAATAGTGCAGGACTCTTAAAATGTCTAAATGTATGACATTAAATGCAATATTTATCCAATAATGCATTAGTAGCTCCTTTCAGGAAGATAAGCTATTGTTACAAGAATACATGCAATTTACAAGGGGGAAAAAAAAACCCAGCTAATAAAACAAACAACCCAAAAGACTCATAGTCCCAGCTGTCATAGTGATCCAGCAGACAGGATGCTGTACAGTTTCTTGAGACCATTTTACTTCCCTGTACAGGGAACAGACAGGCCGTCTCATGAGGCAGGACAACAAGCAGGTCTGTGCAGAGCCCAACACTTCCGAGCACAGTGCTGCGTTTCTCACATCGGAGCAGTTTTTTAAGGAACTTACATCGCTGACGGCCTCAATGACCTCGAAGTCCTTCACGTTTTGGTCCCACTTGGTCCTGAGCCCGCCGGCCACGGGCTTTATGCATTCCCAGACACGCTGGGGGCTGGCAGGCAGGATCCCCTCTGCCCTGTACCTGCGGCGGGACGAAACGAAACGGAACCCCGCTGCTCCCCCGGCCTGGCCCCAGACAGCCCGCGGGGGGCGATCCAGCGCCCCGGCAGCTCGGGTAAGGGCGGCGGGGCGCCGGGCGTACTCACACGTTGCCAGCAAACTCCGCGGAGGGTCTCCAAGAAACCGCAACCTCGCTCTGCGGGGAGGGGGGGAAGCTTTCAGCCGCCACGCCGGGCCAGCCCCCGCCCTCCGCAGCCGTTCCTGCCGCAGCCCCCGCCCCGCCCCGCCCGCTCACCGTGCGCCGGCAGCCCCGCCAGCCGTCGGGGTCCCGCCGGTACAGCTCCATCTTGGCGGCCGCCGCCGCGGCGAGCCCCGAGTAGTCCATGGCCGTGCCGCGCGCAGCCGCCGCCGCCTGCGAGGCCCCGCCCTTGTGGCCCGCCCTGGCCCCGCCCCCTCACCTGAGGGGCCGCAGCCTCCCGCCCGCCCGGCCCCCCTCAGGAGAGCGCTTCGGCGAGCGGAGAGCGTGTAAAACTGCAGCGCAGGTGAAAAACAGGGCCGAATTCAGTCAGGAGGAGCGAAGCAAGTTGTCTAAAGGCAATGGACAGAAAGTTTTCCGCAGTGAAACGCACCAAGCTGGGCGGAGGAAGCTCACCGGCAAATTAAATCGCTGTGGGGTCTTGCCTGGAAGCCTGGCAGGCATGGCTACCGCCGCACGACCCCACGACCCAGGCAGTACCGTCTAAACTAACTCACCAAGGCTCTGGAACTAGCCTAGTGCTAGTTTGTTCGAGCTACACCATAGTCGAAGTAAGCACATCAAGATGCCATACGTTACACTGTAAACAGCAACGCTGTTTGCAGGAAGCTGCTGACCTGCTGGATTGATTCAGTGGAAGCAGCGGGAGCTGTGCCTGCATCAGAGACAAAGGGAGCCGCACCTGACACAGTTTTGTTCTGCTTTAATTACAGCGCCCCAAGTACAGTGCATTTTATTTTCCAACAGGTGGGGTTTTTGGTTTTTAACAGCATTATAGTAGGTAATAAATTGGAATAATTTTCCAAATTTTGCAACCTATCAGTTGCAATATTGAAGTAAGGTACAGTCAACAGTAAAAGACACGGCCAGCTATGCTTGTCCCACCTCTAGAGGCCGCATACGCCGCTGCAGTAAAGACTGCGTGCTAGGTGTTCTGGCAGGACTCGAGCAGCAAGTACAACACACACGCCAGCTCAAAACACAACAAGGCTAGGGCACTTTCTCAGACATTTGAGCACACCAGTTCATTAGGTTCAGATATGCTTAGATCAACACCGTTTTTTGATTTCTTTTTGGTGAGTTTTGTCCCAGGTTTTGGATACTTTTCCTTGTTATGAATGACCTGGATATACTGGTCATTGCTGCTGTTCTGCGGATCGCTGCTGGATTCAATGGAAACAGAATCAGATTCTGTTAGAGACTGCTCCAGCTTTTGTTTTGGTTTTGGTTTAACGCGTGGCTCCGGATAGTTCAGGTGCACTTTCCTGTAAGCATATGGAGGCCTGTCCAGGTCTAGCTCAAAACCATCGTTCCAGGATTTGTAATGTACTCTGGCTAGATCCTTGCTCATAAGAATGTGGCCATCAGCACATTCCCCAATGTAAAATCGTGGCGCTGGGCGGAGATCAGACAGTGAACGAGGGCGGGGGGATCTGTTTGTGAATTCTCTCTCAAGTTCCTCTTCATCCTCCTCATCTTCACTGGGATGAGGGGAATACAGCTGGTGTGGTGTTCGAACCACGTATCTTCTGACATTGCGTGGATACAATTCAATAATGTCTCCTGCCTCATCCTTTCTGAGGTGCCTTTGGAGTCGAGAGGTGGAACGGAGCGATTTTTTGCGGGACTCATTTTCATTAACTAGAAAGTACCTGGTAGCATATGGTCTGCGTCCCACAAAAACAGGAGCCCCTGCCCCAAGGGCATCTGGATTTACTGGCCGAATGCCTCTTCTGAAGAGGGGCTCAGAATGAACATCTTCAGTGTGCTTTTTGAAAGTCACCGGTGCGTAGGGTTTTGTTTTACAGAGCTCGCTCGCACTGCCATGCACAACACTAGGATACCTTAGGAAGGAAAAAAAAAGACAGAAATAGAGGTACATGCTTTCTATGAATGTAATTAAAATCTATTAAAAAAAAAAAATCAATCATTACTCTGGAAGTCAAACACTAGATTACAGATTCTCCATTGTTCCACAGTTTTAGGACCAGTTTAGGAAATGTACTCTAGAAATTAGGAGATTGTTCTTCCCTGGGAAAAGGCAGCAGAAAATTGATCTGTCAAGTTACATTCCCATTCTATTTATTTTCTTATTCTGAGAACTGCCCTTTTTCTGATCACTTAGAAAAAACACAACAGGTAGCTTAAAGCATCAGACTGCTGATGTCCAAAAGTGATTGTCCTACAACCAGACCCTCAAAAGGCATTCTGCACAGAGTTTCTTCGCTCTTAACTGTGTTTGTCTTGCTCATGGAAACAATGTCCTGCACAAAGTATTTTAATTACATGCCCAAGGGGAAGCTTTTTATTTACCTCTGCCTGGGGTGTGTGTAAACTCCATCATCTACATCATTTCTAAAGTTTTAGAATCCCATCTCAAATAAGGGAGAGTTAAGGAGGCAGCGTCACCAGCAGTCTGACCACTACCCATGAATGAATCTGCTTTTAAAAAATTGCCCAGCTCTTTTACTGCTCCAAACACTCTGAATACACAGCTATTTTGTAAATAAACAGGTGCATCACGGACCTGCTGGAAGAAATGCCTTTTAAAAACCAAAGCAGTCTTGCCTGTTTGTGATATGATCATTTCTTGGTTTCTGTATGCTCGATAATGAGGGAGCTGGTGTTAAAGACATTGAAGTTGGGGGAGTTGCATTGGCAGGTCTTGCAACATCAGTTGAGGGCACAGTTTGAGGCACAGACTGGGAAATGGTTTGTATTCTGGTGCCTTTGCTTGCAGGAGATTCAAAGTTCAAAACACTGCCATTCTTTCGGGGAGTTGAGGACCAAACAGAAGACTCCTGGCTGATAATATCAGTTTCTTGCTCTGGTCTCTTGTCATTCCCATCCATATTTTGGATTCTGGCTAGAAAACAGAAGTTAGTGCAGGAACTGTCCAGTTGTCTAAATTTAGAAGCTACTATGTAAATGCAGTGGCTGAAATTGAGGGTTCAGTCAGGGGATCCAACGCTAACAGAACCTCACTGCATTCAGAAAAAAGAAACCGGTGTCATACAGGGAGACATGGTGAAAAAGGGGTGGATGGGCATACTCTGGTATATGGCAGGTTTAGCATTGTGGAACACAGGAAAAACACTGGACACTGCCCTGTAGAATTCCAAAATGGGCAATAAGCCAATGTCTCTTTTCCAGACCCCCTTTCTATATCCCTAGCATGAAGGTGGCCACACTCAGGAAACTGTCTTCAGTGACTGTGCTGGTCACAGCCAAAAGCTAAATTTAGTTTCTTTAGCAAAGGAAATCCAACTAGGACACATACCTCATTGCCCTTAATAGTCACTCCTGATCACTACATTTCTATACATCAGGTATTCCACCTTTCCTGTGTCCACTGGAGAGCTGTAAGGGGGTCACAATAGCATTAAGATCTAGCCATAAAGCTACTGCATAATGTCTTCTCTTTTGCTTGGGGAATTCTTACTTGTTCCTTCCACTGGGAAGTATTAGAAGGTTGGCATCCTTTCTATAGTTTCTCAATGCTAACATCCAACAAGTGGAAGGTGCGGGTTCAAATTCCTTAAGGCATAGTAGACAATTCATTCTGAAATCTTTTCATTGCTGATTAAATATTCAGCCATCTCAGGTGAAAAGAACAGGGGCCTTTCCCTTCCTCCTCTTCTGCTTAGTAGCCTTTGAATTTTATGCAAGGTCTGGCATGATTTGAATCATCAGAGATGCCTCTCAGGTTCTGCCTTGTTAGTGATAAAAGCAGCAAAATACCCAGTCCAAAAATCCCAGCAGCATTAAGGTATAAACTACACACCTTGTCTTTCAGTGCTGCCAAGATTAACTCAAGCTAAGCTCAAAAAACATCTAAAAGGAGAGCTCTACAGGACATACAGTTTTTTAAGAGTAGTTTAACTTCCCTATGTGAATGAGAAATTGTTTTGTTAGGGGTTCTTTTAATCCAAATGTTTTATTAATAGTGGCTTTTCTGAAGCTTACCAACTCACCTACTACCATCTGAACCACCTTTTTCTTATCTTCAGTTCTTTCCTAAAATACATTCAGAAGAATGAGAAACAATAAATTATTATGGATTAGAGAGTAAATCCACTGCTGTTTAAGGATGAAAAGTACAAGATAAGTTTTATATTGTGAAACACTGGGTGTGACTTTAATGCTTTAATTAGTGAAGATGTGCTTTGCGCTATACTTACTGTTTGGATCTTCATCCTCAGTTGATTGTTGGTGAATTTTAATGATCTTGCAATACTCTGTAGGTAATAAATTAGCATGCTAGAAGCGAAAGAGGTGATTATCAGTCACTTCGAACATTCTTGACAGTTTTCTCTGAGAGTCTGTAGATCATTAAAATGATGTACAGGTTCAGCTGCTGCTTTGTAACATTTCCTTTACCTTGAGAATGGATCACAGCCTTCTTTCAAGCAAACATACATGAAAGAAAGAAAAGACTCTGAAAACAGATTTAACAGCAGTTCTAATTGTGCCCGTGGTTTTTGCATGTCTTCTCATTGCACGTGCAGCCCTGGGTGCATTTCTAGCTTTTTGTTGTTGCTGTTTAAATTCTGGACATGCTCAAATAGAAAATTTTGGTAAATATTTTCACATCTTTTTTCCCCCGGTCCAAGGTTGCAGAACAGAGACACCAGAATTACAGCTGAGTTTGCATGCTGATACCAATGTAATTTTGTTGACTGACTGGAGTAACACCTTGTTTACACTGGCACATCTGAGATCAGATCTGGCCTGACTTAATGGATTACACTGGCTCTCAGATGAGGTGGTCTTACAGCTAGACTTCATACCACAAACATTTACGTATGTCCTTAGCCATCAGTTTACAGCAGTCAATAGACCTAATCGAATATGTAAATACGTTCATATTCACATGGCTGTGACCTTAGAGGAAAAAGCTATGGGTAGAAAGTATTGCTTTGGTATTTTTGATTTGTCTGAAAAGGCCACTGGTGGGACAAACTCTGTGTCTGTATGCAGTTTACAGGAGCAAAAAAATGAAACAAAAGTACATGCGAGATAAAGGATATTCCATAGAGCAAAGTGAATTTCAAGCAGCTCAAACTAAGTATTAATTCCCAACTGTGAGCAATTATTTAGAAACTAGTTTAAGAAAGGACTTCCACTGGAAAGTCTGCAGCACGTTATATTACATTAACATTTAAGATCAGTCCTTTTTAATTGATTTATCTTGCCAGAAGTCGGGATGACTGAGTAGCTTCTTTAAATGATAGACTGAGCCCTGTTCACAGTCATAAACTGAACTAATGACCATAAGGAAATGGAAAATTAATTTTTGAGGAGTTTGAGAGGGAAACAGGATCTTGAATCTTCCTGGAAGCAGCAGGACTGCAAGCCTTGACACAATCAGTATAAAGAACTTGTTCTAACACAGTATCCAAGAAGAAAAACTTCCTTTTGAAAAATGTTATTACAGTCTTTTTAACATACTCTCATTCCTGTATGATCCATATACCATACATTCAATAAGGTGGTCTCTTCTCAGAAATGCTTAAAGTAAAATAACGCATTGTTTCTTCCCCAGCATCGACATAGGACTCTCCAGAGATAAGGCCAGTATTAATACAGTCAATTTAGCCTGCCTATGAAAACAAAAGTACTTACAATAAAAGTAGTAGTGCAGGGAGGACAACCACAGGACTGCTGATATAAGTAATCACTGTGTTGAACCACTTGGGAAAATCATTTTGAATTGTTTCAGAAACAATATCATATATTTTATCTTGTCCACTATAAGAAGAGGGTAAAAAAAAAAAAAAGAAAAAAAGGAGAAAAAGAGTAAAATTAAATTCTCAGAAATCCTAAGTACATCAGTTTGTTAAGCAGTGTTGCACTGAATAAACAAGGAATTTCATCCAAAACTACTTTGGAATTGTATAGTGAAGGGGGGGAGGGGGGATAAAAAAAAAAAAAAAAAAAAAAATGAAAGCAACTTGTTCATTATCTGCTTTTTAACACATTTCCCAAAGCACAAAAGCATTGACCAGTCTCAGACTGCACTTGAATTGAGACACAAAGCGGTTCCGTGTGCTAGATTGCTTGGTGGCATATGACTGTGTAAATATAAAATAGCTGAACCGTGTATATAAAGCAAGATATCAAGCCTTGCTCAGAACATTGACATATTCACCTAATTAAACCTTAAACTGGGAAACTTTGGCAGCACAAAAACATTGTGCTATCAACTGCTTTGTTTTTTTAATCAGTAATTTGGGGATTACTGAACCTGATGAATTTATTGTGAGAAGGTGAAATAAAATCTTTACAGTTTTCATTAGTCTATAACAACTTACCTGAAAGGACCACAGCTTAAAGATGGCTTATATCGGGCAATAGCAAAAATTGTTGGTAACATGCATAAGAACAACATGAACAGCAACATGGCCAAGTAGAAATTGTTGGATCTGCAAGAAAGCATCATGTGTTTTAGATTATACTAATCAGAGAGAAAAAAAAACAGGCAACATAAAAGGTGCAAGTCTGCATCTACCTAACAAGTTCAAGATCTACATTTCTGAGATCTGCTATGATTAGACAGTCTGAACAGAGCCATTTTATGCAGACTCTTAATGATCAAAATCCCATTTGCACTATTTCCAGATACCACTGCTGCAGCCAGAAAACAGTCTATAAAAACTGACCTTACTGCCTGGTTGTGTTGAGGGAGAAAAAGAACAGTGGCAGAAGTTGATTCATCTTCAAAATATGTTAGAAATAACTGATTCTTAATAATTAAAGATGCCCTAAGTTATTTCCATTTTGAGTAAATAAGATATTAATCATGATAAAAGAAAAATGGGGAAATCTGTTATGCAACATAACAGACAAAAGCAGATACTTCATAGCTTTCAAAGAAAGAAACATCAAGAAATAGGACTTGCAACAGTTAACACATAGAGGTTATTGTGGTCAATCCAATTTGTACGGGGATAAAGCATTTATGTTAGGCCACATATACTCCTGAGGAATGAGGAATATTCCCTCACATATTTTTCAGTTCTTGAATATGTTTAACTACTCCACTTTACAAACCCTCCAGTTTCTCACTGACTATGTTGTGGGTTTGTTTTGGTTTTTTATTGTGTGTGTGGGTTTTTGTTGTTGTTTTTCTTGGGGGGGTGGGGGGGGGGGGGGTGTGTTTATTTGAAGATATTTCCATTGTCTGAATTTGATTTATTCTTTATATTTTGTTCTTATTTAGACTAACCGAGATGCTCTGAAAACCTGCTGATGAGGTACATTGCATGTTAACACAGCCCAGCTCCTCAGGTACATGAGCCCAATCAACTTGAGAACATTGAATGCTGGTAAGCAAGGTGAAAAGAAAGCTCCCATCCTGGAAAAATAATACCATGTCAGTGCTCAGTGTTGCCATAAGCAAATTTAATAACAAAAGAACATATGAAAAAGACAGCAGCTTAGTATCAACAGACAATCTCTGCTTTACCAATATTCTGCTTGAATAGGTTTAATTAGAAATCATCAGATTGGCTTAGCAATCAGCCAACAAAAGACAAGAAAAGTTATTTAAGGACAACATACCAGATCATTCCTTGGTTGTAGACCAAATGCAATACATTCTCTGCAATTTTGAATTCTCCATATTCGGGCTATAAGAAACACAGCATAGGGTGAATACCCTGGGTTTTTGTTTGTTTGTTTTTCCCCCCCCTTCCATATAATTTATTAGAAGAATTTGACTGATTCTGTTTGCAGACAGCACATAGCCTGAAACATCCAGATCGAATACCAACATCTGGCACGCAGGGAAAACACAGCAGCAGCACTCTGCAGCAGGGGATTAGATAAACTAATTCCTCTCTAGTTCACTTCACTTCTTTTGTGCAGGAAAAAGAACAGTCCTCAGTCTTTCATGCCAACAGCTTCTTGCTAAATAAATATTACCATCATTTTCTTAAAGGGCCATATGCTTTTTGTTATTGTTTCTTGGACCACTGTCTACATTATGGATAGATGTTACAGCCACAGGAAAGAGGATGTGAGGGGCAACTCTATGCCCTCTGTTTCATCTTGGACTCTGGGACTGCTCCATGGTTTCATTTTGGGAAAGACAAATATTTTTGTATCACAGCCACGGAAGAAGGCTTCAGAAAAAAATCCAGTCTCAGTATTTACCCTGTGACTCCCCATTTCAATTCAGTGTGAGCTGTGCTTTTATAGATGTGTGCTACCAATAAATTATTTCTCTGTAGAAAGGCCTTAAGGACATTCAATACTAAGGAAGGGAGCCCACCCATCTTCAGCATCTTATCTTGATAAAATAAAGACTGTACTTACAAACTTGCTTTCTAGATCCCAGCACCAGCAATCACTTAAATATCGGACACACAGTCCACGGAAAAAATCAATTAGCAGGATGCTTGCCACTGTGAAAATCATGTCGATAATTGAAAGTTTTAGCATCTCCTGAAACACATATTGTTCACACATACTGAGTCATCCTGGAAGCAAATGAACTGCATGTGTCTCTTTCACATTTGTAGTTGTATTTTGGCTCAAGCTTGGTATCCTGCTAAAATATTCTGAAAATTTATCCAGATTAACTGAAATGAGTTAGGTTTTCTATTATACCTAATCCTTTATTGTACTGACTGCTGTAATACACACTTGCTAAGTGCTTCAGAATGAGAAATGCTTATTATTCATACAAAATCAAAACCACATGGCAGTAGGATTATCAAGCCATAAAAAAGACCTGTTTAGAGCTTACAAATGAATGGGGTTATCCTATATTTAACTGAGCTTTAAAAAACTACAATTAAATACAAAAGATTCAGTTCCAAACATCTCTATCTCATTTGGGGGAAAACACAATCAAGAACCTCCCATGAACTCCATTCTAAAAATTTCTTGATGACTGTGCAATAGGGAGAGGGGCATACAAGAATAAAAGTCAGGCTACTAAACCTAGGAGTGGTCCTTTGCTTCAGACAATCAAATAAGACCTTTAATATTGCTCACTCTGGAGCAAGTTGCTCAGCAAGTGAGAGGCATGCCAGCATCATTCTTATTCTAGTGGCCTAGTCTTCAGTGCAGCACTTACAGAGAACAAAGCACATCTTTGGAATTTTGTGTGGTAAAAATTTCTCTCTGTATGTTTCAGTACCCCTGCTCGTCACTCCAAGTAAAAGCCACAAATATTGTACTTTTCATATGTAGGGTAGCAAAAAGTTTAATATGAAGTCTGCAGGTTTTCTGAAACTTGGCTCTGGGAACATGCATACATGGTGCTGCCACCGTGCTGGCTCCATTCTTATGAACTGACAGCATTTTGAAACCTTTTGTTGTCCTATTTCTCTCTGAAGAAGCGAAGGACACATGATTCTCTAGTGATTTACTGACATAAAATGAATAGTGTCTTCAGAGACATTGTACAAATGACCAAGGGCACAACCTCATGCTTGGCTTGGATCTGCTTCCCCCTTTTACCCAGGCAGCAATCTGAATCTACACAGGGTGCATGGTACTGCTTATATATTTTTTTATATAGTCATGTTTCTCTTTATGAGTTTAGTAAGATATATCGTATTAAAATAGGATCGGTATCATGCACCTGTAGAGATCTGCCTGTGCAGAGCTGAAGACAGAGACAGAAGCCTGGAAAAAGAACATTTGTACAGCACTAAACACATTGTGGATACTGAACCAAAAACAAAGGTTGTAGCTGTGGCCATGTCTCTTTGCAGTCTTTACTTTTTCTACACAATCCTTAGCTAATTCTGGAATTTATACAAAGAAAAGCTCTAAAATTGAATACAGTACAACATGATTTTCATTTTTTGCCAGATGTGGATTGGGAATAAGTTGATGACATAAGAAGACAGTTACATACTTGACCAACATATGTCTCCCAGCACTGATCCTGTGGGTTCTGGGTGTTAAAGGAAACTGTTTTGTTGACCAGTGAGTCAGAGATCGTCAAGCCTGGAGTGCGGCTCTCTTCCAATGTGACAATGCTGTTTGTCTGAATGTGAACATCAGGAATAGTTGTAGATAAATTGTCTTCTTTAGCAAAGATGGCAGTAGAATTACTTGCATTGTTGTCAATATCAGAGTCCTGAAATAATAAATGTCCTGAAAGCTACTTTTTCAACTGTACATACATCAGATGTCTGTACCTCCTACAGCATACACACATAGTGACATTCCTTCGCGTATTTTCAAGCAGAAGTTAGGTGACTGTTAAGTACCTGTCAATGTACAGAGTCAGATGGAATTTGTAAGGGCAGCACTGAAAGCTGATTTGAGTTATCTGGAAATATATGGCTTAAAGTGATGGCTTTTTTTTTAATAGTTTAGCAGTGCACAGAAATCTATTTACCTTATTATATACAGTTAACCTAAAAAACTACAAGTACTTGTAAATGAACAAACTAAACTTAACTTTACAAGCCTATCACCTGTAACATGTTTTAATCAATTTCAAACAAATTTTCACCGGATTTCCTATATATCACAATAAATGAAATTCTATCTATAAAGTCTACTAGCCTTACACATCAGAAAGCGTCCAGTTAAACTTACAGTGACACTCATACTGTCCACTTTATCCAGGAGAGCAATGATTAAGCTGTATAGGTTTCCCAGGTATAGAACAAGAACCCTGAAAACCACAAGAATAAAATATGAGTGACCAGAACACATCACTCCTTTTCCTCCATTTCTTCCCATGTATTTTCTACACTGCATAATGCCCATACCTGGCAAGCTGGAAGCGAAGAGTGGTCCTGGGGTGATACATCTCCAGAGCTGCCACAAGTTCAAAGGCAGAGGGTGCAATCATTGTAATCAGTGACACAACTACGCTTACCTACAGAACAGAAAGATGTGGCATTTTTGTAGCTGTTCACATAGATCTTCTATGGTACCTTGAGTGCTGACTGAAATACTGCTGAGGCACATGCTTCAGTAATTGCTTTTCTTGGAGGGGATACTTTAAAAAGTCATTATTGACATTAGTAATAACAGTAGTTACGATTCAAAACTATAGATCTGCAACACAAATCCAAATGTTGCAGCTTTAAAGTTACTGCTTTATTTATTAAAATAAAAACTTAACATGTGGGAAATAGAAGCCAGCATCTTCTTCTGAAATGGATAAGCAGCTTCTCCAAGCCTATTCCCTTCATACATTCAGTATCCACTCATTTGTAAATTGCAGAGGAATTTATGGTCCTCACAAAATAGGGGCCAGCTAGACCTGCAGTCTCTGTGAAATGAGAACCTGTAGCACCCACCTGCCCACTTTAGCTCTGCTAACACCTTCCTGCAGAGCAGAAGGAGGAGCGAGTGTGTGAAGACAGATCCAGGTAACTGCCACTCTACACTCTTGTTCCTCATTTGTCCTGGCTAATTCTTGCTATTTACACCTCAGTGAGCACTATTGCTACAGAAAACCCCGAGACAATAAACCTGCTTCTAACACAGAGGTGGCATAAAGACAGCATACCTCATTTTTTTCCCAAAGAGTCAATTCCTTTTTGGTGCGCTCTAACCTTTGGGATCGATCCACAACGAAGTATATGATGTAAATACTTCCAGCAAGCGAGAGAAGCACAAGGATGTTTGCAATAATTCTTAAGCTTATAGTCACTGCCCTGGGAAAAAAAAGAAGACACGGTCAATACAGCAGGTTGTCAAATGACACCAGGGTCTTTTCTAACATGTTTTTTAGAAGTACAAGACAAGCAGATTAGCTCTGCTATCTGCATTGAAACAGTGCTTTCAAAAGTATCTCTGATCTTATATACATACAAGTTTTTGCTTTTCTTCTTTTCCTGCTCTTCCAATATAGCTTCCTTGAAAGAAACAAAGCATTATCATTTTAATAGCGTTCAGGAAAAATAATGCACATATCTTTCACAGAAAGTATCAAGTATACTAATAAAAAACCTCACATCCTGAAAGTGCAAGTAGCTAAATACCTCTCTGTCTCGCACAGCTTTTTAGGAGTGATAAGTGAGCTGAAATAATGAAGGAGGTCTCTGAGAAACAACTATACAGTAAACAATTATTTGTGCACTTTCAGTCATGCATATTCAATGGGGTACAAGCAGAGGTTTACACTACCAGATCTTTTTGCAGGATGTGTCTATAGAATCCATGTGTCAATAATATAGTACAGAAGTGTCAAAAGTTATCCTATGATATTTAAAGAGTAAATATCATAGCTTATTAATTTACCCTCAACACAATTTGAAGTCATTTTGTTCAATGACTTAATGAGAATATACCAAATTTGGAAAATAAATTACTCTTGAAGAAAACCACATCTTTTCTTAAATTCCAAATGGAAAGCATCTATATTTAATGCAATTTTCTAATGTTGAAAGAGCTGCAAGTTGTCCCTGGATCCTTCATTATGGAGAGATGAAACAGAAGATTTTTTTCACATTGTTAACATGAATTTGATTCTATTACTCAATGAAATTGTATCACAAGCAAATTTCTTTCTAGTTATCTAACTTCTTGTCACACATACAATGGCATGAAAGAAAACTTCTGAAGAACAAAAAGGCCTTGCTGGGACAGAACAACAGCATCAGCAAGTATGATATGACTGGTATACCACACAGATATGTGATAGCAGCCCTCGTCTAGGTGAGCAGATCTGTAAACGAGTAACAAAAAAACCAATAGGAAATTCAAGGGAAAGAGAGGAAAGACTTATATAGTTTACAGACTAACAAACAAAGCAACTCTAAATAATTTGAAGGTCGGTTGCTCACCCTAATGCTATTAACTATGGCAGCAGCTTTGCTCTCGGCAGCTTCAGGGTTTCCTATTAAATAGTCCCAAGCACAGAACAGTCTCCAACAGAAAGTGTAATTTTCATCAGAGGCACTTGCTAAACTCATTCTTGAATTCTTTGCCATTCTGTTAAAAAACAGACAAAAAAAAAAAAATCAACTGTTGTTTATGTGTGAAGAAAATCACTGGTTTGATTTATAGTTTTCAGATGTCTACACCTTGAGAACTACCAAAAGTTTGCTGCAATTACTGTCATTGTTGGCAGCTTTCTGAAGAAAATAAAACAGTGTGAGGTTCAGAATGTGAACTTCACTTTTGTCCTAGTTCAGAAGTGATTCGCTGTGGGAGGGCATTTTGATACTTACATTCTTCATAGCTGACAAATAAAGCAACTAAATCTTATGAGAGCTGTGGACATAAGCATATTTCAGTTTTATGATCTCCAGGTAGGATCCAGCTGGAAGATACCATCACTAAGATCACTGTTCCACAAAACTAGTGAGCATGCACAAGACCTCTTTGTTTTCTGTATTGTTTTCATGCTCAAAATAGATGTTATTGTCAAATGGAAAGTCAGTGCTGCTTTACAAACCTTGGGAAAAAGAAAGAAATCCTCATCTGATCATCTCAGGCAGGCAAGATAGCAGAATATTGAAAAGTATAAGAAATGAAATGAAGATTAACATCTTATGAAAGAAAGGGCATCCAAAAGGACAACATTAAAAGGGGAACTGTAAGAGGCTAAGCAAAGAGACAGTGAGCTAAGTCAGAAGATGATGACCTAATCATATCCAGAAACTGCAGATGGGTAAATCAACGTCAAAACATCAGTGACCCTTGGCACAAACCAGCAAGTAGAATGAAAATAAATTAAAAGGGAAGGTTCAGCTCCAAAATGCAGTTATTACAGACAGTGCTATAAATGTCTTGTGGACTGCACTGTGCCAGACAAATAGGTATCCTGAAGAGAAGGGAAAGCAAATTTGGATGGAGTGACCTTGCCCCTCTCCAAGCATTGAACATTCCTGGATTTATGGTCAGTGGTAGCAGTCGTTCTCTCTCTACTACATAACTCCTACTCCTGGCCCTTCAACACCAAAGAAATTAAGCATACATTCAAATGGGATGTCACATGCTGGCTGAAACAACATAAATGATATTACATCCCAGAAGGAATTTTTATGTTTGTATTTCAATAGATAGTAAAAATAGTGCTGTAAGCATTATACCTTAAATATAAATTTCTGTCATAACATTTATACCAGAAAAGAGGAAAATGGAAAGGATTTCTATGAGTGTCAGACCTGACACAATATAAACACAAAGCACAAAGATCTCCTTCTGTTCTGCCCTCTTTTAATAGACCGGGAAACTCAAGAGAGCACGAAGATAAATGACAGCAAGATAAAGAGCGATCCAGAATTAAACTCAAGTGTGCCTCCCCCTGATACTAGCAGGCCTGAACAGATTAACGGAACACCACAGAATAAATACAGAGGAAATGGGATCAACACACCATTAATGGTTGTCTGAACACACAAGCTTATGAACAGCAATAAACGGAAAGTCTTACTTTTTTAAGAGAATGATGAAGCTGTAAGCAAACACTGCCATTCCCACAAGGAAGTAGGCAAGAGGCAGCCGATATCCAGCTTTCCCAATCTTCCTGTCACGACCGTAGTAGCCGTAAAACAAAACCGAATACTGGAGGTAGCCCTGCAAAGACCAGAGCCTGTAAGTAAGAGCAGTAACTAATGCCTACAACAGAACAGGGGTAGTCAAAAAACAAAGAGTGGTTTTAGTCTTGCCCCTAGTGACCAGATGGTGTCCAGGTCTTGTGCAGATGCTTTGTGCTCCTTGGGAATGGTCTTACTGACTGTGCTGCCGAACGGTGCTCCTGCCAGAAGCTGGGAAAGAGAGAGGAGGTCTCAGAAGCTGTGCAAGGCCATCTGACCTAGGGCTGCACAGCAGAACCCACCAAGAGCTGCCCACATGGGTGATATTATCAGGATAGTGAGTATTGGATTGCTCCTCATCCTAAACTAGAGATTCCATGAGAAATCCTGCATTCATTTTTCACTAAACCAGATGGGCTTTATGGTATCTGTGGTCAGCCTATGAAGAAATTTAGTGCTCCGTGAACGTCTTCAAAATGGCTGAGATATGAAAAGAGAGATCAGTTGAAACCATTAATAAAATAGCTTTAAAAGTTATGTTTGTTTTAATTTAAGTATTTTTAAATTAAATATGACAGTAATCTCAAAATGGTATTTCAGGATTAAACCTACTTTTAATTAAGAAAATAAAAAATATCTTTATTTCACTGTTTACTTTTTTAGTTTGTTATTAGGGGTAGTTTGTTTTTTTTTTTTTTATCCAATGAGAAGAAAAATCAGATATTCCCATATTTTCTGATAACATTAAAGTGCAGGTTAGGTGAGGTAAATTTGAGTAATTTAACAAAGTTATCAAATAGCCTTACTTGCATGTAAGGTTGCATATAACTAAATGAAGTTGTGGATGTTCAGAACTTCTAGAAAATGATTTCTAATGGACAATAATCCAGAGCCTGGAGGAGGATGTTATGGTTTTCTGTAAGTAACACTAACAGGACTTGAGCATACTTGACACCAACTAGAGCTTTTAGGATTTGATTCTCCATTTTAGTAATTGGATACAAACATATTCCGTAAAAGCATTAGTACCACGTTGACAAAATATCATCTGTAACACTAATAGCAAAAATCTCTACCCTTTGTCAGAGAAAAAAAAAAAGAAGTCTTAATAGTGGAATTTATTTTAAATAATTCATTCTAAATTGTATGTTTCAAATTGATGTATACCTTTAAGTGTAGCATTTGTTTATTTCAGAAAGGAAAGTGCAACATCAAGCATCTTTCTGTAAACATTAATAACATGTTCTTACCTCTGGTAAGACTACAAATGCTCCAGTCATTATGGTAAGTACAATATTGATTCCAAATAGCCATCTCAAGAAGATGAAGTAAGAGGCAACTCCAGACCCAAAATGACCTTAAACCACAGAAAATAGTTATCTGAGCTACACAGTCTAAAAAAGCTCATATCATTTATTCATGAAGTATTATTTGAATAATAAATCAAAAGGAAAACAGTTCCTACTCGTAAAGGGCATACAGCAAAGTAGGGAATATTATAACATGTCAGACATTGAGAAAAATATAATTTCAACACAAACTCTGTTGGGGATGTCTCACGATAACCAGCAGCATTTACACCAGAGACTGCTGAGTGATGTGCTGCATCCATTTTCCTTTACCACTGAAGCACAAAGGTATGACCTGGCTGCTGATGTAATGTCAAGGGCTGCTTTAATTCAATTCAAAGGCTCAAGGGCTGGTGATGCAGGTTACAACTACACTTAACCTTGGGCATATCTGGGGATGTTGGCCCAAGGGTGCTGCCCCATGGATTGTGATAAACTTTAACAAAATCTATTTTCAGAAGCACAATGGGACAAATTTAACATTTTAAAAGTTATCCCCCACACAGACCATAAGTGAGAACTGTACAGTGCCTAAGACATCAAGGAAAGAAGAAAAAGCAAAGTTGTAAGTGAAAACATCACTGATGAAAGTTTGTATTTAAATCTCTCTCAGATATTATTTAATTCATTAAATTAAAAAATAGATGCTACAACTTAGCATTTTAGCAAGTGCTTTACTGTTCAATATCATTAACATCTTCATACGTACTCTCGATTTTCTTTATTCTCATTTCCCAAGGAATAAAGATTACCACAAAATTATATGCAAGTCGAATAAACTTCCTCCAAAGCTGATAAAAAAAAAAAATAGAGAAAAGAGAAATATTACATTCCTGCATCTTAAAAAAAAAAAAAAAAAAGAAATGCAGAATATTTTGCTCATGTCTTTTTCATCTTGTATCACAAGAAACATTACTAACATTAATTAGTAAGATCTTAGAGCATGTCTGTGTTTAAAGCCAACCATGGTGGGTTTTAGAAACACACAATGTGGGGGTCACAGGAATCCCTGACTCTGCTTACCAGCCAACTGCCAGCAAAGATGAGACCGAGCATCCTTTAGACACCCCTGAAGGTACAGTCAGGACACCAATCTACACACAAAGACCATGAGAAACCAACAGCAGGAAGCCAACGGGCACCCTGTCACGGTCTCCATGGCTGGGGGCTGCCAAGGCTCTGGGCAGCAGAAGTCATCAAAGTTGGGTGCTGCTGGGACACCTAGCCTCTGTGTGATTTATCACAGAATCCTGCCGTACTGCACATAATAAATCTGATTTCTAGGACAAACAAATGAACAGACCACTAACTTCAAATTTAAGAGAAGCATGATGCCTTGGAGGAAATTTTATTAGAAGAAAAATAAGCTTTTGTATTCAACATCAGCAAATTCAGCTACTATATCCTCAGCTCTGTGTATTACAGCTGACTCCTGCAGAAAACCTGTGGTTATATTTTGCAGAGCCCTTATTCAACCTCCATTTTCTTGCATGGTCGGAGGAAAGGCTCGTCCTGCGCGCAGTGGGGTGTGCATACATGCGTGGGAGACAAAACAAAACCTGCGTGCGCAAAATTGTGTGCCGTTTTAAATTTGTTGAATTATAACTATAACTTTACAGCATCGACAATATCAAATATCTGTATATCATGCATTAGAAAGTATTTTTAGTACTGCTAGATGTTAAAACCCCCTATATTTTAGGCAGCAGCAGTGTCAATACTATATCATGTAATCTAATCTCCTAAAACCAAAGAGAAATAAATAACATTTTAATTACTGAATATATCATCAATCTCTTTGGGCGAAGTTAATTAATTTTTATGGTGGTAGGGGTAGTTTATTGCATGAATGGGAAGTATTTTAATTAAACAAGGAAATTGTAGATGCTGGGAATTGCATGGGAATTGCTGTGATTGCTTCTTTCATTTGAAAACAGGGTTTGCAAGGCTGAGAAAGGAATCAAGCAGCTTGTGCTAGTTGCATATTTATGAAGTATACAAATGGTGTCCATGTGGGAGTAGTATTTGTTAAAATTATAATTAGATAGCTATCACCTCTTTTCCTGCCTATTGCATTAAATGCAAACGTAAAATAACTGAAAAGAAAAATGCTTTCAGTGTCAAAACAGTAAAAGTTATTTTAGCTTTAATTTTCATAAACAATAGCATGAATGGATTGTCCAAGTATGAACAGTGGGTATTTTGCCAATTTAAAAAACTTATTTAAAAACGCATACACTTAGAGCTGCATTTTGTTCTTAGCGTGCGTTCAACGCTTGAGTTCTTAATTTTGATGTTGTCCTTGTTTTCCTGTGCAACAATTTTTGTCTCCTTGCTCACCATGCTATTTTCTGAGAAAATACATGAAAATTGAGCCCTTCCAATAAAAAAAGGAGAACAAAAACAAAACCAAGAACACAGCCTATTCTGTTGCATGTGCTGAACTTATCCCTGGTGTAAAGGCTATATTCCCTCATTTGTGGTAGGAAAAAAGATTACAGTTCTCCTACCCATAATGAGTGGTGCTAATTAACTGCTGAATTATATCCCTGTGCTGAATATCTTCAAGCAAATACGCACAACAGGGGCAATTAGATTAGATACAAACTTCTATCTATTGTGAATTCTAAGGTGAAGGCTTCCTTTTTTTATAGGAAGGGGAATATGAACATGTAATGTGCCCTATTTCTGTGTCACTGTGGCACTTCCCTTCCTAGGTAACATCCTAGTTCCACTCAAGTTAAAGGTAAACATATTTATTTTAACAGCATTTTTTACTTCCACTGCAACTGCCATACATGCAAAGACAGAACAAAGAAAAATTACTTTTCTACCTTGGAAAGTAGTACTTTTAACCTTCGCTGTGGTCCAGCGCAACAGAACAACAGATACATAAGCAGCCTTTCACTTGTTCTTGTGAATAAAATGCATGGTGTTCAATTGTACTGTTATAATCCTGCCTTTCTGAATTAAGTTACTCATTATGATGACAAAAATATTCTTGACTACTTAGATGACTAAAGATCTCTAATTGCATATTAGGGACAATTTCCTACGTGTTATTAGTTTCCAGAAATTAGAGCCAGGGTCTATTTTCAGTGGTGCAAGTAGATTTGCTAAGATTAGATTCAAATTCTTTGAGCATTATGCAAGCAAAAACCTTCTTTAGCAACATATTTACCATAACCTATTGTAAGATTGTCTGCCAAACTAAAAGCTAGACACATTTTTCAATACTAAACTATTGAACTGTGGCCCCAGAGTCTGGTGAAAGAGCTCTTCAGAGAATACTGGCATTGTGCTGTTGGTATCCCATTTATATCATCCCCTCTAGCAGGCCTCAATATTTGTAGATTATTTGAGAAGAAAGCTTATACTGCATTAATAGAAGGACATCCATCCCTCGATGCATCAAATTAGTCGGCGAAAATGTAATTACTAAATTCACTATGGAAAAAAAAAAATAAAGCTTTTAACTGCTTTTTCCTCCCTTCACAAGAGTCCTGAGTTAGAGATCAGGACTGCATGGCAAACATAACACTTCTGTGAACAAAAAATGCAGATGATTATTGGCACAGAAAAGAGCTGTAGTTTAAGAAAAAGCAGCCATACCTCTGCACCAGCCGCTTGGTAACCTCTTGTTCTCGTGAGCCTCCCCTCATACTTCAGCACGATCTCCTTTGCCTGTCTGCACAAGGTGGAAGTTCATTCCATGTTGATCCCATTACTCAGAGCCCCTTATTGTGCACAAACAGCTACTAACAAAGGTGCCAAATGCTTGGAAATACAACTGTGGACTGTCTCATCATAAAATACTTATCCAGGCAAAGCTTTTTTTATTTTCCTATTGAGGTCTTTTTACTAACACTTTGAAAAAACCACTGAGAATTTTGTCCAAGAAAACTCAGCATTCAAAACTTTGACTGCGAGGAGAATTTTCTATTCCTCTATTTTTAAAATTTTTTTTTTCTTTTGATTCAAAGTCTTTATTTGAAAATGGTGCAACCCAAATGAGTAAAATAAAAAGATCGGCATTTCAGTCTTGTTAATCTCATGTGGATACTAACACCTCTTGTGCAAATACAGTGTAGTGCTCTTGTAAGATGCAAAGAGGCGCATGTTCATCTGGTCATACGCAGTCTTCAGCCTCAGCAGAAGATGGATGGTGATCACCAAAATCTCATGAACAGGAGCAGGAAGACATCCTTTTTGGGACCAAGTGAAACAATTTAACTTAACAAGTTATTACTGAGCATTTCCAACAGCCTTTCCTTAGGCCACCAAATAGCTGACACGCTGTTTTGAACAGTTAATAGTCACAGCGTGATTTCTTGCTCCCATGTACAGAGACTGCCTAAAGGGAGCCACAGGAGACAACTTCACTGTAGACTTTCTAGCACAAGGCTGCTGCCTTCAGCCAGCTCTCACATTCTGTCAGACACACTCATGATATGCTTTCTTAGCAGCTCTTAATCACTGCTGTGCAAAATCCCCTCCAGTTTACACAGAAGCCTTCTGAGGCTGGAAGCACCGTCGCAGGCAGTGAGCCTGACAGCTTTCATGCAAACACCTTTACCTGAGCGCCCTCAGCTTCTGCCTCATCGGCCACGGCCGGCAGCGGATGTTGGACATAATCTCCTTCTGGTACTGGATGTTCTGAAAGATCTTCTCTGGGTCATGGCTCTCAGTCTTCTCTTCACCAGTATCTTCATCTGAGTTGCTGGCAGCCCAGCACATGCCCCACGAAAGGAAAAACAAGACAAATTATTCCGTTCAGATCCACAGCAAACTTGATTTTCACAGGATCTAACCTATTAGAGCAATGTTAGCAGCAGTGAGCTAGGGAACAAGCATGACCTTCTTTGTTTTAAAGTTGATGAATAATCTGGACAATTTTCCCATCTCCAAGACGTGCCTCTTTTCCTCCCCATCACTTGCTGCTCAAGTAATAAATTATCCCTGCTCCCCACCATGAATCCCAGCCTTTCCTCTCTGAGCATTTCCAGCCATGCAGCTTGTACATCATGCTATCAAGACACTTGGTATATTTTTCTGGAACAAGGTGCTGTCTAAACATTTCCAGCAAGAGTACTTAACAGTCATTTATTCACCACATGGTGCTGGCTTTTTATTCTGATTGTAATCATGATAAAATATTTTCTTGTTAGAAAGGGGGGAACCAATGCTTAGGTCACAGTTGCCCTTCGTTTCTGTTCCCTGCTGAGGCGGATGGGAGTGTAGGACCCTGCACACCAAGAATTACTCATCCCTGCAAAAAGACTCCTGTACTTTGATACAAATTTCTGTGAATGATTATTAAATCATCTTTTCTGATGCTGTCACCACATTTGCTAAGCTACAGCTCTCAAATCCCTGTTTGAAACACAGTATTGTATATAAAACAACCAGAGCATTCAATCTTGCCGAGGCTGAGGTCTAAAACCCTGTAGTGACTGTTCCCCCCTGAACGACACGAAGAGATCTGAAGTACTGCAACAACCACCAACTAGGAGGGTTTCTGATTGTATTGCTATGTACTTGTTGGGAAAGTTCCCTGCAATTTTTCCTAAAAACCACCTCCTTTTAATCGCTTAGAAATAAATCATTACCTAAACCATGCCTCATAAGAACATTCAAAGGACATACTTCATCAGACCGCTAACCCATCGGTCCAAAGTGCTGTCCCCTCAGCCACAGGGGACATGCAAGGGAAATGTATAATTACACAGCAGAAGCAGAGAGACACTTCTTACCTTGCTATGCCCTGAACTCACTGCTGTTACGCTGTTCTATGTACAGTGTTCACATTGCTGTGTGAAACATTACCTTTGTGAAAATAAATCAAAAAACAAAGAGGTTCGAAATACATCTAAATGGAGAGAGAAGAGTGATTTTTCTCATGCTCCTTCCCCTGTTACCACACCTTGTATTAATAAAAGAAAGATCAGATCCCACTTTTGTGCTAGATAAGGCAGCTTTACACTTCAGGAGAGAGGAGGGTCTCTGGGTCTCTTACCTGTGGGGCGGCTCCTGGTAGGTGTAGATGCCAGCGTGCCGCTTCACCGTCCGATACTTTTTGCAGGACTTGGCAGTTTTGAGGGCAGCAGAGCCCGCTGCCGCTGCCATGGTGGTGGCTGCCGTCTGCACCAGGTGAAACTCTGCTGCTCTAGAAGGAAGCTTTTAGCTCGCCGGTCAGATGTCTCATAAGCAGCCAAATGTTATTAAGTCGAGAGCAGTGAGCGACTGTGAGCCCTGCAGAGCAGAGGATTGGTGCCTGTGCCTGGTGCTCCAGCTGAGGAGAGGACCTCCGGCTGGCAGTGCCTGCGTGCCTTAAAGAGGCAGCGTGCAGCAGCCCTCCAGGGAGCTTTTAAGCGAGACACCCAGAAGCAGGTAGGGAGAAGAGGCCAAGGGTGGGCCAGCTGCAGGCTTTAATTCAAAGCCAAGTTTTCCTTGTCACGGATGAGTTATGCCCTGAAAGCACCATCGCACCGGACTGCTCTGGGTGATGTTTCCAATGAATGCACTGGATGTACCGTTGACATCTTTGCTTCACGTGCTTGAGAGAACATTCTTGCTTGGCTAAAATGAGACAGTTTGCGTTTTTGGTCTTTACTAAGAGAGGAAAATGTGACTTCATTCTCCTGTAGGACTTCCAGACCCTCTCCTGGAGGACAGCCCTGACAGAATGGGTGGCTGCTGCTTTCCTGGGCCCTGGCTCCAACCTTTGCTCCCTTTGTCATACCTACATTTATGACTTTTCTTTTGGAGGCATCAAAATACCTGCTATTGAGATCAGTACAAATTATTACCAAGAAATTCACTTTTTCTTGACAGCTGTGATATTTTAATTATGCTCAATTCTATTAATTGCCATGTCATCTTTAACATGACAAATAATCTAGACAACACTTACTGTAAATCATGATGTTTATTCCTAGAGCTAAAACACTGGAAAACTTTACCATCATCTGCCACTTCTTCAGCTTTACTACTAAACTAATTTTATTATGAAATTGGTTTAATAGATACTAAAAGTGTATTTAAGACAGAGAATCGCTTTAAAAGACAACAGATGGACTGGTGCTGTGATCTTGAGAACCTTGTATTAAATAACTATTCTCTCTCTCATTTTCTGTATGTCTTGGGGCAAATCCTCATACTCCTAGGCCTCATTTCCCACCCTTAAAGGATTGCATTTCTCAGGAATGATGCACTCCGTGCTTGTTGTACAAAGATTCCATATTATTACATCATTACCTATGGGCATGAATTTCCTAACTGAGTCAAAGTATTCCCGTGAATGTTAAAACTGATAGTAAAACATCAGTTTTCAGTTTCAACTGCCTCACAACCAAAACTCAGTGGCATTAGCTTTGCCTGAGTTTACATCTGCTCAAAAAGTAATCCATTTAATCCAGGATTAATGTCTGGGCAATTGATAGACTGTACTTGCCAGCAATTGCATCTTCATGGTGGAGAGTCCCCAACACAGTTCCAATAGTCAGCTCCAACACCACCTCTCTGTCAGCACCTCTGTGATACTGGTGTTGGGTTGTTGGGACAGAATAGACTTTCTCCAAGTGTTTTTGGGACCAGATCGGCTGAAGTACTTGACAGATGGTCAGGTGAATTTCCAGTGCCTTTCTCCACTGTAGAAATCGCAGGTGTTCTGGTCACATTATTAAAACAGACCAAGAAAACTTGGTATGAATAGTTTCTATAGCCATAATTTAATGTGGGAGAGAAAGGCAGAGTTTACAGAGAGTTTTCACATGTTCCTAACTTGGTATTTTCTCTCCTTAATAGCTCTGTGCACAATACAGCATGGGTTTCATTTACATAAATCAATGGTCTGTTTTAGTTAACTTTTATTTGCAGACTCTGACAAGAAAGAACATTAAGTTCTCTTAGATGAATTTCCTGTAGAGAATAGCACAGCCTGCTTTTTCCCACTGCCCTGAGTTCTTCCAAAATATTGCCCCTTGCTGAGAAATTTTACTACTACTAAGTTAAATAAGGACAGAGAAGCTGTGTTGTGGGGAATTGCAGTCCCAATGATTCTGACAATAGAGAAAAGGGTTAACATTTTCATTTTTATGTGCAAAATGGATCTCTGCCTGCCTTATGATAACAGCGATTTGTACCATAAAGAAGAATTATCCTGACAGGAAGGAATACATAGACTTGTTAATTTCTTCCATTTGTAGGGCTGGATTTCTCACAGCAACATAGCATAGACATACTCAAATTGGTCCTAAATGAGAGACTGGGCACCAGAAGCAGTCAAATGAAAAATAAAATAGAACCGAGGAAGACCTTCCCTTCTTTTTGTTATGGTTAAAGTTGCAAGTTATCAGAACTCAAAAAAACCTCCTGTTACCTTTTCATGATAAGAGTAGTTGAATCTGAGGCAAATACAGGAAGAATGAGAAAAACTATAGCAGTGTAGAATTTGGGAGAGAGGAAAAGAGAGTAAGCTTTCTGTTATTCCACTTCCTGGGTGTCATGCCTCTGTGTAATACTGTTCTGAATAGATTTTATTTTCTAAATGGTTTAAACAGAGCTGTCTGCAACAATCTGAAAACTAAATTAAGAGAAATTATTTTGTTGACTATTCCTACAATGTGGTTCAGTTTTTGTGTCAGAACAGGTGTTTTCCCCCAAATCCTACTTACTGTAGACTCCTGAAGAAGGTGGTTATATTCATTGGTTGATCTACTTTACCCACGTGTCTTTAGGGGATATGAATAAGGAGGAAGCAAAATATGTTCAAAGGTAATCTAACAGGATAAGAAATTAGCATGAAAAGTTATCCCATTCTTCAATTATTATGTCATCGTTTTAAGAACAGTTTAGAAGTGATGCCAAATTAACTCTTTGCCCAAGTTAACTCTGTCTCTCTCTACTCAGAAAAATGAATGCCATTATGAATGTCATCTACACTCAGTAAGAAAAAGGAGAGAAAGTTGCCAAGGGCCACGTAGCTCAATAGTAAAAGAAATTCAGCTCTCAGGATGAAGTTTTGCACAATGACATAGTGAAAGTATAATTTCTGCTTAGCAGTAGTACAAGAATGGGGAAAGCTTGACATATTAAGGCAGACACACAAATTCCACCCAGGTCTTTCTTCTTTTGTTTCCCAGCAGTTAAATTCCTCCCACTTTCCATGGTTTACTTAAGAGATCTTGCAGATGTTTTAGATTTCTTCTAATCACAGTTGACCACTACTTAGATTGTTTTTTTAAAAACAATGTGCAGTATATTATTTTATATGAAGCTCCATTTTCCAAAGTCTATGGTACCCTGCATCTTTATTCTCATATGTTACCCATTATAAAAATGGGCTTATTAACAAGAAATGATTCCTCAAATATTTTCAAGCTTTGATCATTATGTCTGTCTACAGACATTTTCACCTATCTCTGTAGTACAAGGACGTTGTGTGGAATTGTGATCACTAGTATATTTGTGGTTTACACATTTTCATTGAAGGAAAACTGTGACACAGTTCAGCATTGCTTGCTGAAGAAGAGGTGAAAGGTAGTTGCGGTGTGGGATCAGGTGATGGAGAACAAGCAGCAGCTTTCCTAAGCATAGGACCATCTGACATCACAAGACACAAATGGGAGAAATTAGAAACACTTCCTGGAGAGGAACACTCTTGTTGCTTTCCACTGCATATACATACAACTGGACAGTGCAAAAAGCATCTGTGGCTGTGAGATAGCTATGCAGGAGCAGTGTATGTATCTGTGCTCCCTGTATAGGATGAAGGCCCTGCTTTTGTGCTCTGCTGTAGCCCAAACTCTGCCCCGAAGATTCTGCAAGTTTCAGACCACCTTTGTGCCACGGAGGTGCTAACAAATCAAAACAGCATTGAGAGAAGCAAGAAGCCTGGAGCAACAAAGCTAATTTGGCTTGTGAGGCTGACTTGGACTGTAAGCAGCAGCTGGGAGAAAAATCCTCCAGAAATTCACCATATGATGATGAAGTTTTCCTACTTTCTTCTCTCCGGTCTCTCAACTACTTTCAAGCAAAGCCAATTTAAGTGGTACCAAGCACCAGTATGCCAGAAACATGAGTTAAGATTGGTAGACCTTTTCTCTTATGTTCAGTCCACAGGCAAGTAACACATGGAAAATGAAGAAGTGAAGCTTCACCCAAAACCACCTCCTGGAACAATCACATCCTCAACTCACCTCTCCCCTGTAGGCAAAGGGAGTGTGAAGAAAGGAATACGAGCAGGAAATGATTTTCACTTGAACACTCCCACGGTGATCAAGTACAAAGAGCAAAAGTGGGTTATTCAGGCAGGCAATACAGGAACTGTCAGCATTAGTAGGCACAGCTGACTGAAAAGGTACTCTGTGGAAGAGCTTGGGGAAAGCCACCAAGCTTACAGTCAAACTGTCACCCAAAGAGACAGCCTGAGATTGCACAGCACAACCCATTTGGATTTCTACAGTGATAGCACTTTTCTGCTACCATTAAGTTGAACCTTGCCTGTCATAACATTTGCCCAGTAGGTGGGAGGTTTCTTTCAATGCCAGGATCTGTTCTCTGGTGAGGAGGTCAATCCAGTTGGAAGACAAAGCCATTGAATTTTCCTTTATGGTATGGTACAGGATCCAGAGAAAGCAGATACTGTTCAGTCCCTCAAAAGAAAGGACTTATATACAGCACATATAGAGAATATACACCACTTACAAGGGAAAAGGCAGTACTGCTTTGCATGAAGTTTCAGCCACAACTGCACTCCACGGTGCAGTCTGCATGTAGAGGGGATTGGGTGTATAAGAGAAGTTTGCCTGATGTATTCTGGACGCAAATAGGACTAAGAAAAATCTCAACATGAATTTTTCGCCATTTAGTGCAGGCCCATATGTTAAGAAAGGTACTAACCTACTAACAAAGTCCTGGAACTCTCCCTCAGCTATTCCTCTCCATGGTTCCTGGCAGCAGCTGTTTTAAGTGATATTTATAGAGGGAGGTGTGCTGCTAACTCATCCAAATGGTAGGCCTCCTGCAAACTTTGAACAGCACTCTGCTTGTAGCAGGCATCATTTTCCAGACCTTGTTCAATGTTATTCTGGGCACTGATCTATACCCTGGGGAAATTCCTTACTGAGCACACTATAAGGGCAGCCAGTGACCCAATAGCTTTCATTTTCCTGGGATGATGCAATGGCCAATTCATGCTCAGGAAGTACAGCGGGCTGAGCAGAACATGAAATGAGCTGCTGAAATTCCCAAGTCAGTGTTTTGTTACCATGCCATTGAGGGTAAGAATTCAAGTTCTCTCTTTTATGAGGTCAGGTTAAATGATTCCCTTTTATATATAAAGAGAGGGGGATCTTTGCCAGAGTCCTCATAGGCTTTGCTCATGTTTTGATTTCTGCTTTGTTTGAGAACTCTGTGTAGCAGGAAATGCAGCTTTCAACAGCAGTTCAGCCTTTGCTGGAAAGTGGCCCCTGCAAGTAACAGTGGGCTGCAGAAGCATCAAAGCAATTTAGCAGCAGGAGAGACTCTGTGTGCAGGCTCTGTCACTCAAATGCCCTTCCTTTCTACCCAGTCCTCAACTTCAAGATTCTATATTTGGGTTGGGGCAGGGAATAGCATGAATGGAGGAGTAAAAGAAAAAAATTCTGAAGAATTCACTAGGTTGTAAGAGAATTGTAAAGATTTCAATATAAACCTGACTGTGAGGCAGTGAGGGGCAGGTTATAAACACCCAGGATTGTGTGAGAAGAGTCCTGTAAGCTGTTATACACTCCCATTTCCATTTTCTTGATTTAATCAACTACAGTTAACTTTGCAAGAAACAACAACTCCCATCTTCAGGAAAGCATTAGAAAGTACCTCAAAACTGGTAGATTGGATGAAAAGCACCAGAAAATATTCTGTATTGGTAGTACTTGCAATACCAGAGAAATTAACTGGATGCATTAACACACTTGTACATGGCGTGGCTTGACACAGACACAAGCAGGGACCTGAAGTCTGCGCTAGAGAGAGTGTTTTTAAGATACAACAGCCAGCAGACACAGCTTAGACACTAACTCCAGCCTTGCAGAGCCATAGTTGTGTCTGATCTTAGAGTATGTTGGATGATGATGCATGCTTCATGTCATGGCGAAGTATGAGACACTGAAGAAAACACAGCATAGTGCTGGAACACAATACCCAGAAAACTCAGATCTGTTTCCACCGACTGCAGTAATCTGGGCAATTGTCTAGATTAAATGGTTCAGTCTGATTAGTTTGTAACCCTAGCACTGGGTTCCCACTGCAAATTTGAGTAACATTTTGTAAAGGACAGAGACAGAAGAATCCTGACACCAAACCCTTACTGTGACTGTATAAACCTGTTTTTCATTCTTGATGTCAAAAGCAGGTTGATTTCTACTCCCCTCTACCCATATTTAAAGACTAGTCCAGAATTCTCTTCCTGCCTAAACTAATTCAGGACCAATAGATATACATTTCTCTTATGGCAACAGTGTTGTGAATTTAACTAGCTTCCTGTCTCCCAGATCTGCACTTACCTTCTTGCTGTTTTTGTGCAGAAGTCCTGCATCTACTCTCAGACTCTTAAGCTTGAACAAAACAGTTGTCCCTTCAGCTCCCAGGACAGATTTCTTTCCTTCGGACTTCAGAATTTCTGGTCTTGAAATGCTATGTTTTGACAGCTTGAGATTTCTGATGACAGAGGAGTTTCTGGAAGGAAAAAAAGTCATCAGGGCATTCAGAACTGGCACCTAGATTCAGTTCTGTGGGAACTAGCTTCTTTGCAGAGCTCCCCGAGGCTTTATGAAAGCAATTAGGCTGAAGAGTTGCCAAGAGGGTTTTGAGCAGATACCTTTTGCTTTGAACATTCTAATGAAACAACAGGAACTCATTGTCAGTGGAAAGGTCTGGACATGAGACTGGACAAATACTGGTAATGCAATAGAATTTTCCACGGACCATATGACACGTGTGGAAATAAAGCTGCAGCAGGATGCAAAATTTCTCCTCAGTGCTGCAACATTAAAAACAATCTGTTCTGTCCAGAAGGAAACAAAATCAGAGGAATTTGATCCTGAATAGTGAAACAAAAAATGCCAGGCATTTTCTGGATGTCTGTGTTATTACAGGAACTAGGCAGGGATGAGTTATTTGTCTTTGAACTATACAGCTGTTAAAGTTCTAAGAAATGAAGTCATGGCTTTCAACATACCCCAGTTATAACGTATTGCAGTTTGAAGTTGGCCTGTACTTTCAGATGCATGGATGTCTCAAAAGCCAACACCTACTTGTCTGCACAATCAAAAGGGACCAAAGCAACATCCAGGTTTACCTAATTTTAAACACGAGTCTGTAATTCCCCATCAATAGCTTCACTTCAGGTATGACTTACCCTTTCCACACTGACATTTTTACTGGCAGGGAGCAACTACAAACAGTATAATCCCATCTTGTAAGCAAATGTCTGAAACAAGCCTCAAATGGTCTGCTTGCTGTCTTAATTTATGTATTTTCAGAGGTTTTGCTAGGAATTTGAAGGTAACCCAGCATTTATCTATTACAGGAAAATCCAGATATAGTACCCCTAGTCCTTATCCTGCTTCCCTTTTACAACATGGTAGAGATGTCATTTTGTCTATAAAAGGGTGGAAAGCTGTTACTTTTGTCCCCCTTGCTTTTGCTCCGTGTTTGGATTTTTTCTCTACAGCACAGGACTTGCCTGTGCTGTGGTGTTTGGCCAGCCCCATTTCCAGTACACATTCACACACATCCAAAGTTGTGTTGTCATTTCAATTCTACTGCAATAATGTGACACATTGGATTTAGATAAGACCTTTCTGAAAATCCCAAAGCCACTTCCTATCCTGTGCCTGCCTTACAGTTCTAAAAGAAAGTTCTAGACAACTTTCTATTCTGTATCCAGCAGCTCTCTCTCCACTCAAAGACAACTACTATCTTAGGAGCCATCCATCATGTAAGCAGGGAGGAAGAAGGCTGTGAAACAATAAAAAGGGGTTACATGTTATATTAACCAATGGACATGATGAATCTATTCATTTTGAAACTACATGGGGACTAAACAATGTGAACGTTATTGCTAGAAAAAACTTTTGAAAAAGGGACTGTAGGTTGATGGTGCTCTTTGTAGTGGGTGTTAAGATAGGGATGAGGATCTGAATAGACTCTCACCTATTCTGAGATGAGTACAGCGGCAGCCCTTTTTGTTTTACAAAGCATTTAGTCTAGGAGATATTCAGCATATTTAGAGTTTTTCTTAGTTCTAGGAGAGGAATAGAACACTCTTCAAGAGAAATCTTTGCATCTAGCCCCTTTTCAGATAATAAGATCTTGGTGTCCTGGTTTGAGTGACACTTGGACAACCCAAAATACGAGTGATCTGGTCATGTAATAAAGAGCCACTCCCATGATTTGGAAGAGATCTGAGATGACTCCTAAACAGTCAAGAAGCTAACCAGAAAATTCTGTCTGTGGCTTGAATCGCTGGGATACAGGATCTGGAAGGCATGTCACAGCAATTGCTTGGCTTGAGAATTAACCCTAAATAGCCTTATTATCACCACCAAATGATAGAGGACGGCAACTGGACTGCAAGCCAAGCACAACAGAATGACCAACAACACTGTTCTTCTTCATCTGTTAGAACTCATATTTTTTCCCCTACAGTTTTCATATGTACAATCTCAGTACCACAAAGTCCCGGATCAGAAAAGATCAGCAATGTATATGAGGTCATCAAGAACAGCAACATGTTCATACTAAAGTTCTCACTCGTTTTTTTGAGGAAAAAACCCCATACTTAGTTATGCTGGAACACGAAAATATTTAGCTAAAGTCACTACTGATTATGTGAAGCAGGAGGTCAGTCTAGGCCTGAATATCCCATTTTGTTTCCTAACATACCTCCAGCTTAGGTCATCACTCAAATATTCCCATAGTGACTGTATTGCTTGCTCTTACTAAATTTCAAATAACAATAAAACCCAGTATTTAAATTCTTAGTAATGTGCTATCCCCCTGAGGAAAAGATAAAAAAATATCTCAAGTATAAGCATGTAATACACACTTGAGCTACTAGAGGTTTAACACCAACTTTGACATGGATGCCACTTTTTTTTTTAAAAATAGGTAATTTACACAAAAAAAATTAGAACTAAACAATCCTCAGACTAGATCTTGAGAAACCGTGCTAGTGTTTTAGAAATATGGTGCCATTTCAACTCATGTATTGTTAAAAAATGCCAACAGATTAATATTTAGAAGAGACAAAATACTCATGCTCATATAGCTGAAGACACAGAATAAGTAATTACAGACAGACTGAAATCGTTAGTATGGTGTTGTTAGTATCTGAGTCTCAGATAACTGCAGACGACTACAGGCATCTCTGAGTAAACTTCCAAAGTGGTTCTGTGGCTAAATGTGTCACACTAAAGGCTTCAGTGCCTCATGGTCTCATCATATTTTGCAGGAAACTTTGGTAAAGCGGGAGGCTGATTTAAGTAAGCTGCAAGAGCTTTGTCCAAATGTTTAAAGATGCCATTTCTCTTGCAGAAAAAACCCCACTGTGTTAAGGCCTTACTTACTGGAAGAGAACTGAGGCTGGTGCCTTAACAGAAACGGTTACAACAGAAGGCAAAACCAAGGCACTGAGCAGAGACTGTTGCAGATTAAATTCAACTCTGGAAGACAGGATGTTTGTCTAAAGCATTGGCAGTGAAAGATGGTTGTTCTTGGCACTAATCACTGTTGAAGTCTCTGCGATACAGTCACCAAAAAAAGAGTGCATTTGAGTTCTCTGGAACTGACAGAGTGCAGAAACATTAATGCAGAAAATAGCATAGATCAGTTACTAACTAGATGGGAATATAAATATTAACCCCATCCTGGATGTATCCACTACTGGTATATCTAGTTCTTGGATCATGGGAACTTGACTGACTGTTATATTCAGTACTACCTGCTCTGTGGATTTGCACAAACCATCTCCCTTCCTGCAACATAATTTTGCCATCAGTAAAATAGGACTGACTCATTTGTAGTGCTTATGAACCACAAATAGAAATGGTCTGTAAGAGGAGAATATTCTTACTGATACTTGAAACTCAATATGGTGATCTTGAGATGGATATGATGGCGAAGGTGGTTCTAACTGGTAGCATACAGTAAAACATATGGGCCATGCATTTTGTCTCAGTGTCTGAAACACGTTCGTTTGGAAAATCCCTTCAGCAGGGGCTTAATCCCATTTAGGTCAAGTTAAGGTAATTCTATTGCAGACAGAGTATGGACTTTTTTTTTTTTTAATGCAGTAAGTATGTGCTACAGCATTTGGTAAACAGGCATAAATACGTTTTCTGTTTCAGAGTAAAGGCTGGTAAAACTATTATCCGGCAATACATCCTTAATAAAACAGAATATGTTTATTGTCGATCTAGCAAATGTACAAGACTGTATAAAGATGTATTTATAATATACCCATTGTCACGGAATCTGACCACTCTTTCCAAGACTTAATCAGGTCAACAGTTTGGTGACTTGTGTTCAAGATTTTAATCGGTAACTCAATATACAATTCAATTTGCATGAAGATACCATTGACTGTAATGCTGGAAGAAATCTCTGTGTTAAACTTTTTACTTGGTCAAATACACCTTACAAAATACAGTCACAAGGACAGCTCATTTTGAACCATATTCAGAGAAGATGGAGCATAGTACAGACAATTATTCTAAACCAAAAGGATTACAAAAGCAGCCTAGAAAGTACTGAATATTGATCTGTGTGGGACTGAAAATTCCAATCAGTATTAGTGAATTCAGCATTTTAAGGGCAAGAACTGTATTAAGAAAATAGCCAACAATATTATTTTCTGACTGTCCTAATGCAATAGCTTTTCCACAGACTTCAAAATGCTTCTGAGACTGCAAAATTAACATTTGATTTGGTACCGTGAGTTTTCCTCTTCAAAAGTTCTGAATTTAAAGTTCTATGTATATTTTTCAAGAAGAGATTTTGATTTTATAGAAATACCAGTTACAGGTAAATGTGCCAAAAGTAACCCTCTTCATCTGGGATAAACCTGTGTGGTGGACATTTTAGGATACTAAGACATCACCACCCTCTATTATCTGTATTAAAAATAAGTAAATATACATAAAGAAAATAACCATCAGGAAATTAAAATAATGTTATATAAGCTTTACATTACCCAGATTAAGCACAGACAAACCCCACATATTAGTATTTCTCCTTCCATATTAACATTACCACCTCTGCAAGTCAGTCAGTTAAGCGTATATATTGTTAAAAATGCTCAGGGAAAAAAGAGTCCACTTCTCATACATGCTTAGAACAAAAGAGAAGGGGAAAAGCAAAGCAGCTTGTAAAGAAAGATAAGGTCCAAAGGGACCCAAACATGTCATGCATTGCAGTTTAGTTTTTAAGTCTTCAGGCATTACTTTGCAAGCACAAAGAATTAACTTCCATAGAGTCTCTGAAGTAGTGCCTAGAAAATTTTCAATGGAAATTCAAAATTGTGCTGCACAGAAAATAAGGACAGCAAATTCACCAAATGCTTTTTTTCTAGTAGTGTAAAAATACCAATTTAAAAAGTTTTTAATAGATATTTTAAAAAATTGTAGCCTAAAACATGCCTAGAGCCTCTATAGCCCCCATATAAATATTCAGCTAACCAACGCTAAAATCTTGTTTCTGTCGCGGAGAATACAGGGAAGAAAGCTACCATATAGTCAGAGATGTGATATACACATCTGGTGATGGAGCCACTTGATGAGCACACAGAAACAGCTCCTGCTCAAAGCAACATCAAACTGTTTAAAATGCTATTTAAACTGATCAGTGGCAAGATTTCTGGCATAGATTTCAAATGGAGTAACTGAAGTAGTCTGACCGTATGTACAGACAGTGTTATATTGGACAAAGAAAAATGTTGAATGAAAATCAAAACTAGCCTTCCCCCCAAAAGAATACAACAACACTAAGCATCCAACACCCCTGAATAACTGGTGTTCGACTTCTGTATGTATTTATGTGAGGTTTATGTGCTTTTTTGGTTTTTTCTTTTTTTTTTTTTGTTTTGTTTTTTTTAAGGGTATTGAATGGTGACTGACATAGACCACAAAGTAAGCAAGCATAGTTTTACCTAAGCAGCAGAGCTTTAAATATGACATTCTCCTCTGCCATCTAGGAATTTTCCCTTTACCCAGCAGATAGCTACAAATTCTGCCTAATTTTGCTTAAAGGTCAAAATGATCCTTTGCATGATAAGCAGTGCAAAACAAGTCAAGTACCTACGTGTAGGAAAAAAAAAAGGAAATACTTCGCAGGCTTATTGTTGGTGAAGAGAAAAATAAATTTTGCTTGTTTGGGTTTTTTTTGTGGCCACATAAATGCTATATATAACCGTGTGGCAGCATGACTAAAAAATCCTTTGCGCCTTAGGGTTGAAACTTGAACAAGACAGGAAGACATCACAATGAGTACTAATTACTACTGAAGTACTAGTGTGAGAGAAAACAGAAGTCCCTACTGCTTTATTATATTTTTAGAAGTTAGAAAAGTAACAAAAAGACACTTACTTGTAGCTCCGTGAGTGACAGATCTTTAAGCAAAGACCTCTAAGCAAAGTGAATCATGTCAGATGTGAATTGTCAGGAGTATAGCAATTCCACATTCTAGGGCACAAGGTTGTTTCAACCTGCTCCTTGAACTGGGCCATGTCTAGTTTAGACTGATTATCTTGTTAAATTTCTCTGGCACTGAAACATTGCAGCCCAGAACTCTTCCAGTTATTTACTTTATGCAATAGCTAGTCAGATTCGACAGAGTTTGGTACAATCTTTACTATGACTTCTGGAGAGCTCTCTGTAGCTCACATGCAGCAAGCTGAAAACAGCAATACACAAATTTCAGCACTAGCTGAGTTTGTTGACTCCCAACTAGGAGCATCAGATTCAGAGCCCTCATCTGATACCAAACAGTTGCCATAAGGGAAAGATACTCTTGCTGGAATTATTGGAACAATGAGCTGGATGTTGGGCCTCAGTACCAGGTCCTCCTTCTGGCCAGTGTTGACCAAAGCACTGCAAACCCAGCAGTGTCCCCCCTTGACCATTATGATAACAGCAGGGATGTTGCCTCTTGGCCTGAAGCACACCCATGTGGCCTTCCCAGTTGCATGCACTTACCGACATTTGCTCAAGGGTAGGTGCAGTGTTCTCTACTGAGTTATTCACTGTGCCCAACGACACAGTTCACACATTGAAGGTAGAGAGGTGCACAGACTGGATCTGGCTCATGAGCTTCCTTCCTTCAAACTAATTTATCAGGCTTCATTGCAAGTACGATAGTCAGGCAAAACAGCAATTTGTAACAGACTTGTAACTCACATGACCAAACAGTTTTCTGCATCATAAACTGTGCTACATAAATGTGTTGTTCCATTAACATGAATAACAACTATGTTTAATGTATACTACTGTGAATATGGAAAAGAAAGCTTCAGGAACCATGACAGTTATGGGCAGATAACCCCCTTTGTTAATCATGATGCAGTTACAAAAGGACAACACTTCAACAGTATAATGCACCCAAAAAAACCCCAAACCAAACCAAACAAATGAAAAAAAACCCCAAAAAACCAAAAACAGAGATTTAAAAAAATGTAGGGAAAGTAAATGTAATGATAGCACATGCCATACTCCTGGGGTGAATATCTTCTCAGTTTGGACTGGCAAAAAGCAAAAATTTGCTCATGAGCTAGAAATATTTACATTCAGGAGGTTTCTAGATTATGTATTGATCCATTCATTAGGAATTAAGTAATGAAGATATAGAAAATCAAAGAGAAAGGAACAAATGAAACAAGAGTTTAGCTTTCAATATTTGTTTTAAAACTTTTCTTACTTCGAGGCTTCTGATATAGAAGAGTTTAGACAAATAATAAAATGTTCAAATTATTTTCTGAATAGTTGAGGAAACAACACTAAGACTATTTGTACACAAACAACTTTGAGGCATTTTGCTTTTAATTTGAATACAATTCCTTAAAGTGAATTCCACATGAGGAAGGGTGAGATATAACAGAGCTTGTTTACTATTTCACAAGTTAACAAAATAAACATCTGTCCTTATTAATTAGCTTCCATCCCTTACTTCAACTAGACACTTCCTGGTGCAAGACCCCAAGCCAAATAAATGCATGGACTAGTTCCAAACTCTGCAGACATTTGCACGTGGACTTCAGTGGTACTGCAAATTATAACAGCAAGAAAAAAACTGAAACAGAAAGACTTCAGATGAGCTTATATTCTCTTAATGTTTCCCAAATGAAGACCCAAAATTCAAAGTAAAAAAAATACTTCAGTTATTCAGCTCAGCTACTCATCTGACAGCAGTTCTTCTATAGAGCATATAGGCAAGGGTTAAAAAAGAACAACACTTTCTGTCAAATAAGAGGGGGCATTAAATCAGAAATAGAGAGGTATCAGAGTAACCGCTAAAATGGACTTCCCAAACAAAATTATCTGGAACACAATTTGAGCATAGTCCTTCCTTTTACATAGTGATAAAACTTTCCAGCTATAAAATTTCCATACACAGTTATATTTGACCAGGCTTTTGGCTTCTTTCAAACTGGCAAATACCATTCTGATCAAAATATATTACAGCAGTGTTATACCTACAATGAAATACTGCCATGGTGCTGAGGACAGCATCATCTTTCTTCATATTTTAATGATGTCAAATAATAGGTGAAAAGGGAAGCAGGACCAAAGCGGTCTTGCAGATCTTGTGAAACAAGAGATGGGAATGGATGGCTAGCCAAGTAAAGAAGAAATAGCTGTAAATCCGCAAAGAAGCTGGACATACCAGCAGCAGCAAATCCTTATCACTAGAGCTATTTTTATTGAGGTCTCACAGCAACATACACTACTTTAGCCTTCTGCTAAAATTTCACAGGAAACCTTTTTTTTTCCGGATTCAGTGACACTGCTCACAGTGAGTTGACTGAAAAAAAATCAAATGAGTTGTGCTACAGTGGAAAAATTACAGAACTTGGAATTGCCTGTCTGACAGTAAGGGATTGCAAATGCACACAAGCCTATCCATTACAGCAATCACTTGATGTATGTGATTCCATTTGGGTTTTGCCATTTTTTTTCCTCTCATAATTTTGGATTCTCAAGCGACTCTACTGAGTCTGAAATACATCAGTACCAGAGAAGAGACTAACAATAAAAATCTTTGTACACTTTAATATTTATTATTTCTGTAGTCATTTTTTTTGCAATATATTTAACACTAGTGTGACAAAATTCCTGATAATTATATTTCATGCAGGTAACTTAAATGATGAGTTAGCACTATCTAAACTGGCAAACATACCACTAAGAGGTTACTTTTGAGTCTACAAGACAAGTATCTCTGCAACAATGACAACTAGGTGGATATGCATAGAACATAACTGGCTCAGCTGAATGTACTTGGCAGGTATCTGAATGACAGCACAGCCTTCAGAAGGACTGAAGTGGAAAGCAACATCCTTTCACCTAAACAGACTTGACATTTTTGCTTAACAGGGCTTGAGTGGAGTTGGAGGCGTGCTGGAAATGGTTGTTAGGAGAGTTGGTGTTTCTGTAGACAAATAGTTTAGCTTTTGCGAGTTAAAGCTGCTGTGATTGTGTTCTTTTCTTTGACAGAGCAAAATGTGTTACTTACTCTACCCATATTACTATTGTTTAGGTCACAACAGATATTGAGAGCATACCATACCTTTCTGCAGCTGAAGACAAAGACTGCTGACAGATTGCTGCTATTCTTCTGTGAAATTCCTTGGTGAGTACATTTTCATCAATATCAACTATGAAAAAGTGCCTAGAGTACAGATTTTTTTAAAAATATATTACAGGAGAAGTCTACTTGTAAATCACTCATTCTTTTCTCCTACAATATCCACAGGTTTCAAAACAAAATAATTATAAATGAAATTATTAAAGGAATAACAAAAGTTGTGATAGCCTTTTGTTGTACTGGGCATTTCCCTTTTTTAACTAACATACATTCTAACAGAAATCCCACAGTATGAATCAGATAACTTTAATTAAAAAAAACAAAATGAAAACTATTCAGTCCAATGTTAGAGCATGTGTAGGTGTGTATAATACTGTAAAAATAGTCACACATTAGAGGTATATAATTGAAACAGCATTTTCCTTCACGAACTTGCTATTATTGAGGCAGTGACAAGGCTTCCATTTCTTTGTTTTCTGAGCTCTTTAAAGAATGGCTATTGCCACATTTTGTAAACCTAAATACTGTACAAGCAGAAGCTTGTTGGTATCAGGTAGGGAGTAATACTACTAGTGCAAACAGGTACAGAGACAATTCCTCCAGTTTTGGGGTGAACCAGCTACATAACACTGAAAGAAGACAGGCATCTTCTTCAAACCCATACTCAAGCATGTTTCTCCAATCAGACATCCATCCTTCTCTGTCTTGGTCTTCTTTTTACAAGTGTAGTTGGGGGACAACTACTAGCTCATGTGACATCATATGAAAGATTTCTTGACTGTTTTCCTATAAATATTATGAAAGTTTTATAACAAGTCAAGGAACAATAAATACCCCAAGCATCAGGACAGTGACAATAATACTGACTTAGTATCTTTAGTAGAAAGTGAAACATTCTCTCCTGAGATATAAGTCAAGGAATGATGAACCTAACACTGTATCATTATTTGACATCATGCATCTCAGCTGATCAGATGACAAAGAACAAGTGTTTATTGCCCTTTGCTCATCCAAACCTATGACAGGCAATTTATTTAGGTAAGTGCTTGACATGCCACAATGTTGTCAGACCAGTTCTCTCTGTACTATCCCCCTTTAGCTTATTTCTTTAAAAGGGAAAAATAAGGGAAAAAAAGAAAAAAATAGGGACACACCCCTCACCCCCGAAAAACCCGAAACAAACAAAACCCCCACAAAAACAAAACAAAACAAAAAAAACCCCCAACAACAAAACAAAAAAACAAACAACCAAAAAAAAAGGGGGGGAAGAAAAATCTCAGCCGGTTAGCCCTCATCTTCTCTCAGCTCTGTGGGTAGAAATTTGTATTGCTGTTGGCGGATCTGAGCCAGTTTTTTCCTTGCCTCTTCCAGCTCTCTCTCCTTCTTCAGCATTTCTTCTTGGGCTGCAATGATCTACAAGACAGAAGCACGAATTATGACAAGGAATACTGCCCATAAAACAAGATTTCTTTCTCCATGACACCAGCCATAGCTACGCCTTGAGCCTTCTTCAGAGAAGCACCAAATTTCAATGATTTCAACAGGAATTGCTCAAATGTTTCCAAGTTCCAGCACAGTACCATATTCCCACTTGTTTCTTAAAGAGGAATTAAAAAAAAAAGAACCTATCAGCAGAGTTTTACATGATGATTATATAGTGCTGTGCTCCCCCAATATTCGTTGGGGTGAGGGGTTAGCACATGTAGGATAAGCAGCATGTCTTCACATAATCTTTGAGTGACAGTAAAATTGAATACTCATTACTGCAGGTATCCACAGTATTTTTCTGCATCTCAAAATACCAACAGAAAAATGACACAGTACTACAGTTTTCAGTTTCTTTTAAGTAGTGACCGCAGTATATGGTGTGTTGGTACAAACTCAAAGCCTTGGAATCTAGTTTTAAATATTGTTATTCCCCTATATTTATTATGGTCACAATAACAACATGTCATCATTTCTTAACTCTCACTCTCTATTTCTTCAATTATATGTATAAAAAAGTAGTGTTCCATTATGATTTGGGAATATTTCAAGTACATACGAGAAGTTTGAAAAGAATCATTAACTTAATCAGAACAAAAAATGAAATGTACTGGACAACGGTAATGAATATTATGGTAAATGCTCAGTGAAAATGTGTAGAATCTCACAGCATATCACTTTGCTGTTATGCCAGTGATTACCTAACAGCATCAAGTAATTTATCATAGATTGGTCCAGTCTGCAATGCAGCAGATAGACATTTTAACACTATCTACATCTCTGGGATAGTTTTGCTCTGTGTGATCGTACTAACCTGAGCAATGCCACCCACAAACTTTGTTTTGACCACAATGTCGTCATCCTCCGCTTTCCCAAATGCTGCTTTTTGGGCCGCCCTGACAAGATTGTCTGATGCTCGCTTGACAGCATTTCCTGCAGCCTTTGAAGAAGACAAAAGAAATTTAGTAACAACAAAAATGCATAACCATCATGGATTCGTCTGAACATCAAAACTAAAACATCTTTGCTTGACTACACAGAAGAAGTGTGCTTTGTTTTGATATTCCCAGGGAAAAGCAAATGAAGCTTTCAAAATCAATGATACAGAGAATGCAATTCCTTTATTGAGGAAGGTGGAAGTTAGGAAAGTCACAAACAAGGTGTTTTTACCTACAGTTTGAAATAAAACAGTGGATGAAATTGTAAGTTATACACCACACTGATTAGATTTTTTTTTTTTGGAGGAAGATCAGAAAATGAAAGCTAGTGTATAAAGAAACTTTGAAAGATGAGGAAGTTTTTAAATTAACTGACATTCGTCAGGGCAAATTAGCCACTTACACAGCTATGATTATCTCACATTTAAACTTTCATTTCCTTAAAAATTCTCAGATTTCTAAACAGTCAAACATGTGCAAAACAACTTTTGTTGTCTAAACTGAGTAGTGTCACCAATTGTGCATCAAAAAGAAAAAAGGTAACTAAGCTACCTGCATTATAAGATCGACGAAGCTATCTTTGTTGTATATATTGCCAGTGTAGACTTCACAATGCATGCTCAGTAAATGACCATGTCCACAGGCACTGGTTTAATGGATACAGAGGTGCATACAAGAGGAGAGGCCTTGGAATCTGCTATGGCGATTCCCATGGAAAGGAGTAAAAGAAGAGCCCTTGTCACAAACAGGACGCAAACCTCAGTTCTACTAAAGATAAAAGATGGAGCTATCATCTTTTTTTAAGCACTGAGGTCTTCAAGACCATTGCCTCGGAGATATCTTGTGCAGGCAGGTCAACAGTGTAAAATCTGTCACTGCGTTTGCTCCAGTGTACTATGAGCTAGTGAAAGTGATGGAAAGCTGGCTCTGGGAGAGCCACGGTTTAACAGGTACTGCACATGGAGGTGTAAATGAGATCGGTCTTACACCACTAGCAGTTCTTTAAATTTGTAAGTCACAGAAAAGTCTTATGTGTGATATTTTGTATTTTAAATGAGTTGATAAAATTTCAACAATGTCTCCTCCTTGGCTCTCACCGGAATCCTCTTCCTTTCCACCTCTTTACCTATTCACTAGTGTCAGGACAGAGGAAGTAAAACGAAACTTCTGGGCTGATATGGACTTAGTGCTAAGAGGAATCATTGGTCCTCATTCTGAGGGACAGACTAGGGAACCTAGATATATGTTTGCTCCCCAATTATACATGCAAATACTGAAAGGTTGTCCCCAAAACATATTTCAAGTGCTTTAGCAAAGAAACAACTTCAGAGAGTAGGATTGAGCACCATTCAAAGATATTTCCATGTCCCAAGGAAGAGGAACATCTAGGTGACTTGTTACCATGGGTCAGTCTTCAGCATGCAGTGGAATACTATGGAGATATCTTAATTGTGAAGAATTTAGTTGAGGTACAAGAAGCAATGTATTATCAACACTCCTGCAATAACATAGCCTAATACAAGTGACATGAATTTATCACTACTCAGACTGACTTCTGTAATGCTGCACAGCATTACTTTGAACACTCTCAAGAGCAACTGAATACTTGATGAAGAGAAGGATGTGAATCGTTACATCTTGCTAGAATCCCTGCACTGGGAAGATGCCTATCCTGTAAACGAAATGTGAGACCTGTGTCCTACAGGAGTAGATTTGCATGTTATTCAGCTATTTGTACCATGTGGATTTAAACTAGCAGAAGCAGGTTGGGACAGACAGAGGTAGAGCTGTCCTAGCTTAGTCTACTACCCAAGAAGTGTTAATTATACTCTAGAAATTTACATGGGGACAAGGAGGACCGGATAAATTAAGAGGAGAAAACCATTGAGGGTTACTAAACCTAGAGAATCTGCATCTGGCTTGGGAAGTTCCCAAGCTGAAAATGCTTGGAATCTAAGACCATAGTAGAGAACAGTATCACACATGCTTACCCTGTTCTTAAGTGCATCCCTAAGCATTTCTTAGAGGCCATTGCTGGAATCAGGGTATAGATGAGGCTTAGTGAACTTCTGGTCTGATCCAGTAAGGCTGTTCTCATATTAAACCCTAAACTCTAGTATCTAACAGCAAATCAGTTAACACCACCAGTAAACAACATTTATGCTTTCACAGTCTGCAGAGAAAAGGTAGGCACTGCAGTGTTGTGAGAGGCATTGAGAAAGGAGTATCGAGTTCTCTGTCCCATGGTTCCCTATCCCCAGGTATCATGCATGCTGAGAACATTCATTCCCAAGCAGGCCACTGGCCAAGACAGCCTGCTCTGACATGCTGCAGACACACTGGCACAAAGAAGGGAAGCCACATGGACCAGGTCTGAACTTGCCCCCCATCTTCCTCCAATCCTATTCCACATTTCCAGCTTCATCTCCCTTTCCAAGTGACTCTCTTCCTACCTGAAATGATCTAAGGACAAATGATTTGAAATTTACTCTCCTCAGTCTGGAGATCGTCCAAAGAGAACAAAAACATTTCCGTTTGTTTCATTAAATTTTGGAACAGACTCTGCAAAAGTACTTTCCAAGTTAGCATTCATGGGAAATGTAGTTCAAATTTTTTCTTCCAAAGTTTGCAGTTATTTGTTCAGTAGGAAAAAGAAAACCAATACATTCAAACTCCCAAACCTAACCTATTGATTAAAGCAACATGAATGCAATGGGCGCAAAGCCAGCTGAAAAGCCTCAGTAGTTTAGGCAAATCCACCAGCAGATATCAACGCATGGGCTGTACTATGATAAAGGACATTATTTTCAAGTGCAAACTGCTTTTCCCTTCATCATTAATTTTGGGACTATGATAAAACTCAGTGAAGTGAAAAAGTTCAATTTCAAACCATGCATGAGCTCATTTCCTTTCCACATTTGATGTCTCTAATGAGATTTGCCTCCAGTGACTAAGTACCCTAAATTTCCTGACATCTGAGAAAACACAGTCTCTAGCACTTGATTTTGTTCCTGTTTCTATTGTTTCTTATGCATTTAAAATCCCTTCAGACCCACTGTGGCATTGGGAAAGTGCAGATTGCATTACAGTCAGAACTATTTTCCTATTACTGATACCTCCCCCACAGACCCTTGACACAGTCAATCTATATGAATCCACTATAAAACACTAAAACCATCTCACCCCTAGAAATAATATTAGCATGCCACTGTTTGCTACAGAAACAATCACATTTTTCACACATACATTTATTTTTTCCTCCTGAATATTTAACTTATTTTTCTGGGGGGGGGGAGGGGGCGGGGAAGATTACATCAATTCCTTTTGCTCAGACAGAGACTTAGTCATAATTATTTCTGCTGGACTTCGTTCTACCTATCCATACATAAACTATTATATCGAATTTCCATTAGGGGTATCCGTGCAAATAAGAGAAAAAGTGGAAGTTTCACCATCACAAAGACACTCCAATGTCGACGGTATGAAAATATGAGCTGAAACAGTTCTTACATTCCAGGCTGAGCCTGCTGGGCAGGATGTCAGAGAAAGCTGTACCCATTTTTAAAATAAACACCCTTCAACAAAACTTCTGGAGACATTAGATTTTACCTGTCATAACACTATGTTAATTCAGTAATGGTTTAGAGAAGCTCAACAAGAAATAAGTCTAATGTAAAAGGGAATGAATTTAATGTAAAAAAGTTAAATCAGACTTTAGTTGAGATGTTGCATGAGCTTCTGTTCCTGATTTTGTGTGACAATGATTCTCCATTTTAGAAGTGTTCTATCTACAGTTGCTGTCTTGGCTCGTAGAAACAAAGGCAAGCTGACCACAAAAACAGACCCGTACTTGCACTCAGGCAAGTACTTTGCTGAACCTATGCATGATCTTGCAGAGATCATGTGGATACTCATGTGCAACCAAGTGTGCTTACCTGTTTGCAAGCTCACTGGGAGTCTAACTGAATGCAGAATAATTGCAAAGAAACCAACTATCTCAAGTAGCTATAAAAATGCATGTTGTAAACATTCTACACTCGTGTATCACTGTGGCTTAACTTATATGAATATATCAATATTACACCTAAACCAGGGCTTGTCACAGTCAACACTGGTGTATCTCAGCATCTTTTAAGAATAAATCAAGCAGTGAAGTGAGCTGTAGCTACTGATGAACAATGACAAACACACAATCACTTCATCATTGACAAATGGAAGTGCACCAGAATCCCACAAGGAAGAAAACCTGAACACAATTCTGAAAATTCAAGAAAATATCCCTAAAATTTTTGGGTTCGTTCACACAGTGCAAGATCAGCGTTTATGTAGCTCTAGTCTGGATTTTCAGGAATTAAGAACACAAGTACCTGTAGCCTCCTCATGGCTTCAGAGTCATGATCAGCCTTCACTTTGCAAGCCACAAGCAACTGTGCTGTAGAAGCTGCCACTTGTTTGGCAGATGAGATGAGCTTCTCCTCGCTAGCATGGCCTTGTACTGAGGCATTAGCTGCTTCACAGAGATTGCTGGTTGCAGCTGCCACCATTCGGGCCTAGTAGACAGAAAAAAAAAAGTCACTGTGTATTCTCACACAATATTATTTCTTCAGAGACGGTGCTAGTTTTCCTTTAGAGGAGTAGTTACTCACAGCCGAAATAAGTCCCTGAGACCACTGTCCATCATCAGCTGCATTTGCAGGGATTGCTCCAACCTGAAAAAACAGTTCAGAGGTGGCTTACAATGAAACAGAAAATACAATTGCTTTGTTTCGGGTTTTGACAGGGAATAATCTATGAAATAAGGAAACACCTGCACCTGTAACTGCGTGCAGCACATAAAGGAGCAGAAAATCCAACTGAAAGTTAGTTGTCAGAGTAAGTGTACTTCCAGCATACATCTGCCTGCTCATGTAGTGTCCAACTTGCCATGCTGCTTGAATTGTTCCATCCTTGGAACACGCGTGGAAGTCCTAGAGTAATGATCATTGCAGCTGACTCTTTGGCCTATGCAACAGCTGAAGCAGTAGTTCCTAATCTCCTGGTCTTTAAAATAGCTTATTTCTGTCTCCACAACACATTTGGATTTACATCATTCCTGAATTGCTTCTGATTCTGGCACTGTGGGAAGGTACAAAACAGAAAGCTCCATAGGGAAGCCCCATAACTGCCTTTGTACCTAATAACAGCATTTGAGGAAAGCAGAGCATTTTTCTGCATGGTTCATCCACTGAAGTGTTCATGTCGTCAGTAGTACTGATAATAACCAGGAGACAGTTTTCTTCCTATGTCACATGAAAGTAAAGTAAGAAAATTCTACAGCTCATTGCCAGCCCCCCAGCTGCCTAGTTCTGTGAATGTTTGGGAGAGAAGCTGAATGATGTGAAATGTAAACATGGTCCAGAAACTTGTATTTTAAAAGAAATGGAAACAGGAATTTATGCATAATGAGGATCCCAGGGATTGGAATCAAATCCTTATGTATAGCATCAACATAAACAGAAGATGTGTTCTCTCATAGCTGTGGTGATACTTTGGTAGAACTGAGAAATCAGTTATACAAAAGAATACACTCGTTCCCTGAATTCTTTAGATTTCAAGGTTTTCTTGCCTAATGATTGCCAGAAAATGTATTTTAAGTAGACCATAGATGCAGGAGTCTAGTTAGTGTGTGTGCATGTTTGAGTGAATGGAGGGGAAGCATAGAAGAAGATAGATCAGGTGCAACTTCCCAGGCTTCATCTATACTACAGAAATGGAAACGGTCATCTAACATCAAATTAATTCTTCTATAACAATTCCACAGGGGAAAGTAGTTTCACTTAAAATTTTTTCACCAAACTCTTAAACTATAATATTGCAGTGATTTGCCCCATAGGACACTTGCACAGTCTTTACCAAGCAATGTCAGAAATTTATCTGGGACAAGGACATGCCTGGTTCACACACATCCATGCAGTTGGGTAAGAAATTCCTGCTGCCTGCATACCATAAAAAGGTCCGTGAGGAATCCAAGCCAACAGTCAGTACTATTTACTGTTCAGTACTGTAGTGATGGATGTGCAGCAGATCAAACCTTCGTCATGTTTCTTACAAAAGCAAAACATTTCCCCCGATATCAGTAACAAAATCTTCCCACAAGGCAGGTTAGAGCCAGACTCTGAGGGCAAGAATTTGTTCAGTCATTTTAGAAGGCAGCTCCCTGTACTTCTATCTGACCTGGAGATACAGTCTACCAAAGCAGTCAGAGGATAGCCCATAATGACAATTACCTAAGCACTAGTAGTTAGTAAAGAAAGAAGGAAAATGGGTTAGTGATTCATTATTTCAGTAGTATCTTAATGGCTTTATTTACTTGTGAAAACTATAATAATGAGAGCATATGCCACAAACAATTCTAAGTTTGATGCATCGTTATTTATTTTGGTTGCGATTAATTTCTTTGAAGACCACATTATTGTTTGCAGAACCTCCTCCAAGCAGGCAGAAAACAATCAGTAAAAGCCATTCATTGCAAGAATTCCTGACCTTTCAGCAAGTTTCTATAAGAGTGATAAAGCAAAATGGGTAAATGCAGTAAAGCAGGCTGAACAGATATGACCATATGGCAGTACATTTGACAGGTGTGCTTCTATTAGAACAGCAAGCCACAGCTTTCCTCAGACAGACTGAAGTGGTTTTAGCAGTTATTTGAACTTGGATGAATAGAATGCAAGTGCTGTTAGCCTCAATCTGAAAGGCATAAATAGAAATATATCCATGGGAGCAAAGAGGCCAAGAACTACCTGACAGAGATTCCGGGCCAGTACCAGGTTAGAAATACATTCTGTATTATTCTGTGTAAGTTTACAGTGCTGGTGGTGAGGAATGTAAAGCAAGCTGTATGTCATAATGAAACAAAGTAAGAACAGGTCTTATCACATGAAAGCAGACTGCGTATCCTCAGACTGCTTGGATCCTCAGGCTGTCATGTGGGACTATGTACCTTAGTAGCTTGAATCATGTATCTTCATGAAATGAAAAAAAAATAAATCCACAAACACAAAAAATGCCTACAGCTGAAACACCTGAAGAGCCAAACACTTCATGACACTTGTGAGTTTTAAATAAATATAATTGTGGGGTTTTTTTAAACAGAACCAGGCCTGGGCCATGTATTGCGAAGAGCAATGAAAAGATTTAATTTTCCAATAGTCATTCCCAAACACATTTCCTACTGTTTTAAGAGAGAACAGACTAGGTTCAATTTTGATGTTTCTCCCTCACACTATTGCTACTTGTCATGTTTACCCACCTTTCCCTGCGCCACCAGTTCTCTCTGGGCTGCTGAAGCTGATTTCACAAGGGCACTGGTAGCAGCTGCAATGGATTTAGCTGCTTCTAGAATCTGTTCTTCGAAATCCAGAGTCTCATCTGCTTGCTATAACCAAGAAAGAACAATGTCACACATTAATCACCTGAAAGCAGACGTATTTTCAAGATTGAGGACATACACAAGGTGAGATAAGGCGGCTTTGGAATACATCAATAAATTCAATCAGACCTACAACATCATTTTCTGCAAAGGAGTTCAGCTTGACTAAAGCTGGCAGTCAACATAAGTGAATTTAAATATTGAGTTGCCCTTGTGGCTGCTCACATATGAAACTGAGTATCAGACAAGATACTTAAAGAATTGCCTTCAGCTTCCTACTACATTACCTCCACTAGGGCTACTCAAAACTACATTCATAAAAGTGCAGGTCTGAAAAGAAATTCTTGGGTTTCCATATCAAGATTATCTCTGTAGTGCTGTAATACTGGCTTCCAGGATTAGTAAACTAGGTATTTTCTAAATACTTAGGGACTTCGAGTGTAAAAAGAGCAGTGTAAATATATAATGTTTCATTCACCTGTACTAAGAAATGTAATATAGATAACAAGCAAGTGCACAGTTCTAACAGCTTTTGCTAAGAGCTGTCATTTCACAGAAAGCAGTACTGTGAAGCAGTCCAGTTAGTCATCCTGGAGATACGAAGTTCCAAAGGCATATCTGAAACACTTCAGTCACCCAAACATGTCTTTCAACAAGCATGTGCGAACAGAGAAATCAGCTGTTCCCAATGAGGTTTCTTGCTATTTAAAATGAAAATCTGTTGTTCAATAAACAACAACTTGCTTGACTTTCTAATCTTTTAATAAATACTGAAAACATTTATCCATTTAAGCACATTTACTAGCTTCTGAACAGTTACCAAAATAGAGATAAATGGTTGTTGTTATTTTAAACAGAACCAGGCCTAGGCCATGTATTCTGATTGCTTTTTATACAAAATAAATCAACAGAAGGTAATTTGTCCGTGATCAAATCACAAGTCTACCAGAATCCAATGCAGTATGACCAGTAGGGGTAGTGGATACAGTTCTAGAACAGACCACTATACGAGAGATAAGGCCTTTGAAATTCAGGTTTCTTCCAACTTAGCACAACTACAACATTCTTGTGTCAAATCGCTACATTTAGGAATGCTACCTAACTGGGCACTTTGTTTGCATCCATCTATATTTAAGTTAGGTTTAGTTCTCCTGTTACTGCAATCTGATAAAATAGCAGTCAATTATAAACTAATAAAAGATAATTATGAGTAATTACAAATCATTACAAAATGGCTCAGTCCTACAGCAATTCACATAACTGCAACAAAATCCAGGAGATGAAAGTGTAGCATTCATAGACACCAGAACAACAGAATGATGTGAAAATAAGTACTGATGGGTAGGTAAAGTTTTTCTTATCCTTTAGGAGAAGCCACCCTAATTCAAGGAAAGTTGTGTGTCTTGCTGTCGGGCTTAATCCCATCAACTGAATCATATGGCTTGTAATAAGAGTATAACAAATTGCTTTGTAAAGTGAGCACACCATGTTCCACATGGATTTTTGGCAATACTTGCAATAGATTTGCAATAATTGTCATGATGTTACAAGTGGTAATCACTTTGGTCTTGAATTTATGCTACCAGCCTCAAGTCTTATTGATAAAACTCTTACTTGAATCTTGACATCACAAAACCAAAGTGACTAAATGGAATTTGGTACAGTCACTCTCAGATTCCTTTTCATTATTGAAATAAATGCATTGTTGACATTGACTGAAGACTTAAACTGAAATATCAACATAAATACCACTGAATGATAGCCAATTTAATGGACTGTAACTGCACTTTTACTTTTAACAGATTGTTACTATACCTTTACTTTTGTCCAAGGCTCTCTGTTATTGAGAGTTTTTAAATTTTCATTTCCAACAACAAAAAAAGATGTCTATTATTCTTTTTATGTCAGCATTGTCAGGAATTCAAACTTGAGTATTTCAGTATCTGCCTATTTACTATATAAAGGAGGTGTCATTCTTTTGTAAAGTTTAATAAAACGCCCATTGCCATATTCTGATCATTAGGCAAATGTGTAAGTGGCCAGATGGTATGCAATTTGAAAAAAAACAGCCACCAAAAAGACACTGAAGAAAAGCAGTTGTTTTAACTCAGTTCAGCATAGTCAGTGGACTAAATATTGCACATAAGTGTGAAGCAAAGAAGACTGCTTTCAAAAGGAATGTAGAGAAATCAAATCTTCCATTACTGAGAATGCTATTCTAATGTCACGATTAACTTCCACTATGGAGCAGCAGGTAAAGCTCAGTAGGAAAACAGGTACCTAGACCTTAGTATCTCAGCAGATAATATCACACATACACATCCCCTCCGTGTACTAAATGAGTTCCTTTTCAATTATATTGAAATTTTGAGGATAGCGAGAAAAAAGCACACCTTGAGTTTTTCAGACATCCAAATCCTACATTTCTTGGCATCTAACACATTTTCTATTGACAGTTGATACCTTCTGTGGAAAATGTAGTTTTGAAGTGGCCTTACAGACTCTGGAATTTCTGTTGAGTTGGAATCTTTTCTAAGAAATCCTTGTTTTCTAGTCCTTCCCTGAAGTTTTCCCTTCAGCATTCTCAGGAATGATATCCGAAGGCTGAACACTCATGTTTGAAATGGGCAAGTAGGCACAACAGTGAGTCAGTGCTGTGGGTATGTTCACCTGCCTGTGTTCTCTCAAGAGCTTTCCTTAGCAATAAGGACATGTAGCAGTCCAAGACAGGACACAGCAAAACACTCTACAAGAGAAGGAATTCTTTGAGATGGTTTTGTACTGTATTTTAACCAGTTTTCTATAGAATCTCCATTATTGGGGTAGCATAAAGTCAGGGTTAATAGAACAAATGAGTCCCCAGTCTCATTGCTAAACAGTAGGGAAAAAAATTACAAAAGACAAACCATTTCATTTGGAAGCAGCTCTCATCTTCTATTTCATAAAGAGAAAACCAAGATGGGTAAGTTACTGCACTGAAGCATGGAAAACACAATAACCATTTCAGTGGAAGTCAGTTCTTGGCACAGCTGCTGCTCAATGTCATCAAAGGCCCTATACACCAAGTCCCTCTAAGAGCAACTCTAGTGATAAAGGAGGCCTTCATGTATATATTTTAAATCAGATTAGATTAGGAGTCTGCAGGAAGTCTTCTAAACCTGATTGTAAGTGAATGTACTCCTTCATATTGCCTTGTGCTACGTTAAAACCCCCGGAGACAGGGCAGGACACTGTAGGAATATGTTTGATATATAGTTGGATTAAATAACAACCTAATATATCAAACATATCACACAGAGTCCTGCATAAAAAGGCATCCAGATTTGATTCATGGTTGGGGGGGGAGGGAAAGGACAAACTGCTGAAAGCTAACAGCAGGGAACTCTTATTCACTACTACAGACACCTGTGTTTGAAAGCATAAGCCTGCACAGAAGCATGAAGAGCATACCAAGCATACCAACAAAGCAGGGTAGGTACAGCAATGCTCTCTGCTGTTACACCTAAACTACCACACCTCTTTTTCCTTAAAACTATTTTTTTCCAATATTAGTGAAGCATCTAGGTTTTATTAGACAAAATGTTTTTCTTTTTCAAAAAATTACTAATGTTGAGGGACTGTTATTTTACAGACAGTGGCATATTTGTATAACAGGGGGAATATGTGGCTGCATTGCAAGACACTTGACTCTCCAAAAATGGAAAACAGAAAAAGTCTACACTCAGGAATAGCCAAAACTTGCTTAATAAGCAATGAAGATCTTGTTGCTTCACAGATCATTCCCCACCTTGAACACAGCAATGAGAACACTCAACAAGTTTCGTGTTACAAGAAGGAAGAACAACACCTGCTTAGGACAGTCCTTAACTGCTTACAAGATATACACTCAGAATAAATACAGATAACTACAGATTATCAGTGGGGCAGTGGACTAGCAGAGTAAGTATTTTAGGAGCACATTCACCAGCAGCCAAATGACCAGGATTTAAAACAAACAGAATATGCATCATACAATAAAACACGGGCAGCACTTAGCAGGTCTGTGTCTTATTAGACATTGTCCTCTGGGTTAAGATGATTCCCAGTACTGGAAAATGAAGACATCTTATGCTATCAGTCTCAGTCTAAAACATCAAGGGGGAATGATTAAGTGCAAAGATACAAAGACAAAGCATGGAAAAGAGAGAAAAAAAGAATCCTACGATATAAAAAAAATTAAGATAGTGAAACAAATGAGAAAAAATACTCTCTACTTTCAACTAAAGATCTTTTTCTGTAGTGGTAATAGACAAACCAGAATATACAAAGACAAAAAATTCAAGCCTGTATCAAATGACTCCCATTCCCTGCCTCAGTAACAAAAGCTTACCCAAAACCAGAGAATCAGCCAGTAATTAATAATGATAAAAGTGATGGATTTCCTGCAGGTGGATTAGTCTAAAATTACAACTAAGGACTTCTCTTGCAAGTTCACTTGATGATCATTACTGTTAACCAAAGCATAATATTGGTCTATCTAGACTAGCAGTCTGTGCCACTGTAGAAGATAGCTACTATTTTTGCATTTTATAGACTAAGCATGAGAAAAATCAATTGTATCAACCCCCCTTACCTAGTCTAGTCGTACACACTACAACATTATGTATACTGTCAAAGATGAGCATCAGAAAGACAGAGTCTGTTCAATGCAGGAATTCCTACTCTTGGAGGACCCAAGTTACAAGTCTTCAGCAGAAAAAGTGGTATTTGAGCCACTCAGTGATATTCCTAGTACCTCTGATGGACATTAGAATTCATATTGTGAAAGGGATTAAATATCCAGTAAGGGAGGTAAAGGCTGTTTATATTCCAAATTAAACTGTCAGTTGGATATGAATTTTAGTTTCAAAAAATGACAAATAAACACACCAATAAATCACAGGCAGACTGGATACTCAAATTAACATGTTAAATGAGGAGCAGGTGTGAGGTCTGTTTTCACTAGGAAATTACAATGACCCTGTAGTGGCTTAGGGGTTGGAAGGAAACTGCTCCATGGTTACTAGGCAACCCACATATGCTATTGTGCAATGACTGTATAGAAAAGGTGATGGAGGACTCTTCCTCTCCTCAGACTCAGTCTGTGTCCTCTGCTCTGTAGAATCTCATTATAAAGGACTATTTTTCTTTATAAACAAAATGGATATACTTGTTAAAAATGCAGGACAAAGAGAGTTTCTTCTTCACAAGATCATTTATTTCCATCACTAAGCAAGGGGTGTGGGGTGGGAAGTTCTCAAAAGAGCAAAGCTACCAAGAACTAAGTCATCTGATGTTTCTGAATGACAAAATACAACCCTGCACCTAAAATAAACATCCAATACTGAATGTTCTTGAGGTCCTGCTTTTTAGAAAGACTTCTCATTAGCTTTACTTAGAAAACAGTTTTGCACCTACAAAGCAGCATAAACAGGGAAAGAGATACGTAGTCCTTTCCTGAAGTCAATTACATAGCCAAAGCATGATTTTAATTTTAAAGATACAGAATTCTTGGCAACATAGTAATTTCTTCTAAAACTTGCCTGTTATTCCACACTAAGCAAAATGGTAGCAATTCTCTATGATCCAGTCTTGTGAGCTACACATAAAACCGTAGAGTAACAGCAGTTTCATATATTCCCTCTGTACCACGCATGAAAATCATTGGCTTAGTTTCATGTAATACATTCAGAGACACGTTTGAAATGACCTGGCAACATGCAACACTGCTTGCTTTCATAATGGACTGTAATTTATTTTCCTTCAGGAAAATTAAATGGAAATGGACATACCCCATAACTAATTTGATACTGAAACAGCTACTTTTTTAGCATGGCATAAAATGCTGGTTTTAATCTTAGCAAATCCTGAAGGTCTTTTGAATTCTGTTGAATCCCTTCTGTATTGCTGCTGCTTTCTCCTGTTATACTACACAACATTCAAATGAAAACAAAGGGTCTTCAAAGGACAGCAAGTGAGAATGACTTTTCACATCAGTAAAATGTGTTTGGAAACAGAGAAGTAAATAATCCGCAGTAATGATAGTGTAACTCTTAGAAGCTTTTATAACATTTGGCTTTTCTTCTTTGCTTGCTCATGGCTGACTGGTGCTTGATTCACTCCCTGAACATCATCTTTTTTTCCCCTTCCTTCAGGGGTAAGTCCCATCCAATACAGTTTCTAGTGGCACTAAAAGATGTGAGGTTTGATTTTTGGTGTAAACAATGGTTTATACCATTATTGTGGACAGTATCAAAGTATACACCAATACATGGGCTATATGCATCACTTTTTTTAGGCCAAAGAAACTATGGGGGTGGACACTCACCTTTGGCTTGGCTCTTGGTTTCAGCTGCTCTAACTTCTTTGCTGCAGCCTCAATTGATGCTGCAGCCCCTAGTAGTTCTGTCTCTGCAATGACTGTTGGGTCTTCTGGATCCACCCACTCTGTCCCTGAAATTAATGGAGAAAAAGACAGTAACTTCAGTGCCACTGTGAGCTGCCATTCAAACAGGGAGAGTTACAATCACACTTCACGTGTCAAATATGGAATGCACATATTTAAAAGCTGATTTTAGTACTGTAATGGCATAAAAGCACTGCAGTTCATGCCATTGAGAGCAAAATGTAAGTCAGAGTGCAGGGGTATTTAGCAGGGTTATTGTGTTATGAAAGTAACCTAATTAAGAACTGTGTAAGCAAAGAGGCTTCAAAAAAGGGATACTGTCCATACTGGGAACAAAATCTGTCCCTCAACTCCAGTTTTTCTGAGCTCTTACTAAGATGGTTTCTAACTTGATCGAGTTGAAAGGTACACTGAGAAGTCTGACAGAATGGTAAAGAGGACATGTTATAGACAAGAGATAATCATCCATGTGCACTTTTCAGATTCTCTTTTTTGGAAGTGGTTCAAGATGAAGCTAGTATTTACTGAAGAAACCATGCTTTGGGCAGTGTGTTTCTAACAGCAATGTAGGGAAGGCTAAAGTACTTTCTGCAACATATACAAAGGTCAACTTTTTTTTAATTTTGGCTGAGTTTTTGGCATTTCTCTTGGCTCAAAGAAATTTTGAAGGTCTACAAAATCAATATGTGGCTGGAGGTCATACCAGACTTTTGAAAGCTCTCAGTGCATTATTTTCAATTTCGTAACATTATTTTCCGGATGTCAAGATCAGAAAGTGTTCATGTTCTGGATTGAGGGAAGCTATGAAACAGCCAAAAGGAAAATCAGATGGAGGAAGAAAAGGAAGGGCAAGTGGAGGAAGTGGCATCACAGATGGAAACAGAAAAAGATGGGAAATGGTGTACAGTAGGCAAAAGACCACCAAGTTAGAATTAAAAAAAAGCCAAACCAAAACAACAACAAAAAGACCCAAACAGAAGGGGGGGGTGGGGGAGGTGGAATCTCCTAAGGCCTTGTTAAACTTATTGAAACTGGATCAGACAGTTTAGGTGAACCTAGTATTAAAGTATCAACTGAAACATTAATCGGTTATCGAGGAAGAAGAGTGACTGGGAGAAGGATATTGGCACTTTCCATCAGGAATAGCATAACTCACATCTGATTCATCAAACATCAAAGGAAATAACCTTGATTTCTTATGTATCAACATTGCACCAGCAAAAGAATGAGGCAGTTTCTGCTATGGATGACCAAATCACAGGCTGACTGGCTCCTATTTATGGTGTGCTGTGAGAAAGCTGAAGTACATGGTACTGCAATCCCAGTGAGCTATGTTTCATGCTGCTACTCTCTCTCTGTATATTTTACATCATATATCAAAACATTACCAAAGAAAATTTCTCAGCTCAAATGGTGTACAAGACAAAGGAATTCTTTATTAAACCCTAATATTAGCAGATAAGCAGGGAAAGAAGTATTTTTAATATAGGCAGCATATATAAACACAGTCAAAACCAAACCTGTAAATGTAGCAGTTCCTCTTAAAAAAAAAAAAAAAGCATTTCACAAAGGTGAAAACATTTACATAATGAATTGGTTATGAGAAAGAATTTTATCATGTATCTATAAATGAAAATTAGGAATAAAAGTTTGGAATGGTTAAAAAACACTTTACCATCCACAAAAACAGAGCATCTAAAGGGAATTTAAAAAAAAAATCCCCTACAGGCAGTAAGTGAAAACAGAAATTAAGTGAAATTTTAATTTGATGAATATGAATTAAAATGCAAAAACTACTGGAAAGTAATAAATGTCTTCAAAGATGAGAACAATAATATTTTTCTTAAAAAGCATTTAGGGAATAGAGAAATTCCGATACTGGTTTGGGGTTTGACTTGTTAGCAAATGAATACAGGAACTTTGAAACATAAAAACTACTGCAGAAAAGACTGAAGAATTAAATAAATCTAGGTGACCAGGGAAAAAGCATAATGTAGATCATTGTTATATGAAATACTGTAACTGTTTTAAGACACAGAGGAAAAAGAAAGCCTTAAGAAAATAATAAGGGATTCCTATATATGACAAGTGTTTAGTCAGGATTCTTTTCCAAGGAGTGTATACTGATAAAAGCAGAAAATGTCTGAGGAAAACCTGCAGTGTATATCGGACAGAATATCAGAAAAATGAGTATAGTGTTCTCTGCACTAGCTTAGGAAAGAACGATGAAACAAACATGAATTTACTACAAGTCTTTGTTTGGGTATGGGGCAAAAACAAAAAAAAAGCTAGTACAGTGCTTTATTAAAAATATTTACTGTAGCATTCTATTACCTATGAGATTTGAATGCTTATATATATATATGCCTTTCTGATGGCTGTGAAGATTTCTTTAAAGTTCCCAGTAAATCTGGTAATATATGTACTTCAGCAGTAGTGGTCTAATATTTAATAACACCACCCTTAATATGTATTCCTCTCTTTTGTAACATAGAATGTTAGAACTGTCATCCTAAAAGTCCGTAAGAAAGTCAGTATTTGAGAAAGTATCACTTATCTGTTGTAAGAGCAGTGAACTTTCTGCTAAGCAGTGGAATTCATCGTTTATATGAATGCACAATTATATTTGTCCACAAGGTGTTCAGTTCTAAGAATTCAGGAAATCATCTGGACCACAATTTTCTGAAGCCTCACTGTTTCACTAACATACTGTGTCAGCGCAGGACCCAGACAGCACTGTTAAGTACTATAGACCTAAAATTGACATCATTGCTAGAGGCTGAATATTAATTCAGTAAGATGATGGTATCCTCTTCTATTTGAAGTTGGAAAGCAACTATCTCTGCAATGCTAAGGACTTATTTTGAGTGAACAAACATAAGCGTAAGGAAAGGAACCGGCCATCCAATTACAATTCAGACACAAGTTCAAGAGGAGTGTATCTTGTTTTCTGCTACTGTGGCTCTTGAGTGGACTGCTTGATGATCCCACATTTGAAAGACACATGATTTACAGATGACTTATGACTAATCTGATGAAGTGAGAAAGGGTCAAATAGACCTGTTTACTGACACCGTGAACCAGTGAATACCAGCAGGAAAATTAAAAGAATTGAAGTAGGCGGTACGAAGACACCTACAGCATACTAACATGGGTTTTGTTAGTTTTTGGGTTTGTATTAAACTATGAAAATTACAAATCATCATCTCTCAAGTAAAAGGCACGCTGTACTGGTAGCCAGGCTGCCCAATTCACCTTTCATTGCTTCTGCTGATTGGATGAGCTCTGTAACAGCACCAGCAACCCGCTTGGAAAATGAGGCCAACTGATGCTTTAGTTCTGGAGTTGGTTTTTGAAGGATCTAGAGAAAAAGATAAAATGTAATAATGCATATTAGTAAGGATTGCAGAGAATACTGGGCACACTAGTGCAAGATTTATTTTATACTGCAGTTGGCTGAGAGAAAACGTGACTAGTGAGAGAAATGCAATTGTCAGTGAATCACTAGGCTTACACTGCAACATCTAATGCATACTAGGAAAGTGGTGCTGCCTTGCACTTCTACAGGGACTGACAATATTGTCTGGTAGTTCTCAGTACTAAAACTAGGACAGAATTCTCCCAAACAGAGCTGCATGTCTGAGTATGTCAGAGGAATATGCAGCTTCAGCACTCCATTCTCAGATATTATAGTCATTATACTTATGCATCAGGCTTAGTCTTTCTAAAGAAAGGAGCTGATCTTGTAGTATGAACAAACTAGTTGGTCATTCTAAGTAGCAGAATTACAGAGTTCTGCAAGCTAGCGCTAGTTGCCTATTCTGGAAAAAAATCAGCAATGGTGAACACAATGAAAATGCCAACCCTAGGAAAGACCCTTCAACAGAAGGGCAAGGACACCTCTGAACTGAATTTCCATCAAGTATTGAAGTGTGCTTCTTCAAATGTAAACCAGTCAGACATTCAGAGAGCAAAGTTGAATTCTTTCCCTGAACAGGAACAACATTTGCATTTTTAGTTACTGTATATTTTAAGGAGAAAAAAGTTTCTGGAAATTCATGTATACTCAAAAACTACTTCTGAAAGGAGTGTGACAGATATATAGAGAGATTTAAGAGCAAAACAGAAGGGTAAGTCTCAAAAGTCGCATGCAGGTGTGCCTTTTCTTAATGTTTTCCAAAACTCTCCCACAAAGTAGCTCTGGAAACTAGCTGCACATAGGAAATACATTTTTTTTTTGTTTTGTAAGCATGTTTCCCATTTTGCAGTCAAATGCCTAACCCCTTACTTTAACAGAATAAACTAAACTGAACTGTTTTCTTAACTTTGCCTGGTGAGAGCTCTGCCACATTGAGGAATTCTACCTCTCCAGAACTGCCATGTCTGTGTATGGGTGGGACTGGTCTCTTGCTTCCTAAGGATGAGCTTTAGTCAACTATTTTCCATAGTAAGCAGAAGTACATGAAATATAAACAATCCACAATGCTAATAAAATGTCACAGCATAGTTATAACCAAGGTTTATACACTGCATAATCCCTTAGTATGGTAGAAATTGAGCATTGAACATCTCAAGGGTTATCGTCCCACACAAGTAAGAACATACAAAAATTCATTAATGTGGTCAGAACTATAGCAAAGAATGACACTTTCTGCACCAGCAACTATGACACTAGTGCTGCTTATAATAGCAGTGACCATGTTGGAATTCAACAAATGGATATAAATTTTTAAACTAGGCTATTTACAAACTGCATTGTTTAAAATCCAATTTAGAACTCAGAGCAGATTCTCATCTCCTGCAGAGTCATGTACAGGCACAGCGTAAGAACAAAAATGAAAGCTTTAGACTTCCCCTCAACTCAGCATGCATCAATACTGACTGAGATGGAGCATATGAATATGTAGAAGAGCAAGTCAGTCTTTAACCTTGTTAAGAATACAACTTACCAGTTGTTTTATATTAATTTTTGCATGCCCAACAGCTTTAATCTGTGTTCCCACACCCTGCCCGTAGCTAGGTCATTAGAAGAATATTCCTTTAAGCAACCAGATCAGTTTTGTACCACTTGCCCAGTGCAACATTTCTACAAGTCAATACACTGGCTTAAGAAATCTTAGATATTGCATCTGACAACTCTTGAACCTAAAAAGTATCACAGAATCATCTTTAAAGAAATATGGCTGCTGAATAGTACTTCTTGGCATCCCTGTATTGAGACATCCATGCAATCATCTCTAGCCTGATCACCAAGGGCATAAGTGAACTTAATAACAATTATATCACAAGGCACCACATGGACTCAGGTTTCTAATCTGAGATTATCTGCATTTCTGGAATTTATAAATTAACTGAGATTGTAGAGATTACAGGGGTTCTAAACTACCAGAGTAAGAGGAATCAGGAAGCAACAGTATTGTCCAACACTGAAATCATCTTGCTATCATTTTTTTATCTAAGCCAAACGTATCTGAACTAGGATGTTAAGTCAGCAAGATTCTCTGCAGCAGAATAGCCCAGGTAACCACAGTAGAAGCAAACAAATCACTTGGACTGTGTGATATGGGTGGGATATCTAATGGCTTTAGGACCCTGAAATTAAAGCATCTTAAGGTAAGAAAGGCGTGTTCCACTTTACTGGAGGAGCAGGCCTTTCTTACCTTAAACCTGCTTACCTAATCAGAGAAGGAAGAATAAAATGAGCAAAAATTCACTCAAGTCTGTGGTCTGTTCTGGCATATAGTTTGAAACAAGTACTATGACTGAGTTTGGGAGACAAAATCTGAAAAATTCCCAAAGGTATTTCTAAATTAAAAATGGATCACACATCTAATGCTAAATTGCTGCTATGAAGCTCTAAGAATTACATTAAGAAGTTCAGTCTTTTCCCTGCTAGTGGTAAGCATAATTGTGACTTTATTTCTATGTTATGTATATTTCAATGACTTGATGGAAATGATTAGACATCCTGTTTTCTCAGCAGTAAAGCTGTCTTGGATTTGCTAATCTGCAAATTTCAGTTTCAGAGACTGTAATATGTCATATTAAAGCTACTGAAATCTCTAGGTGTTCATGAAGCTGTTTGCTGATTTAAGTCAACTCCAGAAACGTCAGTATATCACAAATGGTAGTTAAAACTACATTACTGCTACCTACAGATGTAATAGCAACAGAAGAACAATACGTTATGTGATAATTATTGTATGGTCAGGAAAAGCCAACTGACAGCAGGATTCATGAGTTTGGATTTCAGCGGAGAAGTGTTATGCAGAGCTTTGGGGATACCATGTCTGGCATGAGTTGGAGAGCTCTTTATGAAGCAGTGCTGGCTTGGGGTTTTTGGGATGGCATTGAATAGATGCCTCTTATTTTCCTGGAATCAGGAGTGCAAAAGGCATGTAGAAATGCTTTCATAAAGATGATGTAACCTCTTTGATTTGGGGGATGAGAGCATGCCTAATAACTCTAATACTTATGATGGGCTTAAAAGAATGCTGAAGTGTCTTATTTTAATTACTTTGTCAGGGATCACTTTTAGGTCAGGACCTGTACTGCATCCAGATCGGATCCAGAATGTGAATTCTGAATTTCAGAATTGCATTTAAGTATTTCCAGTCTTTCTTCTCCTTCAGAGTCTGAGCTAAAGTACTAAGTTTACTTCAGCTTGCTTTTCCTGAATAGCAAAACCGTTCATAATCTTCTGACAAACTGATAAAAAAGTGTCACTAGCATCCACTACAGAAATAGATCAGAGAGTTTATTCTTCTTGGAGGGAATCCAGTATGCGCATGCAGGTATCTCCTTACCAGGAGAACATGTTCCAGGAGTTCTAAGTATCCCAAGGTACATTCTGTTCCAAAGCGCAGGGCTCTGTCTCGAACTTCTTCACTCACATCTGGATGGTATGATGCTTGCTGAGGAGACAAAACAATGTTAGTACCCCAAAATTGCTCCCACAAGAGGAGGTCAACACAGAGAAGACAGGGGAAAGAGGAGAGAGGAGAAAAAGAAGAAACTTTCCTCAACACGCAAATGACATTTGAGCGTGAGGACCAGCTGTTTCTGTTGTAAAGGCGTAAGCAAACTGTGCTTGAGGACCTGCAGCTTTGCAAACGGCAGAGGAAAAGTGGTATGGAAGTGCTGCTATATCATTATTCTACGTGAGAGACAAAAACCAACCCACACAATGTTTAAAAAAAAAGAAAAAAAAGAAGAGAAGAGAAGAGAAGAGAAGAGAAGAGAAGAAAAAAAAAAAAGAGATACAGCAGCAGAGTCAAGTTCTTTGACTTCTTAGGGAATTCCTGCAAGTATAATGTCTGACATCTGACATAAGCCTGACTAATTAAATTACTTGATTTTTACTAAGAAGTAAAAACTGCAGCCTTTTCAAGCTTTCTATTTTCTAAAATAAACTTCTAGGAAACTTTTTTTATTGAACAGAAGTGCTAGCTGTTGACAGTGAAACTTCCTAAAAATCTTAAATATTAGCATTTCCTATTACAGAACAAGTCCTTCCACCTTTGTAGCCTCGTATCTTCCATGCAGTCCGGGGATATTCTCACCGCTTACTTATTTTGAGCCCTTCCTGCAACCCTCCGCAAGCCGAGGAAGCGCTGCCGTCAGCTGGGCCCGGAGCTGATCTCTGGGCTCCCTCTGCCGGCAAGAGCAGCAGAGCACAAATGCGGCTCTCATTAGCTGCACCCATCACCTCAGCTTGACAACAAATAATCAGAAGGGAAAGCAGACGGAAGGAAACAGGATAGGATTGTTCAGCACACTTCAAATAAGCTTCAGAAGCCCTCAAAAATCCAGAACAGTTTATTTTTAATTTTCAACTAGGGCAGAAGGATCACCCAGTGTTTCATTGTAAGCACCCTAATATGCCTCTTCTACACTTAAATATTTTTGTTATGCACACAATTAGAGCAAACATCTGTAGGAGAGAAGTATAAATGTCTTTTTATGCTTTGCATACATAGCCAAAACTGATATTGGAATATTTTGAGAGTGCTGTTGAAGTTCAGTGAGTCTTAAAACAAACCACATACATTCAGTGAGTCTTAAACCACATACTTCGCAGCGGACTAAAGGGGTGATAAAGTCATTTTAGGAAGACATTTTTTTAATCCAGAAACACACCAACAGATATCTGACTACACCAATTAGGACTTGCAACAGAAATGCTTAATTTTTCAGACTTGCACAGAAAGCCTGCCAAAGCATCTCAAGCCAAAACATGTAACAAAAGAATGAGAATACATATTTATTTCCTCATGCCAAGGCTTCTCTTCACTATCAGCCCTCATTTTCTCTTCACGAGCTTTCAAAACAGTAAACCAGCAAGAAAACAATTGAAGTGAACTTAGATTGTTACACAGCCAGTAGAGGGAAATGATCAGCCACATTTTCTCAGCACTCATCAGACTGCATCTAGAATACTGTGTCCAGTTTTGGGCTCCCAAAAGAAGGCAGGCACTGATCAAATCAGTGCTAAGACTGCTGTTCCTAGCCCTAAAATTCAAGGGAATTAATTTATCATAGAAAAGTCATATACAGTAAAAAATTTGTAGAAAGTAATGGCATAAGAGTTCTAAGCGTCTGAGCGAGAGCTATAGAAACAGGATTTTCTAAATAAAGTCTGGTACAAACTACATATTTAAAAGTTTTGTTAAATGATACGGCTATTTTGACATACATTTTAGATAATGCATAAAATTAGCACATTTGGAGACTTCTGTTCCTGTTTGCCCAATAAGCACTCTTGATTTTATAAAAGGTAGACAAGCTAAACAAACAAGATCTTACACCTTGTCAGTGTATCATTACAGGTCAGTAAAATGACTCCCAGACAGTGTTTGTAATATTTTTTGAAACAGAGGATTCTGTTCCTGAGAATTTGCTGCCTGTTCGGAGAAACTGAAACAAAAATGTGTCTGCACTAGCCACTTCCAAAGAACAAATGATGTTTAGTGCGTCTCAGCATCTGAATTCTTGCATAAATTGATTTGTCAGAATGCTGCACAACTACGAAGTGTTCTTACGGTCTCTTAGCAGTTTCAGTTAATGGGATTGTACCTAAGACATATTAGGCTACGGTAATTGTCATGTAAGTAGCACAGTTGTTTCATTTTCCCATGCAGATAAGGGCTGCTTTGTTTTGTAGACCTGAAGTTATGAAGCGTAGAGGACAGAATCGAAATTTGAGGTATGGGAAGTGGTCAAGAACTGCCAGACAGTAAAACCGTGTCAGTTAACTAAGTAAAAAGAAAACGTTTCAATTAAATTGTTTTGTATGAAGCCAGTTCTAAGCTACATTAGAACTCACACATTAGTACTAGGATCATTTTAAAAACAAAATTAACCCTTCCACATGGGCAGTATTAGGCTAAAAAATAATCTGAGACTAATGTAGACAGCTAGGATTTGAAAAAATGCTAAAAATCAGACACCTTACAGAAAGTACCACTATTTTACTGTCATCTTCCATACATGTAAAGGCAAAAGTCACAAATATAATCTACAGGCAAAGGTACTTATATGTTACTACTGAAGACCAAACGGAACGAGGTCTTGGTAATTCCTGGGGTTTTTTTGTTTGTTTGTTTGGGGTATTTTTGTTTTTTAATTTATGTCTATATCTTTTTTATCACCAGAACAAAGGCAAACAGGTTAATAGCCATTTTATGACACATACTTTCCCCCTAGTTTTGCAGGGCAGTTTTTGGAAGTTGTCTAGCTCAAGCAAACATAGAAAACAAAGTAGCAATATTTTTAGTGCAAAGACAAAAACATTTTTGAAGAGCACATAAGAAAGAGAGCAAACTGACAGGTTTGGTTAGGGGGGAAATGACATAAAAGTAGACCTGAGCGATTCTTTCACTGTTGTAGAAATATTGAAATCATATTTGTGACCACAGGATTATTCATATAAATCTATTACTTCCAGGAGTTTTTGTCTTCCTGTTCAATAGGAGACTGAAAAACAGGACATTTCAGATCCAATAAAACTCACTTTCACAAAAAGGAAACAGTCAATATTAGTGTTGTTTCTTTTATTTTTTTGTGCATAGCACAAAAAATATCCTAAAACTTTCCTTTAAAATTATCACAGTCATTAACTTTATTATCTGAAGAGTGGAGCATTGATACAAAGAAAGTGAATAGCAACTATAACATTCAAGGGATTTAGAAGAACGCAAACAAAAAAATAAAATCAGTCTTAGGCAAGGAAGTGAATCTTTACCTTACAAGCTATTAGCATGTCAGCTACTGCTTTGCGGCTCAGATTTGCCGTAGCAATCACATCCTCCTGTCTGCATGAGTTCCCAGCTGCAACAGCTTTGGCAGTTGCCATGGTGATTCCTTTCGTCATCCGGATTGATTCTTCAGGCGATGATGTGCTTTCTGGAACCTCACTGGACTGAAACACCTAAAAGTGAAAGCAGAAGGAAATCCTGATACACCATTCAGGGCAAAGCAGAACAACCACGAGAAAGAGACAGCAAATGGAAGCAGCTTTTGAATAGCAGGAAATTAGAAACATATTCAGTGTACTTGAATGTCAGCCTTGCTTGTGATAAGCCTGGTCCTAAGAAGCCTGCTCACCTATAGACATCACAGAGAAACAATAAGCCGAGAGAAGCATACCAAAAGAGGTTAACACATTCATCTCAGCTGCCATTTAACTACCTGGATGACAGTTTGTTACAGACAGCTGTTCAGAGTGTTACAGGATCAAAATAATTACTGTTCCTTTAATTATATTCTTTTTTCATCCTGACTGCTCCTCAGGCTGGTCTGCTCACATGAGGAGAAAAAAAAGAGTCTGGTCTATCCTAAGCTCCCAGTTCATCAGTTTTTTGCTTCCTCTCTCCAGAAATAGAAGCGATTTTAAAGAATAGTTTACTTAAATATGCTAAGGACATCCCTCAGTGCTGGTGAGATTCAGTCCCTGGAGTTCCAAAGCAAGCTTGATTCATATTCTCAAGCACACATGTGCCATGCTCAGTTCCTCTCAGCCCTCTCCCGTTACTCCACTTTTCTCCCCGTGAAAGAGATGACACCACCACACCACAGACCCATTCCTTAGCAATGCTGACAAAAGGAGAAGGAAGGGAAAGAACATTTCAAAGAGATACCAACCAGACTGAGAAAGCATACATTATAATACACAATCCTTCAATGATAGATCTGGACAGGTTTTAGATCAGTTATGGGAATAAATGTAACTTAACCAGGCCCTTGTGAGAGTACACAACTGTAATGTACACTGTAAGTTGTACAGAACATTCCTGACCAGGTACTGAATCAGGCGATTGTTACCTCTGCAGATAGTGTATGAATTCCCAACAACTATACCTAAGTATTAAAAACCAAACAAAAGAAAAATCCATAAAAAACCCCAACCAACCAACCAAAAATCTCAACAAAGCAAAGAAAGCTAGAGTTATTTCTTCATTACAACAGCATGACTCACACAATGAAAAACAATTGTTTTATGGAGACCGCTTGACAAGGCAAGACTGTGCCAATGCAGGACTGCTAATTCACAGACTACGCAACAAAATATCTTCTGCTGAAGGCTGTGTCTCTAGGTTCTTTATAAGAATAGACTGTAAGTACAGGAAGGAAAAAAAAGAATTCAGGCTTCTTCACAAACACACAGGTATTAATTTATGCCACTGACTAGTATACTAGTAGAATAAGTGACAGAATCATTGGAGTTGGAATTGGACCTCTAGAGATCATCTAGTCAACTCTCCCCACCAAAGCAGGTTTGCCTAGAGCACGTTACACAGGTATGCATCCAGGTGGGTTTTAAATATCCCCAGAAAAGGAGACTCCACAACAAAGCTGGGCAGCCTGTTCCAGGGCTTTGTCACCCTCACGGTAAAGAAGTTTTTCCTCATATTTAGGTGGAACCTCCTGTGTTCCAGCTTGTGCCCATTGCCCCTTGTCTCGTCACTTGGCACCACTGAAGAGAGTCCAGCACCATCCTCCTTGTCCCCACCCTTTAGATATTTATAGACACTGGTAAGGTCTCCTCTCAGTCTTCTCTTCTCTTCTCTAGGCTTAAATAATCCCATAACTGAAATAGTTGAAAGCTGCAGCTGGAGGATATACTTTTATATCTTAAAGAGGAAGAAAAACAATTGTCATGGTCTAATACATAATCTGGGAGAGAATTCCATGTTGTTGTTAACTCCTGCTCAGACAGGACATCAGATAGCAGCTATGGATCACTGGTAGTATCATAAAGGAAAAACAGAAGCAAGATTAAACTGCAGGTGCAATATGGCTATGCCACTGAGGGGACATTACCAAAGCCAGCATCCAAAAAAAATGAGCAGTACCGGACTCAGAAAATAATACCTGTAGTAAAAGCTTAACGTCTAAAGAACAAAGAAACATTTGCTTCTAGATTTGTACATGATGGTGCCATCTCAAATATCAAAGTGAGGACTGATAATATTTGAAAGTAGATGGGCTGAAATGGCATTGTAATTGTACTTTCAGTGACAATTTGAAAGCAAAGTGCATCCAACGCACCACAAGGCAGTAAAGCGTAACTTAAGGAGGAGTGTCTGGGCAGGCTGGTTTGAGTACAAGAGCAGACTTTCAAAAACTGCCAGATATGGCTACTGTGTTCTGTACCGTGAGTTCCTGTTTGATGTACTCTATTGTGGCCTCAAGAGCTCTTGTCCCTCGAGTAGCTTCATCTTCTACTGCTTTAACAGTCTTCAAAAGCGATGTGACATTTGTTACCATCACCTGAAAAAGAGAGGGGTGAAGACAAAAATATGATTCCTTCCCCCATGTTTCAGAGACAGCAGGGTAAGAAGCAAGGCAAATGAAGCTAGGTAGCATTTTATGTCTAATAAAGCCTAAGAGGCTTCATGAACTGTATGTGTTATGGGACTAAATACCAACTCTCCCATTGACCAATTTCTGAAAGCTCCCTGTAAGTTGCAGAAATGTAGCACAACTAACTGTGGAGCAGTATACTCTTAAGAGTGAGTGTTCTGGTAGAAATTGTTCAAAAGATTGGAAAATTCACATTTCCAGGGTAGGTTTCTCATACAGATTGATTTTAGCAGTGTCTTTTTTTCCTGCACATCTTGCACTGAAAGTTGAAAGAGATGTGAATCAAGGTATGATATTTCTTTTTGAAATTTATCCAGTACATTCTCTGCAATCAGCTAAAACCCCAGGTAAGCAAGGAGCCAAACACCAGCTTTAAGCTCAAATAAAGCTATAGAATCAGTGTTACTGTTCCCATTACAAACCCAGTAGTTCTGATGCAGAATAACCTAATCATCACTGTAATAACTACAGCTTTCCTACATCCCAGTATGTTGAGATACAAATGATAGCTACAATGAAAAAAAAAAAAAAAAAAAAGACAGAAAGGTCAGCTGCCTCACAATTATAATTTAAAACACAGAGAGTCCTTCACAGCAGGGAGAGCTAAGAAGCCACTTTTCTTGAGTAGATGGGTAATTTTTAAGTAGTGCCTAAACAGTACTGTTACCATGTGCTCTGAAAGGGAGCTTACAGGTAAGCAACATGAAAGTGAGCAGAGGTTCCAGCCATTCATGAAGCTATCACAACCCTCTCACAATGTGAAAGCAGAATAACACAGTCTAAATCTTCTATTTTGTGGACATTAAGCCACAAGATCTTTGTAAGACATATGTCGTAATACATCTCAGGTGCAGGGAAAATAAAGCACAAATATATCACAAGTACTGTGTAATCTGTGTGAGTTTAGAGCTTTGAATATCTATATGTACTTCCTGGAAAGATCTAGGAGAGAGTGGTTAGAAATGCACAATATCCTAATGTAGAATTATTGGAAGTTCCCCGCCCCCCCTGCCCCATCCCTCCCTCCCTCCCTCCCTCAAGCTGAAGGTCTAAGTAAGGAGGCTGCATGCTTATTCTGAGCATGTCATTGTTTAGAATGTACTATTTAGGTACCGTTTCAGTCTATAACATCATTAAAGGAGGGCTTGCCCTCAGATACAGAGCTTGTTTAAAAAAAAAAAAAAGTATCTCTTCAGAAAGATTACAGTTCTTTCATCAAAACCACAGAAGTTATCTGTCAGCCTAAAAAACCTGACAGCTTCATGGAAACATCATGTATCATCCTAGGATGATAAAGAAACAAAGAAAGAGGTGAGATTTCAAGCAATCAGAAAACGCTGAAATCCCAAGCTTTGCAAAAAAATGTATGAACAAGGTTTTACCTTGGCAGCACCTTTCAGCTGGTACATGGAGGGATCATCTGCTGGTTTGCTGGCAGCTCCTTTGGTAGCTCCAATGAGATCAGAAAGGGCCTTTGCAACATCCTTGATAGCATTGATCAGGACAACCTATGGGAATGAGAAATATCTGTAAGCCTCAGGCAAGAAACAGAAGCCTGGACAAGGGTTTGATTTTTAGAACACAGCTAAAAAAACATCTACTGCTGTTACACAAATAGTACCACACTCCCTCTACCCCAGTAAAGCATGCAATATTCTGGAAAAGGAAAAGCTGTGTTGATAGCTACCGTATTTCTTACAACTGGTCAGAATCTATACAAGTGACTATTTTCCTGTGAAGAAATGGAAGTGCTAATTGCAGGTAGGATTTCCTTCCTCTGAGTGTCCTTAAGAGGAAGTTTAGTTTTCTCCATGGTCTTCACCCTTTGGGTGGAAGTGGAACGAGAGTAAGAAAACAGACTGATTATGAGCTTACAGTCTAATTCTACAGTTATGTACTAATTCTGAAATCACCTACTGAAAGATTGAATGTACTTGCTAGGTGTTAGAGCAAGACACTCTTTCAGGGAAAGGGAAGCTGAACCTCTGTAAAAGGCTATACAAAATTAAACGCTGAATAACTTGGTTGTCCTTAAAGTCAGGAAAAGTAAAATCTTGAGATATCTCCTAAAGGCATGCTGAAGGACAGAAGTCCTAGATGAAATACAGACACCACAACAGACTTATTAGTTATTGTAGAGTATTGGAATAATTCTCTCAAATTCCTTACCCTTTGTCCTTTTCACTAGTAGAAAAATCAGATGTTCTAAGTATTTTGCTGGAATTCAGAAGAGTTCATTTTAAGAAAAATAGTGAAAGATGCATGAAAAATGGGAAAGCTCAAGAAAAAAAAAGAAAAAAGGTGTGGAAAAATCTTCTCAATAACTGCATTTCTATAGCATTATAAATAATAAAAAAGCAGCCTCATTCCTTTGTATTTATAGTTCACTGTAACTTACATAGAAGTGAAATCTTTGCTTTACCTGAAAAGTTTACTTAGCTGTTGGTAGCTCAGAAAATCTTTGACCATGGAAATAAGAAAAGAACCTTGAGACACAAGGACAGACTGATGTGAACTGTCTACATCATGCACTAACTTGTAGTGTAAGACCATATGAAACTCCATTGCACCAGATAAAGCAAGGGCTCCTGCTATGGAAAAATGTTGTGACAGTATTGTATGCTAAAGCTATTAGAAATGCTCCATTTAGGACACATGATTCACCAACAATTTCAAACTGGCAACATAAAATTGCTTCAAATAAATAATTACTTGTGCACAATAGCTTTTATTCCAAGTACTGCATTTTACATATAGAGAAGGCGGCTTTTACGTACAGAGAATAACAATGTGCAATAAATGTTTTGCAAAAGTTGCTCATTTATAGAAAACATTCCATTAAAAAATAAAAAAGTGCTTCCAGCAGTATTTTCCTAGAAAGGAAGATCTCAGAAGTGTTTAGTCAATCACACAACTCAGGTAAAACAGAACACACATCCCTTTCAGAGCATTATGCAAACGAGCAGGCTTTTTCAAACTAATTTGGGACCACCACAGGCACATTTGCCATATGCTTGACAACAAACAACTGAGTAAATACTTGAGATAATCCACATCACAGGCTAAAGTTACTAAGTTAAATGAAAAAAAAAGTAAGATGTAGCTAGAAAATGGGAAGAGATTGTCAGCCTACACAAGTAACACAGAGCACACAGCTCAGCTGTAAGGTGGCTAAGTTAAAGTCATGCAAGCTCTTTAGAACAAAAATGGGATGAGTCAGGAGTCTACTCACAACCAAGTGAAAATGAGACAAACACTTTGCCAAAAGCATCCCAGCTAGAACAGATGCATGAAATAAAAGCAAAAGTGTTATACATAGGCCTGTTTAGTTCCACTGAATGCTTTAATCTCTTGATTGTATTCCAGTATAGAAGTGATGTTAGAGTAAACCCAGGAAAGTCCCAGAAGCGATGAACCCTAACATGTTGCATAAAAGCAGAAGTCCCACAAAGTCTTACCAATTGAAAACTGTATACCAGAGAAATCTTTAAACATCTCACCTGTGTTTCAGGATCATTAGATCCCAAGCTAGCTGCTCCCAGTTTTACTACCTCAGCAAGTTGAGTGATGGTGTTAGCTGATGACTGAGCTGCTTGGGCCAGTTTGTCCTGACTTGAGGCAGCACCAGAAACCAATAATTTTGTATCTTCAACTAAAGCTTTTGCTGTTTTCAGGATACTTTCCCTAAGGGGGGGGGGGGGGGGGGGGG
>JANVCC010000036.1:14208933-14425375 GCA_025345505.1 Todiramphus chloris collaris
AAAAAAAAAAAAAAAAAAAGTGGTTTTCAATGTTATGGTGACCAACAACCCAACAGCTACATGAAACAGCTGATGTAAGTGATCTTGCCAGTGTCCACTCGTTATAATATACTATAGGCCAGGTTGTAAGTAAAAAATACAGAGATGACTATTAAAACAATAGCATTGTATTTTGGGCTGGATGCGAGGCAGGTTATTAAAATGACCACATCTTGAAAAGAAATGATGTAGGGCAATAGCAGAAGAAAGCATCACATTTGAACACCAAAAGAAAATATGGCCTTGCTGTGAGTGAAGTAACATTGGTCAAACCTCCACCTTAATCAGCATATTGTAAGGAAACTAAAATAATTATTTGTGAAGAATGCAGAAGCCAGAATTGTGAAAGGAATAAAGAATGTGACCTAGTCAGGGGTCCCCTGCACCATATACATACTTTGACATATCAGGACAACAAATCCAAAGCAACGTTTGGGTACAAGAAAAAGCCATTTTGAGTATGCACTTCACAAATAAGTCAACTTAACTGAGAAGTAGAACCATATTCATGTAAAATGTCAGCCCCAAAATCAATGACACCTGTATTAAAACTCCAGACCTTCAGTCTGCAGAAAGGCAGTAACTTACACACCATTGCATCTTTCCTCTTTCTCTAGCACCTGTCAAGGCAGGAAATAAATGCTGGCCATGCAGTTGTATAGGCCAACTAAGTTGTGAAGCAGTAAGTCAACATCTGGGCTGTAGAGCCCTGGGTTGTCAAAGGAACTAGCAGTCAGATGGTGCAAACCTCTTAATGTGATGAAAAAAGCCGTGGCATTGTTCTGCTGCAGGTGCTACTTGAAGTGAAAATGGGCTTATCTCTGCCCAATGTGAAAAAGAGTGGCATAGCTGTGCCATTTCCCTCACCGCTGTCCACAACAGCATTAACAATTAGCATGATTTAGCAAGACTAACTGCCAGACAGTCAAGAATAGCTGTTAGAAGAAAGTATTTAGAGGATTCCTCTGTAATGTCAGACAGCTAATTTTCTCTACTGAAATAACAGCTCGTGGAAATCTGTGCAGTGAAACAGCTTGAATAAAAGCAGAAAAAGGCCAAAATAGTACTACAGTTTCAGTCTTCTGTTGGAAGTGCTCTTGACAGATGTTCCCCAGCTGTTACAATTCCTCACAGAAATAACCAAAGTAAAGTTTGTTGTCCTATATCAACATCCTAATTTTCCTATGTCTCTTCTCACTCCCCTGCCTCATTCAATGTCATTCGTGAGAATCTAGAAAGGAAAAAAAATGATCTCGACATGCCAGTCACTTCTGCAAGTTCCACTGTTCCCCTGTCTATGCACTCCTCCGTATTTTTCAGTTGCACTGACCTGTGGTCTGCAAAGGATTCGTTGTTCTCAGCATTAAGGGTTCCAGCAGTAGCAAACATGATAGTGGTGTCTAGATCTGCAATGATGCCAGACACGGCACTAGCTGCAGTAATACAGGCTTGCGTGCCTTTGTTTCCTGCTTGAAGGGCAGATAAAACTAAGGAGACCTGGAAACAACATAAAGCAACAAGATGTCTTGACAGAAAGCCTCACAATGGGACATCAAGTTAAGTGAGCTATTTAACATGACTAGAATCAACAATACAAATTAATTTCAGTGTCGTTTTGCAAACTGCAACAAACCTCTTCTTCCCCTTTTTATTTGCTCTCTTTGTGCAGTATTCATTGCGATGACTAAAGATTGTCTCAAATTAGAGGGACTTCAGCTAGGAAGTCTACTTTTCCCACAGAATGAAGCAGTCTGTTCATGAAGCACATTAGTTAAAACATCCTTGAAATACCAGAGGTAACATAATGAACTTCTGACAGGATGTCAGAGCCAAGAGCTACTGCTTTTTACCTAACATGTGCAAATAATCACTGGCCTCAAGCGCACCAGGAGTCCCGTACAGTACACCAATAAAAACTTTAACTCAAGAGAAATAGAAAATATAGACTCTTTGAATGCAGATACTAAATGCTATATTTATAGAAAATTATGGAAAGACAATATATGGATTTATACCTAGCAACAATTTCGATCACTGAAAAGACATGGGATCTCCACTTCGTCTAAATAACACACTTAAAGAGTTCTGCAACTGGGATGCTGTTCTCATGACACATGATGGCCCTAAATACTGCTTTTGCAGGAAAGGTTCCACATCTGAGGATACATATACTGACTTCTAATAGAACAGCTTTTCCTGAGGTTCTGTTCAGAATCAAAATTGTCCCCCAAAAGGTGGTCCCTGTGATTTGTTATTACTCATCAGCTTTAACTCTTCTTACAAGATACTGTCTACCCTGACTAAATTTGATTTTCAGTGTTTGTGCCCAGCAAAAGGAGAGAGAGGCTGTCAAAAAGTTTCAGCAAAACTGAGCTACCCAAACTATCTGTTTGAAATGGATGTTTCCAAATACCAAGAAACCCCGGAGAGTCAGAAGCTGCAGTCAGTTTGGCCCAGTCTTAGAAAGGGAGTCTCATGAGTGTCATCACATGTCTTCGGGATTAGTTCTGGACCATCTCCCTCTGGTGTGAGGCTGAAGTTTTATTAGAAGACCTGATCAAGGCCTAATCTTGGGCTAATCTAGCACATGAACAGCACCAAACACTTGAAAGAAAAGTAAGAATGTAGTGTAATTCAGCCAATACTGTATTATGATGGGAAGATAAAAAAACCAAACCAACCAAAAACCAAGCAATTTGACTACTTCACTCCCTGGGGAAGCTCAGCAGACAACATAGAGGGATGTCTTACCTTTTCTGTGACAGCATGGGCACATTCTATCAACTCCCTTTTGGTGTAGCTGTCTGTAGGGCAAATCTGGAGAGCTCCAGCTTTTTGCACAAGAAAGATACAGCTGTGGCCAAGTTCTTGCACCCGAGTCCTGATCTGGAACCCTATCTAGATGGTAAAGGAGGTACAGGGAAAAAGAAAGTAAGAGTAAAGTGAATAAATAAATGTCATGCTAATACATTGTGTCAACACAAATGGTAACACAATCACTCTGGTGACTCTTTATTATCAATATTCCACCCACTGCTATACTCTCTGCAGAGTTCAAGAAAAAAAGTACAGATGTAATGCCATCTACTCACATGGCACAACCCCATAAAAAAGGCTTACTGATGAAAACAGGAGCACTAATGAATGGGACCCCACAAAAGAGAAAGCCAAGGCACGTACCCATGTCAAGCATATGTAATTCAAGCACACACAACTTTGCCACATTCAAGTAACACTACCTCCTGGAACTGAACTGTCAGCAGGAGGTGTATTCAAGGTATGATGACGCACAGAAAGTACACATTTACTGTACACTGATGAAACTGGGTCAAATATATGTGACTCTTGATTGTTCAGTTTTGAGTCTTGCACAGAGTCTCAGCTCTTCCAAACTGATCACATACATGTGGAGCATGAAAATGTGGAAAATCCTGCCCTCACTGCTTCTGATGTGTTAATAATCCTGCAGCATAAGCTGCATGGCTCCTATTTAGAAACACATGATAGTTGTAGTACCTGTTTGTACTTAGCCCTGTAAGTGTGTATTGAGGTGAAAAAGTAGGCAGGAATCACAACCATTAGTATCACAAATGGATTATTTCAACCTCAGGCAGAAACTCCCATGCAGAAACAGTAATTCAGTTTAACAATATCAAGCCAAATGCAAGCAGTTGCTTTCTGTCTAGCTACAGAGCACAAAACACTCAGGTAGTCTATCAGTGGTGGAACCTAATTACAAAGTAACAAACTCTTTGAAGGTCTGTTACCCCGATAAGCCAATACAGTAAGTTATGGTGAGATACCTTCTTATCACATATTGACAATTTCTGGCTATGCTCCATAATCAGAAGCACACCATAAAAAGAGAAGTGAAAGCATGACTGTAATTGTGCTCAGAAAATACACAGCAACTACAGTAACAGGTTAATGCAACTGGAGCAAATAGTCTGTATTCCTGTTAGCATGAGGTGTGTAAGACCTCATGGGGAAGCCGCCTCTCCTGCATCATATACTCTGGAGTACGAAAGACGTCCCATCAGCAAAAGACACTTGTGCTCCTACTGGCTGCCTGCAATTCACTTTCAGGACAGGAAGCTAAATGGGAAATCATTTGCAGGCAAGCTAAAATAGCATATACATACATACATACATGTGTGTATGTGTGTAATTTATCAAAACATGACATAGAAGAAAAGTTGTATAAGTAAATAATGAAAAGTCATCCGTTTATTTGCAAGCTGTCTGTAAGTGAAAGTCACAAGAAATTCAGGAGGTTCTGTACCAGTCTATGGAATTGTCCACTACTATCACAAGTTGTTTCTTTCTGAAGCTGGACTGAAGTTTTGTGAAAAGGTTCCTGTTCTTTAACTGGGTACTAGGCATGTAGCATGAAAAGCCACACTTAAGTAGGATGTTATGTCTTTTGTGTAATCCCTGAGTGCTGTTAAAAAGCTGATGATTCGTAGTACTTCTAGGAGAAAACTTGTTCTGTAGACAATTGGCATATATCAAGAGCAACAGGGGGGCTGAAGAGATACAGATGTGAAGCCGGTTTGAAGTTCTGAACATTCGCTGAAAACATTTTTACAGTAAATCTTAATTCCTGTCACTATACACTCATGCATGTGAGCAGTGGTAAAACTGAGGTGTGTTATCAGTAAATATGTACTCCACAGTACTACGTGCAACTCTGCCCCCAGCCATGAAAGCACACTGAATAGGGAGTGCAGTTGGAGGAGGGAAAAGGTCAATACCAAAGACCAAACTAGGTATCTCTCCACAAACCTTCAGGAGGAAACAGTACTTCTGAAACACGTGTGAATAACTGTCAATATTCTACAATTTCACAACATTGTGAAGAGACAATTTCACTACACTTGTCGGTTCCTTTCAGTCTGACAAAAACTCAGTAGAGTTGTCTGGCTGCATATAGTTTGTGTTTCAAACTCTGTCTTTAGTGAAAATAGTAGAATGTAAAAGAGAGAGATCTGTGTAGCCAAAGCATGCCTATAACATTGCCTTGGTTCACATCACAGTTTCAACCAAGTGATAACAGGCCAAATAAAATTCTTCTGGGAACTAACATGCTGTCCTGTCCCATATTTCCAGTGTCAGTGGGACAGAAGTAGTGCATCTGTTCACCTACCAGACAAAGCCCACATAGTATAGACAGTGCTCATGTACAGAAGCAGCGAACGAGGCAAAGGCAGTAGAAACGCATTCACTGCATTCAGTTTAGAATCCTCACAAAGACATTTGAAAGAAATCACATTACTCATGGATCAAAACCTATCCCGAACATATGAGAGATGTATCACATCTAGCAAGCCTGCTGCCACAACTGAGCGAAGTAAATACCCCTTGTCACTTTGCACTGTATTTATTGTATTTTCTACAGGAAAGGAATACCCATGTTGATGCCACTGTGAACAGAGAATATAGAGGTCTGAAAACTGCAGACCTCCTCTGGTTCTGCCGTAGCTGCAGCCATTCGGCCCTGAAGAGCCAAATGCCCATAGTCATTGGTCATTTGTGATGCAAGTCCTCCCAACTCTTCTGGGTTAGTAACCGACTTAGTCATCTGAAAAAAAAAAAACACAGGCAAGACAAAAAGAAAAATGACAGGCATGAGAATAATTTGTTAATAAACTCCCATTTAGAAGCACACTCATTTGTTTGACCACACTGATGAAATGGGGTAAACAGTTTGCCATGTAAAGGACCTGTCCTCCAGCAAGAATTCCATGAGGAAACCCAAGCAAACATGCTTTATTAGAGTCACAGTAACCAGACACTTGCAGAACATACGGAGTAATCAAAGAGCAGCAGTTAAGAGGTGGTAATTCACTCTCTGACACTGTAGGACAACGGGCCAGGTACACAGATACTCTGACCAGGCAGGGAAGCAGGTTTTGTGTGTCGCAGCCACTTTATTTTGTCAAAGATGAGCTAACTTATATCAGTCTTAGCTGGCATAATATAAGAGCATGAAAATGGAAAAAAAATCTGAGGACCAATGCAAAACTTGTCTAAGATACAAAGAACTGGACCAGGAAGAATTATGAAGGACCACACCAAAAGCCTCAGTTGAACATCAGTATAAATAACTGAATCCCTCTTTAGAAACAGCCTACATTTTAACAGAGATACTTCAACCAGTCTTGACAGCAACAGTGAACTATTTTGTAAAAAATTTGTTCTGTAGCATACCTATATAGTCCCCTTGCCTCTCTCAAAAACAAACCAGCAATGAAAGTACTTTCAAAAGGCAAACACGTTACGGTAGGCATTACTACAAAACATAAGGTAAGAAAATCCTGATTCAACCAGTATCCTTTTTTCTTTTGTTAATACCAGGTGACTCACAGAAATGCAAGAAAAGAAAAATTGGACATGTTGACCTGCATTCATTCCTAAGTATCACAGGGGTCTGAAAATATTGACATTATTTCACTGGCTAAATGAAACAACAAATGTGAAAGGCTAACCTGAAGTCATCAATAAATGTAAGGAGGTATTTCAGTGCAAATGAAATGGGTTGATGAAAAAGCTTATAGGTAAAATGTTTTCTTTTTATATCTCATAGAAAATGAGCTTAATAAAAAGGTTCTGTGCAGAAAAGGCACAACCCAATCCAGCTCTCCTCTTCTAGGGAGCCACCCCTATGATTACGCCAATAATATATAAGAGTTAAATTGACAAAATCATCACTTCTTTTGCTCTACTACCCCTCAGAACATAAGATTATTGAAAATCAGCATTATAAAGAGTTTCACAATAGTGTGGAAATCATTCCATATTCCTTATGTAGGCAGAAGAATTTGTACTTAGTTCTAACCAAGTATCTTACCATTTCCTGTGCTGTTACAACAATGGCTTTAGAATATTTCACAACAGTTGTCTGATAATCAACAAATGTGCCCTCAGGATCTAGAGGCATACCTTCATCCAGCTGCAACAAAGAGATAAAAACACAGCAGAAATAAGAAGGTCATAACCCATAGCCTACTTTACATGTAATAACTAAATTGTATTATATATTTATGTTTGTAATCTCTTCTCTCTCAAAATCTGCAAGTGAAGACAGTGCACCAGGATGTAAGGAGATGCTCAGAAAATTAGATGTTACGGGCATCAAAGACACAGAGAATTTACAGTGTAGAGTTTTCGAGTGCAAGGTCAACTTCTCATGCAAGGTCAAACCATCTGTAGATCTTGGCTGCTGTAGAAAGGAATGTGCAATGGTTAGACAACAAAATGTTCCTGCAAGAAGATAAGGTAAGATTCCTTTACATGGTAAAGGCTTCAATCCTGCACACCTTCAACTTTAGACAGGAAAAGCAAAGTATCTGGATGAAACTCCTTTACATTTTGCAACTATACGTTTTCAGCAGAATATTTTAGAAAGTGTAGCAGAGCATTTTAGGGTTTGACATCTTCTCTAAGAGCAGTTTGCTTCAAGGCTGGCCTGATGATCATCTAGGAGACTAACATGAAAGTTAAGTAGAAAAAAAAAAGTAAAATCAAAAGGCCAGCTGACCTAAGATGGCAGTTAAATACCATCATATTACTCAATTAAAACATTCTGTAATAATTCTACCAACAGGTACCATGTAGGTTGTTAATGTAAGCACCAACAGCCACATCAGTTTGATTTCAGAATCTGCGAAAAGCAAAAGAATTGGTAGATTCCCTGTCATAGCATGTCAGCAGCCATCACCAAAGCAAATCAACAGCAGCTTTTCCAACCCCCTGCCATGTGGATCTGCTTCCAAGTGTCAAAGGAAAATGACGCCTGGATTTCTATGCTCACCTTGCTCATTGCCTCTGCTATGGAGTCTACCATACCTCCAACCATGCCTACTTCACTTGCTGCTTCATTTAAGGTAACCATGATATCATCCACAGCCTCCTTCATCAGTTGAGAAGCCTCAGTGATTGCATCATGAGTATGGGATGCCTAGAAGAAAGAAAATGAGAAAACGGAGATGATAGAAGAGGATTCTGTGCACAAATCAACATCTGAGTCAAAAGCATAATGCAAGGAGACATGGTGGTATGATTCTCCCTGATTCATGGGCCAAGTACATTGTACAAGTGCAGTATTAACATCACTCAACTGCACAGAACATCCTCAGTCTTCATCTCTCAAGCATCAAAGTTTGGCTTGGATTCAGTCTTGCTATTGACAGAAGGTTTTCCTTCTTTTCCAGAAGAAATTTGTTCTCTCACATTAACATGAGAAGCAGAAGGAAACCTTGCTCAGAAACAGTACCTTCTATTCCAGTTCCCCATTTTATTGACTAGGATGAACTCAGATAAACAGGTGTTGGGCACTGGTTTCACAAGAAGATAGTGTCAATTTCTATGATCTCACTCAAGGTACAACCCTAAACCAGACAGACTACTGCAAAGACATTGCATGTTTTGCCATTCAGGTGTGTCTCAGGTAGACCCACGTTTGTTTGTATTTATTGTGACTTACCCGTTATCAGACATAATGGAGGTAAGAAAGGGTGAGGGAGGCTTTCCAAAGTTGCAGTGAACTTCCAGGTGCCCCTAAATCTCCCGAGGTAGGCCAGATAACTCAGACTGTCTTTAGGATGTTCACAAAGCTCTGGGTAAAGTCCTCTCCTTCTTTCTAAATACTCAGGTGGGCCTCTGGGTTCTTCATCTCCCACTGCAGCAACAGAGCTCAGCTCCCTTACAAGACTGTTAGTGTGCTAAAGGCACTGTTCTTTCCTTTTGAGGGAATGGGGACTAAGCTGAGAAAACACCTGTGGATTGTAACAGTACAGAAACAGTGCTCCTCCTCCCTCTCCATAGGATGGGATGCGTGATAGCTGGATTAATAGGTGAGGTTTCCTTATCAAAGTTTTCTGCTTTAGTAAAACTAGATAAACCAGAGAGCATGTAACTAAAGGTAAATCTCTCATCTATGCAGTATGTATATGAACACCCCATTCAGCTACCATCCTGTAAACATTGTTATTGCTTCATACTGCATAGAATGAATTCTGGTTCATGAGGAAAAGAGACATATTTTATCCTAGATGTTTATTTCCTAATTAAAAAAAACCACAAAACATTGAGACTATTACTGCTAGAAATCTTATAAATGAAGAAAAGTATGTATTTATACCAAACTTAGAAACATTTTCCTTTTTCCTGTCCTACTTTTCTGGTACCAACAGGTACCTATAAGCACCAAGTTCAACAAGGCATCATGAGGAAAGCAAGTAACAGATCCTGCTTCAATAGAAAAGACGACGTGGGCCACACGGACAAGGTAAATAAACTGAAGAGTGAAGCCCTGCCTGACCAGGGACAGGTGTAGTACAGCACTAAGATCAGACTGTGCAAACCAAGCTCTTGAAACGTCCCCAGCAAGAGAGCACGCAAACACCAAGAGCGAGCCGTGAGCTTGAAGGAAAAATGTCGCGCGCTCCGCGTGCCTATAAAGGCAAGTCTAGCTGTCCGCGCGCCTCTGCAGCCAGCGCAGCGAGCTCCACAGAGGCGCGCAGAGGGTCTCTGCGGAAGGCGGCCAAGCCGCGCACAGGGAGCCTGCCCCGAGCCGCAGGGCGCTGCCGGACACCGCGAGTGCTCAGCGCCGCTGGGAGGCGAGAGGGGCGCGGTGCGGTGCGTGCGTGCGGCCGGGGCGGTGCCGTGACGTGCCGCGGGGCTCGGTCTGTCCCGCCCCGGGGGCAGGGCGTGCCGGGAGGTGCGCTCTAGGAAAGCGGGGTCGTGCTCGCATCCTAGGCTCGCATCCTAGGCTGCCGAGGGGTTTGTGGGATGGCGCGCGGTTTCACGGGGAGCTCAGGGGCAGAAGCCAGACGCTGTTGGTTGTTCCCCACGGCGTGGGGCGACCCCCCCCCCCCCCCGAGCATCAGTGACAACGGACCCTGCCCCTCGGGCATGTAGCTGACAGGCCAGTCCGAGAAGCGGTTGGTTTCTGTCTGGCCTAGACGGACAGCTGCCTTCAGACCCGGACTCTATCCAACTGAGGAGGCTGCGAGCCAGCACAGTCCTGCCTTTGACACGCGTTTCCACTCTCCGACGACAGATGCCGCACCTGCCCTCTCCACTCACGCATCCCCCTCTCCTCCCCCCCCCCCCCCCTCCCCCCCCCATAATCCCGCAGTTACATGCAGGAACCTTACCTTGGGGTTCCCCCCCCCTTCTTTGGCAGCATACAGCATCTGTAAGGCAGATTCGGCTAGTGTCTTGCTCTGGTCCAACACAGTCATCTGTTGCTGATGATCTAGTGTCTTGGAAGCCACACCAACTGCAGCTAAAACCAAGGGTTCGAAGTAACTTGCCAGCTGTGTTACCTAAGAAAGCCAGAAGAAGCACAGAAAGCCATTAACCCCATTTCTCAGGAATAACTGAAAGGAACCATCTTCCCTGATTCCTGTGGGTTAGCCCAATAGCACATGTCCTCGTGCTGCTGTGCTGTACTGCGTTCAGTTTGTATTATATGCCTGTGTGATTCTACCCCCCCTCACCTTCAAATTTCTTCATAAAGCCCTGTGTCTCCTTTCTCAGGTGCACATGGTCCCTTGAGGTCAGATGAAATACTTTTCAAATCTGTTACAAGTTAGGAGCATCCATGATAAGTGTTTTCTTCTTTTTCAAGGGAGGATTTTCATGATTTTGTCAGAGACAACAGATAATAAATGAGACCGCACTGGATTTGGACCACTCTGTTCACCTCGCTGACTGCTTGTATTCACAGTCTTCACTCCCTAATCTCTCACACCCTCTTCATCAGACTCCAGTGAAGACATAGATGGTTATCTGCTGTGTAAGACATAAGTGGGCACAAGTGCTGATGGTACCTCTGGACATGGTTCATCACTCCTGATGCATGAACACTTCCCAAAAACCGACACATGGGTCAAGCCTGCAGTGTTTTTTGCTGCTAAAAAGGAGACTAGTGGTTAAGTGCTACTCTACAACTCAGTAGCTGATATAAACCAATAGGAATTAGGCATACTACAGACTGCATACCAAGAATGCTGCATTTTTCCCCTCACTCACTTGGGCTCAACAGTGTTCGGAATATCTCAAGACAGTTTCATCAGTCTCTGTTGGTGTATTTTAGTCTTCAGAAATATGTGGAGTCAGTCTATCTATTTTCATCAGGTTCTGATGGGACTTACCCTGCTCTGAGGAAATGTCTGCTTATCTATATCTATACATATATTCTAGGAAAATATATTCCTGTACTGCTTTAGGTCAATTACAGCACGAAACATCCACAAATAGCCCACTGTGGCACCACTAATACAACTGAATCCTCAGAAGTTCAAGTGTGTGTACATTTGCAGGAGCTGTAAGCAGCTTTTGAATGCTGGCATGGGGAAGAAAAATAGTAGTGCCTCAGGTGTAGGAAAAGATATTGAAAGGTTTGCTCCATCTAAATGACTGTATCATAGAATCATACAACGGTAGGGGTTGGAAGGGACCTCTGGACATCATCAAGCCCACCCCCCTTGCCAACACAGGAACACTTAGGGCAGGCTGCACAGGAACACATCCAGGCGGGTTTTGAAGGTCTCCAGAGAAGGAGAGTCCACGACCTCTCTGGGAAGCCTATTCCAGTGCTCTATGACCCTCACAGTGAAGAAGTTTATCCTTATGTTGAGGTGGAACTTCCTGTGTTCCAGATTGTGACTGTTACTCCTTGTCCTGTCATGGGGCACAACTGAAAAGAAACTGGCCCCTTCTACCTGACACCCTTCCTTCAGATATTTCTAAACATTTATAAGATCCTCTCTGTTTTTTCTTCTCCAGACTAAACGGCCCCAGGGCTCTCGGCCTTTCCTCATAAGAGAGATGTTCCAGTCCTTTAATCATCCTCATAGACTCCACTGAATTCTCCAGTATTTCCCTGTCCCTCTTGAACTGGGGAGACCAGAATTGAACACAATACTCCAGATATGGTCTCACTTTTGCAGAGTAGAGAGGAAGAAGAACCTCCCTTGACCTGCTGGACACACTCACCCCATGCCTTCCTGGCCACACGGGCACATTGCTGTTCCATGGATAACTTACTGTGCACCAGGATGCCAAGGTCCTTCTCTGTGGAGCTGCTTTCCAGTGGGTCTACTCCTAACCTGTACTGGTGCCTGGTGTTATTCCTCCTTAGGAATATTCCTCACTTCCTGAGGGTACACTGAATCCCTTCATCCAGGTCACTGATGAAGATGTTGAATAAGACTGGACCCAGCACTGACCCCTGTGGAACCCCGCTACTTATGGATCACCAGCTGGACTCTGCACCACTGATCACAACCCTCTGAGCTCTGTTGTTCAGACAGTTCTCAACACATCTCACTGTCTGCTCTTCTAACCCACACTCCCTGAGCTTACCCACACGGACGTTATGGAAGATGGTGTCAAAAGCCTTGCTGAAGTCAAGGTAGACAACATTCACTGCTCTCCCTGCATCTACCCATTCAGTGACACCATCAGAGAAGGCTTTAGTCAGAAGATTAGTCAGACATGACTTCCCTTTAGTAAATCCATACTGTTGATAACCTTCTTTTCATCCATGTGTTTAGAGATGATCTCTAGAATGAACTGCTCCATCACCTTCACAGGGATGGAGGAGAGGCTGACTGGACTGTAATTTCCAGGGTCTTCCTTCTTGCCCTTTCTGAAGACTGGAGTGACTTTGGCTTTCCTCCAGTCCTCAGGCACCTCACCTGTTCTCCGTGATCTTTCAAAAATGATGGAGAGTGGTAGAACAACAAAATCAGCCAGCTCCCTCAGCACTCATGGGTGCAGCCCAGCAGGGCACATGGATCTGTGTGTGTTGAGTTTACCCAAGTGATTTCTAACCCAATCCCCATCAACCAGTGGAGAGACTTCTTCTGTCCAAACTTTCTTTCTTACTTCCAGTGTCTGGAATTCCTGAGGGCTGGTCTTAGCAGTGAAGAGTGAAGCAAAGAAGGCAATTAGTAGCTCCACCTTCTCTGCATCCTCTGTCACCAGGGCTCCCACCTCATTCAGTTTCCCTATTCTTCCTTTTACCATTGACGTATTTGAAGAAGCCCTTCTTGTTTTCCTTTACTTCCTTTGCCAGAGTTAATTCCAAGAGGGCCTCGGCCTTCCTTACGGCATCCCTACACACCCTGACAGCGTTCCTATAATTCTTACAAGAGACCAGTCACTTTTTCCACATACTGTGAACTTCTTTCTTCCACAGGAGTTTTTCCAGCAGCTACATGGGTAGCTAAAAGCCAATACAATTTTAAGACTTAGTCAGACTTTTTCTATTTTGTTTTGCAGAGGATTAAAGCAGAAAAACAAAGTGGGGTGAACCACAAACATAAGGTCTTTTAAACTGCATCAAAGTAAACAGTAGGAATGGCTTCTGCATTCATCAGGAAAACCAGGCTTAACAGAAGTGCTGTCGCATTTGGTCTACATTTACCTAACAAGTGGGAAAAGCAAGGTGACTCTCTTCCTATATCTTAGCAATGCTCATTTGCTGCATGCTTCAAAAGGCTAGGTACATTGAGAACAACAACTGCAAAAAGTTGAGATATTATGAAATATTTGACAGTTAAGCAAAGCTAAACAGAGTTACTCAGATACAACTCTGGAAGAGTTTCACACTAACAAACCGATTCCTGTCCAGTAGTAAATACACTGACACAGAAAACTTGAATTTATTTTTGTCTCAAAAATATATTTTAAGATGAGGAATTACTTATCTGAGAAACTGCTAACAACTTGTGATAACCACAGTAAATAACACCCACTTCTAGTACATGTGTTGTAATGTTTAGTTTTTTAACAGAGATATAGTAAGTGCAAGTTCTACTGTACTTACACTCCACACAGAGAGACAAGTTTACACATTTACAACAGAATACAAGAATATTATATGCCTTTCCTTCATCCACAATCCCTAAAAATTTGCAACGGGGGATGGAACTCAGCATAGTTCAAAATCCCTGTTTTTTTCCTAATAAAGCTCCCTCTATAATCAATGCTAATAGAGTGCCATGCTCAGAAGGTGGAAAGCAGGCACATCACACTCCTTTGAAACCACAGTAAAAACCTTCCTCTCCTCAGACTACAGAAGCCACTTCAGAAGATGGCCATCCATAGGCCACAGGTAATCTCTTCTCACTTCATTGTGAGTTGGCCAAGAAACAGCGTAATGTGCTACTCTCAGGATAGGATCAGACAAACCTTTCCCAGACTTCTTCAACTGGCCAAATTCTGCTATATATACAAACTACAACCCTGTGACCTGCTGAATGAGCCTGGAGCGTGACAGGCCACAGGTCCTGCATTCATCTTTAATACAGCACAAGAGACAGAAGAACCCACACATGTACAGCTGCTGGCTGCAACAGGCAGACCGAGAACATTGCACTTCACCCTTCCATCTTTGCTTTCCCACCCCCCTTTCTTCATTTGCCCTTTCCCTGCAAACCTGCCCCTCACCAAAAATCTCAGTGACAATATCTTCCCTATGACCTAAAACATGAACAGGTTTATTTGGTTTCAGCTCCAAGCATTTGGAAATCTCAGATCTTTCTTCCTTCTATATGGTGCTTTCTGCTTTTTTGTAGGAAGTGAAAAAGCTACTAAATGGCCTCCCCTAATGTCCAGTGGTCTGTGATTTCAAATGCCTTCTTTATAGTAAGACAGTACCTTGTGCCCAAGCTGAGCTGCCTCTCCCCGAGCTGCAGTAGCTATGGGATCAATGAGGTGTCCAATTTCCTGAACAACTGATGTTAGCTGCTCCTGTAGAGCCTGATGTAAAGAGAAATTGTAAGTTACTATCACAGCTGGTTTTTATCAAGTATTTTATCACTTTTTTTATCAAGGTGTACCATATCATAACAACCACCCTCAGACCAACTGACATACTCAGAATGCTGTTAAAATGACCTGCTACAGTAAGATGCAGAAATCCATGGTGCTGGTTATTTTGTTGTTGGTTTTTTTTGTTTGTTTGTTTTTGTTTATTACATACTTCATTTCTTTTCCTTTACCCTGTTTCTTCAAAAAGAACCCTGAGATAGGCCTGCTCCTCTTTAGATTTATATGCAGGTCTGAGGGCCTGCTCTTACTCCAGCTGATAGTAGCAAACTCAGGAGTAGGTGTCCTTTCTCATTACAATGTGACCCTCTCCTCATCCCCAACTATTCTAGCCCTGCTAAATATTTAGTATTGATGCACCAGTCAGAGAAACCAGGAGGAGCTCCAATGTAAATATGAAGAAACATTCTTCAACGCAGACAATACAGTGCAAGAACAAGAAACTCTGCTGCAGACATGAAAGCTAGCAAGAGAAATCAGGAAAGAAAAGGAAAAACATGACATCTCTGATGGACAGAGATAAGGACTGACCTCCTGAATACCATCTACATGACAGGACCATAAGAAAAGTGTATCACTGGGCTTGTCAAGACATAAATACTGGCTTTTAATTCTGAGGCACGACACGTCTTGACAGCCACTGGGATTTTAGATCACTCTTGTGAAAGGCAAGAGGAAATAAATACAATAAATACTATTTTTGCACTTTGTTACATTCCTATACTGCTTTATAAATAACTGCCATTTTCAGTAATATTTACTTCAATTTGGCATGGTGTCCAAGATGACTTCACTGTATAAACAGAATTCTATCTATGATATATCTCCTGTAATACCTTCTTTTGTGTAGCTTCAATTAATCTGACATGTTTCTAGTATGCAGCATTACAGCCCAAACAAATCACTGGAATACACAAATAGGCATGTAATTTCAAGAAGCAATAGTACAAAAAGATACTAAACAACAAGCTGAGAAACAGATTGTAGAGTTGCTGACTTTTTGTAGGCACTCTGGCATGACGTCCCTTCCTCAATGAGATAAAGGCTGAAATAGGAGGATTGGCCTATGTTACTATGGGAGGCAGGGGGAAGGAAGCTTTTTTAATGAGAATGTATCAACATCAATTCCATATTTCACTTATTTAATGCCAAAATAGGCAATAAGAAAAATGACATTGAAATTTACATCACTGAAGCTCTAGTAAAAGATTAGTTTCAGAAACATCCCAAAATCCACACACCAGAGAAACATTAACTATCAATAGGTCACATCAGCACAGCAAGTCACAGTAATATGTGCAATATATGTAAAAATAACTACTACTAAATACCCCTACTTTTGCCTGGTGATTCTGCTGTCTTTCCAGAAGCGCTATGCTTGAGCTGCTGCATGATTTTGCCTAGAAAGAACCCTGCAAGAATACTTCTCCCCTCACTGGTACATTATGCCAAGAACTCGCCTTGAAATCTTCAAGTGGAAAAAAAAACCAAAACAGCAGGGTGAGGCTGCTCAGCATTAGTCTGTCTGTTTCTGTGTTATCTATGTTACCTCAACTGAGATGTCATCCCTGGTGGCCAGACTTTGACTGACAGCTGCAAGGGATGCCTGCTCAATGTCTCTGATACATCTGTTGATCCCATCAATGGAGAAATCACATTCTCGCTGGCCTGGAGCCTTGTCCCTGAAACAGAGAGATAGTAAGCTGAGTATGGTGGGAAACACGCAGGCTTTTTCATGAATGCACACACACACCTACTTCATTACCTGACAGTACATAAAGCACATGGGAGGAGAGCCACAAGGATAAAAACCTATCTTTGTTCTACCTATATAGGTACAGAATACTCCACACACGTTCGTTCATACACACACACACACACACACACAATCTCTTCATCTCTTAATAGACAGAAAAAAAACCCCAAACTGTTGCCTCAGAATGAAAGTGCAAATTCAATCTCCTTCGGATGGCCAGACTGACTCAATAAGGAAAGGTCAACATGAAAAAGCAACAGAGACCAGGAACAAATATTCATGTTTCTGTACAGTGCAACCAACTGTCTCAGAATAGAAATTCGTTGGTATTAGGTGTCACATTCAGTTCCAGACACCTTTTCACAAAAGTTAGGTTCTGAGCACTTTGTCCCGATGTGCGCTTTTGTCCTGGTTTGAGTGAGAACAGAATTCATTCTGTTCAGTAATTTTACTTTTCCACTCAGTTCTTCTAACTAACTGCACTTTCTGAAGTCAGCAGCCTGTTCTCACAGACAGTGTCTGCTTCTAGCAGTGATAACACCCCATGGCTAGAGTTACTACCAAGGACTGGTGTGCAGACCAAGGCCACAGCTGGATCTTGTGTACCACCCTGGGGGGTGCAGGAAGTGAGAGGCTGCACCTGCAGGGAGGAGCGGACAGGACAGGGGACCCTGAACTGACCAACCAGGGATTCCAGCCCATAGACAGCACATTCGGCAAAAAAGCTGAGGGATCAGGAGTGTCTAGCTTTGCTCAGCTTGGCTTTTGCAGCTTCTTCCTCACTTCTTCAATGGCCAGCATCTGAGGACAACTCTGTTCTTCCTTCGATCCCGGGCTGTGTGTTCCTGAACCCAGTACCAGAATCCAGCCCCTGAACACAGCTCCTGTCTGCTGCGGGGCCCAGCCTGGGACTCTCCCAGTGCCTGCTCCGCAGCATCAGTGGTGATGGTGATGGGATTGCCATCAGGGGGGTTGGGATCGATACTGATTTTGTACATATTTGTATATATATATATATATATATTTTTTTTTTTTTCCCCATTAAAGCTGTTCTACTTTCCTTTTCTAATCACTAAGTCTCTCTCCCTTATTCCCTTTCTCTTCCACTTTGGGGGTGAAGGGGAGTTAACAGCGAGCATCTGTTATAGGTATAGTGGTTGCCCTGACCCTAAACTGTGACAACTTTGCTATTTCAGTACAATCATTATCAAAGATCGACAAAACTATAAACACTCCTTACTTCACACTGTTTTCATACTGTTTTGATTTAATCCATATTAAGAGGTTAAGTATAGACCTGCACTTGAACGTTTTCATTAAGAAAGGGACAGACAGGTTTAGTCCAAAAAATAAAGATTATTAATTTCTTGCTACAGCATTCTTGCAACTAAACTGGAGAATATAAAGAATATATGGGAAAGGTACTTTCTACAATATCTGGCCCATCTTAAAAAAGTATGCTGCTTTCCATGTACTACTATAGGCTGGTACATCATATTGATGGAGGTAATTCTAGCTACATTTTTTTCATTCCATAGCATTCTCTAATACATTTACCTGAAACTGAATTGGAGGTGGAACCAGGGAAGAACACAATACAACCATAGAACAAACCTATGCTGCAGAGTGCTACAGTCATTAATTATCATTAAATACCCAGTGTAAATGTGTGTGGGGAATATTGTACATCACAGAATAAGTAATTTCCATTAGTGAAAAATGCCATTGTGCTAATGGCCATACAGTCCTAATTGCTAATGACTGCTCAATTATTACTGTAATTTTGTTACTTCAAAAGACATACCTGATAGAAGTGATAAGACTCTTAATAGAATCTGAGACAGTATGGGAATGTCCAGCTAGTACAGACCATGTAGGAGGGTCTTTTGGATTGATAGCCAGAGAACGAGCAGTTTTGATCAATAAAGATGAGCTCTCCAACATTGTTTTAGCAGAAACTAGAATTGGTTCCTGCGCTCGTGATCCCTGCAGTCCAAAAGATACAAGAACACAAAAGAAATTTAAATGCTTCTTTGTCCTCATCCACATTTTCTGCTCCTAAAACTCTGTTTAATTAACAGCATTACAATGGCATTACCACTTCTTGTATTCTGCTATTATATTCATATAGTCAACATGGAAATAGTATTATAAAATCATTACAGTCCAAACATTTTCTCTATAACATACTAAAGAAACACTTTTCAAGTTCAGAAAGCTTTTCAAGCTGAGAAACAGTAGAAAACAATGACACTTGTCTAATCATAGACTACAGAAATATCATTGAAAATAAACCTTGTCACAAAACTTGCAAGATCCAATTGAGCATGCTCTCTTCCCAGGAATCAGTTGGACTACAAACACTCCAATCTGGGCATCATCTCTGTATCTATTTCATGACCGGTAATCTAGTAAATCCAGATACCACAGGCATGGAGGACTGGCCTAGATTTCAGTTACAGCCCCACAACTTTTAATATTGCCACCATTACTGCATCATCTAATACTGTCAGATGGAACAAGGCCATCAAAAGCATGAAGGAGCAGTTGGAGAGTCAGCAACAATACATAACCTTTACTTAAAAGCTTTTATGAAGTTTGAAGGATTTTTTTTTCCTTCTCTGAATAAAACCCTTTATTAGTTACTTTAAATACTATTCTGTTGTAGTTACAGGGGTTGAGGATGGAGAACTCAAGGGAAAAACAGACAGAAGGCTTGCAGAAAGCTGTTCTTTCCATAAAATCTATTTCTTGTCACCATAACCACACTATTTTTTGAAGAGATAAACCCCAGCAATATCCCTTCAATTCTTTTCAGAACTAATTAGGTTCTATATATTAAAGCTGCTCTTTGGGGGGGGGGGGGGGGGGGGGGGGGGTGGGGAAGAGATATTTATTACTTTATCACATGGAAAAATCCCGCTAACAATACATGCAAGACACCTGTATTGTATCACTTTATTAACAGGAGATTTACTATAGTTTAACTAGTTTTATCCTAGCGGTGCAAAATTCAGGGTTAGATGTTAAGGGAAAGACAGCAGACCCTGTCAGCCCTCAGGAACAGAGACATTTCGCAGTCAGGTTTTACACTCACTTGCTCTCTCCCAACACATGATTAAGTCAACATTTTCAACTTCCTGAGGGTGGAAGTGCAACATCCTGCCTTACCTCAGTGCTTATTTGTGCTGGTATGCTGACAAATTCTGGATTTGAAGCAAACGCTGTCAGATTTTCCACAGCTTCTATCAAAGGTGCAGTAGCAATTCTGCACTTGTTGCGGTTCTCCTCAGAGAAATCACCATCTAGGGCCTGGAAATTAAATCATGATTGAGTTCTGTCTGAATTGGTTTCATTGCAAAATTTAAGATTCTTTAATTCTTCCTAGTTTTAAACTGGTATGTGTTTATGACATTTGAAAGTTCCTCCACAAATAAGGCTGATGCAAAGGATGTGATCCATTAAGACTGTGTTTCTTTCCTTAGCTGGTTATTGTTCCTAACCATAAACTTACTGCTTTGCTTTACAAGATTGAATAAAGGGTTTCTATCATTGCACTCTGATGAGACTTATAAATTGTGCCTCAGCACCTTATGCTCAAAACTGGCTAACAAGATGGTCCTTTCTATAGACTGATTTAAAAGAAAAAAATAATAAGATCTTTTAAGCAAAATGATAATTTATTGCTCTCATTTTCACATGAGTCAACTGATCTCTTTAATAATCTCACAGAAAACATTTCAATATAAAGGACCTGCTGTGTAATGTAATAGAAACTTCCAGTCCTAAAAGCGTAACTATTTTGAAAGACTTTCAGTAGCAGATCAACTAATGGCTTCCAGAAGGGTTTAGATTCATGAGTCCTCTATGGTTTAACAGTATTATTTCTGCTTGCATAAGGAAAAACTACCTCCTGCAAAACTGTAGACAGGTATCTGGAAAATAAAATATTACTATTAACAGAAGACTATTAAACAGCACCAACATAAAGAGTTTTTGTTTAGTTCCCAGTATTATTTGTTTCTTTATTTTCTATTGTAAATATGGTAAAGCTGGCAAATATCTCCACAAACCTCCAGATGGTGAGCAATGTAACACCACAAAAAACCTTCCCATGTAGTTGTTCGCAAGTAATTCTGATTGTGTAAGCTCATTAAATATATCAACACAGAAGTGTCTCATACTGGACAGGGCAGTTGCCTCTCAATACTAATACTGCCCAATTCTTTCCATCTTGATTATGTATGGCACAGTACATCACTGAATGTGTTTTCCAGTCCAGGTCTTAAAAAAATGTAATTAATAAACCATACATATCACAGACAGTAAAAAGATACTTCTAACTGTTCTGATTCTGTCTCAACAGAAAAAAAAAAAAAAAAAACCACAAAGAAGGAAACAATTAGGCAGCATTTGTACCTTGATAGTTTTAACCAGGTTAGCAGTGCTGTTTGCAACTTCCTTGGCAGACTGCACAAAATGTCTCTTGGCAACAGGATTTGCTGTCTTTGATGAAGCAATGCGACAAGCATTGCACAAAGCAGAGGTATGTTTGGCCACAATTGTGGCAGCTGATAACACCTGCAAAAAAAAGATGAGACAAAACAAGCATATTGTCAAAGGACCGTCAAAGTGACTGTTACTATGCTCTAGGCTCCGCAAAGCCGCAGCTCAAAACCATGCAATATTTTCAAACCAAAACTCCTTTGCTTGGTCACAAATAAAGCGAAGTCATGTGTTCTAACAATGATGGTCTCACTGCAGTCCTCTGGAATCACCTGTGATGGGCTGCTTGCTGGATCTACCAAATTCTGGCAAGCCATCTGGATTGCTTGATTGGCTCTGGCAAATTGAATTGGGTCAACAAGACCCTGCTGACCAGCCTGACTGTTTGGATCTGAGATGCCAACCAGGTAAGCAGCCTAGAAATAGAGAGAGAAAGAAAACAACCCTAAGAAATGATGCTAAATCCATACTGGTTCTTCGAAAAGCTTGCCATATGTCACAGCACATGGTGGTTAGAGATTATCCAGAAATGGTACTGTGAAGTACTATGATAATAATTTTTTTTCAGTAATAAATCTCCATATTGCTCTGAAACCAAGAAAACTTACCCTTACACTTGTAACAGTTATTTAGTCAAAACAGAATTGTCCACTCTTTAAGCAGCTAGTATCCATGAACATGTTATTTTTCACTTGTATAGCCAATGGAAAGAGCTTTAATAGTCCCAAACATCATCAGTTATTTACTGGATTTGCCACAGCTGGAGGAGGTAAGGGCTTTCATCTAACCTAAGCAGAAAACCAATTCACAGCAAATGTACTACTGCTGAGTGTAGAACTCCTGAAGTCTGCAGTTGGTGGTCTCACCACAGCTCAAGATGGCCAAATTTACTTACTTCTCAATTAAATAAAAGTTTTATGCCTCTCAACAAGGAGGAACAGTCTAAACTGTCAAAACCATATCTGAAGATTTCTTGATGAATTTCCATTACAGATACAGTTACTTGTCAGCTTGATATGCCAGCAAGGCAACACAAGGTTAGGTGTGGAGGAGATTGAAGTCCATACTGAGACATCCCATATTTCAGGAAATGAGAAGTGTTTTCCAGATGCTGAGCATAAGCACCCACAGTCAAATCCTTGGCTGAGGAAGCTGTATCAGCTCTAAAGAGCAAGTCACCCAGTTATCAGATCAGTAAAACCACAGTGACTAGTTCCAGACTCTTAATTTGTTGTAGTAGCTTAAGAATTTCGGTTGTTCTGAAAGTATCTGAACAGCTGAAACAGGATGCTTGTTATTTAAAATAAATTAAATTAGTAGTGCTCCATATGAATTTTTACAAACTAAATCAAACTTGATTCATTTTAACTGTGGCTGATTATTGTGCACTTCTCTATCATGTAATAGTTCAGAGCTTCAGATACAAACATTAAATCCATATGCTGCAGCTTTGACATTTGCCCCATCCTCAGAAAAGTTTCTTGCTTGATGTCATTGCCCTCGCTTATAAAATACGCATGTGATTGCACTCTGCTGCTTCTGCACTGTACAGCAGTGTTTGGGCAGTTTCTGTGGATCTACACAGAGCACACTGCTTAGTGCAAGGTTGTAATTTCTTTGGCCACGAGGAAGTGAATCTCAGATTTACACACTTAGAGCATGAGCTTGCTTTACAGACTTCAGTTGCTTACCTGAGCAGCTGCCTCTGTGAGGCCACAAAGAGCCTTCGATGCAACTCCAACACATTCTCCAAAGACTAAAAGATCTCCAGTTTTTGCATTCTGGGAAATGCCCGCCATTGATTCTCCAAGAACCTCAGAAATTAAAACAAGAAAGTTACCTTCCTAATATGCTTCCCTACCACTCAAAGGCAAGTGATTCCTGGCCTTGAGCCAATTCTGTCCCACAGACCTGTGATGTGACTTCCAGAAATTTTAACTGCTTAATGACACCCCTGAATTGGGCACATTCCTCTGTGCAGTGTAAGAGATCAACACTAGATTGACAGAACCAAACATAAATGCTGTTCAAATGCAAATGACTATACAAATACAGATTTAGCCTTCATCATTTTTGCTGTCATACCCCAGTCATCACTGTTAGCCTGGTGCTAGGTACATTTCACAGACTGCAGAACACGGCAACCAATCCTGCAGCTGCTGTCAACACATCTAGGATCTTCTTTGCCTCCAAACTCATTGAAACTCAGTGGAAATCAAATTGCATCTACTCTGCTGGAACCATCTCTACGTCAGAATGCACATTAATTCCCACAATGGTTACCACTGAATTCAGTTTATTTTCTTTCGAAATTCAAAGTAAGGTCTGAATGAAGCAGAGCATTAGATGCAAGATGACATGAACATCCATTAAGCACTTTTTCTTTTAGAGAAGGAAGTATTTGAGACAATTCCAACGCCTCAGAGAGGAAGGACACCAAAGGCCAAGCTTCAAAGAGATATAGCATGATATCTTTAAGAATAAAGATATTTCACATTGATTTTCTGATGTGCTGAAATATCTGGACTGCTCAGACAGTTCTCTAAGCTGTTTTGCACAAAAGGATACAATGGTATTTTGTTGCCAAGACTCCCATTTACACTTTGGGCCATTCTAACATTGTTGCAATCAAAATAAACCATGAAAGTATGACATGCTGTCTAATGCACAGGAGAGGAAGGGAGAGGGGGAAACTTCAACAGCATTGCATACCAGTCACTTAATAAAAAAATTTCTTACTGAGACAATGCACCTCCTAAGTGATCAAAAACTGAAATTACCTGTAACAGACCTATCTCAGGCTGAATTTTATCAGGGAATACAGCATACATTTTAGCTATAAAGACTGTGCTATGTTTCTAGCATATTTGATACGCATGTGGAGACTTCCAAAAATCCAAACACGCTTTAAAATTGACACAAAGATGGGAAAATTACCTTTGAGTTTTCCATTACGCCCTCAATACAATCAAAATATGAGAGATCACTCACAGGTTCATTGGGGTTATCCAGCATTCCCTTAACTGTCTGAAATGAGGAAAGAAACTGATTATTGACAGAGTCTGAAATGCTGAGCTGAGAACACAGACCACCACAATGATCCTGCTTATACCAGTATCATCTTACAACTTTGTCTCCCGAATGCAAACAAAACTACACACTCACCAAGGGTGCACATATAGATGATCATGCCACATATTAAATGCTACCCTACATTAACTGAACTGTTGTAACTATGCATTTGTGCACTACAAATCTATTGGAAGTGTAGGCTAATGGGGTTTACCTTGTGTTTGTGGTGAATGATTAATGGTCAGTTAACAATGCTCAGCTGACACGAGGTAATCGGGTTTTCTGACAGTTCTCAACAGCCTAATACATGTTTTCAGTACTATTTTAAACTTCATAAATGGAATTACAAGAGTGATAGGAAAACCCACTATCATTTGAAGAGCACTGTCTAGAAACATGAAGGGCTACCAAAGTAGCAAGTCAATCACCTGCCTGCTTTTTGCTACTGTGAACAGATTTCACCAACATAGCTCCCTCTGCCAGAAAACTACATATACTAGTTGGGTTTACTTTCTTTTTCTGAGGTGATTCTGATTCCTGGAAATAACAACATGAAAGTCAGTTACATATTCATAAAGAAGAATTAATGCATTTAAACAACGAAACTTGTAAAAAATTGTAAAATGCAACAGACTATTTTTCCTTACACATAAAAAATCTGCAATACTCCTTTTTCCAGGTTTGGAGGAATGTTATTTTTTGTCAAAATCAGGCAGAAAAGATGCTTAAACTTTCCAATGAAGGTCAAGTCAGTAATTACAAAAAAGATACTAATATCTGTTTCTGATGTTTGCCTTCCACCTGAAGGAAATCCAGGCATGACCTTAAAACCTTAGACTTGTCATAACTAAACTGGCAACATTAAGATATACCTACAATATTTTTAACAGCTCAGCTATTGCTTTTCAAAACCTATAGTCTAGCTTAAAGCCTTAAAGCAATTACATTCAGAACAAGGTGATCTGAAGAAGTTGTCATGTCTAGATAACAGTTTCCACTTGCATCTCGTCTCTTTCTTGCTTCTTACAGACACTGCAGCAACTCTTCATTGTTCTGCTCCATCTTTAAATAACAACTTGTAAAGCAAACCACACTCATGCAGTACTTACACTGCTATGGAGACAGAAGCCCTCAGAACTTAAGGATACAGAACAGAAAAATACAAGCCAGAACAAACTTTCAATTGACATATATCTGCTATTACTACAACACCCTTTGTTAATCCTTTCAGCTGCAATTCTCAGCTTTCACACCCTGCTGCTTTGCAGGTCTCTCCCCATTTGTCTTTCCCAAAGTCACAAGAAATGGCACTTGATTCCCCCTGCTTGCTTCACCCCTATATTCTGCAGTGATTTCAGGCAGCCATTACATAATGGCCCAATTTCCAGTTTTTGCTTTCTATTACTTGAACTTGCTACCACTCCCTTTAACCAAGGGAAGAACAATTCTAAGCTCAAGAAGCCTAAAAATTTGGAAGTACAAAGCAGCTCCTAGGCAAAATCCTAAAAATATTTTGGGATAAAATGCTCAAAATATCCTGGAATGTGCTGCAACGACCTTTGTATCCTTCTCATACTGATAGGTAGAAATAAAAAGCTTGCTGGTCTTTTACGCTCTCTACAGAAGCCAATCATCCCTTGACATTCCGATCTTGCTAGCAAACAGCATTTAGTTAAGGTAAAAAGATGCTATTTCCTACTATTATAAGCTGCCGTGTCTGATCAGTGCACCTTACATTCTGGTATTTCAACTGACCTGCTACTCACTACTTAGCCAGCCAAACATTTCACTCATGAATGAGAGCACACCTTGAAAAAACCTGTATTGACACACGTTGTAACAAAGCAGACAAGAGGCATACGAACATCTACACTAAGAAATGGCAAGGTAAAAAATGGTAAACATCATCCTGAAGTAGGACGTCAATAACAATGTTCTATAAGCAGAAAAATCAAGATAGTGCACCTTCCTCCAGTGTACTGCTGTTTGTGGGAATGTCCATCTTGTCATCATTCTGCCTTAATTCACAGTAAGTATGAATAATAAGGACCAAACTGTACCTTTGGGGCAGCAGGGAAGAAGACAAGGGACAAGGCAGCAAATTTCATTCTGGCCAAAACTACAAGATGTTCACAGAGGTTCTATGCTTGTGTGCAATTAAAACCACTGTCACAGATACCAAGTGAGAAGACAGTGACAGCAGCTAATTGCACAAAGAAAGCAAATGAAACAAACATTTGGGGCCAGGTTTTACTCGTAAGAAGTTTTGAAATGTAGTAATACCTCCAGTTCTCTGAGTGCATTATCGCACTCCTTCTGCCCGGGAGCTTGCTGGGTGCACAGCGTGATGAGCTGGTTTATACTCTCAGTCACAGCTCTAAGGAGAGTAGAAGAAAAAAAAAAAAAGGTGTATTTTAAAATTAGACTATTCCTCTTAATAAAATTTTTGTTTCAATAACTGTACACTACATGAAGATTTAAAAGCTTTGATGTTCTCCTACATTTTTTCTGTTTCATGTTTCATTAACTGTATGTTAAACACATGGATGTCTCTTCTTTAACAAGCTTCTTCTGAGCACAACTATTCTCATTAAAGCATTTGACAGTAATCCAGATCTGAAAATCTATCCCGTAAGCGCAAACAATTGTGAAGTTAGTCCAGATGAAACAGAAGCTTCATCTCACAGCAATGGTGTCTGTGGCAAGGTTTCGGCTGCTGGGGTGGCCTCTGAGAGGAGGCCAGCAGCTGCTCCATGCTGGGCAGAGCTGGTTCCAGACAGCTCCAACAGACCTGCCACAGGACACAGGGAGCTAAGCGGCCAAGCTGGTGGCACCTCTGAGAAAACATCAGTAAGAAAGTCAAAACACCATCTCTGGCTGTGGGCCAGGGTCAACCCACTGTACTAACACAGTGACATAACTCTGTTGCTAAAACGTGTTTTAGCACTTCTTCAGGTCTAGTATTTACTGAATCATTTATCTACTAGCAACCCAGAAGTCAACAAATGGCCAATACCTCAAAAATACTTGAATGTAGCCTGTTCTTATGTACCCTCTGCTAGCAAAATCTTGTGTCTTCTCTGACATACTGTATCACAAGCACACATACACAATCAAAACCCAAATATTTCTATAGTCTGTTACCCAGTTGTTTTTTTAACTCTAACTTATCGTTGATGTTTTCTGAGTCAATATGCATGGGTTTAAATCCACAGAGAAAGATATTTTTGCATTATGTGAACTGGGAGTTCACAGTTCTGGTGCTCTTGAACACAAGCTGAACTTGATATACAATAGTCACTATTTGAGTTTCCAATGAATACTCATAGTAAGTAAAATTCATTATAACTACATTCAAGACTAACAGCTAATCACCCTGGAAAGTAGCTTCTGGAAGAAGAGGCTTTGCAGGAGGAAGAAGTCTGCCATTCGCTGTTATTAATCAAAAATAATTTTCTGTAGCTAGGCATGTTGTCACCAGTTTGCAAAAACCTTATCTTCTATTGTGACATTATAGTGGAATGCAAGTTTTTTGTATTGTTTCTCATGGCAATTTATAAAATTAGTGAAATCAGAATGTCTACAGAAGATATTTCCCTCTGGCCTTGAAATGCTATTTGGGTTATTTTCTCTAAGAAAACTTACACTTGATAACATGATTGCTAATGTCAATAACATTCTTATCTAGATGGATGGTATCATACTGTTACAAAAGATAACAAGATGTACTTATTACATATACATCAGGTTTTATGTTTAACTCCAAGGGAAAAAAATGGAAACTAACAGACATTTAAGTGTCTACCCTACCCTTTTCAACAGCTTTGGTGTCCTTGTGGAGCCATTTTTCCCAACTTCTGTCTTGTAGAACTTATACATATATATGTTTTATGCCCTGTCTGGACTGTATTATACACATGTAGTCCTGCTGTATATTTATATACTCTGTTGTCAAGTTTGGTTTTTACCTTTAACTAATCATTGATATTGTCTGAGTCCCTGTGTGTATGTATATGAAAATATTTTTATAATTATTATCTATGCATGAGAAACAACACGCATGGCTTCACCAGTGTAGCATCAGTACAAATGATGGACTCTCAGCCTCCTGAACATCAGTGATTTCTATGCATCAGAAAGAAGTCATTGCATCCAGATGTACGAATAGGCAGAAAAAACAGAAGGTTCTATTCACTCCCCAAGCAGCTTCATGCAAAAATATCTTGTCTGCTATTGATTTTAATCTAAGACGGACAATGCATATTCACTTAGAGAATATCAATCATTAAAGAAAAATAAACCCCAAACTTGGTAATATACTATAATTGTCAGCTTTGTAGAGGACGCAGTATGGTCTCATGAATATCATTACTACGCACCAGGTACCTGTATCCAGGAATACACACAATGTACAAGCATTACTTTTAAAACTATCTGGAAGCAGTAGAACAAGGAAGGTGGCCCCTCAAACACCAACCCCACAGGGCTGCTAAGACTCTAAAAGCCAAATTTGTTTTCCTCAAATACAGCACATAAACACTTGGATCCTGCAGGATACACAGCCACTGTTGCAGTCCTATGAGTCCTAAGGTCCAGGACAAACTTCAACTATATTATGCCCAAGGAAGTAAGAGTCTTCACTTACTCACTTCCTCTCTAGGCTAATATTTGCATCTGTAAATATTTTTGGATGACAATATTGTAAGTCACATCCACATAATCTGAGACATTCATCTGATTTAATGTTGGCATTTCTAGGTGTGATGTCTGTCCTTCAGCAGTCCCCTTCTGGTTTGATACTTGAACATTGTTTACAAACTTAGGTAACTGAATAAAAAGGTAATTCAGGGGAAAAAAAAAGTGAAAAGAATTTGACAGTGTGAAGGAGAGGTGATTATACAATCAAACACTTAAATGCAGTGTAACTTTTCACATAATACTGCACGATTTGACTGACAAACCGGGTCCACAAGATGAAATTCAGGGCATGGCTGATAGAATCCTTAAAGTAAAGGTATCTTCCACCACATAAACATACCATCTAACCTTTTCAAGTGTTCTTGATACTACACACACATGCACACAGTTCATGACACTATTCAATTTCTTTTCTTTGTTAGGGATTGAGACGCTTACTGTTAGCTACTGCTTTGTCAGAACACAGATGGTAAACAGTGAGTAGGTAAATCACACTAATACCTTTCAAAAACCAGGCCATCTCTTCAACTGCTGGTTATTTCCACCAAGAGTAATGAAGTTATGCCAGATAAAGAACTACTCTACAATATGCAGTTTTGCTCCAGCCTGCTTTCATTTAAATACAACTGCAGATTCCAAACAGCAGAAGAATATCTAAATACATTATAAATATCACAGAGAAAAGCAAGTATCTTAGAAAAACCGAAAGCAAGCAACACATCCTTACCTTGCTGCTGCTGCTAAGAGGTTCTTGGCATTAGGTGCTCCAGGATCAACAGACAGAGACTTGGCAGCTAGTAACAGCTTGCTGGAAGCCATAGAGATGCTCTTGAGGTTACCTATTACTTGAATCTGGTCCTCTTTAGTCTGGAAAGTCATGGCAGCATATATTAAGTGCAGAGTTTGCAATAAAGAAAGTACACTAAAACTACATTTGAAAAAGCAGTTTATCCACCACTGACATGCAGGGGATCATAGTCTAGAGGAGGACATGGACCAAAGCCTCTGTTCACCCAGACAGGTGCCTCTAGCTTCACTTAAATAACAAAGGAAGATAGGAATGTAACAAATAGCTTGGTTTCTAACAATGGCAGTATTCACAGATGAGCAACGGAGAAACTTTACTACTTGTTAAACAATGCTTTTGTTGTCAAGACTCTCATGCATCTCTGCCTGGCACAACTGTTCCACATTATTCAGTCAGCATACATTCTGTATTCTAGTATCCTCTGTGTAACCCACAGGCACTCTAGCATCTAACAGAATACTCAGAAAAATCCCTCCAGAAAGTCCTCTATCCCAAGAAAACGTTTCTATAAGACTACTTTGGTAAATATTCTTACTTGTATGTTCTATTTTAAGCCATTGCTTGAAAGGGAAAATCCTGCATATACATACAATTACAGGGAAGTAACGGATTATCACAGCAGACAGCTGTGACTAGATTCTTCTGTCATGCTTCAGTGGAAGTGAATCTGTTCTTTCTAATGAACTGTTTGGGGTTTTACGTAAAGAGGTGGCATATTACTTCTGTTCAGGCCAAATAAGTAGACACAAACAGAAGACATTCTCTTTTCAAAGATCAGTCATTAATAACTAACATAATATCCCTAAGTCAGTAGGATAAGCAAATTCACAAGGGCCATAAGGTCATCACCACCTGGACTTCTCTTTTCAAGTAGCTACTTGCAGTATCATTTCTACATTTGCTTTTGTTGAATTGCCTCAACCAAAACATTCTAAAACATCAAAGAGGCCTATGGCTAAAATGATAGTCATGTAACTAACTTCTACTCAGTTTCAGAGACTCAGTTGCTATGTGGTGCCGAACTCACTTCATGGATCTGCAACTCAAATAAGATTTGATGAAGAATATTCAACAGTTGTGAGTACGCAGCTCTCTATAGAAAGAGCATCTGCTCTATAGAGACACTTCATAAATTACTTCCAAGGACTGGCACACAAGACTTTTTGGCTACTTCTCTTTCAGCAATATTTTCTTAGGTTTTCAAGTTCATCCTGCTGACTAGGGCACAGCAGTCTGCAGATTCTTTTTTCCTACAAGCCCTCTTAGCTTTCCTAGTACATGACTTTTTTTTTGTATATGCTGACATTTGTTATGCTAAATCATCACCAAATGACCAATTACTGAAACTCAGTACACCTAAACCCAGTAAAATGACAGAGATCTCCAACTTCAGACAAGTACCTAGATTACTAGGAATAAGCTAGGTAATATGTAACAACATTCCTGATTGTGACCAAGTTCATCAGAATAGAACTCTGCCAGATTTAAAATAACTAAATACAAGTCCAAGCCCTTGCTGTCAGATCCACAGCATTTTAGCCAGCCCTCTTCATATGCTTGCTCCACTCTGTAGCAGGTTGACAGTAACACATATCATAAAATATTATCAAGTCTGGATTCTAAATGTATCATTTCCTCCCTCTACCTAAAGAATTTGAAAATTAATAAAGAAACGTGCCAAACTTTGAACAGTGTTCACATAAAATAAGCTCCATGGTATTTCTACCAAAATAGAAGCAACCCTTTCCATTAGCTTTGAGCTTATGAGCTCAAATTATTTAACAGTCCAAACTAGACAGAGGATTACGAAGTCATATTATTGACTAGGTACAAGAACACCAGTATCATGCATAAAACATAAATGCTGACTAGACTTCACTCCACATAACTAGTTATGGATTAGTGCTTCATAATAAACATCACCTGTCATACTTGGATAGGCTCACACTAGCACATTATACTGTGCTACTGGATAACTAAGATGCAAGATACTATGCCCAAGATAATCCTTGGTCCCTACTAGAACACAAAACAACTTACTTGTGCTTGACCAGCCATTTCAATACCAGCATCAAGAAATTCATCAAAATCATCACTGAATTTTCCAGAGGCTGCTGCCAGTTGCCCACTTTGGCCCCGTGTAGCATGGACGACTTCTCCAGCAGACTGATTCAGGTCTGCTGCTGCCTGGTTCAGTTCACTCTGAGCTTCTTGAAATGATTTAGAACTTGGAGGTAGCTATAAGAGACCAAGTGCCATATTGGTTGTCTGTCACATCACGCTAGCCCTTCACAACTGGAAAGTTCAACCCAATTCAAGAATGCTAAATGTGATACAGTAGTGAGCTTAACATACAAGCTATAACAGAGTACTGCAACTGGACTGCTAATGATTCAGGTCACAATGCAGAACAGTCCAACTAAGGGACAGCTATCAACCAAAAATCTATGCAACAACCATAGTCCCACTGTTTCTTTCAAGTTAGTAACTATTTTATGGTTCAACTATGAAATCTGAAGTGATGAACTTCAGAAGTGGCAAAAGTTGGAGATTAAAATTCTCCAAGTCATCACTCATTTCCACAAGCAAGCTTGCCAGAAGACCACGCAAGCATTGGCAGCTCTTCATGATGACTCTAAATTCCTGACCTGGTTTTACAAAAAGTCATTGCATAAATATATCAAAATACAGTTTCTCCTTCATTCACAGGGTAGCACAATCATTGGTATGTTCAGAAAAAAGTTGTTCAAATCATATTCTCTTCCAGAAAATTACCAGTGCACCAATGGTGGAGCTTTTTTGACATGAATGCAGTTAAACAGAAATATAGTAATTCTGTTTGCACAAAACAACCATAGATGCACCAAAGATTTTTTTGACTGAACACAATGCTCCTTAAACTGAACTAGGTGGGAGAAGGATTATAATTATCTAATTCTCATATTCTTCAAAATGTTAAGTCACAGCTGGCCTTTTCATAAAAATAAACTGATGGTCATCTACGACAACAACTTCACAAGCCAGATACACATTTCACATTTCCCATAAACTAGAACAAGCACTTCAGGCAAAGCAGCACCTACTTAAAGTCACAAACTTAAAACTTCTATGAAGTATACTTGGGGCATATTTACTAAGCAACAATTTAACACATGGGGAATCCAGACGTGCTTTTCAGTTCTCTGAAATTAATATCTGTGTTAAAAGACATCTCACCAAATCAACAAGAAGCTTCTTGCTAGATTCTCCAATACTCTTCAAGGCCACATCCACATCTTTTTGTCCAGGCAGACAATTCACACAGTTATTCAAGGAGTGAGACACTGCTTTTGCAACCTATAACACAAATAAACACATCCACACCAAGAAAGTCTTAAGTGCTAATTTATCAAATAGGGTGCACATTATATAGCCAGCAATTCCTGTATTTCTGTATTTTGAGGCTTGTGACTTTCTTCTTTCGCTCACCTGTAGTCTAGAAGTAGTCATTTATATTTACCCATTTGACAGGTCAGTGTTGGCAGGGCAGCTCCACAACTGCTCCTAGCATCTGGGATAAAGGCTGCGGCACTGCAGATAAAGGAATGCCCCTGGAATTTTCTATATACTCATCACAGAAATCACAAAATGTTCACAGAGTGTTAGGGGTTTGAAGGGACCTGGAAAGATCATCTAGTCCAAACCCCTGGCCAGAGCAGGATCACCAAGATGAGGTCACACTGGAACATGTCCAAGTGGGTTTTGAATGTCTCCAGAGAAGGAGACTCCAGAACATCCCTGGGCAGCCTATCATGAGCTTGGAAGAAGTGGTCCTTGACTGTTAAACCAACTATCTTGAGCCCCTTTACCTTCCAGTACACTCTGTCCCAGGGGATTTCCCCCAGCAATTGCTTGCAAAAGCCAAAGTTGGCCCTGCTGAAGTCCAGGGTTGTGATTCTGCTTGGTATTCTGTTCCTGCTGCACCAGATGCTGAACTCCACCAGCTCATGGTCGCTGCAGCCAAGGCTGCCCTCAACCTTCACTGCTTCAGCCAGACCCTCCTTGTTAGTGAATACAAGATCCAGCAGCATCCCTTTCCTAGTTGGCTCATCTACCATTTGCATCAAGAAGGTATTGTCCCATGCACTGGAGGAACCTCCTGGGCTGTGAATGGCTGGCTGAGTGGGCCTTCCAGCAAATATCTGGGCAGTTAAAATCCCCCATGAGGACCAGGGCCTGTGATTGTGAGGCTGCTATCGGCTGCCTGCAGGAGGCCTCATCAGCTTCCTTGTCCAGACCAGGTGGCCTGTGACAGACACCCACAACAATGTCACCCATGCCAGCCTCCTCTTAATTTGCACCCACGAACTCTCAGCTCGCTCCTCATCTGCCCCCGGACAAAACTCAATACATTGTAGTTGCTCTCTCACATAGAGAGCAACTCCACTGCCTCGCCTTGCTGGCCTGTCTTTCCTAAAAAGGACATAGCCACCCATGAGCACATTCCAGTCACGGGAGCTGTCCCACCATGTCTCTGTAATTGCCACCCTGACCCCACACCGAACCCCATCCCCCCTCAAGTCTAGTTTAAAGTCCTATGAATGAGCCCTGCTAACTCTTGTCCTAGAACCCTTTTCCCCCTGTAAGATAAGCCTTTACCAGGTATTACCATCAGGTCTGGTGTCTTATAAAACCAACCATGATCAAAGAACACAAAGCCCTGCTTGTAGCACCAGTCTCGGAGGCAGGGATTTATGGACTGGATCCTTCTATTCCATCCCATGTCATGACCCGCAAATGGAAGGAGGAAGAGGAAATAACTTGTGCCCCAGACTCTTTCACCAACTGTCCCGAGGCCTTGAAGTTTCTCTTCATTCCCCTCAAACTACGGAATGAAGCTTCCTCCCCATGTGTCTGGAAGATCAGTAGTGCATAACAGTCTGATGACTACACCAGGTTGGGGAGTTTCCTGGTGACATCCCTGATTCAGGCTCCAAGTAGGCTACAGACTTCCCTATGATGAGGGTCAACTCTGTTCCCTTCAGGAGTGTGTCTCCAACAAATAGAATCTGTCTCTTCTTCCTTGTGGAAGAGGATGTTATATGTCTGGAAGGCCTATCCTACTGTGGTAAGACCTCTGGTATCAATTGCCTATTATCCACATCCCCATTAGGCTGGCCATCTCCCAGTAGGGCCTGTTATCTATTTCCCAGAGGCACCTGGGGAGGTGAGGTCAGCAAGGAGGCCTTCTGCCATGGACATGAACTTGTCTTCACTCATCCCTTTCATTTAGGCTTCTGTCTTCCACCTGAGAGGGGCAGGATGCAGGGGCTCCTTGATGCTGGGTGCTATCTGGCGGGCATTCCCATTTCTGTTGCAGGGACAGCAGAGTCTGGCTCCACCACTCTATCTCTATTTAAGCCTCCCTAATGCTCCTAAACCTTTCTACTTTGGCTTCCAGCCTTTCAACCTCATCTTGCTGCTGTGCCAGTCAGCTGAGCAGATCAGCTACCTGCTCACACTGCACACAGCCACACTCATAGCTGCCCCTTGTTACCAGTGAGAAGATCTGGCATTCCCTGCAGCCTGTGATCTGCAGTCACATCCTTCTGTGGGAGCTCTGTCTGTGTCCTTGCATACTTCTTTTTTCCAAGTCCATTAAAGCAAATGTCTCTTCATAACATATTATTTGAAATACAGGTCAATTATAGAACTTTTCAAACTGTTAAAAAAGAACCTGTCACTCTTGACATCTTGAAAAGCATCAGTGCCGCATGTGTGGAAAATGTGCATCCACTTTTTGAATAGAACATGAATACAAAGCCTTCGTTTGATAATGATCAGTTTAACAGTTGTTTCATTTTTGCAGTCAACCAGCCTACTCAAATAAGTGGTGGGTAAAAGCAATTAACCGCATCTTTGTATAAATTTATTTTTCTAGAAGTTGACTAAAATATCATACTTTGCACCATCTGCATTGTTTAACATAAGCATGATGTTATTGACAGTTTCTGGAAGGAACAGAAGGCTGTCATTCCTTGAAGCTTTGTTTTCTGTTGTTCTCTCTCATCATTTAAAGATGCATTCTAAGTAATTTCACTGAATGTTTGACAATTCATGTAGCTGCTCAGGTAGCAACTTACCTGGGCTAATCTCTGCTGACTGTCTGCATCCCCTGGTGCAGCCAGGGCCTGCTTCGCCTCCTGAATAAGCATAGCAGAGCCTTCCATGACATCCCTTGCCGAATCCAACATTGCATGTGCTGCCACAGGGTCAGTAGTAGATGCTGCAACCCCTCGTGCTGCCTGAGCCAAAGTCTTCAAAGCCTGAGCAGTTTCCCTGGCAGCAACTCCTATGTTCAGATTTCATCAAGAAATCTATTAGTACCCTTAAACATGATCTTTTTATTTTATGACACATGAATTTGTAGGTAATGATCCCATTGCAAATGCTGTTCAAAAGAAAATCTTCAAACATGAACATTTTTGAAATACACAGTATCATTTTCTAGAGAAACATTTGTAGTGAAGCCATAAATTTTGTACTCCAAACACCATGCTCTGGCCATAGCTCTGCATCAATGACTAAATCTTAGTGAAGCACTGAAAAAGAAGACAATCTAAAACCTGGAAATGAGGAAAAACTCATACTCCAGGCTACAGGGGGAAGTGTTTGTCTGCAAGAACAGTGTACATGACTTCAGAACCACAAGATCTCTCCTACTTTTGAAAACACAGCTTTGGATTTTTTAGAGAATAATTGAAAAAAATTAGAGGAGGTCATTAAGGGCGATACAATGTGATATAACCCAACATCACTGTGAGCACAAGCAAGTAAAAATATCTGAATGAAATCACAGAGAGGACGTCATTAAATTAGTTTCCATGGTCTGTCTGGCCAACATTATAGGATACTCATCAGCTCTAGCACTAAGGCATACAATTATGAATAAGTCACATTCTTCTGTTTTGAAATTTAATTCAGCCCTTAAGGAAAAACAATATAAAATAGTCTTCTGTGAGATCTTAATTAGCACACAGTCTACTCAACAACATATGCAATTAATGTAGATGGTATATTTTGAGTGAAAATGTTAAAAATCCTGCTATTCCTACCAAAAGAAAGCTAAAGAAAAGGTTCACATTTTCAGCACAAGGTTGCATGGTTATCTATATTTAGGCATTAAAAATAATAAGAATGTTCTAATAGCTCTACTGGAAACATTTAGAAAGCTGGGACATCACAGACAAATACAACCCACAAAGTAGCCATGTTAACATTTTAAAACCAGTGCCTTTTAACATTTTCTCTCAAAATCAACTGAACATTTTAAAACACAAAAATTATAGAAGATAACGAAAAGTGATATTATATGTCAAATTAAAGCCAAGCTAAGCAGAGAAACAGTACCTGCCCACATTGCACTTACAACCTATTTGATAAATCACAGAGAGCTTTCTACGTTCTTAATTAAAAAAAAAAAAAAAAAAAAAATCAGGAAAAATACCCATACATTGTTTCCTTTATTTAAAGTACCAGTAAGCATCTTTTAAATTACACTTAATTTATCACAGCACCAGAAAATAAAAAAGTTCTGATTGTTTTGCTTTCAGATGGATGCTGCTTTCATCCTCACAATGACTTTCAATACAAAATGAAACCTACTGTGACATTTTCAGACAAGAAGATATTACTAAATAGTGATGCAAATGTGACCAACGAGTCAAAAATCAGCTACATTATACATGTAAACTGGTAATATCTAGTAAGAGATGCACTTCTAAATGCCAGCATCTCAAGTCTGTTTGTATCCTGTTCTACAAAAAAATATCTAAACACCCTTTTAACCTTCTAAAAGGACATAGCAATATTTGCAGTTGCACTGACCTTTAAATTGCATTACATTTCAGTTCTGTACTTCCAAGCTTCAGTGCCACGTATTTACAAAAACAACAGATGTCTCAATCTATTCTAATAATACACAGACACACAGCAGATTGAAACACTATTCTTTTATGAAGCATATCATTCACACTAGCAATTCCTAGTAACACAATTCCCTATCAGCATTAAAGAAAAGGCAAGCCATTCCTTGATTTAAGTAGTCTGTAATAAGGTAATGTTCTGTCAAGTATTTTAGGGAAAACAGAGATTTCAAGAGAGATATTATGAATAAAACACTACCTGTGTAGTGCTCATTGCCTTGAGCAGCACAAGTTAACAACTGGGCCATTGATGAACCAACTGCTTTGGATGTACTTCCCAGGTCCTGTGTGCATTTCTCAAGCTGTGAAAAGTTGCAAAGAAAAGAATTTTTAAGCTCAACTACAGCACACTTGTTTTCTAAATAGTACTAGAAAGTTGCTGATTCCACAAAAAAACCAGGCTTCTGATCTCAGCTACTGAACACACTCAGAGTTTCTCTGAAACCTAACTAGCATGTTTTCCCTGTCCAGGGTGACATAAATAAACATACTGGGCAACATGAACAACAAAATTAATTTATAATAAGCAAGGGAAATCAATACCTTCATCTGAGGTGAAAGAAGCTTTTGCCAAATAAAACGTTTCACACTCTGAGCCTACCAGGACTAGCAGTCTTAGAACTATTGAGTTCTTATCTTCTTTTTGACAAGAAAACACCAAAATGTTGCTGCCACCAAACTGACATTTGTGCAATAGAAAAGGAGGCCCTGCAGTCCTACGAACAACTTTTCTACAGGAACATACTTTTGATCATTATTCTAAGCCTCGTGACTTGTTTTGCCTCTATTACTTAAAATTTTCAACAGCTAACTTTGTTTTTAAATTAAGAACATCCTTCCTCAATTACAGTTTCTCCTGGGAGAGGTTTCAACTGTCCATCCACAGCTGCCATCTTCGCATCTTGCAGTTCATTTTTGAGTGTCTGGACTGTATTCAAAGCAGAATCAATTTCCATTGGGCCACATGCTTCATGAGCCTATTCAGAAATCAGATCAATATCTCTGTTAGTAGCTGTAAGCCATATCAGAAACAGTAAATGCTTCAGACACAATCTCCCCATCCCAAATTATTTCTCTCATGACTTCAGAGGCCATCGTGGCACTTTATGTGCTACACTTCATGGATTCCAAACTCCTGCACAATATTCTTAGCTTGTGAATAGAACAGGACACTGTTAAGAGCCACCAGGGGAATGAGATGCACTTACGTTGTACAATATATGTTCACACAAGGCAGCTCAGGTGCTGAGAAAAAAAAATGCTGCACTCTGGACTTCACTTTTGGGAAATAGCCTAACTATGCATCATGACTAAAAGTCACAGTGAAGCCTCTGATGTGGCAGCCCACAATTGTAAGTACCTGAGCTGGAAACATTACCATTATCTCAGGTGTAACCACTTGTATGTTACAATCCTGGTTTTCGGCCTCAGTGTACAAAAAAAAAAAAACCCCACAATTTTTCCACTGATATTTATTTAAACCCATACCTAGATTACAAACCTGTCCATGAAACATGTCTAACCTCCACTTCACTGAATTTTAGAGGGGATAGCTCCAGTTCACAACAACAACACTGACCACAGAAGTGCCATATCCAAGTTCTCCACAGATTGACATGTGCACGTTATGCTCCCCTTTCTCTGCTCTGCCTTAGATGTAACAGCAGTGCAGAGCTTTGATGTACTCCTCTGTGTATAACCTCATTCTGTCTTTCTGGTATGGAAAGTGTAGCACAAGATTTTCAGATTTCTTGACACTTCTCCATCTCCTTTCTATTATGAAGCCACCTGGGAGTCTGGGGAAACTGTGCACAAAAATCAACACTGAGACATGAAAGCTGCCTATGTGTGAGCCATTCCCTTGGGGAGACACAGTGGGCCATGAAGGAGTGAGCCTGTGACCACCATCCAAGCCATCTTGCTTTAGTTGATTAAAACTATTATTTACCTACCTTCTGGGAGGCAGTTCGTAGCTCAGCTAAGCTGGTAGCGAGATTCTTTGCACACTGACTTAGCTGCATGGCTGCTGCTTGATCAGTCACAGTGGGGACTGCAGCTTTAGCAGATGCCACCATTTTACTTCCAGGCTGTTCAAAGAAGAGGAGTGAACACAATTGGTTTTACTAGGTCATTTTCTTTAAAAAAGGCTTAAGATTGAATAAACAAACTGCTTCCTCCATTCATAGAGTCATGAGGTTTCTAGTTTTTCTGTAACGACCATTTCACACACTCCCCTACTCCTTAACCATGCACCTTCTAGATCGCAGTCTTTTATTTATATGCTGTACCCTCACATAGTTCCACATTGCAATGTCCTCTACAGGAGGACTCATTTGACTACTTCATTGTCATCATGCCTGCCTGAGGCCTTTGAGTACTCATGTAGACTACTTTAAAATAGTTAAATGCGCAGTTTTGCCATTCAGCAAATGGCACAGATGGCAAATTTGGCTCAGTGTTTCTAAATATTTAACTTTTCCCATATTCTATAAATTCAAAACTGCAATTCAAGCAATGACTCTTCACAGAGGATGCTAATACAATTAAAACACTTTGCTGATTCTCATCATTACCATGATACACGCATACAGCCAGAAGGGAGACAGATCATTTCAGTGACTCTAGAGAGAATCATACAGCAAAAGACTCAAACAGAGCAAAAGCATGGTTTGCAATACCTCTGCCTACACAATCATAAAAATAACCCTGCTAACAGCAACCAATGAAAAGGTTGATTTCCATTCCACATTTAAGGAAGAACTAACTGGTGCCAAGGAATGATCATATCATTACATGGAGAATTGTTTTGTTCTGTTTGTTTCTTGTAGTGTCAACAGTAAGCCAAAGAGTTTTGCTACCAATGCTCAGGTTTAATTATTTTTTGTTTGTTTGTTTGTTTTGGAAGAAGCACAGTCAAATTTTGTGTGGCTTTTTTTGTTTGTTTTTGTTCTGTTTTCAAAACTTCAATCCAGATCCATTACACATGCACGCTATTATCTTAAAGCCATTGTAATACTCCCTTGTTGCTGCAACAGTAACTCGATCTTCACTAAGAAAGGTTACAACAGCATCTCACACATTCAGACCTCTGCTCAGAAAGATGCTGAATTCTCCCTATCTCGTTCTTTAAACTCTTTCCCAGAAGGCAAGTGATACAGCAACGAATGTTTCTTCTCCATCCACTTCAGCTTTCTTGTGACTTTTATACTCAATTTTGGCAGTTTTCACTCTCTGTAGATTCAACATATTTCAGCTATCTGATCTGAGGAACTAAATTCTCCTTATCTATGGCTCACAGTCAGCAATGAATGTTTTTACACGGTTCTTAACAGTTTACTGCTTAATTATCACAAATAAAATCACACAGCACTAAAACCAGAGCTTTTTGCTCTGACAATCCACTACAAGAATTGATTCAGTTCACCTGAAGGAAGTTCTGGCTGGAATTGATTAGAGCAAGCTGGGCACTGAGGTCTTCTGCCTGAGCTTGACTTCCTCTTACACCTTGCACCAACTGAGGAATGTGGTCTGCAACATTCTAAAATAACCAAAGGGAAATACTTTTAGTAGATAGCTAAAAACTCCAAACCCTCTGACACTAAAACAAGCCCTCTTCCCACCCCCCCCTTTAAAGACGACCTGTAGTATTCACAGGTACATACTTTTGTGTCTTCATAGAAATGTTTAAAATTCCATGGAATTTAATTAATACATGGTAGGGTTTTTCAGAGATGTTACACTTAAGAAATCTATTCAAGCTTCTCATTAGTTTCAAGATCCTACAAGTCAATCAAGATTTTTCTGTAAAATGATGTACATAAAGTATTTCAAATTACTTCCTTTGCATATTCAAATGCCAGTGGGGGAAGTGACAGATTTTTCAAGACAATGCCTTGCTTTTGAAAAACTTTGCTTTTACACACAAGCACCTCAGCCTACTTTTCCTTGCCTTCTAAGAACTCACAGTATGACTGGTATTTTCTGAAGCATGTATTGCTAAAAACTTTATTGCTGGACTGCCCAGGTTCATGCTCCTTGTCCATCCATTTCACAATGACACTTCAGCAGTACAATACAAATTTCCCTTACTCTCGACGCCCCCCCCCCCCCCAAAAAAAAAAAACCCTCTAAAAAAAGTGGGTATCGGGTCTTTCCTGCTATCTAATAAGTCATCACCAAGACCAAATTAGAATGAGCTGTAAACAATACAGTGAATTCGGGTTTTTTTAATTCATACTGAAATAGCAGGTGCCTACAACACAATCTTGAGATGTACCTGAGTTACCTTATTAAATTCCAACATTTCTTAGGATTACCACTGTGACAAGAAATAATTGCTGAGTGTTAACGTAGCTTTTAAAAATGCCACCTTTAATGGCTTTGTTCTTGTTCCCCACATAACTGCCCTTCCATCCAGAAGAAAACCCTTTTGCTTTCTATTGTCTTTTTTCATTAGTCTTAAATAACTCTGAAGCAACATCAGTAAGAGGTAGAAATGAAACTGCCCGATATAGCATAAGCACAAAAGAGAACAGCTTCTCACCAGGCTCTGAATTCTAGCTTTTAACTATAAAAATGTGCCTGTCTTCAGGCATACCTTGAAATCTGTCATCTTGGCAGCTTTAACTTCAAGGTAGGAATCATATTAACCCCATAGTAAAGTCTGTAACTTATTTTTTTTACAGTGACATTTAACGCCTTAGTTGCTTGTAGGCTGAATATCAAAACACTGGGATTGGTGTTGTTATATATACATTAAATAAGGATTTCACTCCATTATAGAGTACAAATCACTACTTATACTCCATTCTTTGTTGTGAAAAATTGAAAGGTTACCTACATTCCAGAGCAAACCTTAGTCACATTTCACTGCATGTATCACTCAACAGCCTGTTTTGATGATCACAGAGATACACACCTGCTGAACTCATGGCCAAGACTCTTGCCAGTAACTGGAGCCCTCTGCACAGTGCTTCTAGCACAACTCTGCATATACAGTACTGCTGACTGATTTGCAGCAGAACTTATACTTAAAGCACTTGCTTCAGGTCAATTGGTTGTTACTCAGACACATGCTGAGGTGTATAAGCCCATCAGTCCTTTCTAGTAAGGTGTTTGCAGGGGTATTTCTAACAGCAAAGTACAGTAGCTCAGCTTTTCAAAGCTCTCTATACAGTAATGCATGGAAACTATGGATAATATAATAAAACAATGCTCTCCAGAATCCACGTAGATGAACATGTGGGGTGTTGGTTTGTTTTTTAAATCTCCTTTTGAGGTTGCAACAGTATTGTCACAGAAGGTGAACTTCAGTTCCCCAAAAAGCACAGTTCAAGAGTTATTTATCAGTGGGTTGTGGTTTGTTTACCTTACAGCTCTGCACAAGTTGCTGGTGGGCTGCTGTGTTCTTATTTGAAACAGCTGCATTCTGGGAAGCTGCAATAGTCTGAGTAGCAGCAGCTGCAGCCTGTTTAGCTGCAATCTTTGGAGAAAAAGAAACAGCTTTAGATCAGTAGTAAAGGCCTGACTAATTCAGAAGATGAAATACATACTATAGGTAACTTTGACAGTTTAATACATTATATCCCTTGATGAATTTGATTTGCCTTAAGGAAACTCAGAATTACTCTTCACTCAAGATGAAAATGAACTGAACACTGTTATCCATCTCTAACTTACCAATAAAGGTAAAGGTGAAACTAGAAGGATTCTAAGCTCTTACTCCTTTATAGCTTAAGTTGCAATATAACCAAAAAGTCTATAATAGAGAGCAGAAATGGTCTAATCACTTAGCTCCTCACAAAAAAAAGGCCAGGGGAAACAGGCAAAGTACATATAGTGCTTCAAACTGCCACGTTAACACCTCTGACCAAAGACTCAAGGGAGCCAGCTTCCAAGATTGCTCTACGGCAAAAGCAAAGATACTAAAATGATGCAGGGGTACAAAACACTGGTGTTGCAAAGTCTAAAGGCACTGAGAAGACCTTCTCCAAACATCTAGGAGTGTTATTATCAACATCTCCCTGTTACAAAATTTAAAATTCAACAATTTATCCAAGGTATTCCAACATGTTGTACACCACTTTCCTTTAACTGGCTCACCAAATGCAACCAAGAATGAAGCTCATTCTCATCCTTACAGATTTCACTTCTTTGTGAGGTAGGTTATACAGAAAAACAAATTAAAAGTCCGTTCTATAAAGCTTTCTTGCATGCAGTTAGAAAACAGAGACATCCTTTATTTCTTGAAATACTCCTGATTTTTGGTTCTAGCCAGGTACAGTGCACTTCACTTACCTACATACATCTCCTTGTTTGTCTAATCTCATTGTGTCAGACTACTGTAAAACCATATTTGGAAACAATAAATGGCAAAAGGCTTCTTTATTAAATCTGTCTTTTCTACATTTTAGCTGAGAATGGGAAGATCAAACCTTGACTATAAGATAAACTTCAGAGATATTTTATCCTTAGTGCACAGGAAACCGCATTTCTCCTCCTTGGCTGTGCTACTAGATATGATGTATCTTTTCACTTTTGTTTCTGCTTCTTCAGTTCTCTAAATACCTTACTAGTTTAACTGGATATGCTGCAATTCAATGTATCTTTGTATAGAAATGCACATGAAACTCTGGCAGATATACTAGTAACACCACCAAAAGATACTGTCTTTAAATGACAGGTCATACAGATAAATTAAAACAGTAATGAAGTAGTTCCAGCTGAGCTGTTGTAATTTTATGACTAAGCCACCATCAAATACCTTCCAAGTGAAATTCTTACACCACTTGATTACCTCAGTGATACAAATTGCTCAGTTTTCTGAGGACTACAGTATCATAAACTAGCATCTCTAATCCCAAGCCTTGTACTCTGGAACAGACCATACAGTATTTTCATTCTATGCTTAGCACTTCTCCTAAAATACGCATTTCTACTTGCTTGAAATTGTCTACAAATATTAATTATCAAAACAGAGTAAACTGGAAATTCAGTAACATGAAGTTTCTAACCTCTAATCTGTTGACAATTTTCTTCTTGATGGCATTCTGTGCAGCAGCATTTGTAGCAACTCGTAGTCCCTCTGCTGCTTCTCTCAGACGTTGCTGTTGATCCTCATTTTCAGGATTGGCTGCAGCTCCCTGCATGAAATTTCAGAGTTAAAAACACGAGCCTCAGCAAAAGTTCCTGGAGAAAATGTAGATGAATATCAAGGGTTTAGTTCCAGACAGAGTCCGCTACATCAGCCTTTATTTTCCTTATATTAACCTAAACAAAGTTAGAAGAACACTAAAATGTCACAAGACTTTGAGGTGGAAAATTTATGGCTAGGGCAAGGTTGTTCCTGTGTATGTTCGGTACTTTGAGGAATGACGTTGAACATTTCCTTTGTATATTACTTCAGGTGCTTGAGAAAAAAAGCCTCTGTAAACTACTTCCACTATGATCTATAGTTACATACTTTGATGAATGTCAGTTTTGAAAAAACAAACCAAAAACAACACAGTTTTTAAAATTCCCAATTTCAACAAGTGAATACAATAACACACCATTTACAGGACAACCAGGGGATCAGGCCCAATCAGCACAGGTTCAGGAAGGGCAGGTCCTGCTTAATGAACTTCATCTCTTATTAAGACAAAGTGACCTGCTTGGTGGGTGAGGGAAAGGCTGTGTACATTGCTTACCTGGACTTCAGCAAAGCCTTTGATACTGTTCCCCAAAGCATTCCCATGAAAAAAATAGCTTCCCTAGGCCTGGATGGGCATACACTCTGCTGGATCTAACACTGTCTGGATGTCCAGATCCAGAGAGTGGTGGTGGAGTTAAATCCAGTTGGCCACCAGTCACAAGTGGCATTCCCCACGGATGAGTGCTGGGGCCACTCCTGTTTAATATTGTTATCAGTGGTCTTGATCAGGATATTGAGAGCACCCTCAATAAGTTTGCAGATGACACCAAGTCAGGTGGGAAGGGTAGGGAGGGTAGGAAGGCTTGTCAGAGGGACCCGGACAGGCTGGATAGGTGGGCTGAGGCCAATTTTATGGCCAGTCAACAGGAATAGGGAGGTGATTGTGCCCCTGTACTTGGCACTGGTGAGGCCACACTGAGTACTGTGTTCAAGTTTGGGCACTGCAGTAGAAGACAGACATCAAGGTGCTGGAGCAGGTCCAGAGAAGGGCAACAAAGCTTGTGAAACATCTTGAGAATAAGTCTTACGAGGAGTGACTGAGGGAGCTGGGGTTGTTAAGTCTGAAGAAAAGAAGGCTGAGGGGAGACCTTATAACTCTCTACAGACACTTGAAAGGAGGCCATAGAGAAGTGGATGTTGGTCACTTCTCACAAGTCACAACTGATAGGACAAGATGAAAGGGCATCAAATTGTGCCAGGGAAGCTTTAGGTTTAGATAGTAGGAGAAACTTTTATACCAAAAGGGTTATCAAAGATTGGAACTGCCTTCCCAGGGAAGTGGTTGAATTGCAATCTCTGGATGTATTTAAAAGCCATCTAGATATGGTGCTTAAGGGTATGGTGTAATAGTGATACTGGTAGAGTTACCTAATGGTTGGACATGATGAAGGTAAAGGTCTTTTTCAGCCATAGTGATTCTGTGAGTCTTTAATTCAATATGCCTTTCATTAACTGCAGTCCAAACCTTGAGATCTAACACTGGAGTTTTCTTCATCTGAAGTCTGAGAAAGTACTGGAAAGTCAAGGATATGCTCTATAGCCAAGCAAATGGGCCTTCCAGACTAGCAGAGCATCTGGTCCTGGTCTGTAAAAATGTTTAAGTGTAGGATCCAGGAAACAATTCAAAGAACATATTGCTCCCTAGTAGATTTAAATGGGTTTCTACCATAGAAAGGAAAGAAAAGTTTAGACATTTGCTTCTGTTGAGAGAACAGGGGGGTGAGTGGAAACAACACAGGCTAGACTCCTTGGGTGGAAGAAACTGTTCCTAAGACAAACAGAGGCAGAGCTGCTTTGTTAGTGGCTTTTGTAAGAGATAATAATAAGAGATTGCTATGGGTTTATTGTTCCATTTGTATTAGTAGACCATCAGAAGACTGCACCACAGTGGTTATGGTTGGTGTTAACTGCCTTGGATGGCTTGAATCATGACCACCATCACCACAGGTGAGCAAAGCAGTGCAAGGAGGGCTTTTACATTAAAAAAAAAACAAAACAAAGCACCCACCCACCCAGGTAACTAGTAACTGTTTTTTTCCTGCATGTGGCCAGAATAAGTCATTAAATGCAGAACATTTACAGGATAAGAAAAAACATCTATACTATCAGCCAGATACTATCCATACTATCCCACATAGCATCTCTCCTTTGTGTATAACTATACAATTTTAAGCTGACAATTAATTTTCCTGGTACCTTTGCAGCTTCAACCATGCGAGCTGTAGAATCTGCCAGGAGCTTTGCAGCAGCCAGAAGCTTCTTAGAGTTGTCCATGTCAATCTCTGCTTCTGCATCTGACCTCATGGCATTGACAAGATCAGAAGTGGCTTGAGCCAGTACCCTGGCCTGCCGTACCATTTCACCTGTGGTATACAATCATATTTTTACTTCCCTTCTCTCTGAATTTTAGTTTCTCTTTCAAAAGTCATCTCAACAAAACAAAAATAAAAGTTAATTTGCTGAAGTATTCTTTTGACTTGAAAATGATAAACAAAGAGTTCATAATTTAGAAGTTCATTAAACAAAATCTTGGATTGCCACATAAAGGAAGGAAACTGCTCCAGTGGAGATAAAGAGAAAACATAGTATTTGTTTTCTAGATAGCAAGACAAAACCCCAAAAATCAATGCTTTAAGGCAATCTTGGATATACAGTTCAAGGAAACTCCTGTCCCAGTGAAGACTAATACAAATGCTTTCAAATTACAGACAAGATTTCATGCCTGTAATAAAAAATACCCATATTTCACCAATTCTTCTTTTGGGGAATTATCTTCTGTCTAACAGAAACTAAATTAAGAATGCTGTCTGAAGAAACTCAGCAGCAATTAGGTGATTTTGACCAAAAATAAGGTGTATATTTAAGATACGGCAGACATATTCTGGTCATGGTGAAGCACAGAGATGAAACAGCAATGCTTCTCATGTGGACATATATCCTTTTAGAGCAAATTCATTTGGTCACTAAAACACACTTTTGTACTACTTTCTAATAGCCTTGAACCCATAAAGCTTTTGGCAGGTTATCAAAACAAGTAAGACATGTTTGGGCCTAAGGCCATATTTTTTTAAATGCTCTACGGGGAAAAAAAAAAAAAAAAATCTCAGGAAAGAAAACCCTTTGGGAAACCTTGGGAAAGAAGACCTTGCATTTCTATAAAACAGAAAGAGAGACCAAATCTGTAACTGCTTTTAAAAACTTTTTTCCAAACTTTCTATGATAGTCTTTATTTCAAGTTGATTCACACTGTTGTTACTTGATAATGTTTTTAACTATGGAAATGTCACCATTCTAAGTAATTTACAGATTCTTTGCTAAAAATGGATATGGGATCAATCAAATGGTAGTCTTCTCAACTTTTGGTTGGTTCTAGAAGCTATACTTTCTAGAAACATCACAGGAAAAGTAAGTTTCAAAAACTACAACAAAATCTACACATAATAAAATTGATCCCTGGGAAATATTTACCTGTCTTCATATTTGGAGATTAAAAATTGGTACACAATTCTTTTAAGTGAAGCAGTGATAGAAAGCAAAAAAAATATTACAGTGAACCTTTAGCACAATATTGATTATTTTCACAGAATGTTCATTCTACCTAATGTACACATGTGCACATCTCTGAATCGCAGAAAGCTACCGTTGGTTACAGAAACTTACCAGCATCTCCCATTGAACTGAAAATACTCTCTGTGACACACATGATGGTATCTGTAGCCTGGTCATAGCGTCCAATGGGCTCTCCCCTGCTCGCAAACTGGCGGACATGCTGCAAAAGGTCATTCAGGGCTTGGCTGACAATGCTGGCAGCTGCACTGACCTGCTTCAGTAACTCAGTGTCATCTGTGGCAGCCTGGCAGGCCCTCACACAGTTATCCACTGAACGGTCCACCAGTTTCCCTGCCTCAATCAGCTGTTCCTGACACACTGGAGAGCTGATGGTGGGACTCACAACCTGCATGGGGAAAGGACATCAAGCATTCAGAACAGGTTTATTTGCAAATTTCCTAACTACTAACAAGTGAAACATCTACTACATTAATTTTAAATCTTTAACTTATCTGTTTTCCCTAGACAGAAAATCCCTAAAGTGACTATTTAAATAGGTAGCTTCAGACATCTAGACTAGCAATCTGGGCTCTGCATACAGTTTATTTAATCTCAAATTAGATCCAGAGAATGAAGGCCCCCACTTTATTTCATGCATCTTCAGCAGCTACTGAACCGAGAAAATGCTAGACAGTGGTTCTGGAAAGCAGGCACGGGCCAAACTCCTCCAGAGTAACTATTTCCAATGGCAGATTTCTGTACTCTGGAACTCCAAATAAAATTAATTCTTCATTGGAATTGGTCTTGTAAAGGCTTCATATATCAGCCTTCTGTCTATTTAAATAAAAGCAGTGTTTGGTACAAGCCAAATAACATTCTACTTTTGAAGCCACAAGACAAGGAATAAACCCTGTAACATACAGATTATAATCAATCCTGCTCCATTTTGTTCAGGCACATCTGGACAGCTTTTAGCAATGGGAAAACAGTGCATATCTTATATGAGGAAAACAGGATTCCACTGGGTGTCTTATGTCACATTGAAGAAATTCACAATCACTAAGAACATCAAGTCTGAAAATTCATATATATGCATTACAAAAAGCCCTTGCAGACAGAGAAATAAAGTAGAAATTTTAATATCTAACATGGATTACTTATTTTAATATAAGCCTTCAGGACATTTCACAACAGTTTAATGTCCTTTTCCCTGCAAAAGATGACACTGCAGATTCCAAAAGTAGCATCCAAGTAGGAAATGTAAACTGTTTAATTATTTAAATGAGTATTTTATTTATTCATTTTAAAGACAAAAAAAGGCTGCAGAAGATTTAATTCTCCATTTGCAGTCTTCAGAATTTGAGGTCTGATCTCAACTCCTTTGTAGTTTGCTTAGGCTGAAAATCAGTACTCGGTCAAAAGCAATAGATCTACTAAAACAACAGGGCTACTCTAAATTAGTGCAAATATATTTAAAATCAATGATCACCAACTTGAAGAATACTAACTTTTAATTATTTAGCTTTACATGAGATGAACTCATGCTAATTGCAGGCTTCATTAGAAAACTTACATAGTTGCCCAGGCAAGCTGTGCTTCTTGAACTACTTTTTTACTTTATCAGTATTAGTAACTCATCATCTCTGGAACCTTATCTGGAGGTTACAGCAACACTGCACACTCTCTGGGCTCCTGATTGCCACTGATATGGGTGACAATTTATTAATAAACAACTTGCATAAATATTGCATAAATCTAAAGCTCTGATATTAACACAGCACATAGCCCGAGACCCTCAGAAATACACAGAAGCATACGCTTGAAATGATGCCTTACCACCTCAGGACCACTGCTAGCCTCACCTTCGCACAAGCCACAAGCTGGGAAGTAGAGAGTGCACACTGTGTAGCAGCAGCAATGACCCTGTTCTGCAGGACTGTATCCTCAGCGACCTGTGCTACATTCTTGGCCTTCAGCACTAACATGGCAGCAGCATTTGCAACAGCTTTGGCCAGACTCATCAGAACATCCTAGTAAGATAAACAGGAAAGTCAGTTTTATGATTCATAATGTATATACTTTGTTTGTATTAAGATCAAGTCTCCTGAAGATAAGAAGTTCTCCTGTATCAAAATTTAAATATTTTGTTCCATGTAAAGCAACAAACAAGGCTGTAACTCAGAAATATTGATCGTTTTCTGTTCTCAGTACAACAATTCCTCTATTTACATTATCAAGTTATTGGACTGAGTATGGACTACAAAATTTTGATTGTTCTTATAGACTCTGAGCCAGTTCAATGTTCCAGATTGCAATGGCCTTATGTTCACTTCTTGAGAACACTCTGTTAGTACAAAAACATATGGAGTTCACCGCTAAACATGTGATAAATATCTGCAATGAGGATGACAGCCTCAAGGAGAAAAATGTTGAAGACAGACAGTACTTGAGTTAACACGAAAATACTCAATTGTGCTTAACAATAACAACTGCCACTCCATTTTCAAAAATGCCATTTCCAACCACAACAGTTTCTTGTCCATGATGTAAGTATAGCCCTATATACCACTACTGTAAAATGTTCTGGAATTAAGACCTGCTCTGAGTGACATTTTTCCATTGTATAGAAATACTTGAAACTCTGAAACTTTGAAATTAAAAGACATTTGTATTAATTACTGCAATGAAAAAGTTCAGAAAATTTTTTCCTATTTCCCCACCTAAAATGCTACATATACTTCAGTTTTTTAGTGAGATGGAGTCTTCCTAATGCCCGTAGTGTTAAAATGATGTAGATTTCCCAAAAAAAAAGATACTACAGATACACTAATGAATAATTCTAACTTCACAGTGGAAAGAAAACCTTGCATTCCAAAAATAAGAACACTAGTTTTCATTTTGTTTTTAGAATACAGAATCATGATAAACCATCTTTCTCCACCTTCTCCAATACGCCATAGCACTTACCAGAATATTTAGGTTCTTTTAGCCAAGAGAGGACTGCAATAAGTACTCGAGTAGGAACATAAATGAGAACTCTGAAACTTGCAGACATATTTACTAGTGGAGCAAGTGTTTAAAATGGCGTATAAGTTATTAGCAGGCATGTTGCACAGAGTGCACTCCAGAGGCCTATCTATGTAAATTACTTGTCTTTGTTTTTGGTGCAAACCTGTTCTTGGCATGAGTGAAAAAAATCCAGATGTGTTTTTAACAGAGCCATGTTTTTAAACTGCTAATAGCTAATGCTGCTATTAAGTCATATGGGCATTCTGAGTTGGTAATTGGTAATACTAATAATCTTAAAGAAACTATGTTTGTAATACAATAATTTTCTTCTACTCAGTTTACCAAAAAGTTGTGCAAACTTTTGGTTTACATGCTAATATACAGACACAGCAAACACTAATGCAAGGAAATACTTGTTATTTATTAATAAACACTCATTCATTCTTCATAAACACATGGCATAATAGGTTGTTAGCTTGGAAGGACAGTGAAACGGAAGGAAGGTTGAAGATTGAAGGTGTGTGCATGTGCAAATTTTAATACACTGCTTCCCTGGTTTTATGGAGTGGCCAACTCATTAGACAGCTTCACAATTCTCATGGTGACAAGAAACCCCCTCTTTACCTGGAACCTTTCATCTGTTTCATTCTCTCCAATTTGCCTCAGTAGTTCCCCACTTGCTTGCCCAATGCTTCCAGCTGCAGTCAAAACTGTCTGTCGTGGCTGGGAAAATACAATGGTGAAATAAATTACATCAAAGAAAATGAGCTTTAATTGAATTTCAGATTTCCTCAAGCAACTTTTGCATTTGTGTGCAACCAACATGTCTGAAAAATAAATTACACAACAGAAATACTTCAAAAAAATCTTTACTTTTCCACATGCGCAACTGCACATCCATATTTTAGGGGTTTCATCTGAAGCACTCCCAAAGAACATGTAGAGAATTTTTAAGAACGCAAACAGGCATTCTTGTAATAACTGCAAGGATAGTTAAGGCTGGACAGTCAATATGCCAACGGATATGAAACATAAGGAGATTTCAACATCTTCAAAACAAACACCTGAAGAGACCTAAGGCAAACTGCCTGCAGACTCCAACTCATAACAAACTGATCAAGACAATCTAACCTGTCCAGCACCACTCATTTCTGGAAATCTGCAACAGAGGAATTAACTTCTCATTTTATTTGTCAAAGTTGACAAAGAGAGTACAAGAAAAAAAAATTTAAAAAACTCCATGAATTACTATGTCTCCACTTCCTATTGAACAGAGTAACAGTACTGTTTGAAACTTGTTTCTAAAAGAGGATACAGAACCCAGAAAAAATGAACTAGTTATTACACAAATCATTTAACATCTGCATATAAAACAGAACATTCCAATATCGAGGTGCAAGACTTAGAGACACATGAAAGAATAACAGGTAGTCAAAGGAACTACTTGCACAGGGGACATTATGGGATGTGGCACTGAGCAGGAGAGGCTAATAAGTCTCAAAAAAGCCAAAGTCGTGCACTTAAAAGAAAGAACCTGAGAACTTTTCATGTACTCACCTCTCCTGAAGTAGGTTGCACAGCTTTCAGCAAGTCTGAGACAGCACTGGCCAATGTTTGAGCAGCTTTCAGGAGGTCTTCTCCACTTCCAACTTCATCATCCATGAGAGCAGCAAGCAGTTTCACACCTTTAGACATCTCAGTGAGGTTGGAAGAGATGGTTGTAATTGCACATCCCACAGCTGTGTAATCAGTGTCAACCGGGTCCCCTGCAGAGAACATGGGTTTTTTTATTATCAGAATGCTTTAGTGGTTAAAAGGAAAAAGAGGCAGCTACCACAAGCTACACTCTGGTGAGAGAGAAGAGACATTTCAAGATAGCCAAGAAATGGCTCATGAAGTAATTTTATTGTCACTTTAAAGAAATTAGAGACTGCTATAATTTATCAAACTTCTACATTTCTTCTCCTATGAGAATTTCTCTTCATTCTATGCAGTTTGCTGCTAAGTCCACAGTTTCAGCTTTCTTTCAAGATTGAAAGAACCCAAGGTAATATAGTATTGACCTCTTTAAGCCACTCATAGCTCCTTCAACTTGCAATTTGCTTAAGAAAATACCCACTGTCAATAAACACATTCTCTAAAAACTGTCAGATCAAGAATACTTTTTTTGTAGTAAGCTTGCAAACACTCTATCTTCTTGAACAAGCATTGTCTTTATCAGTGGTCATAACTTAGGTGTAACAGAGAAGTTGAAGATACAAAAATTGTGTTGGGAGGGACAGAGCTTGTTCCACACATCAGTGCGCTTAGCTATTGGGGTATTTCATAGACAGATTTTCTACAGCTGCCCCATAGCAAGGCGCTAAGATAATTATACAGATAAATAACTATGAGACTGCAAGGCAATCCTTCCCTTTGAAATTTACCTGCTGTAAGGTTAACAACAGATGCAGTTCCTGCAGTGATAGCATCAACCTGAGAGTGTATTTCATGTTTTGATTCATCAACTTTGTTCTGAACCCATACTCTTGATGCCTGAAGAGAAATAAAAACCAAGAATTAAGGACTGCAGTGAGGTTCTGCAAGAGGAGATACTATGTAAATCTCTCATTCCTTCATGAACCTTTAGAAGTGAAACAGAAGTCAACAACTGTGGTGGGTTGACTGTGGCATGGCACCAGGTGCCCACCAAGCCCTTCTATCACTCTCCCCGACCCCCTTCAGCACGGCACGCAGGGGGAGAATAAGACGCGCAGCAAGGGGTGTGGGTTATGATAGATAAGATGTTATTCTCTGCTTCCCGTCCGCAGGTGATGTTGGGCCGAGTCCAGGAAGCAGGGCTCCAGGAACATGAAGCAGCTGCTTGGAGGACAAAGCAGAACGCCCCCCCACCCTCCTCCTGCCCTCTCCCTTTATAGTTGAGCTGACGTCATATGGTATGGAATATCCCACTGGTCAGCTCAGGTCGGCTGTATCCTCTCCCCCATCTTGCCCCCCCATCCTCTGGTGCCGTGTGAGCACTGGCAGTCATAACACGGGTGTGTTATCAACACCCTCCAGCTCCCAGTGCTGCAGCATGAGGGCTGGATGGGGAAAAGCAGCTCAGCCAGACCCATTACAACAACAAAGCCTTTAAAGTGAAATATTTTTAATATTTATAAATTTTATATATTGTTTATTTATATTTATAATATTTATACCAAGCATTTTCTTTTGCCAAATCATTCATTACAGAATTGCTGTCACATTTCAACAGTTACCATAAACAATGCATCCATGAAGGCTAATCACTCTTGATAGACAGTTCCCTGTAAGCTCTCTGTAAGTCTCTTTATCTGTCCTCCTACCCTAACCTGGATCACAAATGAGAAAATTATATTTTGTTGTTATTTTTCAAATGTCCAGGAGGCAACCATTTCCACCATAAATACTTTACATAGTTTGCATTTAAATGTACATATGCACATGAAACAAACAGGATTCCAGACATGCAGGGAAGTCGGCTACATCTATTCTCAGAATGCTGATTAGAGCAAGGTGGAACACTGTACGAGTTCCTTAAAGAGAGTACAAAATGTTTATCTCATTTTAAAAGCTTTAGCAATACCACTTTAGATTCAGGGACAATGACTAAACAGATCTGAAAATATTCCAAAGCACCATGATCCATTTCTTTGAGGGATTAGAAAAACTCACCATGTCCTGGCCTAGAGGTGGCAAGTTATCAACTTCACTAAGGTCAGCTTGTGCCTGTTGAACGGCATGCATACTGGTATTAATAGTCCCCATCAAGGCCTGCTGAGCTGAGGTCTGAAAGGAAATGCAAGGAAATGATTGTATGCTATATTCCAAATGGCACACCAAGCAGATGTGGCACACAAGCGAAGAGACAGTGAGTGACAACAACCCAATAATCATAACAGGCCATTTCAGGTAGCTAGCTTTTCACTGGTGTAATGCTGAAAGGAAGGCTCTTTAACACTCCTCTTACACAGTTTTGATTCTCCTATGCCATTTTATACTCCTCTGTACTTGCACACACCTATAAAACCTTTCTTAGATCAAACAATGCCCAACAGACAGACACACAACCACCAAGCTGTCTTACTAGACTTGCATTCTAGTAACATGAAAACTGAGTTTGCTTCCTCAATACCATTATTCATTTCCTGGATCAGGCTGCCAATGTAATTAAGGACCATTCTAAACCTAAGCTGCAGTCCATATACGTAAGCTAATGGAAAGCTGAAGGGCTTTAAGCAGAGCAGGATGGCTATCTGCATTGGGTGTCAGTGGCAAGGTTTTGGCTGCAAAGGTGGCCTTTGAGAATAGGCCAGGGGCTGCTTCATACTGGGCACAGCTGGTTCCAGATGGCTCCAACAGACTCACCACGAGACACAGCTGAGCCCAGCAACCAAGCTGGTGGCACCTCTGGGAAAACATTGGTGAGAAAGGGCAAAACATCGCATGGCAACAACAGAAAAAAAAAAAGTTCAAGAAACAACTCTGCAAACACCAATGTCTGAGAAGGATGAGAAGATGCCTCAGGCAGCCCACAGAAGAAACCACAGTAGAGAAGGTACTTCATTGCAGCCTGTGGATAGGGCCTTGCTGTAGCAGATATCCACCCTGCAGCCAGTGGATATTCCCCTGAAAGAGACTACAGCCTATGGAGAGCCAGTGCTGGAGCAGGGTCCTGACAGAATCTGCAGACTGTAGAGGACCCACTATGGAGCAGACTCTCCTGAAAGGAAACACAGCTTACACTGGAGACAGTTTATCATGAAGTACTACAGCCCAGAGGAAGGACCCATGCTGGATCTGGGCAAAAGCATGAGGAGAAAGGAGCAGCAGAGAGGTGCTGTTACAAACTGACCACTTAAGAGCAGGGAGTAGGATAATCAGAAATGAAGGAATGAAATTGAGTCTGTGTAAAAAAAGAGGTGGTGGCAAGGTAGTTCAGTTTTTGTCTGTTTCTCACCATCCAACACTATTGTAACTGACAATAAATTAATTTTCGCCAGGTTGAGTCTGTTTTGACCATGAAGGAAATTGGTCTTTATCTTGACCTATGTTGAGATAAAGCTGCCTCTTTTTTTTTTTTTTTTTTTTTAAATCTTATTCTCTACATGATGTTTAGTACTTTTTATAGTCTTCTAATTTAAATGAGAAAATTCAGTATCGGCTTTAAGCCTACTAAAAAATATTAAATTGGTGGGCTAGGGATAAGCTAAATATAAGTCTTTTTCTTAAAGCTGCTTAATTGTACCATCTTAATTTTATTTTTTTTTCTAACCATTGAATACTAGTTTAACTACTCAGAAGTAAAGAGAAGACTGGAAGTGCTGGCTTTGCAGAAAATGAGAAGATAAGTCAAAAGGCGACACCCTAAATATTTCAGGGATACTCAAAACCTATGTTCAGTTAGACAGCCAGGAATCCACCCCGATATTCTCCTGCTGCTCTTAGTGTTACATACAATATGCTGTTTCTGACTACTTGCAGCACAAACAAGTTTCAAAGGCAAAAACAAAGCTTAAAATACAAAACAAGGAGGTTTCTCACAAGTGGAGGCATATGTCCCCTGTGCATCTGACCAATTGTGACTTGTTGCTGGGGAGAAGGCATGATGCCAATATTGAAAGTCTCTGGGCCACTGGACCCTGAACGCATAACAGCTGGTAGTGCCACAGAGCCATGCTCCACCTTCCCTGTTCGGTTGAACTGCTGCTGCAAGATGGTAGATCTAAAAAAAAAAAAAAACAAACAAACAAAAAACTACGCAACACAAAAGAGAATTACTTAGCTCCTGCAAATCAAGTTTTCTGTCAGATGTTCTTCCTTTCTAACACACTAGGAAAAAAATTGATCTGAGGCTTTTGGCATATCAAATATTAATAGCACTAATGAGCAGGCCATGAAAAGAAGATAATGTGCAATTTTGGTATATGTGGTACAATAGCTTTACCCTTTTAAGATGTACGACAGACAGAACCAGAAAAGCGTTTATGGTATAAGAACTGCTTTGTTTCAGTTATGCCATAGGCTGAACAATATAAAATAGAAGCATGAACCCCGTGGAAACACCTTTTGCAAGAAAGATTACGGATAAAAAAAACCTAGTGTTTTCTTCCCTCTTGACACACACACACACACACAGTACTTGCTAATAATCTGTCAGTTTATCAAATAACAGCTGAAAGACAGGATACTTTCAAGAATAAACTAACTGTCATCCATGGTCATGAAGTGCTTTGTCAGATACACTGCTCATATTTAAATAAGATTCAAGCTTTAACAGCTAGAAGTGTTGACAGAAATTCTGGCTTTAACAAAATAATTCTTTTTCCCAGCAGACTGTTAATTGTGAAAAATCTTGCATTCATCTATTGCAAATTTTGGGCTTCTCTGAACTGCACTTAGCTAACAGTATACTTTCGAACTCATTTGGAAAGGGCAGTATCAAAAGCAAGCACATCTGAACAGTACGATCTGTCAGAAGTTGACGTTTCACATAAGGCCACGTTAAAAATCTAACAAGTCTATCTCCTATAAAACTTGCGTTTAACAATAAATCAAATAGGCTTTTCACATACACACCACTGATACTACCATCCTCAGACTTCCAAGAGGAGACTTGAGTGGCTTATTACAGATTATAACGTCATGAACCTACTCCTATTTCTTCACTGCAAGGAAAGATCTAATATTCATTTTCAAGAGTATGGCCAGCTCTACAGTTTTGCTTGTTCAGTTACTTTCCCATCAGAACCATAGCCTGATCTACTAGTACCAAAACCTTGGCCTTCACTTGCACTGCATCTGGTTTGTCGAAAGTGGTTTTCTGAAATACTCTATCTCTGTTCATAACACAGTGTACAACTACATGGAAAGGAGTCAAATTTACTGGAAACCACGGACCTAACAGACACATGCAACTATAACTTTGTAAATCCAAGGTGTTTGCATGAAGATCAAAAATCTGACATGTTATTATGTCATTAGGTCATTACATCATCTGCATTTCACTGAATTACAGCCCATACTCCTTTGTCCAAAGGGTCAAGTTAACACAAACTGGTACCACTTCTGGTTGCCTTAACCCACAGCTTTGTGGCAAATACCTGATTTTCAATCCTCAAATGAATCTAGGAGCCTGTCTGGGGAAAGTATTTCCTTCTATTGAAACACCCTGTAGAAAATAATTCTTTAACAGTAATAACTACACTATTTCATTTGGGAAAAAAAAAAAAAGCAACCACAGGTAAATTTGTCACTCGTTTAAATAATAAGCATTTTGTCCTCCTTCATAGACTCACTTCTTCGGTGAAACAGATTCTTCCAACATGGTTGATTCCTCATCACCTTCAAGCCCAAATCTATCTTTACTTTGTTTCTGGAGGAAAGAAAGAAAAAAAAAAAGTTAAAAATGTTTGTTGCTGTTTGCTTTCTCTCCACCACTTATTTCCCATTTATCAAACACATAGTCAAATGATCTTCAGTCTTCTCTGGTGCTGCACACCATGCTTTTTGACAGTGTGTTACAATACAACCTCCACCCCGGAAGAGCTGCCCTTCAGCATCTGGTAGGCCAGGTTCTAAGCCCTGTCATAATAAGCATATAAAGGAAAAAAGCCTATCGGTACCTTTTTGAACAAAATATAAAGAAAGTGCTGAGATACTACTATCCTTTCTCAGAGAAAGTAGTGTTCTGAGGACCAGCAAATCCTGGCACAGAAAGGACGCTTTTCCCATTCTCTTCTAAAACAGAACCATCAAACTGACTCGGACAACTAGAACTCAGCTGCAAGTGATACTGAGCATTCAAAAATTTTACTATATATTGCTATCTACCACTAGGAAATACCTATCTATAGTAAAGATGATAAATTCAGTACTGTATCAAAGTTATTGTACCTGAGTCAGTTTATATACAGTGGTACAAAGGAGGTAAACATACACGAGGGGAGTAACCCTAAACAGGAAACTACCATAAGTCATAAAAGTAGTGTCTTGTAAAAATAGTCTATTTCTATTTGTGACCTAATGCAAAGATACTGCCTGCTTTCCACCTGAATCCAGTCTAAATATATATATACATATATATTTTTATATATATATTTGTGTACATAAAAGAACATCCACTATGACCTTAGGTACATTTAACATCGCACATCCATACACATACAGCAGCTCCTCATGCACATCCATACATGTGGAATCAAAGGGTAGCTGTTATTCCCTCCCCTTCCCTGCCACACTCCATATAAGGAGGAGACTAGAAGTCTAGGAGGGATCTTCTTTTTCCCAGGCTCTGGGAGCTGCAACAGCATCTCAACAGGGCTGGGCCTGACTCCACGTGCACCATGCAATCCATCACCACCCACAATCAGGTTTTCTTCCCTTAATACTCCTTTTTGGTTTTAATACTGTTATTCACTAAATTTGTTACAGTCTTCCAATCTTGGGTGAGGAATTTTTTCTTTTTCCTTATTCCCCTTCTTATCCATCCTTCTCCTGAACAGGTCTGTGTTTCAGCCCTTAGAACAGATACGCTCCTAGACCAGCTTAAGGCAGTCAGGACACAACACAAGGATCTCTGTGGTACACGCTGTGTGACTATGGTGAGGACATGGATAAATGGCATGGCAAACGCACGTTTGCACTGCAGGCAGGAGTACGGGATCTACAAAGTGACACTACTGAAAAGAATTTTCCCAGGAGGATGGCTGCTCCAGTCTCCCAAGAAACTTCTGCTGGCTTGAGCAGATAGTTCTCTGACCCAAATGCAAGTAGAAGAGATGGTCCTGCCCACCATACAAAACGCTGCATCAACCATGGGCACTGTGGTCAGAATTAGAGGGGCCCTGCCACCAGTCAGGCAGAGGAAGGGGATAATCAGAGTTTACCGGACTGTGCAGATTCAATGTCCTGGCACATTAAAAGCAGAAAGCTACACTGGACACTGGTGCACAATGCACCCTAATACCTCAAGTCATAGATGAGCAGAGTCCACCACCATCTTTGGAGTGGCAGGAAGGTCTCAAGAACTGACTGTACTGGAGATTGACATGAGGCTAACTGGGAATGACTGGGATACACGCCCTATAGTGACTGACCCAGATGTTTCATGCATCCTTGGCTTTTGGCAGAAGGGGTACTTCAAGGACCCAAAAAGGTTTAAGTGGGCTTTTGGTGTAGCAGCTGTGGAGACCAAAGGCAATAAGTAGCTGTCTACCTCACCCAGCCTCTCAGACGACCCTTCCACATGGGGCCCGATGAGGGTGGAGGATCAGCAGATACCAACTGTTTCTCTTACAGCACACTGTCAGCACTACTGGACCAAGAGAGACTCCTTGCTCCCTGTACTTGAACTGATTCATCAACTAGAGAGTCAAGTAATCAACAAGACTCACTCACCCTCCAACCACCCAATACAAGGAATGGAGATTAACTGTGGACTATCGTGGCCTGAATGAGATTATTCCAATGTTGAGTGCTCCTGTGCTGGACATGCTGGAGTTCCTGGAGTCCAAGACAGCTAAACGGTATGCCACAACTGACATCGCTAATGTGTTATTCTCTATTCCCTTTGCATCAGAGTGCAGGCTGCAGCTTACTTTCACCTGGAAGGGAGTCCAATATACCTGGAATCAACTGCCCCAGGGGTGAAAGCACAGCTCAACTATCTGCTATGGACTGATCCAGATGGCACTGGAGAAGGGTGGAGCTCTGGACCATTTGCAGTACATTGATGACACCATTGTAGGGGGTAATACAGCAGAGGAAGTCTTGAGAAAGGCAAGAGGATAATCAATATTTGGTTGAAAGCTGGCTTTGACATAGCAAACCATGTTGCAACCCACTAATAAGAAAGACACAAACCTTCTTAGGTGCCATGAGGTTTTTGGAGATACATTCTTGGATACAGTCAGATTGGGAAACTCTAATATGAGGTGATCCAAAAGAACAGTTTTAAGTGGGGCCCTGAACAACAAATGGCCTTCGAACAAATAAAACAAGAGATAGTCCACGCCAGGGCCTGGGACTTGTCCAAACAGGACAAGATTAAGAACGTGCTCTATGCAGCAGCCAGGGATAGTGGTCCTACATGGAGCCTCTGGAAAAAAAAAAACTTGGGGAGACTCAAGGTTGTCCAGTCGGATTTTGGAGTCAGGAATATAAAGGCTCAGAGGCCAATTATACATCAACAGAAAAGGAAATACTGACTGCCTGTGAAGGAGATAAATCTGCTTCAGAGACACCACTCCTCCTAGCACCCCAACTACCAGTCCTGAGATGGATGTTTAAAGGGAAGGTTGCATCAACACACCAAGCCACCAATGCCACCTGGAATAAATGGACTGTCCTGATAACCCAGCAAACTCGAATAGGGAGCCTCAATTGCCCAGGCATAGTGCAAGTGATCACAAACTGACTTTATAATGCCACTGAAGTGAACCGTTTCTAGCTTGGTGGACCCATGACACTTCTGGTCACCAAGGAAGACACAACACATACCAATGGGCTTGTGACTGAAGTGTGGATTTAACTATGGGTGCTATTGCACAGGTTATCCACAATTATAACCTATGTGCTGCCATAAAGCAAGCCAAATGGATGAAACCTTTGTGGTATGGGGAATGGTGGTCAAAATATAAGTATGGAGGGGCCTGGCAGATGGATTACATCAAACTTGTCAGGGTAAGCACTGTGTACTGACAATGGTGGAAGCAAGCACTGGATGGCTGGACTCATGAGCTTGTGCCTCATGTCACTGCCTGTAATGCTATTCTTGGCTTTAAGAGGCACATCTTGTGGCAGCACAGTACCCTAGAGCGGACTGCATCAGACAATGGGACCCATTTCAGAAACAACCTTATAGGTAACTGGGCCAAAGTTGTTGGTATTGAGTAGGTATGTCATATCCCCTACCCTGCAACAGCCTCTGGGAAAACTGAACACTACAAGTGCTTGCTGTAAACTACCCTGAAAGCAATGGGTGGTGGGACTTTCAGAACTGGGACAAACATTTGGCACAAGACACCTGGTTGGTTAACACCAGAGGATCTGTCAACTGAGCAAGTCCTGCCCAGTCTGACCTGCTGTATACAGCAGAAGGGGATGGAGTCCCTGTTATTTGAAAGAGGAATCTGTTGGGGAAACCTGTGTGGGTCTCTCCTGTTTCAGGTGGAGGCAAACCCTTCCATGGGGTTCTCTCTACTCAAGGCCCTAGACATACTTGGTGAGTAATACAAGAAGGTGGTGAAGTCCACTGTGTACCACAAAGGAATTTAACTCTGGCTGAGGGAATTGAATTTCAGGGCATATAGTACAAATAAGTTGTTACAATTTTCCTTTCTAGATAGCAGTGTGGCATCCAGGAGCTCCGGGATGAACCAACAGCACACAGGCATGAACCCTAATGAGGTCTATACCATCTGCCTCACCAAAAGAACTGCTTCCAATTCCTCCCCATTCCTGCCCCACTGGAACATGACCTGAACCATCCTCCTCTGAAAGACTGCCAGGATGAATGAGGACATGCAACTGGACTGTACACGTTGTTGTATATAGACACTTCCAAACTTGATGAATGAGCGTGGCAAGAAGTGGTTTGAAATAAGGGGTGGAATGTTGTGTTTTAAGGGAGAACACACTGAGCGGGGGGGGGGGGGGGGGAAGGGGAAACCCCAGGCCCCCTAAGGGCCCAGAGCGCAGCTTTTTTTCCCTACTACACTCCATACAAGGACACAGGAAGATGGGGGGGGGCTCTTCTTTTTCCACCTCTTTTGGCTGACAGCACCTCAGCACAGCTGGACCTCACTCCACATGCACCACAAAGTCCACTGCCATCCAAGATGAAGTTTTGTACATAGTTCTATACCCTTCTTCCCTTAATACTCTTTTTTTTTTAAGCTCCATTTTTCTCCTATTATTCAGTAAATTTGTTAGTCTTAACTTTCAATCTTGGGTAATTTTTTTCTTTTTCCTTATTCCCACTTTTATCCTCCCCTGGAAGAGATGAGGGGAAGGTGGCTAATCCTGCTAAGTTTTATGTGGGCTTGCCCTGAGCCTTAAATGGAGACACATACTTTGAGGCATGCATCATAGAGATAACTTGGGCTTGACACTGCAAAGTGCATGCTTCTCATACATATCATGGGTTAAACACTGTTTACTGTACTGTACATTACTTAACCTGTACTTACATTACTTAACCTGCTCCTAATTCATTCATTTTAAAACAGGCTGTGTCAGCAGAAGAACCCAAAGGATGGGGAGTGGAAATACACACATCTATATTCTATCAAGACAGAAAGGCTGCTTGCTTTTGACATTACAGAGAAAGTCTACTTCAGAAGCTTAAGAGCTAGAAACAAGTTTTACACTACCTAAAGAAACCTGCAGTTTATTTAACATTTATTAAATCTGAGTCTGACAGCCCCAGAGAAAAAAAGGCATGTGCTGTGATTAATTCTGGCAATACTCTGCAACCTCTGATTTCATAACACTTGCTGTTACATCCTACGCTTAATGTTACATCCTACACTGTTTACATGAACAAAGGCTAATAAATTCTGACCTGCTTAGCTGTCTGTCATGTCTTTAAAATTAAAATCTATTACAGCAAATAACGATGACAGTTGATTGAACCCTAATAAACTAAAAATTTGCCAAGGAGCAAATAGTGCTATTTGAAACACCTCACTTTTCTGTACAACATGCTTAGAGTATAAACATTGAACTTCATGTTTGATGGAAAAAAAATGGTATTTTTTACTGTTGTGCTTATTTACTTGTGAATATATTGAATGCTGGAGATGCATATCAGCCCCTCCTCTGCCCTGCAAAGCATGCTCTTTGAAACCAAATTTCAAGACAGCCTCTTCACAAACACTGATTTTTATTCCCCTCTCTGCACAACTGAGACGTAATGCTTTGCTTTACTGAGCACAATATTTTTAAAGCAACAGAGTGATTTGGTTTTTTTGGTTGTGGTTGTCTTTTTGTTTTTTGTTTATTTGTTTGGGTTTTTTGTTTGGGATTTTTTTGTTTGGTTCGTTTTTTTTTTTTTTTGTGTTGGGGTCTTTTTATGTTTGCCTAAAAGCGCTCTCAGGCTTGATGCATTATAAACAAGAGCTTCTGGATGATTACTTGGTAACGTTCAATGTAGTTTTAAATGCTGCTTCCAAGGGAGCATTTCTTCCCACCTGATTCATAACTCTGGTCCATGGCTTAAAAACTATAGCTGAAAGTTTGGACTCTTCACTGGATATACACTCAAAGTCAGAAGTTCACCTTCTAGATAGAAAAACGAAGCCCAAATGTGCTGTACTGAGCCTGACCCATACAACTGCCACAGTTTGTTTGCATGCACTCAAATTAAAAAGAAAGAGCTTATATGACTTAAAAAGTAAAAATAAATAACATCAAAACATAAGATACAATACTGACTTCATGAGAGGAAAAAACTGCAGCTTGTACACATTTGAGCTTTTGTGTTGCTGTACAGTGATTTTTACTGCATTTTTACTATGTGTCACCTTAATACTATACCTTCTTTAGGATGATATCAATGTAACCTGCAATTAATTGAGAGATCTGTTCTCCTTCAGTGGTCTGTACTGAGTAATAGCTTTCCTGATATTCACCAAAATCCTGGTGGAAAAGAGGAAAAAACACTCTTTGAAAAGAGAAAATAAATAAATGAAGAAAAGAGTACCAAATAGGAGCAAGAGAATTCAAATTTTAAATTTGTTAGTATAGACTTTATTACATCCAACAATAAATTAAATTATTCCAGGATTCTAAACCAGTCTATACCGAGGGTGAGGGAGGAAGGGGAAGGATGCTTTTTACTGCAGCTTAATCACAGGTATTTCATAAATTGAAGCGTCAGAGGAACAAGAGATACTTAGTCTGACTTAAATCAGACTCAGTCACTGAGGATAGAGAAAAGTCTTTAGAATTTTATTCCAAAGCATAATCACCTATGCAGCTGGAAATCAGACACACATGAGTCAATATAATTTTTCTAACCACTGCCTCTTGCTCTACCACTTGAAACAACCTTTTCATACCCAAAATGCTCTTGTTGCAGTGGTATCCTAGGACCAAATAGTTAACAAAATACCACATTCGTTAAAGTTCTTTAAATCCATAATTATGAAATATATTAATGAACCCTCTATCTTTGTTTATATTCATATCTCGCAAGTCACAAAGCGCAGTATAAATGACAACCACCACGAGGCTTTAAGCAGGGGTGAATAACATTTTCTGAATTGTTTCAGTAGTTAAGCACACAAGAAATTTAAAATCTTTTCAAAAAGATTTAAACAGTACTTTTGGGGAACTGGTCTGTCTAGAAACGCCAAAATATGGATTGAAACTAGACACTAGATACGGATCAGTGTATTAGTTCAGGACTCAGTGACTAATGCTAGAAAATTACGGATAGAACAAATTACAGTAAAGAAATCACACTGAGTGTAAGTCCATCTTCCTTTCTCCTTGCCACCAAGATCCTCCTTCCTCTGAATATATGTATAAGAAGATTACCAGAGTGAAGCTTTTAGGTGAGGCAGCCCAGCGTTTCACAGTTGTTAGTGGCCATTCCTGCAACACTTCCTTGGTCTTCTCATCCACACGCATCACCGAATCTTTGGTGACACCCAGTAAACGAGGAGCCAGTTTGTTTTTGCCTTTCATTTTTTCCTGTAACAAGGTGTGAAAGATTGTTCTTCATTCAAATGGAGTTTACCAGAAGAGATAGGAAAAGCATGATGGAACATACTGACAGAGAGAAGTAACTGGCATGCAGACCAAGGACAATTTAAAACTCCAGGCTCAGTTTGTCTGGTCACAGACAGTGATTTTCAAGCAATGCATTAACATTAAGCAGCTCTGGTCTTCACTGAATCTTTATTATGCAGTTGAGAAGATCTTGGTACCGTATTGTTACAACAGCCTTAGACCATGACCTGTTTTACCGTAAGGATTAAAAGAAATTAATTGTGTAGCTAACAAAGTTGGTTTTAAGATGCAGATTTTTAGCATGCAACTCATTATCATTAAACAGGACCAGGTGATGAGTTCTTTGTAAATGTTTTTCCAAAGATAGTGCTTAGCTGGTAATCAAAAGAAAAAAGACAACTTGTCAACTTACAGAAATTAAATCATGACAGACTCAACTTTCTTTGTGGAAGCAGCACGACAAGGATCTAAATTGAAATAACAATTCCTTTCCATGTAGTAATTGATTCTTTTTTTCCGAATGCTGCTTTTGGACAGAAGGCTAAAATAACATCTTTAACTTTTGCTGATGCAGAATCGAAGGTAATACATAATTAACCATACAAAATGGTCACAACAAGATCTACATTACCTTCACAAGAAAAAATGATACTCCGTAGGTCTGCAGAGAACGGGCTAGCTTCACGTACTTCACTTTGGCTTCTATTTCAGTCATCTCACCACAGTTTTTGTGCTCCTGTAATGAGAGTCCAATATCACTTAAGCAGAAACAATGCTTTCTGGAGACAAACAGAAAAGGGTAATCTTTATTTGTTTAAGGATGCTTACTTATTAACCATTATAATTAGAATATTTGAAAACAAAAAGTGACTAGAAATGTTAGCAAGACCATAGCCCATAATTCCTCATATTGGTGAGCATAACCTTGGCAAATGTAATACTCCCTCTTTGACCAGCATCTATTCTAATGGTGCCTTAAATCAAGCACATTTAAATCACTTGTGAAACAGCTTAAAATTTTAAATATGGCTTTTTGACACCATTAGATTTCACACAGTTAGCACCTCTTTAGTCAGCATTTTAAAATCAACTACAACTCCCAGCACTCATTTTTCTCCAGGAACAGACTATTCTTTTGTGTCAAAAATTCTGATTCACAAAAGCTTCGTGCCTTATCATTGACTATTTCTCACCTCTTGTAGGTACTTCCAAAGGGGTTTTTTTTTGCCAGTTGCACTGTTATCCACAATTTTTGCAATCACATGAAACTTATACAGGTGAGGAAGACTCAATGATTTTTCTAAATAGTTCATCCTGACATAGTCCTTTAGGTGTGTCTTGTAACTGAATTTCTATTTATTTTTTAAGCCATTTACACATTAGTATTTATTACCTGTAAGTAACGACAACTACTAATGTTGAGTATTCAAACAATCTCCGCATCTGCTCTTGTACACCAGATCATTCTGTTGAAAATCCTATCCCAATGTCCTGATATTTAAATCCTGTTTGCAGGATTTTTTATCACATCCCTTCTTCCCCTCACGTTCTTCTGAAGTGCTGGTTGCCACCTCCTTTGTGCTGACTGATGGCAACAGTGGGAACAGCGAGAACATAGGAAACCCTTTCCTACTCCATCCTGACAGTGTTTCCCAGAGGAGCACCGGGAGAAGCAACTGCAACTCCAAAGATCCTTTTGCATCCCAAGAATGCAGACCAATCATATCTGTCAAGTTCATCACACAGAACATACCTGCCAAACTCAAGAATTAAACTCAAGGAAACAGATGATTTAAAAAGAAAAAACAAATGAAACATAAACCAAATCAAGCAAAAAACCCAGCTTGCTTATTCTACCTTGCTGTTGTATCTTTGCCCAGCTTCAGTGCCCTCACAGATCAACTTATTGTCCATGCACTGAAGCATGGAATAATTGATAATCTCAGATCATATTTGACATGAGCAAAAATCACATGCCATGAATAGCATGACAGCAATACTCAGAAGTGAATGTATTTTTTTGCTTTAAGTGCAACATTACTGCCAGCAGCTAAAGGTATACAGAAAAGCATTAGACATACTCATCTCTGAGGAACTAAAATCTAGAACAGGTGTACTGAGCTACAAAGTTCCTAGATTGGAGTGTAACAGACACAGTAAAGTGTGTGACCCTTTCCTGCTCTTCAATTCATCTCCCAAGTTGAGATCACAGATCACTGGCATATCCTTCCAGAATGTGGATGACTTGATTTTAGTTGTTGACCTCAGAACTCTTCAACTTACACTGTACTGTCATACTTGTATTTCAGTAGGCACAGATATTTTGTGTATCTACAGTACTCAAACTCTGAGATTTCCAACAGTTTCAGTACTTTTCATGCTCAACTGCTTCATTCTTTTACAACTGTGTGATTCCCAGATACATCACTGAACTCAAGTGTCAGCTAGCAGAACTCCATAGTACTGTAAGCTCATGCTTAAATAATGACAGCATGAAATTAAAACTCTTTTCCATAAACATGCTTTTATTTTAGTACAAATTTCAATGCAACTGAGAAAAAAGACGCAAGAACAGGGAATATTCAGTCTCTCCCCTTCAAAAAAGTACACTGAATAATCATCAGTGAAGAAAAAGGGATCAGGACAATAAATCTGCTGAAAAAAAGGAAAGCAAAGCTGTCATTCTTTACACTTGATTTTCACACTTACATAATTCTAGAATGTACAGAGTATACACCTGTGGAAGTTAATATTTTTCTTGTAAAGAAAGTGAAACTAGAGATTTTTTCAGGATTAGAATTACCTGAAATATCCTTTTTTCAGCCCCTCTCTGTTTGGTATATTCTTTAGGCAGGAATTCTTTTAAGCTAGGGAAAAAAACCAAACAACACAAACCATAGTTAATGATGCCTTCTTGAGAAGGGATGGTTTCCATGCTTTTTCATTGTCATTAATACCCCTAAACTTCCTAAAACAGGCATAAAATACATATACAATGAAACAAAACTCTGGCTAAGTAGTGTAAGAGCAAGGGAATACCTTACATAATTAAAAACCACTATAGTTACAACTCCATGTAATGCCTCTTCTTGTTTTGAAAAGTCATCAAAAGCAAGTAATTGTTGGAACACTCTTCGTTTTTAAACTACATTATGTCTCTGCATCTCAGAGGGGTTCACATCTAAATCCAAACACACACGTTGTAAACTGGGCGAATCAGGGGCCATCAAAGCCTGACCCAGATCTATGTCTGAAGTCAGACACTGCTATTACTTTCCAGCAGCACTGATTTACTAATATGTGGGATCAAGTTCTTCCTCTGTCTTCCAAAAAATGTTACAACACCAATATATGAGTAGAAAAACTAAAGAGCCATTTAAGTGGGCACTTAATACCAATCACTATCTCAAAAACAAAGTCAAAACCAACCAGTCCCAATTTCTGTAGCACTCAGATATACTAAGGGTCTCAGAACTCAGAATAAACTAAGCAAGTTCAGCTTTCGTCATCCAGTTTAGTCAGAAAGAATCTTTAAACACCTCACCTGTATCTCTTTGCTGTATAATAATATAAACACTTTATCTCAGCCAAACATCACTCAAAACATGAAGCCACATCAACATCATGCTTTAACATCTGTTCTTTTCCAGATTGCATTTTTCTTTCTGGAACACTCTACACAGTGATGAAACCATGGCATATATTCAGCAGTTCATTTTCAGACTGAAGAAACTCTCACAGTTCAAAAAAAAAAAAAAATGGTTTCTAAGGATTGCCCTATCTGTGGGCTAGTAAGAATCACAGAAAGACTCTCCTCCTCATTTTGATATATTCAGTAAGCAAGCATATTATTACTGCATAAAGTTAGAACTACCTACTATCACAGAAAGTCACAAGTTTTGAGAAGAATGGATTTTTCTTTAAACAAGTATTTGCTCAACTTCTCTGTGGTTTTGTTTTCAGGGAGATGGGTGGTTATGTTTATTATTGTTGTTTTAGTGTGCTGCTTTGTTTTGGGTTTTTTTTTTTTTTTTTAAACAAAAGCCTGCCATTCCAGACAAAGCACAAAATAACTTGGAACACCAAATCAGTATTTTGTGCTTTTTTTCAAAAATACAGTTCAGTAGTAAGATCATTTATTTTGTTCTATAAAGGTCTAGCAATATGTCAAAGTAAGAACAACTGTCCTTGTTAATCTTTCTTCCAACACTCCAGTAGTTACATCTCATTAATACAGTGTAATGAGCATCATGGGGTGGGGAAGGCTGGAGAGCCAAATTAATTTTGTAGGTGAGGACTGAAGATAGCTTATTACCCTAAAAAGCTGGTGCCAGTACTCTGAAATGACTGTTACTTTTATACAGAATCTCACAGGTTCAAGCCAGTTTGGTTAAATCAACTTCCAAGGCAAATGAAGGAAAAAAAAAAAAACTAAAATCCAAACCCACCCAAACCTGAGTTAAACTTAGTTTAATTCTGGAAACAGACTAAAAATATAGTTGTCAATGCACTTTCAGTTCTCATCTTTTATTAACTAAAGGTAATTTTCTCAGCTCTCTGCATGTAGATAAACCAGCAAGACTATTGCAATAAGACGACATTGCCAGCAAATATTATTTAGAGCTTCTTAAGTAGCAAGAGTTAAGAAAACCACTTTGTGCTTTGTCTGCTAGGCATCAATTGGTATACTCTTGCATATGTAGCTGGCAGATGCCTTTTCCTTGTATCACCTTCCATTGTTTTGCAATCAACGAACAAGTAACCACTTCAACTGAAAGGGTGAAATGCTAGTTTTAAACAGATTAAATTATTTTTAAAACCCTTTATTTTAGGTAGCATTATTTATGATGCAACAAACAAGTTTCACTTTATTTAACAACCTATTTAATATATTCCAGGTGGTTTGGTTAACTCCATTATCAATTAGCCTTCTCTAATCACACTATTACACTAAACAAGCTCATTTAAAAAAAAAAAACTAATAGCAAGCAATGTTTAACTTCATTTACTGTGTATTCCTCCAGTTCTTAAAAAAACGTAACACGAGTGTCAACATTATTTTTCATTAACACAAAAGGTATATCCAGTGTTCTTCAAAGACAGTTTAAAATAGTAAAACAGGCTAGATAAAAAATTTGATTTATTGCTCACCAAGCATGCTCAGAAATAAAAAGCAGAGATTGCCAGTTTCAGCTACTCCTTTACTTTCTGCATGTAAGTATAAGTTGTTTATTAGATATTCTCTCAGCAATTTAAACACAGTGTACATCTGTAGGTGCAATGCAAAACTTCAGCTCTTTGAGGAAGGGCATGAAGGACTATTTACAATTTGATAGTTTAAGAGCTTTCACGATTTACTTTGGCATGAGTTTCAAGGGAAGTCCAACAACCAATACAAAAGTGTAACAAGATGCAGGCAATAATCTTCAACTCTGCCAAGAACAATTTATCAACAACAAAACCAAAAAGATACACAAGATTTCTCTATATAAACATATTGCAGATATGGCAAACTCAACTAAGCTGTTTCAAGACAATGCTATGTCTTGAACTACTCTCTTTCATGCTGTTTCCTGTATGAGCTGACAGATTCTCCTTAGGAGAACCATATTCAGGTTTCAGTGGTGAACAAATGGACACTTCTGTAATGTATTTCACATACTGGGCTGCAGTATACAGTTGACGTAAAACATAACTGCTTTCATACTTAAAAAGTATTAATGTTCATCCACTGAACAGTAGCAAGTAATTGGATGAAACTTAAAAAATCCTCTATGTTTTTCAAGAAAAAAAATATTTTTTTTTTTCCCTGAAAAGATAAGATGCATTTTCAGAAAAAAAAATTAATTATCATCTATCTACACTATTTACTTATACTGCTCATAATGAGTCGGGAACACTGGGCTTGTTTATACTCACAAAACAAAGGCATGAGTTTTCACAAAAATGTTGTGAACACTGTGTACAGCCAAATGCATAACACTAAATGATAAAGATGAAATTGAAATTAGAAGGCAGTGAACTAGGGATTTACAGTCCTGGACAGGCTCCTCTACAGAGGATAAAAAATTACTGCTAAATCAGAAATCCTTAATTTTATGAAACCCTCATCAGCTGGGCTTTCTAATTCATGCAGTAAGACTCCTTTCACAGGCAGGCTGCTACAGAAAACACAGCGAGTCTGATTACCTCTGCTTGGAGTACTAAAATGCACTTAGTCTGTGACAACTCGACATTATTTACACTTGAGGTCACCCAAATTTAGAAGTTAGAAGTATTTACTCTAAAAATCCAGGTTTGTGTTTGTGTTCTACATGAGGTCCAAACTGGATCTGTGCTTGGAAGCCTCCAAATTCACAGGCTTTTTCAAAGGAGACAGGATGGGAACCATTCAGAATATCATCACGAGCCTATAGGAGGTAAGCAAAGACATGTCAGGTACATCCGAGATAACTATTACATCTCTGAAATTCCTTGAAAGCCTGAACAGAGCTCAATGATCCAGTGCCACATATTTTCTGTACAAGTGTCTTTATTCCATTCTGAATGTTTCTATGACTAATAAAACAAATAAAGGGCTAGAATATTTTCTGATTACCATCTACAGAGACTTATTCAAATCACAGCTGTAACAACTTTCATCAAGAAGAGGCCTTAATACCCTTTTCCTACCATACATGTATATAAAATACAAAGTATATATACATTTATGTTTATTTGCACATATATACACATAGATGCATATAAACACATGTAAAAGCTTATCTTACCATCTTGTAATACCAGGGAAGGAGAGAGGGAGACAATGAAAATGTTAAAAGTTTATGGGTAAGAGTTAACGAGACATGCAAACCTGGGTGATACTGTTGTGGGCATCTGCTACAGACCACCAAACCAAGAAGTTGTCAATGAGGTCTTCTATGGGCAGCTGGAAGTAGCCTCAAAATCACACACCCTGGTGCACATGGGTGACTTCAATCACCCTGATATCTGTTGGAAAGGCCACACAGCCAGATATAACCAGTCCAAAAGGTTCCTGCAGTGCATTGATGACAACTTTCTACTGCAGGTGGTTGAAGAACCAATGAAGAGAGGTACGATGCTGGACCGAGTATTAACAAAGACAGTCTGGCTGCAGATGTTAAGGTTGGGAGCAGTCTTGGCTGTAGCGACCATGACATGTTAGAGTTTAGTATTGTTAGGGAAAGAAGCAGGGTAATAAATAAAATTTTTACCCTGGAGTTTAAAAGGGATAACTTTGTCCTTTGTCTTTGTTCAAAGATATGGGCCTGGGCTCTAGAAAGTAAGGGGGCCCAAAAGAGCTGGTCAATATTCAAACAATACCTCCTCCAAGGTCAAGATAAATGTATTCCATTTGGGGGGAAGGTGATTCAAGTACAGGAGGCAGAAGACCTGCATGCATGAGCAAGGAGCTGCTGGAAAAACTGAAATGGAAGAGGGTAATTTACAAAATGTGAAAAAAGGCTCTGGTTAAATGGATTATAGAAACACTGCCAGGGTATACAGAGACTCAACAAGAAAGGCCAAAGCTCTCCTGGAACTTAGTCTGGCTAGGAAGATGAAAGAAAACAAGAAGAGCTTTTTCAAACACATCAGAAGAGTAGGGAAAAAAATGGGTCCACTGCTAAATGAAGTGGGAGATCTGTTAAAAAAGAATGCAGAGTTGGCAGAATTGCTGAATTGCACCTTGGCCTGTTCTTACTCGTAAGACCAGCCCTCAGGAACCATAGTCACTGGAAGTAAGGAAGCAAAACTGGAGGGAGGAGGACACTCCACTGGTCGGAGAGGAATGGGATAGAGACCGCTGGGATAAACTGAAAACACACAAATCCATGGGCCCTGATGGGGTGCATCCACTTGTGCTGAGAGAGCTACCTGATACGACTGCTGATCTGCTCTATATCATTTTTTTAAAAATCATGTAGAACAGGAGAGGTGCCTGAAGACTGGAGGAAAGCCAAAGTCACTACAGTCTTCAAAAAGGGCAAGAAGGAAGACCCAGGCAACTACAGACTGGTCAGTCTCACCTCCAGCCCTGGAAAGGTGATGAAGCAGCTCATTCTGGAGGCCATCTCTAACCACATGGAAGAAAAGAAGGTTACAGGAGTAGCCAACATGGATTTACTAAGGGGAAATCTTGCTTGACTAATCTTATATCCTTCTATGAAGCCATGACCAAATGGGCAGATAAAGGGAAATCAGTGGATGTCATACACCTTGACCTCAATAAGGCTCTTGATACTGTCTCCCATAACATCCTCATAGAAAAACTCAAGAAATGTGAAATAGACAATTGGTCTGTGAGGTAGATTGAAAACTGGCTCAACAACAGAGTTCAGAGGGTTGTGATCAGCAGCGCAGAAGCAGGTTGGAGGCCTGTGTCATTCACCAGCAATCATCAGTACTGGGTCCAGTTTTCTTCAGTATCTTCATCAACGACCTGGATGAAGGGTTAGAGTGTACCCTCAGCAAGTTTGCTGATGATATGAAACTGGGAGGAGTGGCTGACACACCAGAAGACTCTGCTGCTATCCAGTGAGATCTAGACAGGCTAGAGAGCTGGGCAAAGGGGAATCAAATGAAGTTCAATAAGGACAAGTGTAGAGTCCTGCATCTGGGGAGGAATAACACCAGGCATCAGTACAGGCTAGGGGTCGTCCTGCTGGAAAGCAGTACCATGGAGAAAGACCTCAGAGTCCTAGTGGATAGCAAGTTATCCATGGGACAGCAATGTGCCCTTGTGGCCAAGAGGGCCCATGGTATCCTGGGGCGCATTAAGAAAACTGTGTCCAGCAGGTCAAGGGATGTCCTCCTTCCCCTCTACTGTGACCTGGTGAGACCACACCTGGAACGCTGTACTCAGTTTTGGGCTCCCCAGTGCAAAAGAGACAGGGATCTACTGGAGAGAGTCCAACAGAGAGCTATGAGGATGATTAAGGGACTTGAACATCTCCCCTGTGAAGAATGGCTGAGAGAACTGGCTTGACTAATCTTATATCCTTCTATGAAGCCTACACTGGCTGTGTAGTCTTAAGAAGAGATGGCCAACAGGGAATATTATTAATGTTTACAAATATCCAAGGGGTGGGTGTCAAGTGGAAGGGGCCAGTCTCTTCTCTGTGGTGCTCAGTAACAGGCCAAGGAATAATGGGTATGATCTAGAACACAGAAAGTTACACCTCAACACAGGGAGAATCTTCTTTACTGCGAGGGTGACAGAGCACTGGAACAGGCTGCCCAGGGAGTTTGTGGAGTCTCCTTTAAAGGGGCTGGACTAGATGATCTCTAGAGGTCCCTTCCAACCCCTAACACTCCTTGATTTTATGAAAATGATCTGCATACCTAATAAGTAAAAACCAGAATGCTATTATATAAATGGCAACAGGAGAAGGCAAACAGCATTTTGCTTCCTCTTGTTCAAATAGAGTGGTCATAAAAGATGATGGATTTATAGCTCTGGCAATAGAAAGCTCATCTATCCATAGACAAAACAATGACAAGCAGTATTCAACACACTGTTGTAATAGTAGCCTGAAAGAAATATCTAATTGGTAGAACATCCCATTGTGATATAGTCTTCTAAAATACCTGAAGAATGCAACGCAGTCTTACAAGCAATGCCATCCTTATTTTATGCCTCAGAATTTAAAAATGTAATTTAGAGCAATCCCATTTGAATCAGCCACAAGTATAACAATGGACTGGACGTCTGTATTTTTTTTTTTTTTTTTTTTTGCTACGTTTCTTTCTTTTTTTTTTTTTTTTTTGGTTGGTTGGTCTGCTTTTTGTGTGTGTGTGGTTTGGGGCTTTTTTGTTGGTTACTTTTTTTTTTTTAACCTAAAAAAAATATATATATATATATGTTTAAAAGACAGCTTTTTTCAGACTGTATTAGGGGTAGCTGCACTGGAGCCTTCAGTTAAATAGTATTTTCTGCATAGAACTTAGATTTGCTAAGGTATGTATAGTACCTCTAACAGTCTGAGGAACCTGCCTAGGTGGACTCCCACCATTTTACATGATTTTGTACAGGAAGCCTGCCTGCTTTATACGCTGTCTCAGTTGAAGACTGGAAAGGGAGTGCAGAAGATCTCTCACTGATCAGATGGAAAAGAAGAGAGACGAAAAACAGAAAGCTGTTTGCAAGACTGACCTGATATTCCATATTAGAGAAAGCATCACCTATAGAAGGGAATGGGGAGAAGAACTGAAAAGAACAACTTAAAAGATTTAAAACACCAATGAGTTTTAAGGAAAACAGGACAAGGATGTCAAAGTTAGTGGATTTTTTGTTGAATGTCTATTACTGGGTTGAAAGTATTTGACCAAGAACTAAAAAAAGCTTTATTACTATCACATGTTCTTGTAAGAACAGACAGAAAAATAAATATAAAGCACATCCAGGACTAGAATTCTAGAAGACAGAGTATTTCAGCACCAAAATTTTTCTAGTTAACGTACACAGGTTTCCTCAGACAAGGTACAATCTGTACTTCTGGTCCACATACTGTACCTGAACATAAAGCAAATTAAGCTGAACAGGATCTCTTGAATCTACATTCTGGTCTGAATAAAAGAACTTTCGTCTCAACAGCAATGTTTCATTTTCATCAACTCCTTGTTCTCTAAATGTTCGGCTATGGTCTAGCCAATTTACTGTAACAGAACCAGAGACATAAACATTGTTAAATATGCAGCACTAGCAGTATTAAAAGCTCTTGTGAAAATCATGTGCTAATTGTCACTTCCACTGGAGGGGAATTCTCTGCAAAACGTGTTGCTTTCATTTCTATTTCTAGTCAGTGATGAAGGTTGCTGCAAATAAGAACTGAAGAACAACGCTACTGAGAAACAAGAATTTACTACAGCATAGAACACCATTAACATTGTTGAAAGATCTATAGTAACATTTTAATAGTAAATTTAATCCTCAAAGCTTCATTGCAAATTACTTAAAGTATACTACATGTTCCCCCTGTAACCATTTGTTCTGTTTACTGTTATAATCTGAATACAACTTAAAAACGTCTTCCTGCCAGTCACAGTTAATCTTAGTGCCTTCATGTAAAGCAGAAAAAAGTGTGTCTCATGACTTGACACATTAAACAAATCAAATACTGACTCAGTTTCTTGGCAAACTCTACCGACACTTGAAATTTATACCTTCAGAGACAAAACTACCTTTTGACAGCATCAGTAGGCATTAATATTTGCATATCCAACTTTAATGAAGGCAAGAAAATGGTTATTACAGAAATGACCCTTCACATTGAAGTTACAACTCCTCTACCAAAAAAATGTAGCAAAAAAAGAAAAACAAACACTTCAAAAGACCCACTAACTCTAATAGCTAGAAGGAACAACTTTTCCATTTACCTAATTAAACAAAATTATATATTAGATGATGTAAAATACAGGTAAGGATAAACTGAGACACACTGAAAAATCTGAAAATGTACTCCTTTATGTTTTTCTTGCACTATACTGTGGAAAGATAGTCTCAGAATTATCCTGGAATATACTACTCACAATCATCATCTGTATGAAGCTTTGCCTTTAGTTTTTCCATTTTTCTTTCATCACGCAACAATGTTCTATCTTTTTTAAGTGTTCCTGTGTTCTCCTCTTTCTTCTCCTCAATGCTCTCCTGGATTAATGAATATTCCTCATAATTTGTTATTCCTGGAATTATAAACAAATTCAGCGTTAGTAACAATAAAGACATAATACATTTTAGGATGGGTGAACTATTCTTCTCCATATATTAAAACAACAATGGTTCGTGTAAAGTATGGTAAAGATACTTCAGATTAAACGCTATAATAGCATATGGGAAATGAGATCCCAAGAAAAATCTACAGCTTCCACATCCCATACATCTCTCCAATATCTGGCATTATCCCTCAGATACACGATTTCTTCATAATATAGTGCATTTGCTACTTAGAGAAAGATAACTGCATTTTTAATTATCTACCAGTAGAAACTGCTATAAAATAGCACTAAGTTCCAGAATGGAAACATGCCACAGTAAATTTCCTTTCTTAGACGCCTACAATTTCTTGAGAACTGAGTAATTTCAGTATGCCCACGATATGTAGAAGAAAGTGTCAGAGCAGACTTAGGAATAGAAACCTTGTGAAATATATGAATTGTTTTTGGGGTTTTTTTAGAGTTTTAGAACTAAACTCTTCTTATGAACTTTACATGAAACTGAATCAAAAAAATCAATTCACAACATTTACCATATGTGGTAAGCTGCTCTCGTTTCTTTGTTACGCTTGTTTTTTTCCACTGTTTGGTAAAGCATGTTATGTTATACAAAAAAGCAAGTTAAATGCTTACCTACATAATTACATGCATGAAAATAAGTCCAACTAATTTTTCAAGTAAATTAGTAATTAAAATTTAGCTTAATTCACTTTCGAAGTATATTAATCTAAATCAAATTAAGGCCACTTTAATTCTTTATGAAAATCAAGCAAGGGTTTCAGAAGATTTAAACTAATCCATGCTGGATAGGTGACTATAGTTAAGTAAGAATTTGTTTTTCACAATGTCTCTAGATATAGATATAAATACAAAGACAATCTATAACCAATATGACACATTTTTGACCAGCTGCTCTGGCTGGCTACCATACGTTGTTTCACAAATGATACAATAGTGTGATCAACTTTTAATCATAACAACATAGAACCCTAAGTTTAGGTATATTTCAAGGTTAACAATATTTACCTTTTATCCCATTAAAATTAAGGATAAATACAGGTCTAATTCTCTACCACATATCAAGAAAGTGTATGTAAAAGAAGCATAATAAAAAAATTATAACTGTACCATATAACTGCACAAAATTTTGTTTCTTCAACTGCTAAATACTGAATTTACAGATATAGCTAACTCCACCAACTTTGATAAACCTGGTTTCAAAGTAGTGTTTAGTAAGTGTAAACTGATAATAAATCCAAGTAATTTTTTAACATGTGACAATTTCTAGCCAGTAATATACATAGCATCCTAAAAATCAAGCAGCAGATATGGCAAACCCTCAAATTCTCAAGCATGTAGGTCCCAAAATCTTACCTATCCTGCTGCAAATGGTAACCAGCAATTCACCAACTGTTTTAGAATCATCCACCATGACCGTTTTCACTGAACCATCCAACATACGTATTTTCTGAGGTCTCTGTTTCTTTTTGTACTCCAGTATATCCTAGAAAGTAAATAATACTTGTTTCTAAACAGTTTTGTAAGCCACCACAAGCCAACCCATAAACTTGGATCCCTAAACCCAGGATTCCCCACCACACCCCTCCACGCAGGATTTTTCCTTTGTTATACCATAGACAAACGTATTTCTGTAAGAAACTTGAAAAACACCTAATTTTAATTCTCCCAATGTAATTTTTCAGGAACTCATCCTAGCTGGCAAGACCATGACCTGCAAAAGGCAAGACAGATAGATCAAAGTACCCTAGTGCTGCAAAAACTAATTTAGTATTTGAAAAGTAGAGCAATCCCTTTTGGTTGTAAGCAAGCTGGTCATAATGTGAGCAAGTATCACACCATCTTTAGTATACAAAAAACCTACCCTATAATGCAAGATCACCTCAAATACCATGTTTTGTAATAAACTTATTATCTTTCTGTTAATTGTTCTGTGAAGGTGCTATTGGCCACAGTAGCTCATACTCACAATCAGACACGGGATAAAACTTAACTACTAAGGCAGAGCAAAGAAGGTAAGAGGGCCAGTTTCAGGAACTGACTTAAGACCCTCCTATCCCTTCAAAAAATAAACATTTTTCTTGCTACTTGGGAAAGTTTCCTAAAAGCATACTGATGAAAGAAGCAGCAGACTTGCACCATACCCCATTTCTCAACATGTAATAATCCAGTGTTCTTCCAGCCTCCAGCCATATTCCTTTTCGAGGATCATCATCCGACAAGAACAATCCATAGTCAGAGGCTATGGAACAGAAGAGACAGATTAATTAACAAATACCAAACCTAATAAAGTCAACATGGTTTTATTCAAAGTTTTCCAGGTTCAGAGTTAAGCTTCCATTATACTTAACTTCCATTCTTAATGGACTTCGATAAGCACTTTTTCTGTGCTTCAGAAAATACTTAGTTTAGCAGCAGATAGCAGGGCAGATAAGACTTTATGGAAGATTCGAACAAAAGCTTCACTAAGCAAGACCGTGTTACATCTACTGTGCAATTTGCATTCTATTTCTAATTCTTTTCAAGATGACCTTTTTAAAATGCACATAGGTTCTACTTAGGAATTGACTAAGCAGAAATACAAACAGTTTGAGCTTAACCATTGTATATTATTTTAAGCAATAGTTTTAATTTGAAATTATATACAGAATCACAGAATGTTAAGGGTTGGAAGGGACCTCAAAAGATCATCTAGTCCAACCCCTCTTCCAGAGCAGGACCACCTAGAGCAGGTCACATGGGAATGCATCCAGGCAGGTTTTGAATGTCTCCAGAGAAGGAGACTTCACAACCCCTCTGGACAGTCTGTTCCAGAATCTCAGAAAAAAAAAAACTTACAATCACATGTGTTTAGCCTGCAACAGATGTGAGAGAATGAATTGACAGGTAAATGATAAACTTTTATTGTCACAGAAGAACAAACCCAGCTTAGGCTTCAACAACTAAACTCCAGGTATACAAAACAAAAGACCATGTCTGTTGACTTAAGGCCCATCCACATGCATGAAGAATTGATACAGAGTACACTTAACTATCGGAAACAGCAAACTACCCTTCATCACCTGGGCCTGTTCTAACTGCAGTTATACAGTTTAAGCTAACATCTTTTTCATACTACCCGGCCGGCTGGGTGCTTACAACCTGTTACAACAGCTCAGTGCAGAGAGGGTATCTGACCCTCTGATCAGAAAGTGAAGTAAAAATAGCTAAAATTTTCAGACAAAGTTTCATCTCGAAGTGTCATGCATAGCAACGATTTACATTTAACAGCATTTACATGAAACACATTGTTACTCATGCAAGTACATAAAAGACCTTACACTTAAAGTGAAACTGACTTAATGATACACAGTTTCCAAGGAAGAAGCCTTCCAAAACTAACTGAATAAGAAAAGAAACAAACCAAACACCAAACAGTAAGCTCAAAACAATTTTTCCTGCTGCCATTAATTAGAAGTTTTCCTGAAAAGACAAGTAGTCCATATGTACAGAGATGTTTATGACACAAATTCAGTACAAAAATCAGTTACATAAAATTTTAGTTTGTGCTTATAAATAGGCTGTGCCCTTTAGAAACACATAAAACACCTTGCACAGAGCACAGAATTACCAAGGAACCACAGACTGCTCTGATATTCATTTCTGGGGGATGTATCTAAGTAATGAAATAGTAGTAGCTGCACAACTTGCATGTTAACAGCACGGCCACGTTTGTGTCAGCCCGTAAGCTTGTTGGAGAACGGAAATGCTCATGGTTGACAGTCATAATGCAGGACAATTACATTTTCTGTCGTGCAGGAACTAGTTTGATCAATCTGTACTGCACCACTGTGTGTTTTCCAAACTAATAAGCAAACATACACATTTTAACAGGCACAAAGAAAGGGAAAGGATGTTAGTAAGCCCATGCTTGTTCATCATTTCATAAAGTTGTTTGAAGTTCAGAATTGCACTGCAATCACATATAAAGGGAAAGCCCTACTGAATAATGTGAGGAAAGTTCCTATGCTTCTCTGTGAGGTTCATGATGTTCAGGGATATTTATTACTCAACTTATGCTGAATTCAATAGCTATCTAAAATCACTGCTTTGACAGATCAGTTTGTTAAACATGCACAGCTTGTATCTGAAAACTGAATCTCTATAACTAGACTTCCTAAGGGCTCCTGCGAAGGAGAAGCATTTCTAAATAATAGCAATGTTGTCCGTTAATGTTAAGTTTTTAACGTTTCAGACAAGATTTTAGAAACAGCTCTAAAGGTTGACAGCTGTGAAAACTCAATCAATTTCAATTAAGAATTATATTCTACTGGTCTACAGTACAGCAACAAAGGGTTCTGAAGAATTCAATTTATTTTTTGACAACTTCAACTAATTTAAACTAGTGTTTTTGTCTAAGTGAAGCTATATTCTACAGTCTGCATTCATCTAATTTGCTCAACAGATACAGAGACAGTTAAATTTGATTAACACAGAGCAGTACTCCAAGTATGGTACGCACAGTATGGTTATGCTTTTAGTAATAAACCACTTTCAAACGTTTCCTTTTTCACATCTTGGAGATGTCCAGCCATTTATTCTGTAATTTGTGTTGTCCCTTCCTTTGCTGAGGCACAAAATAAATGTGCCTAGATATTCCTAGAAAGCATTTCCACAAACATTGCTTTAAAAAGATGGTACCACTAAGACTGCTCTCCAAGTGGGGAAAAACCATCTTTCAGGCAAGCAAGCAGTTTAAGAAGTCAATGTTCCACAAAAAAAGAAAGCAAACACACACACATTTTTTTTAGAAAATCCTCTGTCAAGTTGGAAGGAATAAAACAAATACAGCTACCTTCTGTCTCTTAAACTGTTTGCACTTTGTGCCTTTCACTTGAGAGTCTTAAAATTTAAATTTAAACAAACTCTTTAACCTGAAAGACAAATGAAGGAACAGAGCAGTAAAAACCAAACAAAAACAGAAACACCATACCCAAACAAACAAACAAACCCCACAAAACAAAACCAACACAACAAAAAACCAAACCACTTCCCCCCCCCCCCCCCCAACATAAGTGTATGTTTATTTTCAATTCAGCCAATGAATTGACTAAAGACAAATAGAGGAACTCACCTTGTCCTGTTTGAGCCTCTGGCACTCGTTCACGAATAACTCTGCAGGCATCATACACTGCAGTGGATGGTTCAAACTGCATGGTTTTCACTACATTGCACTGACGGACACAGATCTTCAAGGAAAGAGCTACCATGGTGTCAAGTCACTCGCAAGTTCCTAGTAAATTATCTGAAAAAGCAGTAATGGCATTATTGCTTAGACTTTCCCATGTACTGTAGTACATTCAACTCACTAAAAATTAAATACATTAGTTCAATAGGATTATATATATTCAAATGCACTTCTACATATAGTCTCATTAGCATGATCAAGCTAGAAACTATCCAGAACACGTATTTTTCTGGGTATATTGGAAGTTCTTTTTCAAAAAACATTTGTACACATACTTAAAGACTGATACTTTGCCTGAGGTCTGTCAAAATAGTGCCTAGGTAAACAAACTTATTTGGTGTATTGACAACATATTTAATACTGACAGAAGTATTTTTCTGTCACCACACCTTTTTAGTAACCCATTTAGATTAGCTGGTAACGAACAGATTTGAATTACTAAAATGAAAGCAGGATATTCTTAGTACATAACTGCTCATTTATGAAGATTCTGAAGTGTGCAATACTGTGTTAGGTTTATTTGGGTTTTTTTCCAGGTCTCCACAAGGATCTGCTAGATGTTTTTATCATGTTGTGCAGCTACTGAGAGCCTCAAGAATGCGCTACTTTTCATTTCAGCTCTTTTTCAGAGCCTTCACAGAATTTGACAGAATTCGTCTATAGAAACAGGAAGATGCTTTTTTGTTTGTTTCAATTTGTAGACTGCCTGGGTTTTGTCTCAAGTGTCTTCCCTTGTTGTCGTAACACTCCAAACTGCACTTCCATCACTAGACTTTCCAAACAGATCTCCAAGAAATCCTCAGAACTGAAGTCCTTTCTGCATAAATACAGAATCTACTAGAATCCCCAAATCCTTTCTGCATAAATTCACGTATGTGGTTTCAGAGACACCAAATAATGGTTTACATGAAAAAGAGCTTATGAAAAGAGCCCATGAATTTGCAGCTTCCTCCAATATTGTGTTCTCAAAATTCAGAGAAAGTTTTTCATCTGACTCCTCCAGATTACCCTCAGGACCAAAACTTCCCCACTTGGCTTTCAGTAACAATGGGACATGTCCTGGGTTATACCCAAAATAGGACAGTTGTTTTTTCTCAAAAGAACCTCGTCGAGAAAAAGGGCTGAGATGACAAAGAAAAAGAAAAGAAAAAATATCCTCTATATTCCCTTTATCTTCTAGACACTGATTCTTACCACATTTAAGTATTTCTCTGTGAAGACAATGGACTCTGCTTCCCTATATCACTCAGCCTCTGGAATAGCTCATCAAAAGTCAAAGAGTTCCTGGAAATTAAGGCACTTGAGGAAGTAGTGGTTTGCCTGGTACTAAGTCTAGTAATCTGTGAGTAATGAAGTGGGTAATTTCAAAATCATACTGTGACTGATCTACGCTGACCAAGCAGGAGAACTGAAACAATACATTATGGAACTGACAGGTTTCCAAGTGTTAGCAGCAGCTCTGAGCTCGTAAAAACCCCACAGATAATCACTGAGAGAACCCAGTGCCTGCAGGTACATATTAGAACGTGTACATCAAGGGCTCAGGTTGAACCATCACAGAGTCCAGACTACAAGAATGCCCAACAACACAATATTACAATCCATGGTTGAATCAAAATGAGCAAGCCTCTGTATGCTCACAAAGCCAACAAAGCAATCAAGCACAAATTTCTAATGAATAAAACCCAAGATATTATCAAGTGCTGAAAAGTAAGACAAAAAATAATGCGATATTAAGGTTCTTTAAAGTAAATTGATACTGAAGGACTGGCTGCCATTCTGCAGGATATTCAGCAAGGGAGTAACCACTGCAGCATACAGCTCTCCTTCAGCTCCAGAAGTTAAGTCCCTCTCATAACTGCCAACGTCTCTGTTTGCATCATCACTTTCTCCATCAGTTCTGACATTTGTGTGTGTGTTGGCCGTTATATATTTGAACAATCTTTCCCTGATTTTTTGACAGAACTGGGTTATGGAGTGATTATATACATGATTTGCCAGAACATCAAGGCAGTAGTACTCTCGAGCAAACAAGCAGGAGCAACACGTGGTAAAGAATGGTCACTGTCCCAGTTAAATCACCATAAGCTCTGTTCACTGTACCTTGGAGGACAAAACCTGTGTCACATCCTCACAACTAGAGTTAGGATGCCATTACCGTTAAATTACAAAAGGTGGGGGCTTAGAAGCAGATACATACTTAATGAGAAGTTATACTATTTTTTCTTCAACAATTTCTCTTCATTAAAGTAAGTTTTTTTAAATTCTAGGGATTCTAGCCAAGGATGGGGCTTCCACCACCTCTCTGGGCAACCTGTGCCAGTGTCTCACCACCCTCATGGGGAAGAAATTCTTCCTAATGTCCAACCTGGATCAACCTATCTCTAGCTTTAATCCATTCCCTCTGGTCCTATCACTGACCGACAGCCTAAAAAGTCCCTCCCCAGCTTTCTTGTAGGCCCCCTTCAGATACTGGGAGGCCACAATAAGGTCTCCCCAGAGCCTTCTCTTTTCCAGACTGAACAGCCCCAACTCTCTCAGTCTGTCCTCACAGGAGAGGTGCTCCAGCCCTCTGATCATCCTCGTGGTCCTTCTCTGGACATGTTCCAGCACATCCATATCCTTCCTGTAGTAGGGGCTCCAGAACTGGACACAGTACTCCAGGTGAGGTCTCACAAGAGCAGAGTAGAGGGGGAGAATCACCTCCCTCCTCCCTCATCCTGCTGGCCATGCTTCTCTTGATACAGCCCAGGACACGACTGGCCCTCTGGGCTGCGAGAGCACACTGATGGCTCGTGTTGAGCTTCTCATCCACCAGCACTCCCAGGTCCTTTTCTTCACGGCTGCTCTCAAGCCAGTCCCTGCCCAGCCTACACTGGTGCTTGGGATTGCTCTGACCCAGATGGAAGACCCTGCATTTGGCCCTGTTGAACTTGATGAGATTGGCATGGGCCCACCTCTCCAGCCTGTCAAGGTCCCTCTGGATGGCATCCCTTCCCTCCAGCGTGTCAGCTGCCCCACACAGCTTGGTGTCATCGGCAAACTTGCTGAGGCTGCACTCAATGCCACTGTTCCACGTTGCTGACAAAGATGTTAAACAAGACTGGTCCCAGTACTGATCCTGGAGAGACTCCACTTGTCACTGGTCTCCACTTGGATACTGACCCATTGACAACCACTCTTTGGGAGCAGCCGTCAAGCCAGTTCTTTATCCACTGAACTGTCCATCCATCAAATCCATATTTCACCACCTTGGAGACCAGAATGTCATGTGGGACAGTGTCAAAGGCTTTGCTCAGGTCCAGGCAAGTGACGTCGGTTGCCCTTTCCCCGTCTATTGATGTTGTGACCTTCTCATAGAACGCCACCAGGTTAGTCAGGCATGATTTGCCCTTGGTGAAGCCATGTTGGTTGTAGCCAATCACTTTGTCGTTATTCATCTGCCTCAATAGTGCCTCCAGGAGGATCTGCTCCATGCTCTTACCAAGCACAGAAGTGAGAACCTCCCTTGACCTGCTGGACACACTCTTCTTTATGCACCCCAGGATACCACTGGCCTTCCTGGCCACAAGGGCACTTTGCTGTTCCATGGATAACTTGTTGTCTATCAGGACTCCAAGGTCGCTCTCCATAGGGCTGCTTTCCAGTGGCTCTACCCCTAACCTGTACCAGTACATGGCATTATTCCTCCCCAGGTGTAGGACTCTACACTTAACCTTGGTGAACTTCATTAGGTTTGCCCTTGCCCAGCTCTCCAGTCTGTCCAGATCTCGCTGGATGGCAGCACAGCCTTCCACTGTATCAGCCACTCCTCCCAGTTTTGTATCATCAGCAAACTTGCTGAGGGTACATTGTATCCCTTCATCCAGGGTCACTGATGAAGATGTTGAATAGGGCTGGACCCAGAACTGACCCCTGGGGAACACCACTCCTTACAGGTCACCAGCTGGACTCTGCATCACTGATCACAATAGATCTGAGCTCTATTGTTCAGACACTTCTCAACACATATCACTGTCCATGCTTTCTCAAAAGTTTTACCATACATCCCAAAACAGTCTGAAGGAAAGTCTGAATATTAACAAAGACAAATGGGGGGTGGAGGTGGGGAGCTGTTTGGATTTTTTGGTAGGAGTACTACATGTGCTCTTTTTTATTTGGAAGGAAATTTTTCACCAATATGCAGGCTGCATTTTGTTCTATTTTATCTGATTAGATAAAAACACAACATGGAGTGTACAAAGCAGTCCTAAGTCTCACTGTATACTATACAAAGAGGTTGTCTTGGAGTTTTTATTAATCATAAACTGACTACAATGTAACACACCTAGTAAACTTCCCAGGTAAGCTCCAAGAAGTTCCTCTATATATTCTGAATTGGTCAAATTTTTACAAGTCATACCATTGATTGAATCATCCCTGACATAGTTCTCAATCATCATAAAGTTCAGAACTCTGAATGAGCCATCCAATTCATAATCACTTCAGTGTGAACTGTGTTATTTGTCAGAATGTAACGCTTCAGCTTCAACTTCAATCATTTAAAAGAGATCATTAAAATAGAAAGCGAGGCAGAGAGAAAAAAAGTATTAAATGTTATTTGAATGAATGCAACTGTTGTCTAGCAAGTGAGCATTCCAAATATTTAAGTAAATCCAGAAGAAGCTGAAGACAGAGTACACAGAACTGGTAGACATGCTGACAACCAATCCATCATCACCACAATGAACCTTATCTGCTCATCCAGAATCTTCACAAATTAGAGAATGAGGGCAAAGGGATTCCTGTCTTGGGAAACCATTACTTCTTGCAGGCCCATTTGGAAAGCAGGATGCTTGGTAAAAAGCTGAGTTATTTAGCAAAAATTCAGGTTGACAGCTTAGAGACTAATTTTCATTTACATTAAGCAAAGCATGGCAAAGCAGATCCCAGTCAGAAACTTATAGCTACTCCTCAGGGAAGCTAACTCAAACTTTCTCTGTTCAAGTACATAGAGTGCACTAAACTTAGTTCTATTTTAAAAGAGCGATATAAAGAAAAATGAAGTGCACTTCAAAACTGTATGATTCAATATAAATCCAAGTGCTCAAACTACCATTTCTATTTAAATCTTCAATACCTACTGACCTTGTCAGGAATACAAATGATAGGGAAAAATCACTGTCATAGGCAACATTAATTTCCATAGTGTCATTTGTCCTAAGAAAGTGTTTTATTTTTTTAAATAAAACCAAACGAAAAACACAACCTCATTCCGTTTTCTTCTGGGTGTTGGTTTTGTTGATTGTTTCATTTTTATTAAGCAGGTTTTACTTTGATTACTATCCAGTGCAAACATGTTCAACTTTGCTGTTTTACAAACTGACATGGCTTTTAACTAAAAAAAAAAAGTTCATTTTCTTTTCAGTGAACTCCTAGACTATCTACTCAAGAGTAACAACACAAGTAGCTTTTCAGATTCATTCAGTATTGACAAGTGAGCCACCCTACAGAAGCTGTACAAAGGCAAGTTTTGTTTAACATTAATTTTGTGTCTTAATATCTGAACCACCTAACAGAAAGAACACTGAATAATTGCACACAGGCAAAAATCAGCTTTATGGGCCATTTTTCTGTTAGTAAAATCAAGTTAACATATGTCATTAACTCTCAAAAAATCTTCTAATGAATAGGACTTCCACAGAAGAAAAAAAAAAAATAACTAAAGCTGACAAAGGATTTTCAACAGTTTTAGCTTTTTGTTCCAGTGTATGTATGAAAAGAGCTTGAAGCATTCTTTTTTATTCATATTCTTCACTGGCAGTGATTCTACTAGCAACTACATCATCTTTCTGCTACTATTGGGATATTGTTCCATCAGTTAATCAAGATATTGTGTGAAGAAATCAATTTCCTGAGGAAAGGTTTATTCTCCTAACATTCACTTACGTATAAAACAGCCAGCAGCACTGACCTAAAGCTGACAAAAAGGAGGGAAATCATTAGTAACTTTAAGAGAATAATTTCTGAATCAGGCCAGCATGAATTGAAAACACTTCCTGGGAGAAATCTTTCACAGATAAAAAAACCAAGAATATTCCTCCACACACCTGTTTTATCTGATTAGCAAGTAGTTATCAATCCAGTTCAATCAGCTGTACAGCCATACATAATTAGTCTAACTACATGAGATAACAGGGGTTGTTTCCAGATTTCTAAAATCAAAAGCTAATTAAGATGTTTAGCCATGTTATTTGATACCACAACTGAGAACAGTGAATAGGCAGCAGCAGCAGTAGTAAAATGAGGAACACAGAGATATTGCAAGAGAGAACTTAATGCGGTATTAATTTTTAAAAATAAAATAATTACAGACTTGCTAACAGGCTTCATCATAAGAATGCTCTATAAACATTTAACTCTAATGGTATAATAACAGTAACAAAACAGTGTTGCTATAACCATCTAGTCTTCTCAAGATTTGCACCTATGATGAAATGTATATAAAAAAATAAATGTTTACTCTTAAGTGATTTTACTTTAAGCTTGTCCTTAAACATATCTGATATAACCTGACACACTGCTGTAATTATAGGCTCCTTTGAAAGTTCACTACAGACATTTTTCAAACAAGGACAGTAACAGGACAAAATTCCATTAGCAACCTTTTAGCATTACAAGCACCATTTCCAGATGAGCAAAGCCAGAGACACGTTTAGAACAGTAATGTGTACAAGGTCAAAATAACTCCAACATATTAAGAATCTGGAGCAAGATTTATCAACATTTTGCCAAAGCCAGCCTTACCACTTTGTGACATTCTGTTCTTAAAGCATGACAGCATAGAAACAGCAATGCATCTGTGAAATTATTCTAGTCATGATTTTTCCTTGTTCTTTTTACTGCTTCTCTTTTATGTATTAAGATGAAACAAAGTCATATTCTCTGCTACTTGTTCTCATACCAATGAAAGGCATAGCCCTTCTTCATAAGGCTTAGGGAACTCATTCATTACATGATCATATTCCCCAGTCTCCCTGGAAACTATTTAAAAATAGTCAATAGCTGGAACGGTCAGGTTAATCTCCTCACTGTTAATTGCAAGGTTTACTTGCAGCTTCAATATTCATACATCACAATTTTTCAGCTTGATCTCTCTCAAACACAGCCACAGCTATATACATTAAATGCATTCTCTAAAGAAAATACTACATTTTTATGTACAGGCAGCATATAGAAGTTTTTAATTACTGTAGGAGGGGTTTTTTTGGCATTATGTGCATAACAGGAAATTAAACAGAACCTTACCTCAAAATTAAACTTCATTTAATAGAAAAAAAGCTTGTCTAAAAGTACTGCTTGACCATGTGGAATGCTTCCAGTAACCAGGTCTGTAACACAAAGTACAAACAAGTTACTTTCTTATCCGCAGTCCATTCATTTCTAGTTTTGAACTACCTTCTGCCAATACACTGAAAAGGAAGCAACTAAAAAATTTCTAAGTTTCCTTTTCTCTTTGGGAGTCAGAATTTGCATTGCCAAAAGATTAGCATTAAGTTCAGGAAAAAAAAATTCAGTTGAAGCTTCCAAATCACCCACACTTAAAAGCTCATAATAAATGAACTCTCAGTTTATACAGGTAAATCCCTTGAAATGTTCTGAATAAAATGCAGCACAAGTCTGGGTGTTAAACTATATCATATTGACCTCTAAGACACCTACTCTGCATTAACTGGGTCCTTCTATGCTTTACAGTCTCTGCAGGGATTAACTTCGTAGACAACATCACAGGCCTTTAAGGTCCATTTCCCTTCACAGTGAACCTCCTTCTGACACTATGATTGCAGAAAAATAAAAATAGGATTAGTTGTTCTGGTTTGTTTCTTAAAGAGATTACAAACTATTTCAAGGTTTTGGTTTGGTTGTTTCGAGGAGGCTGCCATTATTGTGTGGTTTTAAGTTTTGCTTTTTAGACTACTTTTCCCCTAGGAAAACAAAACAAACAATCACTCAAACAAAAGCAAATATAGCGTAAAGGTTTGGTACTCATCTCATGAGGATATAGTCACCTCAAGAGGATGGGCGCATCAGTTTGATTACCAAAATAAACTGAAATCTATCAATTCCCAACAACCCACACACACCCTGGTCCCCCCAGTGCTGTTCCCTTCGAGCATCTCAAAGTTTACAAAACTGATCACTTATCAGGCACAGTAATAAGTATATACAACTAGAAGACGGGCTAGATCTTGCTGCTAGCAAAGGCCTACATATGCTTCATGTGTGCAGACTGTAGTTATGAAAGGCTTTTATCCCACGTTTAGATCTCTCGGAGTACTCTCTTTATGCAAACAACAAAAAATCAGATGAAGTTCTGATCCACAACAGCTATCCAAATTTGAAACTAGTTTATACATCAATGTAGACAAGACCAGGAAATTAAAGAACAAATTTATGCATATATACAGTTACATAACAAGGAACACGTCTTAATTGACACAAGCCTACTGCAATATAAGAATTGCTGCAAATTTTAACCAACCGAAGATGGCAAAAACATTTCTGATAAAATAAATTAATCACAGGATGTTATTCTTGTCTAGCTTGGCTAGAAAAGTCATTGGTTTGGGTTTTTTTTTCAGTGGACTTTTAAGCGACATCAGCTCTATGCCAACACAACTACTAACTGCAGGTTAACAGATTTACGACAGGTCAGATTAAATGAGATCTACATTAGGACAATTATTTCATCAGCAATGGGTCACCTGCACTAAAAATCGCGTTGTAGTTTGCTACTTTGAAATCTGACCCCTAATCTACACTCATTCAGCTTTTTAACACCTACCAAGAATCCAGTAATACAAAAAGAATGTACAATTGAGTTTAATTAAGAGGTGCACCACCAGCCTGCACCTCATGGATCTTCTGCTAAAATCTATGGTGAGGATAAATGCAAGCTCAGTGAACAGAATGTCTACATATCTAACGCACTCCCTTCAGCAGCTCTATCAGTATACAAGGGATTTATCTGCAATGCAAGTATTTGTATTACAGTTACACATCGAAGTCCTGTTCAGTACAGCCCATGAATTTACCAGCCATCTTACTTCCTGAAAGCCACTATTTGCTTCCACATACATTTTACATGGCTAAAATGTCTTTCAAATGCATTTGTGAAGTCTTTCATTCAATTGCAACATTGACAGAATCATAGAATGGTAGAGCCTTCATCAATTAAGGCTGACACCAGGCTTGTATGAAAAATGAATGTCTGAAGAACATACCACATCTAAGATACTACATATATCTGATGTAGCAGAGAATTAAGTGACCATCCCAATATTGCTCCTTCCTAGTTACACCTGACAAAGATCCCCAAATAAATTTTCTACTTCAATATACTCCCTTCATTTACCATCATTGTGATTTCAATGGCTAGGATAATGCTTTGCAATCAGTTCAATAATGGAATTGTTGCTTTTAGAAAAAAAAAAACAAACCCCAAAGAAACCAGGTCTTGTTTTTTGAAGCTGTAAACCAAATACAGTGCAGCAGAAATTTCTTTTCCTGTACTTTAGCAGAAGGGCCTAGCTCGTAATGTAAGTCTTAATCAGAAAGGTGACTGGGAAAGAAGGTGGTGAAGGAACAGTTGTCTTAACATTTTACAAATAAAACAATGCATTTGCACATATTGCCAAGAGCAACCTACTGAGTAGGACACCAGATTTTCAGTTCTTTGAATAGTTAAGAGTAGAAAAGTGAATGCATTTTGTGGAGTCTGGTAAAACAAGAATTGCTTATGCTACTTCACATTTTAAGATTAGCTTGAAGAAATGACTGAAAAAAGAAACTTCATATTTTAAGTGGCTTAATTACTGCAGAAGCAGACATATATATTTTTAATTACCAATGGAGGCTAAAGAGAGAATAAAATCTACTAATCACTTTTTGTTTATTCTATTGTCCTCACTTCCTGGAATGTAGTCAGAGATGGAACTTGACTGCCCAAAAGCCCGGGCTGCAAATCTGCTGCCCTGAACCCTGAATCACATGAGTTCATCACATGAGTGTCTCACTAACATCCTTAACCTAATGTAGGGTGGAAGAAATGGATGCTAATTTTGGAAGTTTACATACAACTCAACAGGGCTTTCTGAATATTTGGAGTATTTATTAGCATAAGCCCCACTCCCTTTTTTTAATTTGCTTAACTGCAGCTATATTTCTATCAAGTGTTTTTGGTTCAAGTGCTAGTGATGTTATTTATACAACAAGAAGACTGAATAAAAGAAAAGCCACAAAGTAGAACATGCCCTCCTTTCCTTTGCAGAATCCTATACGGAACTAACTATAAAGGGCAAAACTATCGTTTATCTGTATCTTCTAGGTATTCTGCATTCTCAAAATTCTTGGTTATCATGTAGTTTAATTCAGTAGCATTTGGATTACAGGCTGAGATTTCAAGGGTAAATTGCAGCATCCTTTTATATTATGTTTTTTGAATGCAGAAAATATTTCTGCCCATATATTTCCTTTGGGTATATGTGCATGTTCTTATACTATGTTTTCTGTGGGGTTTGTTTTGTTACATTGGTTTTGGAGCGAGGTTTTTTTGAGGTTTGTCATATGGCTGGTTTTTAGTCACCTTGTTGTTAGCCAAGCGCTGCTGTAAAAACCAAAAGCAAATCAGAATACATGGTCCATTACACAAAGCATGGATTCCTATGTTTTAATCCTGTTGGCATTCATCGCCACATTACTGTATTAACCCTGCTAAATGAATCTGCTAATAACTTAATGTTTTGAGCTATAAACTGGGGAGTAGTTCCTTTCTATTCACCCCAGGCCCCAACATTGGGAAGTTTAGTTATATATTTTGTGTGCTTCAGAACATTATGTTCCTTGCACACAATAAAGGCATTGAATGGCCACTTCAAGCTGGTACTAATTTGTATTTTGTAATGTGTGACTTCTTCCAATTTTCGGTTTCTCAGTTTGCCTCTCATTTACTTCAGGACTACAAGAAAGTAAATTACTACAAGGATATGAAATATGCACTATTATGAGGCAAAGATATTTAAAGCATAATCTTCAGAGGCTGAATCCCTGCTACAAGTCCCATCCCTAAAAAAAAAAAAAAAAAACCAAAAACCCCTGAATTCCATCACATAGATTTAAGGAGAGAATTAAAAAAATATGGTCTATGCAGTTGCCCACAGTATACTGCAAAGAACATATTCAATAGTCCAATATAGTTCTCAAACCATATCCAAAAGCAGAGTGCCACCTTCCTTCAAAACGTTTCTTCTACAATTTATTACTTCAATTCCTTTGCATTCTGAATCTGGGTTTCAGTTCCTTATTCTAAAAATCCCTCAGGAATACAGCTCCTGTTCTCCTTTTAAGTATTTCCTCATTTTCCTCTTCTAACATGTCTCTAACCCCAGTCAGCACAACAAACAAGATTAATTCTTATCACGGTTTAGGGTCAGGGCTGTGTTCCCACCCCTGGGGCAGTTGATTCCAGGTGTACTGGACACCTCTCCAGGTCAAAACAAACTGAGACCTACACTCTGGTGCCATAGGAATAGAGAAAAATGCATTAGCAATGTCAGTGGTAGCATACCATTTAGCAGCCGTTTACCATTTAGTGACAATTCTGTAAAACAATATTCTGAGAACATACTCACATCACTACATATGTTCATATGGGAGGGTCTGCAACATGCTTAGGTAGACAACAATGTACTCAACAAGCATTTAACAATACTGCAGAGTCAGCAATAGAATTGTTTTTAGTCAACTCTGTACAACGAACAGGTAGCCTGGAAGGTGAAACTGGATGCACTTTCATCAAAAAAAAAAACCAACAAAAAAACCAACAACCTACTGCCTAGTACAGATCAGTTCCTATATTCTGATATAAGAACTCATACAGAACAGAAAAGATGGCGTCAGACTGTACTAGTGCAAAGACAATTTAAGTAGGACATGTCAGGGGAATAAATCATAAAACCTAATTCTGTTATAATACAAAGTTCCTTTTTGATGGAATGCTTGAAGGGATTTATATCTTTAATGACACTTTATACAAAAAACACACACACAAGCACTAAAGGAGGTTCATTCAGAAGTTTGCCTTGCAATGAAGGCTGCAATCAGGCTGCTAGACCTTTATTTCCGTTTTTTATTTGTGTAAAAATGTTGAGATACCTTCTGCTGGCAAACATAGCGTTCATGCAACATCAAGCTTACAAAGCTTACTGATAAGATGTTATGAAAATATTACAAACTTAGTTAAAAATCTTAAGGTAAACAGCAGAACACTGCACATAAACCCAAAAATTCTGCATTTAGTTTCATTGCATGTAACTTCCTCAGCACAAAGCACAAAGAATTTGCTAGTGTGCTTACTATTTTGAAGCATGAAAACAGACTACCTGGGGCAAGAAATAACCAAGAACCATCCTATATCCCAGAATGGCTACTGCAGGTAAATCAGTTTTTAATAGTATGAATTGAAGCACAACATTTACCTCTGAACACAAAATTCTCTTTTAATTAACTTTTTCTTTTCCCCCAAAGTATTACAGGATACATTCCCCATAGGGGGAAATCCACTTCAGAAAGCAGAACAAATTGATATGCAACAGCATTGCTTGCCCTTCCTCCCCAACGAACACATATGATCCATCATTTACACTTTAGGTTTGAGAAAATACGATTTATCTGACAATAATACAGATTGCCCCACTCTACCTAGATAGTAAGCCACTCAGGTTGTCTCCACTCCAAACTATCCAACATCCAAACGATTCAACACTTCAGGGTCTTTTTGCATGGCATCCATGACTACAACAAGATTAACTGTTTAAAATAACCAACCAAACCTGTTTTTTCTTGATTATAATCAGCAACACATACCACATGGTCTATTGCTGTGTCAGATACTTCATAAACGATCAGAATCCACCTACTGGGAAAAGGTATTCAGCACTTAGGCAAATCTGATTATTCCCCAGGTGAAACTCCACTCTCAAATGCAATTGCTCCCTCACACATGGAGCTACACATTATTCCTTAAAAACTGTGAAGTGCATGATAATGGTGCTTCAACAGGAGGTAAAGCATTCACACTAGACCTTCTTCCTTTGTAACTTACACGTGTTGGTAGTTCAGCCCTGCACTGGTCTGCCAAAACTTAGCTTTCAACCTCTAAGGTTCACTCTATTGGATCGTAATTGCTGTTCTGCAGCTTTTAATTGTCAATTTTTGCAGCATCCTCCACATACGGAATGACCGTTTTGAGAAGGTCTGAAAAGGCACAATAGGTAAATTCTGCAACGCAAGAGGAAAGTATGGCATTAATTTCTTCTCAAGGCTGTACGCTAGCATGCAGCTGAACAAGAAGTGCTAGTTGTTATCATTTTAAGTCAACTATACCCTGCTATATTTTCAATATTAGATAAATCTCAGATATCTTAGATCATGAGAATGAGACAACTTTTTGTGAATAATATTAAAGACATCTTTCTTGGTTGTCAGGCAAATACTACTTTCCTCCTGCTCAGAACTCTTCAAGAACAGGAGATAGATCTCCATAAAGAAGCAGTTATTGCTCAAACATTATTCTGAGCTCCAGCTTTCTTTCTAGGTAAACCAGAAATAAAGGTTCCAATTTTGTTGTCTTGTAGAAAGGCAAGCTCCTGTTTAGTGTGAATTGTTAGTCCTTTTAAGATAGGCAAAGGTTTCCCAAATATTTTTTAAAAATTTAATGACTTACCATTTGAAATCATTATTACTGTTATTACTACTTCTACAGAAAAAACTACAGCAAATATTCATATTCACTCACGCTTGCCAACAGTATGTCAAGTACGTCAACCCCGCATCAAATTGTAATGCCATTCCTTTGATGGCAGAAAGTAAGTTTGTTTCACAGAAGTGATCCAAAGTACAAGGCTGTCATGCTTGACTGCCCTCCTAAGAAATCACACACTAGAAAGGTACCACAAGTCAAACCAACCTATTTTGTCATGATGTCAATGACACTCACCCTTCAAGTACTACTACAGGAAGTGTTCAAAAAATGATGAAGATCAACTGCTACTAAGTACGCCAAACTTGCAATGTCTGCAAGGAGTTAATTACAGCCATCATCAATGTTTCTTCATTTGTTCTAAAATTTGAATGCACAATATAGTCTTTCGAAAAGAGAGCTAAATACACGATTTTCAATCACAAGATAAAATGTATAGTAATTGAAAATTACAGGTAATGATGTGAAGTAACAGGTCTTCAAAAAAAAAGTGTACATGGCACTTTCCTCATTAGTTTTTCATACTACATACATGTAATTACTGACATTTACAATTTGGAATCTACACTAATGTTATCCTTTATTTCCAACCAGACAATCTGTAAGCAGTTTAAAAATTGCAAACAAGATGTTAGACCTATTTTCCATGAGAACAGAAAGTGTAGCTTGCCTTCAGTTGCAGTTCTCTGCTGGATATTAATGCTTGTGCAGTGAACCCACCTTCATAGTAGCAGAAATAAATTCCTTGGCATAGGGTCTACTTTCTTCCCATGCTGTTCTGATATCAACTCAGAATATCCAAAAATGTACTTGCTCCCAAGTCAGATCTCTCATACGTTTATGCTGACATATATTACAGCACCAATTATTCAGCAATCTTCCACTGCAAAAATTCACTGGATGCTGTTGAACCTCAGTTTTCTATGGCAATATAAACAGTGTATTTGCATCACCTTTATCAAGAAAGTGTGAATTCAGCTGCCATAAACAACTACTATAAAAAAAAGGAACTTCTACATTTTTTCTTTACTGTTAAGTCATGAATCACTGAAGCCTCAAAAAATTCTCCTAAATAAGCATCTTTGACAACAGGCTCCCACTTCCTTTCAGAAAGGCGTATCACTCCATGATAAAACACTGGCCTTGCTCCCAATTGCCAGTCAAGCTTTCCTCTTTAGAAAAACATATTTAACTGTCATTTTCACCAGAAAAGAAACCCCAACAATCAGGCTAGGCTTACAGCTAAATCAAAAAAGAATTGACAGCATAAGGCAATACAAGAAAAAAAAACCCCAAAGCCTTAGGCAATTAAAGTGACTGCCTATTACAACAGCTACCATTTTTATGTTTCTTCTCAAAAAGTTAAAGTACATACAGGAACAAAAACATTTTAAATAGCTTGACTATATGCATGGTAGATTTTAATCCCATATAAAACAGAACTATCATCAGATCCAGGTCTTAAATTAAAATCCCTCAGGAAGTGTAACAAAGGTGTCTGGTTCCACGTACTGACAGCAAAGCTAACTGAAACCACCACCACCACAAAAATATCGCATTGCCAATATTAATGTGAATACGTCACTTTCGAGAGATATAATCAAACTATAAGATTGTAATGTGAACACTTCTATCTTGAATGAAGGCATGAAATTCTTACACAATTTTAGTTAAGTATCTCCAAATAAAATCATTAGCAACATGAGAATTCGTTTTAGGAGCTGAGATTTCATGTACAAGGTCAGTGCCTAAGCTGAACACAACAATAAAATAATAAAATTAATCTTTCAATGGACAGATAAGAGGGGAAAAAAGCCCCACACCAAAAACACAGTAAGTTTTTTTTCTTGGTGCAATTTCTATGTAGTATGATATCATGAAAGCATGTGCCATTCTAACAGTGTAATTCTCAAACTGTCTATGTTTAGCTAAAATTTGCCACCAAAAACTGTTCACAACAGAACTCTGGGGGTCCATTTACACTGTAGCAGACAAAGCGTACAATTTACCTCTTTGGCATGATGAACAGAAAATTTGCCAACTGGCCAAACGTATTCCTGAGAGCTGGGCTGCTCTATATTTGTATCCAAAAGGTTAGTATAGTAATGGTTCAGAGAATCCAGATACAGAGTGTTGGAAATCCAACATAAACAGAAATAAAAATTGGATTTTTCATTTTTATATTATTGCCACTGTTCTTGCTAGACTGAAAAGATTCTTTTTAAAGAGCAGTGGTTTGCAAAATTGCCTTATTTTCAGACCAAGTTATTAAATACTTACCTGAAGTAACACAGGAACTATCCTGACATTAAGAAACTTACTCAATCAGAAGTATATTACATATCCAAAGTTCATTTTAACATGTAAGTTTATAATATTTGGAAAAACACATGATTCTGAGCTCAAATCAAAATGATCCAAGCTCACCAAAACAAATTCAACCCTGTCTTTTCATTAATATATCAACAAATCTTTGGTATTTCATCTTGTCTAGGTCTGCGTGCATTACTGAGAATCTCCAAACAAATGGTCCAGGTCCTAGACCTGCTCAGAACTCAAGCTAGTTATCAAAAAAAAAAACCAAAAAACAATTACAGTGTTGCAGAGATTTATTTTTTTACAGAGATAAATTATTCATATACATGGACACATAAGTGCACATACATTATTAATACTTGAGACATGCAGCACGCACATGGCCTTCTTACAGAATTTATAATGACTTTAGTCAGCTGGTCTTCACACTACACTCCATCACACAAGGACAGCACACCCAGTATTTTCAATACAGTCAAGAATAGAGGTTTCTCCTCTTCCAGGAGAGGTCCACTGAATCTAAGGGAAACACCAACTTGAAAACCCAATTAGCAGTCATAAAAAACCACAACTCTCAAATACTTTCATAAAGCCCAAAGAGAATGTGGAGAACATCCAGTGAACCATTCCTGGGGGAAGCAAGTCTTCAGAGTATTCACCAGAAGGCATACCTACTATTTCTAGTATTACAAATGTTTTTGCCCATGTTTTTAATTTCTTACCTTTAAAAGCTCAAATGACAAAGCAAGGAGTTAGAGTCTCAGTGTATGTTGCATTATATGCACTATAAGAATACTCCAATCCCTATTAATATAATTTAGGTATTTCCTGAACAAAAATCACTCACAGCTTTAGTTCCTTCTTACTAGAATAATGCATTCATGTAAATATTTCTATTTTTATAATTTACACACACACTATATATTCATTTAACTATATACAAAACCAAAGTTTTTACTTCCTGGGGTTGAAAGTCCTTTCCTTAAGTTTATTTTAGTAAGATGAAAAAAAGAAGCATTATGTACTTGAAAATTAATTTGTTTTAGTCTGCTACCACCTCAGTAACAAATAATGAGAAAAAGCAAACCCAAAACTATTTTCTGTAAATGGCAACTGCTATTTCAACTAGCGTGCATGCTTTAAATAGCTGTCAGGAGTCCAAAATGCTATTCTTAGCAGCCACCTTAGACCCCACTCCAGTCAAGCTCTTAAGATAGTAGAAGCTGAGATCAAAACCAACTGGCATTGAAAATTAGCCAGATTTCATATAGTTCACTAGAACTGAGGTGAAGCACTTCCTGACCGACACACACTGTTCATCTAGCTCAAAGGGAGCCCACTGTCATGAACAACTGTTCTAGATCTCTCCAGAGAAAGAAATGGACTCCTCAGAACAGATTACCAGTAACGACATCTCATGAGACAACACAAGATAATTTTTTTCCAAGACAATACTTTTTCACGGTCTTGTATGCTTGATGTTCATCTTCCCAGCACAGTAACTTGGTGTCAAACTTCCTATACAGTGTTTTAACCTTAGTAATCTATGATACTTAAATCACTTTCAGTGATTTTCAGTGATCACTTTCCTCTACAAATAACAACCACTTATGGAAGTGAGCAAAGCTGCAAACAGATTGAGAAGATGAATGGCTACCTCCTGCATTAAGGATTTGTTTTCTTTTGGGAGATATAAGTCTTTTGACATGACTGGGCGAAGAGGAAAGGAATTTGAAAGGCAGCTTTAATCACTATAAGAGTTCCTCAGTGACTGAGAATTTAGTAGTTCTACAGAGTGTACACATACCTGTTGTACACTACACCATATATGCACAAAACAGCTTTCTTTCTGCCTGACTTGTCTTGGAAAACATTGTTAACATTCAAGAAAAAAACAGCAGATATTTAACTACGCAGCTGCCAAATGAATTCTGATTAAAATATGCTTTCAATTTACTAAGATCTTCCCACAGACATAAATCTTTCATCCCAAATACTTCCTATCATTTTAACTGCTTCACTTCAAGTCCCCCAAAGAACACAAAAGATGCTTTGCAGTGTTCACAGAGGTTGAACAGCACTCATTGTTTCTAGGAAAGAAAACAATATCTGGAATGTCTATTTAAATGGGGAAAGAAGGAGACAACACTGAAAAAACACATCAGAAATATATGATGTGTATGCTCTTCATTGAAATCAAATATATGAGAAGCTCAACACCTCCTCCTCATTCCTCTCTCCCAGTAAGAGTGAGTCTTGTCTTGAAAGGACAGCTCTCTAAGCTTGTGTTTCTGGACTGTGGTGGTGTCCAAGCTATGTAGAACATGAAATAACCCTTTTCAAGATACTTTCACTACTTTTAGCTATGTGGTCTTAGACCATTTGTTAAATATATACAAAACTTTATTCAATAGGGTAGAGAACAGGTAAAATTCCATCACACTTCTGCAATCAAACAGTCAAATGAAATTAGCATTCCAATTGTGTACATGGATTGTCTAACCTCAAACACCATCTTTTTCAATCACTCCCATACTAGAGCTGGTTGAGTTACAAGCTCTTTACCTCGCTATGATTCACCTTTGAAGTTAGTTCCGATAAGTTTCCTCCATATACCAGCCCAGACATCAGTAACCTTTCTGTCAGGAAACTTAAATCAGGTCAGTCTGAGGCATTTTGCTAGAGAGAAAGCAAAGTTCACCTTGGCTCTCTAATAAGCTACTTAAACACCACAAAAACTTGAAGCACTCAAATTCTTTAACATGATTATAGACCTGCAACACTGATACTGCAGATAGAGAATGCCCTTTACCTGTCACTGAGAAGTGCAGTTCGCATGGTTGTGCTGCACAGGTCAAGATGGCATTGTTTAAAACAAAACACACACACACACACACACACACACACCCCCCCACCCAAAGAACAACCAAACAAAAGCAAACCACCACCACTCAAAAAAAAAACAAAAACCCAAAAAAAAACAACAACAAAAAGAAAAAAAACAAAAAACCCAACCAAACAAAAACACACAAAGAAACCCCACATTTCACCCACAAGTCAGGCTGTTTGCACAAAGGAGTGAACTGACTCCTAACACTAAAAGTTAGAGATCCCAGAGAGATGTATTTTTGCTGATTTTCCATTCAATGTCCTGGAGTTGGAGTCAACAAAATCCAAATAAATCAAGTAATTTTCCTATCTACTCTTTCTGAAACAGGTCACTGTGACACCAGTCTACACAGAACTAAGGCTTTAAAAAAAGAAGAGGTAAAACACTGCATTCTTAGCCCCAGTATACATATAGCATCTCCGTATTTTCAGATATCTGAAAGTTGATACCCAAAGATAATTCCAAATGTTTTTTCATACACTGTCTGCCCAAGGGACTAATTCCACTGCATTCAGAAAGTACATCTTCAGAGTTTATTGGTTCCAGATTTTGAAAGGAATAATTACTGTTGTAACTCACTTGAGCTGTCTTAACAGCTCTGGTAAAGCCTCTTTGGTTTTCATCCCAAAGTCTCACTTCAGAATAAACACATTTCCTGTATATTAATTCTCCAAATATAGAAAGCTCATATTCAAGTTTTAGACAGAACAATCAATTTAACAAAGACAATAAACCAAAACTTAGAGTGCAGGCTACCTGAAATGCATGCAAAGTATTTGGGAACTTGAGTTGCTGCATATAATAGTCACTAACTTTCTTGCTGTTCTCTGACAAAACTCTGAAGCATTACATTCAAAATATACACTAAAACCAAAATTTGATAATCACAACATACATCTAATTCTACACTTAATGGTTTTATTGGACCAAGCTGGCACATAGGTGACAACTGACCTCGCTGTCCCAGGTATGTGAATTATATCAAATAACAAGAGCGACAACTAATAAATGTCTACTCAAGTTAATGATAAATGAAGTTGATCTATAACATTAAGATCTGAAGGTCTAGCACTGCAACAACCTGGCTATCAGCTTGACCCTAGATAAAAAAACTGACACTGGTCATAAGTACAAAAAGTCTGAAGCTTTTGCCCAAGTGCCTTTTGATCTCAGACATCGAAGACTTTACCAAAATTCAAGAGTCTACACAAAGAATACAACTGATTATTGAGTGCAATCATTAAAATAGTTGCTTTGGAACATTAATTTTGGTCATAGATCACAGGAATGTAAGAACTAACATTAAGTAAATGACTAGCACAAAACTATGCATAAGCCTTTCGGATGAACAGAGGAAGCGAGCATGTCAATGAGAACTGGTGATACAATGCAACTGTATTTTGGTATACAGCATTTAGCAGATCAATCAGCCAAGTGACATTGTCAGAATTCAACTTCCAGCTTTATAGCAAAGTTTCTAAATCTGTGTTTCAGTTATTATATGGATTTTATAATGAAAACCTTTCATTATGCCTTTAAGTGACAGAATCCACATCTGTCAGAGTATACTTTAGAAGCAAAAGTCCTGCCTTGGCTGAAAAATCAGAGCAGCCCAACTCAGGGATACAGTGCACACAATTTGAGAACCTAGTAACAACTCTTGAGCTATTACTGATACCATGTTTGTGCTGGTCTGTTACCACTACACTGAGCCACTATTTCAGCTAGCTTTTTTAAAAGTGCCTGGAAACCAGTTTGTACATAAACCCTCCTTGCAGTCTTAAGCAGAAAAATAACTCCACGCTCTAGGAAGCTTTTGTACTTAACCATCAAGTCCGAGATCAAAAGGAACCATTGTTTTACACCTTTAAGATTCAATTGTGCATTGTAGAAACTGCTGTGTTACACAAGAAGTCATCTCGGACCTCAACAACAGACTCTTGTGGTCTTTCTACCAAACAAAAACAACAACAAAAAAAAAACCAAACAAAAAAAATGAAACAAATAGAAATTGAGGCAGATAATTCAGGACAGATGGCATACTAGACTTATTCACTTCCTTTTTGAAGAAAATCCTTTTGGGTCATACCTTGCAATTTTTTCCTTTGCATGCACACAAAACCACACAATTTTAAGCGTGCTTTTGTTGGCCACCCACACTGACCAAAAGGACAGGTCACCTCTGAAAAAATAAAATTGCTTTGGACTGCTAATTATTCCCAGCATTACAACCCATTTTGAAACCTTTCCAACAATTGCCAGATTCCTCCACATGTACTCTGGCATCCAGTGTTTTACCTTGCCACATCTTTCAGTCCCATGGATAAGTTTCTCACAAGGCTTCCCACCAGCTTACTTGATGCAGCTTAAAAAGAGTCTACAGAAACAGAATTTCCAAAGCAAAATATTTCTTAGCACTATTATCCGAGAGACCACTTTTGAGACATATTTTCTTGTTGGATAAATGATGACCTAACCCAGTGGATGGAAAAGGAAGAACAGAATCAAAACTAGGACCAAAAAAAAAAAAAAAAAAAAAAGCAGAGACCTAAACCCACTGTTTCTTTCATTTCAGTGTTTCTGTATTATGGAATGCAATCCCTCGGGTCAACTCAATTGCAACTATGCAGGCTTTCTCAAGACATTACTCCTCCGCATTCTGTGTTTCTTATGACTGGACAAAATTGAACTGCTTCATTGGCATGTAACATTTTGTGCAATAATTATAGAGAAATCCACACTGACCACACATTTCCCCATTAACATTCAATTAACACATTCCACTTTGGAAGCTTCAATACAATTTCCACCATTTCTGACATCAAATGGAATAGAGTTGGGGTTTTTTTTCCACCTTGTGTGTCTATCAGCATTACATGACTATGGAATAATGACTAAAGGTGACTTAGAAATTAAAATCATATTAAAGGTACAGAATTGTTCACACATGAAGGAAAGATATAATATCAAAGAAGGACAACAGTACCTGCGAACAGTGGGACAGTGTGGAGTTCAGTGAAGACTCCGCAGCCAGGCTCTGTGAATCACTGAAGAAATGTAAACTTTGTGGTACTATGGAACTGATAAGCTGCATATTTGCTACCCTGGGCCAACAGCTTGTCATTTTTTCCACAGACTGTTGTCCTTTGCACAAACTTTGCTCATTAACACCAAAACACACCTCCATCCCAAAAGCTACCTGCCTTGAAAGTGCAACCACCAGTCACTGAACTTGCACCCTGAATTTTCTTCAGCTATACCTTTAAAAGTTAAGCAAGAGAATTTGACACTGATCATAATAAAGCACATATGACTACAATCACTGAAGCTCCACTTTGAGGATGAAAAAAAATAATTAAAAAGTGGCTTAAGAAAGGGAGAATGTTAGGGAAGATACCATCATGAAAATTCATGGAATATACTATAGCAGATGAGCTCTGACTTCTGGGATCAGTCACCAAACTGAGCGTCACTTCCCCCCCACAGGGATGACTTTATGTAAGATCCAGACCTTCCTGAACACTTTCCTGGAAAAACGTAGAAATCTGTATAGAGCTACTTTTTGACTTGTAACTGAGCTGTATTACTTACAATCTTGCTACTTGCACATGCTTTTGCAGACAGTATATTTATTAGCGACAATCCGTAAGACTCTGTAATCCTGTAGCTTTAGTAAAGTGCCCTGTTCACTTCGCCACTCACAAACACATCTCATTGGGCACTACATGGGAGAGCGTGACTGGCAGGAAGGTGCAGCTTGCTACTGAGTGCATGTTATCGAACTTACAGTGCCAAATAAACTGCATCCCTCACATCGCTGGCCACAAGTATGACCAGATGGAATGTTCAGCATGCTATTAAGTGCATCTGTGATACTGGACTCATATGCCAAATTAAATAAACTGCATCCTTCACACAGCTGACTGCAAGCATGACCAGAGAGGTGCACTGTTGAGTTTTGTCTGTATTATCAGACTCCTAGTGCCAAACTGGCTACCACTCAGAACCCAAAGCCAGGCAGGCACCCCCAGCCTCTCTGATATCTGAGCTGGAACACAAGAGGGTTTATTTTCTGCCGAATTACTTTACCTCTTAATGCAACAATAACCAATTTATCAGTCACCTAAAAGTACTTCAACTCTGACACCTTATTACTTAGACATTTGCATAGACCTGCCAAACTAAATATTACCATTTACCCTAAATTTATTTGCTTCACATTATCTTTATTATACCAACACCTATGCACCTAACAATATCTCCATAGAGCATACCAGAAAATTAAATACTTCCAAATAAAAAATAGGTATTTTTACAGCTGCACCACATAAACAGTTAAGTCCTTCTTATTTGTGAAAACTTATTTGAATACTGGATTTCTGGGCTATGCTGTAAGGATATGTTTATCTGCTGTGCTACAGGTTTCATCTCAGATTACACTACTAATAAAGTCTAAAAAGCAATGCACGTGTTCATGAGAACTGTTAAGATTAAACATGCAAGTCCCAATGAAAACTTAGTGTGGACTATGTTAAGCCATAAAGAGATAGAAAATCTATGCATTACATGGGAGAACTCTGCCCTGGTGAGGCCACATCTGGAATACTGTGTCCAGTTCTGGGCCCCCCAGTATAAGAAGGACAGGGAACTGCTCAAAAAAGTTCAGCACAGAGATGCACAGATGATTACAGGAGTGGAACATCTCCCTTATGAGGAAAGGCTGAGAGAACTGGGTCTCTTTAGCTTGGAGGAGAGGAGACTGAGGAGTTACCTCATTAATGTTTATAAATATGTAAAGGATGAGTGTCAGGAAGATAGAGCCAGGCTCTTCTCAGTGACGTCCAATAACTAGGGGCAACGGGTGCAAGCTGGAACATAGGAGGTTCCACGTAAAACAAAGGAGAAACTTGTTCGTGGTGAGGGTGTGAGAGCACTGGAACAGGCTAGGCTGCCCAGGGATGTTCTGGAGTCTCCTTCTCTGGAGACATTCAAAACCCACTTGGACATGTTCCAGTGTGACCTCATCTTGGTGATCCTGCTCTGGACAGGGGGTTGGACTAGATGACCTTTTGTGGTCCCTTCCAACCCCAAACATTCTGTGATTCTGTGAATATGGACATCTTGTTTGCCACACTTATTAGCTCTCAAAGGTATCTGTACTAATTCCTCTAAGATGGGAAGAAATTAATTGTTTCTCCTATTAGTGGAGTAGAGCCTTTTCAAGTCAGCTTAAGTTAGCAATGAGGACTACTACCTTGATACAGGAGCTCAACCACAGGAGGCTGAAGAACTAGTAAACCACAGTTTGTGGCTGTCAAAACAACTGTCTTATGCAAGTCAATCCACCACAGAGCTAAAGCTTTTGAGGCCTTATCAGACTCCCCGTGAAGCTCTTTCATATTACAGACAAGTCAGTGATTTGCTGACCCATGCTCAGAGCTCAGATTGTTGGTTGAACTTCCTTTTGATGCAAGGGAAGAAATACAGCCCCTCACTTGTATCTAAATAAATGTAGCACCATTATATGCATCTTTACTATGCTTAGTTCCAAACAAAAAAACCAACCAATAAGACATGTGTGACATGTTCATTTACTACCAACTCTAAATAACAACAGGAAAAAGTACTCTGAGGATAGAAAGCAGCTTACAAGATTAAAAAAAAAAAAAAAAAGAAAAGAAGAAAAAAGTACTTAAAATAACAAAAAAAATTAGAGTTGTCATAGTAAGGAAACCTGACATTAAGTTGTTCCCTTCAGAAGCCTTCCAGAAGCAAGCAGACAAAAAGATAAGTCAGGCCATTCTTTTTCTGTAAAAAACAAAGCTGCCAGCACCAGTTGATGAACAACTAAGTGTGCTACACATGGAAGCAGTAGTTGACACTAAAGACAATGGCCAGGATTACAATAGTTGCAATGGTTTGTAAAGCAAAAGGTAGCATAGGCACCTACAGTATTAACAGAATGAAAGCATCAAATCTGAGACACTTCACCTCTCCTTCCAGTTAACTCCATTCATCTTAAAATTATTTCTCAAAAATAATCCAAGTGAGGACATAAACAGTTAAAGAATTTTATATTACAGCAAAAATGTCAATGAGGACGCAGGTTGGTTTTTTTTCTTTTCCTCTGCATAAATGGAGGCCTGTCTGAACTTCCTGTTAAAATAAACAGAAGCATGCAATAATGAAATCAAGTCTCAGATGGAGCCTGACAAACCCATAGGAACTAGTTTCCAGATGCCTTCTTTTTATCCACCTTGTCTAGAGAGAGATAGTCTGAATAAGATCCCCAAACTGTTTGGGGAGAGTCAAAGTGAACAACTGAAAACTAAGGGGACAGTATCTTGGTGAATGTAGACTGATGTAAAACCTACTAAGTTTTCTATCTGGTGAAGACTGGGATCAGATAGATCCTACAAGGACATTAGTACTTAAATGGACGAAAGGCTGCAGACAATTATTTCTTCCTGCTTTCCACATTCAGCTCAACCACAGCTACACATCAGTGTTGGACCTTCAGTCCAACAGCCCTTTACAGTCTTGGTTTCTTATGCTACACATAACTACATAAATTATCTCAACAACAGCACAACTGCAAGTTCAAAGCTTAAGCTGTAGAAATGCTACAGCCAGTGAAATGTGATTACAGATTTTTTACACAGTCAATGCAAAACTCACTTGTCAGAAATAGTATATATTGATTTCCCACAGCAATAATACATCTTTGCTTTTTTTCTTCATTTACTTCTCCAACGACCTGTAAATGAGCGTCATCCTGCTGCCCCCACTTACATGAACTTCTAAGTATTTAACCAGCTTGAATACAAGCTGGAGACAACAGCAACATGATTTGAAGCAGCTCACTTCACAAAAAAGTCACCTAAGTACCCAAGAGAATACCCTAGCCCATAGTCCCATTTCCTAGGCAATCCACAAATAATTTCCATTTGTATTAACTCACTCTGATCTCCTCCTGGAAGGCTATGGTGTCTTCATTCTATCATTCTATTTTATGGCTGTTGGCATGTGCTAACCATCTTGCAATAAAAACACCTAAGCCAGCATAAGGCACATGGAGCAAGGAAAGATGTGTTGTCAACAAACGCTAAATAACCCAAAGAGCTTGAACTGCAATGGGCAGACCGAGGGATTAGCTGGAGATGCAGCAGATCTTTCATCTGCTTCCCCTAAATCCCCTATTTGTTTAGGCAATGACCTTACAATCACAAATTTTCAGAAGCTAAAAAGCAACAAGTCATTCACCTCTAAAGAAAAATCAACCTAAAATCAGTAGTAGAAACATGATCTTAAGCAAAGCAAGAAATTAAAAACTTCCTAGTTGTAAGAAGTTCAGGATAGAAGCAATAACAGGTGAGGAAGTTCCACTACTGGGTAAGCGTTCCTCTGCTGCTTATCAACTTTTTCCTTTAACTCAAAGACTTAAGCCTCCTGCATTTTTACTCTATACAGGCTTACCTCATGCTACATCTTTAATGTAGTACTGCTGTACACTTCCTAATCGCTTTCCTGAACACACTAGGGATTTACAGAAGGTTAATAGAAGTGGCGTACCTCTCGAATGCCACTAATGTTTACTTGTAGACTATGGTACAGCTTATATTGACTTCAGTACCAGTCTACAGCAGTATGCCATATTTTGGCACTTAGAACAGTTACAAGACACTACACATCTAAATGAATAAGGTAAAGAAATTAGTTACTGAACTCAGCAGGCTGTCTATGAAACAGCATTTATAGTTAGCAAGTTCTTTACTCTGTTCTGCAGTGGAGAATATTTTCCAGAGAAACTTAGTTTACGGCAGTGATCTTATGCTTCTCCCCAAGACATAATTCAACAGGCTTTGCTGCTTATTCCTCGGATTTTTTGGTTCCACACTCCAAGAAATTCCCACTACTATCTTTGTATCATCTTTTTAACCTTTCCCTTGTAAACCAATACTACTTTTACTCTTCTTGTTACTCAGAGTAACTCTCCTCAAGTTCCGAAACAAAAGCAGTGGGGAGCAATTTTGTTTCAGATATTCTGGCAACAGGGAATATTAACAGTATTGCAGAAGAAACAGGACACCAATGTCCACCTCAGCCATCAAAGCAGATTCTATAACTAGCCCCTCAAGTCCACCTATGCAATTCAAATTCAGGCTGGTATTTCATAGTCCCATTTAAAATGAGATAAATCTAATAATTTAGTCAAAGCAAAGTAATCAGAATATAAAAACCACACACACACAATTACATAATAGGAAGCTTTCTTTGTTTTGTATAATTGCTTGTTAAATTGTGTACTGGATTTTTGAGGTGGCATCTTTAAACACCTGACTATAAAATTAAGATTCACAAGCATACAAAAAGTAATCTCTTCCTCAATTTGCACTGAGCTTCCTTGTAAGAACCTTATGAAATAATATACTTATTTGCTTATCCAGGCAGGGAATGCATTTTCTTTATGACCAAAAATGTTGGTGGCTGCAATGCAGATTCTGTTCCAGTTTTAAGGTATTCTAAAAGAGTTTCTCAAGACCTTGTAAAGATCCAATCACAGCAGCTGTTTATAAAGCTCCCACCTATTAAAAGAACAGTTACAAAAATACAGGTGGGGAAGTATTAAACTGCAGAACCAGTTGCCACAGCTTTTTGCCCTCTTCAGCTGGCTGCCTCATGTGCAAAGCAACAAGTCATTGAGCTTGCAAAAGGATAAGACAAAACCTAGTTCTTGGCCAGCAACCCAATCTGCAGTGGAGAAAGGGGGTAAAATGGCTCCTGCTACAGAGATATTTTAGCTTTTTTCTATAAGCTAAAAGAGAATATACATAAGGGACCTCCGTTTCTTGAAAATCTCAAGTCCCAAGCAATAAACTCCACCAAGAGCTTCTTTAACTTGAATAATTTTAGACAAAAGCTTATATATGTATATATATGTGTGTATATATATATAATGTTTAACACTTAAGTCAGAAAAGCACAACTTTAACTCTGTTCCATTCTCTTACCTAATTAAAACCTTTCTTTAAAGGTCCCTGCAATGAAAGGGCCCTACAAAACAGATGCGTGTAATTCCTTTCAACTATTTCAAATATCAGAAGGCAATGACCTTCTGAGCACTGGAGGTATTCTAAGGTTCCTCCCAACACCTGCAACTTAAGTACCTGTACACCTCAGAAGCCAGGAAAATTACTGTCTTTTTATGGGAATATATGCAGTGACTATACAAAAACAATTTTTCTATTCTGCACTATTCATAATAATTTGATGCTATAGTTCCACCATACTTGGTAGCTCAGCAGCTCATACACTTAATTAAATAGCAGGCTGGCTTCCCATACAATTTTAATCCTCGTGAAAGGGTAAATTTAAAATGCAACTAAAGTTGCACTTACATGTAAAATAATTCTTCTCCATTACAGAAATAAAGTCTAATAAAGAAGTTATCAATCTTAGAGGCATCAGGATCTCATCATTGGATTGCATTATTTCATTGGCACAAAAACACTGAAGCTTTCCTACTGTCTACACTTAGCCACAAGAAATGTGTCACGTTAATTTATTTAACTTTGTCAAAGCAGATGTTTTGCACTCAATATATCTTTACACATTTTCAATAGATAGCATCACCTATTTATTTATGCAGATAACAGCTTCTGGCAGATCCTGAAATTAACCTGCCAGAACCGCTTATCTGTTTATTTGAAGTACAGAAAGCATATACAAAGAAAAAGTCCTTTATAGAACAGAACAGTTAAACTGAAGTTCTCACAACATCAGGAAGTGAAATAAACATACTCTTTGCTACATAAACATTTCTAGGAGAAAGTATGTCACCTTCTAGGAGAAAATATAAATCTAAACCACCTGAACCATTCTCCACTTAAAGCAGAAACCAGTGAGCTATTTAATAAACCATTAGCAAGCCCATCAACTATTTCAATGGAAGATCGATACCCAGAAAGATACCAAATAAGGAGAATAAGCAGCCCGGACATGCCACAGAAAGTGTTGGAAAACAAGACTGGGGGGTGTTGGGGGTGGGGAAGGGGCATGTGTGTGTGTGTGGAAATACATAAATAAATAAATGAGACAAGGGGAAAGGAACAGGAAAAGACATCAGCTCAAAACCCATGCCATCACCACCCTACAAAAACCGAGCACCAAACCAAGCAACACATGTTCTTTGCCTTGGGAAGTAAGAGCCCTCTGGGACTGAACTGACAAGAGAGATTTTGGTGAGGGAAAGCCGGGAGAGACTGGGATACAAGAAGAATGCTAAGGCTGTCTTGGGATATATAAGGATTTAGGTAAGTCTTCCAACAGTCCTAGAACAGGAACATCAAAAAAATTTATATCACTGATTTGCCAATTACCCACACCTTTGTGGTACTGAAGAAAAATCTCTTAACATTCCAAAGAAGAAACTGTTAATTTTGAACAGTAAGACTAGCAAATGTGGTTTTCCTGCAGACATAGTGCCTTTCTCCAAACACTTCTCTCACACAAGCTGAAGCTCCACATAGCATGAGTAGCCAGCTACAAATTCTTTCAGATAACACACAAGTGAAAACAAAAAGATTTTGATGATACATACAATACTCAATAGATAGCACATGTCAAGACGAAAGGAAAATGAAATTCAAACAAAACTAAAGATAAAGCAGCTGAGAATACTTAACAGAACTAATAACACCAGAAAATTCTCCAGATATTGCCATAACAATGAAGATGACTGATAAGCCAGGTGCCCTGACTGCCAAGACTCACAAAAGTCCAAGATCAATTTCAAAGCCGTGTAATATGAATTGCTTTTCTTAGAGAAAGCTGCACAGAGAAATCTCAGAGTGCCATTTATTACAGCAACACTGAGCAGTTCTCACAAAGTTTCAATATGTCTCACAAAAAGAACCTTTCGAATCATCTGGGCCACAACACACTTCATTAGGACAGCACAAAAATATTAAACCAAAAGTTGCACATTTTGTAGTTGTAACATCCAGCCAACTACTGTACTTCCAACAAACTGTGCTTGTTAGCAGCATATAAATACATGACCTGAGGCTGCAGGAAGTACTTTTTAAGAAGTTAAACCACAAAATATTGGCAGTCTTCGTAGAATTCAAATCTGAACAGAAGTCAAGGACACTTGGGCACCAGTATGGGATTAGTGATTATGACACACGTCCTACCTATAATGAAGAGTGTTTCGGCTGCAATTTAAACTTTGCTTATCATCAGCCTTTACAAAGTGAAAAGCCAAGGAAAATGGGAAGCTCCACTTGAATAGCAACTTCATTGTTGGGCTGCTGCAGGTTAGCTAACTGTAGGTATGTCAGACTGAACATTCCCTCCTCTGCTAGACAGGCCATTTTATAACTCTTGACTTCTCCCTAGAAGCAGGTTCCTTTTCCTCAAAAAAAAACAAAAAAAAAAAAACAAAAAAACCCCAAAACACAACCAAAAAACCAAACCACCACACACACCACACCAGGAAGTTAGCATATAACTAATATTTGTTACAGGCCATTTAAATAAAACTAGGGGCTTGCAAGAACTAACCCACAAATATGCATTGTGAGAAAAAGAAAGAAATTGAACACGGCAAGGAAAAGATCTCATTTTCATTCTTCTGCAGTATTTTCATTGTCTTCAAACATGGAAAATTTCAGTGGTGTTTTCAATGTTCAGAGCATTTATAAGTTCAGAGATTTAACCCATGATTTCAACTTAACCTTTAAGGTTCAAACTGCCAGTGTTATTTCATGGAATGGTTTGAGTTGGAAGGTAACTTAGCATCCATCTGCAAAGTGAATAATGGAGCAGTTCAATCAAAAACCATTCTTTACTTCACAGCCCAGAAGGAAAAACCTGGAATTTTGAGTTCAGAAGACACACAGCATGGAATATCACAATTCAACAAAAAAGGATAACATGGCAACTACTAACTTCATTAGTAAACAAGATCCACAGTGAAAACTCACTATTTAACTGTCCCACTATCCAACAGGAAGAATTTTTAAGCATGTATTTACATTCTGTGCCAGATGAGCCAAACCATCCTTGCGATAGCTGTCATCATTAGCGTATTCATTTTACCAGCCACAGCTCCAAATATGAGGGACAGGTATCAGCAGGGCAGAAAGCAGTCTTTACAGGTGAAAATTCCAGACAAGCTTGAGTGTTTGCAATTCAAAAATCAAGTTACTATTCAAACAAATAAATGTAACTGTTACTAAGAATCAACTGTATTGACACAAGAATGCCATGTCAATGGAATGAAATTTCATTGGGAGGAAAAAACTGGATTTTTTTTATACCTGAACATTCTTGTACCTGAAAATAGCCTCAAACAAAACACTGGGACAGCAAAGTTACTATGCCACTCCTCAACTAAAAAGAAGGAAAAAAAAAATAAAGGGGGGGGGGGGGGAGTGGGGGGGTGGTGGCGCAGGGAATTAGAGTCAAAATGCTTGTCAGACAGTGAAAAACAAATCTCATTTTCAGAGCAGGATAATTGAAAACATCAATAGATTGCCTCAAAGGGAGAAGTACACTCTTCACATCTGAACACGGGTCTCAACTGCCAAACCACGTTTTGACTAAAATGTTGTCCTGTTTCTGCCTCCAGTCAAAGTTGAGTTTGATAAAAAAATTATCTAGCATGTCTCACTTTTGAGATGTCACAGAATTAAATCCTTGCAATAAAACAAGTTTTCCTGTTCAGATGTTTCTCCAGAACCTAATTATTGCAGGATGACAGGTGTTTGGAATACCATGTAGTGTTCAATATGACAGTAAGGCACCCAGGAGGGATCAATTACTTGAGACCAGCACTTAAGTCTTGGCCAGTGTTCTTGCTAGAACATTTATTTCAGCAACCATTATCTTCACTCTCCATTCCTCTACAGATAATACCACTTCCTCTAGAATATTTTTTCGAATGTGATATTCCTAGTATTATTCATTACTTTGCAACAACACGATGCAAAGCAGCAAAGGCACCCAACTAGTCCCCACAAGCTGCTCTTATTAGGGACCTAGACTCGGTTATCTGAAATGAGACATGAAACATTACATCCAGGTGTTCACAGCAGAAAACAGACATTGGGGATTATGCACTTCATACATGCCTAAACTAGAAAGGCCTTTTAGTATGACTGCTAAAGTTCCAGCTAGAGCCATAGACAGGAGGGGAAGCAGGTGGAAACAAAAGCAACAGAACTTGCTAAAGCATGAGATCACTGAGGAAACCAAGTCAGCTCCTACAGCTACAGCATTTCAGCTCCTGAAGCCAGCCCAGACATAGCAGAAATAATTCATGTAATGGGGCTTCCCTGGGCATCTGTAAAGAACACTGCCTGGACAGCAAGACTTGTTTCCAAACTAAGTAACTGCAACAAAAAAAACTACAGTGAAAATTTTTCTATACATTTACTTTGTACCAATATACTAACAGCTCATCCAAATAATTCAGATGCCAAGAACACTGGCAAAAGGTTAAACAATGCATACACTACATGATGTCCTCAAAGACGAAACTTCTTAGTAGCAAACTTGACTGTCAAGTTAAACCTTAGCATATTCAGTCATTTCAAATGCTTTTCTACATTTTCTATCATTTTGTATGTTATGCAGTCAAATACTTTCCCTAAGACTGCACAATAATAACAGCCATTGAAAAGACATTTTATTAACAAAATTTTCTATCTTTTTTACATTTAATATTTTCTTTAAGGGATGGAGATGTAAAACACAGTTTTAAGACAGCAATGCCTAAACTTTGATTATTGATCAGCTGCATGTAGTACTCACTAAGGGCTAAGTAGTAGAAAATAAATGCTGTTACTGGCCACTTGTTTTGCAAGGCTTCTTAAAGCACGTACAGCATCACACTGACTACCTCTAAGATATGTAGAACTTCAAATGACAGCAGAACATTCTCCCCCTACCACTATACTTACTGGTTCCTTCCTGCCAATCTGTGTTCTTAGATTACTGGAACAGGTCAACTGGACAGTACACCAGCAAGTTAGGCCTAGATGATAACTCGCAGCAGAGTACTGCCAGGGAAAAAGTGTGGGGTGAAAAAAAAAATTTTAAATATTCTACCCTAAGCAAAGAGGTTAATGAAAATAGCAACATGATAAAACACTGCTCTTCAGAATGACAGAAACACCAAAGAAATTAAGAAAAAAACAAAACAAAACCAACCAAAACACACGTAACAACAAAAACACAACACAACAAAACAACAACTTCAAACGTGGCAGCAAAATGACCCATACTCCAGTCGTTCAGAATGAAGTTGATAACAAACTAGGGCAGCTCATATTGCAGTACTTCACTGAAATGACCTGACAGCAGCAATTACTACACAAACAAATATGAGCCAGGGCAGATCTACAGTATTTTATCAATGTTCCCAAGAATCTCCATATTGGAGATATCTAAAGAAAGAGGAAACTCTTGACAGATAATTTTAAGATTTGCAGTGTCATTATTTCTATCACCCAACACTTGTTTGTAGACAAACTATCACTATGTTCAAGGTAAGTATGGTAAAATATTACTGCAAATCAGCGACTCTTCAGGCACCCAGAAGTTGTTCGCAAATCAAATTTCTCTTTAAATTCCAAGGTCCTTACTGACATCCATGAATCCAAAGGTCACAGTCCAAAGCTGTCAAAAACTACAATATTTTGGCTAAATCCTAACAGAGTACCTTTAAGAAATACCATACTTTTTTACATACTTTTTCAAAATCCTGTATTTTATTCTCATGCAACTCACCCATTCAACACTGACATTTTTGGGATAAAACTTCACAAAACAGCCTTAGGAAAAAAAGTTACACTAGAGCCAGTAAAGGAGTAAATACTCAAAAGAAAGATTTTCAGTCTACATGCATGTTAGAAGATTGGTGCTAAGATGTGTATTTCTCCTCAAATTAACCACCTGCAATTGCTTCTTCTTGGACCTCATTACCCTTTCAAATAGCTGAAATTCAGATGACCTGAGTCACAAATATTTTTTCTTATTTTAATGCTTGCCTTTTGAACTTTTAACATGATAACAAGGTTTTTAGGAAATATTCATAGCATTTAAATAGAATGTAGATGCTGCTGCTGGTGTTATCTGGTGACGCAAATACACATGCAACACATGCATGTAGACATACAAGATACACAGTGTACCTTTTACTCCTGACTGATTTCATTATTCCCAACCTCAGTAATGAGCATTTCACTACAATATGCCGTTTGAGGTTCCAAGGATTATTTTACAAGTGGTTAGCTTTCCACAAAGGAAAAAAAAAAAAAAAGAAAAGGAAATGAAGTAATTTGTTGATCTTGAAACTACAGCAGCCATCATTTTGGCATTGTTAGTCATCTGTGTAAGAAAGAGCTGGACATTTCAAAAGACAGTTATTCACAGCATGAGTTCCTGCCCTCCAATGCAGAAGGATATCAAAGTCACTATTCTACAGCTACTCAGCATAATCTATAAAACTTATCAAATTTATGTAAAATACTAGATTTTTCCCTTTGATTAAAAAAAAAAAATCTTAAGTGTATTAATAGCTTTTCTTCAGTTGTAAGGCTCAGCAGAAGGAGATACTTCATAGACATGGACAGATGAATTTAAAGCCATCTCATCTCAAGAATTTACATATAAGGGCAATGATAACTTCATGTAAGAAAATCAAAGGCATGTCAAAAGTAGTTGGGGATTCAAAACAAACCTCCGTTTCAATCTGTTCTTAGCCAACTATCTTACCTTTGGTCCTTACTAGAACCATCATATGCCTGCTGACACCAGAGAGCAACATGATTATGTCTTCTACAAACTTCTGTGTCGCAGCTTAAAAACAGAAATACAGGATGGCACAGAGAAAGCCTAAACTAATCCTAAAAAATTACTTCTATGCCAAATAAATTTTAACTAAAGACCTGCATGCTACTTGTCTACTAGAGTAATGCTAACTAGAGACCAACTTACAGCTTGCTGATTTGACATTTAGTATTGTTTCCTCATGCATCAGTGAAGCCAATTTGCATCTGGAGTTTTAAAATTTTTAAGACAGACCAGATCATTCCTCACCTCTATATTCAACTCATGCAAATACTGAGCCAGTGCTCTGAACTCTTCTCTGCAACTGCGTTGGCTGTGTATATTAGCAGAAACAGCTCTACTCTAGAAGCATTGTCACTTAGTTCATTTCTAGAGGAATAACTAATAATACATTCTGAAGATATTTTTGGCACTACAAATCTGTGCCCCAGAGGCAAATGTTAGTGCATTCATTCTGCTAGTATGTCCAGGAATGAGTGAAGCTGTAGCATAAGGCACAATCTAAGACAGACTGGAATGTCCAGATCCCCCATATAAAGTGGCCCAGAGAGCTTATCATTTAAAGAATATTAAAAGTTAACCCAATCATAGTTTGCCCTGTATCTGTAATTACCTCCCTATTATACTAACTTGAAATTGTTTGAGTAGCTCAACTACCAGTAAACCCCTCTAAACAGCCAAAAGCATTCTAAGAATTATCTTCCACTCTCATGCTTTCACTCACAGTATTTTTCTGGCGCAAAGGTCACAAAGAAATATCACAGCAGCTAGTGCTACTTACCCTTAACTTTTGCTGTGTGGCTGAGCAAAAAACTCAAACTGAGTTGTACCACAGCTTCCTCCTGCTTAGTCACAGCAACCCACACATTCATTCACATACATAACTGTTTCACACAAACACATTTTATACACCTGCTTGATCCTGAAGCTGCCTTTCAGACTGATCACCAATAATAAGTTATGTGAAATTTTCAGAGCAACTTCTTAAGCGACTAACAAGGTATGTCACACAGACATCCCTTTTAGTATTGTATAATATACCTTACACCTCCATAGCGAAAAGAAAAATTATTCCAGGCACAGTAAATACACTGCTGTCACATTCAATGACTGGAATTCATGGCTTCACATTTACTTTTATAAGAATGCTACATGATGAACTAATTAGGGGTTTTTTTGCCCCTAATGTATTTGACAGCTAACAGCACAAATTACCAGCTTTCCTAGCACAGCAGAATCATGTAGACTACCAAGAACCAATCATAAACATCTTTGTTGCAGGTTATTTGCTCAGACTGACAGCAGTAGGCACTCTCTCTCAGGAAAAAAAAAAAAAAAAATTAAAAAATTTAAGTGTTCAACGCTCCAAAGACTTATCAGTACAAGCCTGGAGGTAGTTTAACTCCCCCTGGCCTGCCCTGCATCTCCCAAAAAAATGCTTCCAGAAACAGCAGCTGTCGTTTCTGTCAGAGGAAACTCACAGTAGCATCTTCAAGAAACACTTCTGTAACATTCAGCTTGCAAGTTTGGCCAGTTTGAAATTAAGATGGTAACAACAACATTCCAAAATCATGTGATTTTAGTTTGTCACTGTCTTTACCCAGGTAAATAGTGCTGACCTGTCAGAGATACTGGTGAAATAGTACCTCAGAGAATCAAATGCCATGTTGAATTCTGACATCTCAGTACTGCAGCTGTAAGACTTCAGAACTTTGGAGAATGCAACACTGCCAACACAGTTGTAGTGTTGGGTGAACTCATTGCACTCCTGCAGGAATCTTACAAGACTGGTGGTTCCCAGAACAGGAACCTATGATCTCTGTATTTCTCAGATACAGAATGTAGCATTATGCTACAAAATTCCACAATGAACATTCAAAGATGCTGTCTCCTGCATGTGCAGTGCCCACCACAGATCAGAGAACAGTAAAGACTTGTCTTTCTGCGCTTAGATATTAGCTGCAGGATTTAAGTAGAACTGAAAGAGTATTCAGAATCTTCTCCATGGCAGCTGGGTCGAATTTGATGCTCCAATTTGTGCATGTCAAAGACTTTGCACTGCTGAGTACAAACTACTGCTCAGAGCAAGCTTTCAAATGGTTACAAAAAGGAGGAAAATATTCCAAATGTACTGAATATTGATAAGCTAGTCACTCAAAAAAAAAAAATTAGATTCATCTCAGCGAAGTACAGATGGTGAATACAAACTGATTGTTTACAAGCAGTTCAACTACTTGATTATATTTCACAGGTCTTCCTAGATTGCTCTTTATACAAATAAACTGTTGTCCTCAATAACAAAAAAAGCTGATTGTTACTACTACTTCTAAATCTGATGACCCTAAATTACCCCAAAACTAGCCTCATCTCAAGAAGTAGTTGACACTGTCAAGATAATTCTACCTTACTAGTGGGCTAAGCACTCTACAGTTTCCTGCATTTTCATATAGGATGCATTAATCCTTGAAATACACACTTCATGCATGGTACATGTAAGCAATAGCCTTGACTGCAACAGAATAGCTGTGCTATGAGATGAAGCTGCGTAGCTTCCTTTATGTAATTTAGAGACAACACTGTCAAGCACTGAAAAAAAAACCAAAATGAAACCACAAAACCCAAAACAAACAAACAAAAAAACCCCACACACACAAAAAAAAAACCCACCACAAAACAAAACCACCCAAACCACAACTGTAACTGTTGTGTGTAATTGAACTCAATAACCCAAACTATAAATATCCCTTTCCCCTTCATGTCAGACAATAACCTTCTGTCAGTGTAATGGATTTGACTTTTATGTGGGTACAAAATTTTCTAGCGCAATCACATGCAATCTAATGGCCAACAAGCATGGTTAGTCTTGACAGGACACAATAAAATAAAACAAACTGGAAAAGGTTCTGGGCTGTATGGGAACTTTAAAGGAACTGGAAGCTTTAAGAGGTGCTTTAGCTAAATTTCCTGCTATCCTTTCAACCCTTCTTCCATGATAACCAATAACAACAACAGGGCTGGTACATACCTAACAGGGAAACTAGGTCAGACTTTACATCACTAGATATGTGTACATACACATTTAAGATGCACTTGGCAAGCTGTTATCCAGTGAATTCAGGTTTATTAATATACACTTCAAAGCACAACGGGTACTGGCATTAATGATGCTGCCTGTAAAGCACTTGCATATTATCTTCTTAGTCTCTGAATAATAAAAAATTAAATAATCTGTCACAGCACTGATCAATACTGGATGGCTTGTTTCTGCTACTGATCCAAAGCTTGTACTAAAAGTGTATGTGTGTGAAATAAAGAATAAGGCATTCTGTTAACTTTTACACAAAACTGTCCCTAGTGACAGAAAACAATGCTTAGTTAACTTTTAATTGACAAGATTTAATTAGCACACTAGATATTTCCAAATAATTGCAATAGAACAAAAGTCAGGCTTGATGAATTTGCATGTACTGAAATATGTTACACAGTAACATGAAAGTTAAATTAGGTAGCAAATTCTGCATATGAATGTGTGTTAACTGAGGTAACAAAACTCAATTTAAGAGGGGGAAAAAAAAAAGTACTGCTTGTAACTTTAATTGTATCAACAAATTCAGAGCCCCTCAAATTCTGATGCACAACACCTGTTGCAAAAGCCTAGAGCAATACCATTCAATCCTACCAAGTAGGTCATACACAGCTAACTGTAAAACTGCCAGGTCTTTTAACTGGTACTTAATCATTTCTAACCTTGTCCAAATCAGAAGGCTAAACTGTAGTTGGTACCATAGCAATTCCATCAGTATATACACTAGTTCGCCAAAATACACTCCATTATATATACACTAGTCCGTCAAAACACTCAGCCAACTTCCCTGACAAGTGTCCAAAGCAAGTCTAGGCAATGAAATACTCTTCAGAAGCATCAGCTATTCAGGAACAGACACTGGGTGAACTTCAAGAAAATTCAGAGACAAACTCCTCAAATATAGAGTGTCCCAAGGAAGATATTTTAATAATGATCTTCCTGTAGAGCATAACTTGGAGGACACAAAGTTCGAACATAACAATAAAGCTACTGTACTGTGACACAAATCCTTTACACTCCCATAGGTAAAGCCTGCAGAATAAAAAGTAAGACTTGCTACTGCTTCTAAGTGTTCTATTAACATCAAAGATCAGCAGGTTTCAACGAAACACACTTACAGTTTTAATTCAGTTGCTCTTGCAGCTTCACTTCATATCCTTCTGCAGTTCTGGACATCCAGCTGGTGTTACCTTGCTTACTCCTCTCAAAAGATAGTTTCTCTCTGCATCACATAATGCATCTTTTCAAAAGTGTTACCATGCTTTTCACATAGATTTGGCTATGACTCAAAGAAAGCACATAAAACAAACACAAGGTTGTTTGCTTGCTTACTATCCATTTTCCCTCGTGCATCAAGAGAACTCAGCCAAGATAACAGTTCAGTCAATGCCTCAATTAACAAGTCACCTGATAGCATTTAAAAATTACTTTCATCAAAATGATGAATGGGGAAACTGTGGTGTAACAACTGCTGAATCCTTTCCATTTACGTTAGCACTCTAAACAGGTGCCTGAGGTCCACTCTTCCCACCTTCTCTTCCCATATGCTGCTGCCTCTATCTCTGGATGTGATGAAAACAGAGATTCTCAGAGCTGCCCTCACAGCAGCGGCAGTCTGCCATCCAGATGGTTTTATGCAAGGTTACAGAAAAATAATTCTGTTTACTTCTTAGACAATATGTGTACCTTATGACAGGAACATTCATCACTGTTAATACCCATACAACAGGTCAGCAAGCTAGTGGAAAGAAGGCTTCCTTGTGGTAAAAGATAATATTTGACAGTTGTTTGTTATTCTCTTATTCAAATTGACCAAAACCCCAAAATGTTTATGATACAACTTTCAGATCTTTGCAAGAGCTATTTTTACTTCTGCTGAAAATGGATTTACCTTTTTTTAGAAAAAGGACCTTGTTCTTTCCCATGTGTACTGGAAAGAGTCAGGAGAAGAGAGGAAAAAATAATACTAAAGAAAACAGTGAAACAACACTGATCCAGAAAGTCAAGTTGTTATTTTTAAAAGCCTACAAACTTATACAAGATACAAGGATAGGTAAGAAATAAATCTCCCCCTCAATATATTTGTTCACATGTGGGTTTCTTCTCCTTTTTAAATTTATCCACTCACCCCTTCAACTCTTGCTTGCTCAAGTTTTAGGAGATATGGGAGCATCAGGAAACACATTAAAAGCAAACTGTCCCTTAGTGTTTAATTGCATACTACAAGTTAGTTTAAAACAATCACACATGAAACTGAACCCTGCTCAAATAACTATTTCCTTCCCAGAAGTCCACTGCAACAAGACAACCAGACTAATAACCCACATGGAAAACAAGAGATGAATGATGCCAGCTGTAGTAAAGCAATACTGCATAACCTGAGCTCACTTGAAGGCACTTAGAATCTGTAATTGCACTCCAGAAACCTTTTTAACCAACCCAAACTAGAAGCTCATAACACTAGGGGATATTAACAATTTCACCCCTAGTAGAAGTGATTTGCTTGCCCAGAGAACTAGATTCCCTGTGGGTGCAGTACTGTCTCAGTCAGCATTATCACAATACAACCCTTTACCCCACTATTCAGTTTTTCCCATTCACACCTTACACTTTCACTCAGCCCTGCCCATAGAAAGTATGTGCAGGGAGCTAAACTACCCAGCTTTGTCCCTGTTCTCATGCTCCTCCACAATATTAATTTTCAGCTAGGCTGAAATCTAACTCTCTGCACAGTCAGGTCAATGCTATAAGGTTGACAAAAGGGAAAATGGGAAGAGGAGAAAGACAGCACTAACATTGGTTCAATCTAAACCAATCCACCTTGGAACTGCACACTTAGAGAAATGTTTCTACATCAGTAAACATCACATATATCACAGTCTTCCTTCCACATAAAATGTTTATCAGGATGCCTGTCGCTGTTTATACCGGGAGTGAAGTGATGCAGCAACACAAAATCAGCAAAGAGAGAGTCAGGAGAGGAAGAAGACAATGACACTTTATTAATTTATACCCCTGTTTTCTATACCCTAGCCCCATAGGGCGATTGGTCAGTGATCACCCATCTCCTAGGGTGATTGGCTAAAGTCCTACAACACCTATTTCAAAATATTTTTCCAATGTACCATAAACAGAACTTAGCAAAACACCAGGTGTTGGTCCAGCTTACAAAACATCCTACTGTTGTACATAACACTGGTGAGAAAGGCAGGATTCTCACCAAATATTGTGAGAACCTGAGAAAATCCCTCTGCTAGCAGCTTTTCAGCATCCACAGATGCCAGTTAGACCTGAGGGACTAATGGTAAGCTGAATATGCAAAGGTCTTCTCTTCACAGCTGTCACAGTACCTGTTCTCACACCAGGACATCATGGCCTAGACACTGGACGTCAACAGAAAAGCCAAACTTCTCTTGCCCTAGATGAAAGAGGAGCATAACAGAAGAGATTTTGCAGTCTAAGGGGTAAAGGTACCAAGAAGGCCTGCACTTCTGCACTAGCCTTTTAAATCCTTTATGAAGATAAAATATTCAAGCACAAATGCTTCAGAAGTAGCAAGAAATAGCTCGAAGAGGTTCTTCATCAGACTCACTTATTGTTAGAGTATATCAATAACAAAGAGATTCAGCCTATCTCTTCTGCTGTTTTCATTGGACTGGAAGAGGTTAACTCTCACATGAATGTAATTCTGCACAATAATGAGCTTTTTCAGACACAGATTTATGCAAATCTGCCTAATAAGCAGGTTTCATTATCACAACACCACAATCAGCATTCAGTTTATATTCCAAGTTGAAAGCAGCATTTATGGCAACTTCTCTTAAAGGCAGATGGTACAAGGTTATTAGCTTTTTTAAACAAATTATCACGGTTATTTACTCCCAAAATTCACTAATTTCACCCATTTCAGCACAAATCATTTACACTATATGGCTAATAGGATGAGATATGAATAATTCATATACATATTTCAGATACTTCATTGCTATGCTTGTAGGAAACTATAAGACATGTTGAATGGAAGAGTGTTTTATTAACAGCAGGTTGGATATGATGGTCACCTCTTCCTAAATTTATGCCCAAGAATAGTATTCCACAGCTAGAGAGACTGTATTTTATTTCTCAGCTGTGGGGCTGTAACCAGAAGAGATGACCCTTCTTAGTAGCTAAAGCAGATAACTAAAACGTGGGGTAGCAAAATGTTCTCCATCTTATTCTTAACATATTTAACAGGAAAGTTGTTACCAGCATTGAAACAACTCAATTTTTCCAACTAGCTTAAGTTTGACTTAAAACTGGATGCAATGTTTATCAAGATGCTTATAGCATTGAGTATGAGTGTCCCTGGCAAATACATGAAGTTATCGTCTAGCTTCACAGATGGTACAGATGTCAAAGCTCCTTGTGAACTTAAATACAGTTAAACAGCACAGGCCCTCACAAACACAAAGAAACAAACAGCCTGGCTTACAAACCCAGTAATTTTTACAAGATACATGGCTCTGAAACGATAGCTGCCTTTGTCCTCCCAATTCTCATTTAAGTCTTGACTCTTAATAAAGGCCATAGATATTGCAGCCTACTTTACTTAGCTGCCATTCATTTAGAATAAATAGAGGCTTTGTTTACAAGTTTCAAATACAGAAAGAAGGCCTACCCCACACACTTGACTAGCAAACAATCTGGAATGCAACAGCATAAAGGTCTTCAACTATTAATAACTACATGTTCACAAGATGTCAAGGAGCTGTCAAAGCTTAGGAGTTAATACATGAGCAGTTTTCCACCTTAGGACAATACTGGATATACAACAGATTTATGTCCTAGCAACATACAACCAATACTTTTAGCCTACCTGACTGTCAGATCACACTGTCTTGAAGCCCAGAAAGTCAACTGTGTCCTGGGAGCATGAAAACAAGTGTGACCAGCAGGTCAAGGGAGGTGATTCTCCCTCTCTACGCAGCTCTCATGAGATCCCATCTGGAGTACTGCATTCAGCTCTGGAGCCCCAGTATCAGAAGGCCATTGACTTGTTAAGGCAAGTTCAGAGGAGGGCCACAAAGATGATCAGAGGAATGGAGCATTTTTTTCTATTAAGGCGGGCTGAGAGGGTTTTTCAGTCTGGAAAAGGCTCTGGGGAGACACTAGTACAGCCTTTCATTACTTAAAGGGGTGAATAAGAAAGAGAAACTTTTTACCAAGGTCTCTAGTGATAGGACAAGGGGCAAGCATTTTAAACTATAAGAGGATAAGATTAGATTGGGCATAAGGAAGAAATTTGTGTGTGTGTGTGTGATGAGGGTGGTGAGATGATGAAGGAGCTTGCCCAGACAATTTGTGGATGTCTCATCTTTGAAAGCTAAATGGGGCTTTGAATAATCTGATCTAGTGAAAAATGTCCCTGCCCATAGCCAGGGGTTTGGATGAGATGATCCTTAAATGTCCCTCCAACTCAAACCATTCTATGATTCTATAATTGTTATTAATAAGAATGTTGAGACCAAAACTTCCACTACACTGCAAAGAATGAGAAAGGCATGAATACCTAAAAGGTTGCATCATCTCTGGTTTTCTTCACATTATTCTGATTACACCGTAAGATTTAAAGGATTTAGACTTGTTTCCTCTGACCATTTCAAAACTTCCACTGCTTTCGTAAGGAATTTTTTGTTCTGAAAAAAGTCTAATTGAAAAAGATTATACCTGAAATTTGAATTGAGCACTTTCCTGAAGTATGAAAGGCTTCTCATCTCACTGCAGTGGTCCACGCAACAAGAAGTGACCTGTTCCAATAAAACCAGGTCTAGGTACCCAACAGTTGCAAGTGAAACTCCTAAATACATAATCCAGGGAACCAACAGCCTCAATTTTTACACAAGTTTTACATTCAAACAAATTTCACCAAAGAGGAGATAATGACTTCCTTTCCTCACCCAAGATACATAGGTTCAGCATTTCTTTATCAAACCATTTTTAACTTATATTTGTCATACTTCTCTCCAAGGGAAAACATCAGTAGAAATAAGCTGAAGATAAGCACAGAGATCACCAACAGAAACAGAAGAGCAACAAGGTGAGCAACACAGCAATACACTTCCTGCATTAGTATTTGCACTCAACACTGCAAAAAACATCCTGTCATGCTGAGCTAATACCACCCGCAGCACTCCAGTTCCACTGTTTTGAATTACACTGCATCTTAAGCTTAGCTCTAAAATTAAAAAAAAAGTCACTTAGAAAGTGAAAATATGTAGCCAATGGAATTGTAGTTTTATGAAGCAGGAACAATTTGTAGAAGCTAAACTAACCTGTAATTTTATGGCTCAAAGCAGACATTTCTAAATCCCCTAGGCTCCCCACTCACTATCTTTTACCTTTAAGACACTAGCTCTTCTTCAAACAAGAAACACACCTGGATTCTTGTACATAGCCACCACATGGTAAACAATCTCCATCTACATAAATACCTTGAAAATCCATAACCCTTTCTTGGAAAGATAAAGAGCTAATATCTCCTCCTAAGCCAATTCTTTGCTCTCACCCAGAAGGGTGAAAAGACAACAGATTATTTTCATTCAGCAAGTAACAGAGCTGAGAAGTGTCAAGTTAAAGTAACAGCCATGGCTTAAAGGGAAACATCTATGTCAATATGGGCTGTGCACAGTAACAGAAAAGTGAGGAAAATTTGACCTTGAAAGAGAATTTTGAATGTCTGAATCTTTGTATTGAAGGCTATGTGGGCAATTAAAATTTCTGAATTTCTGTAATAACTTCTTGAAAACCAAGACTGCTATTCAACAACAAAAAACTTGTCATCTAAGTGTAAATCCAAAAAAGTTCATAACCACAAGACAAAGGTATACCCAAATGATCTCATTTATTTGCATTTTGCCCATATTTCAAGCATTTAAACTTGAGGTGACAATTCAGGTGAAACAGGTGCTGGATCTCATCTTCCACCAGTGACCTATGCATCAAAACCCTGAACTAATTACTAAGACTGCTGTCTGGCACTGCTTGACAGTGGGATTTGGGTCATCAATAGCTCTGACAAAAAAAAAAAAACCAAAAAAAAAAAAACACAATTCCGAAAAGAACACTCAGCAGATGCATTACATATTGCCATACACATAGGCACCAAAACCGCAACACGTTATACTGGAAGAGAACAGCCCATGGGTTTTGGTAACTTAAAATTAAGCTGGTAAGTTAACTAAGGCACTAGCAGGATTTTAAGAGCATGTTACCTAACAAGTTAAAAAATAATGCCCAGAGATACTGAAAGCTGAAGTTATTAAATGCTGTGTGGTTCCTGTGCAGGTTTATTCAGATCCTGACCAGAAGGATGTTTGGAAGCTTTTTCTTTAAGCAGCACACATTCTCCAGAATGTATTTAAAGATGCATTCATCAACTAGTTTTAAACTCTAATTTAACAGAAATAAAATGGTAACTAATTTTGAGCAAGGGTTGCCCCCTAGAAGCAGAAGTTACTGCCAGCGTACCTTCAGGGAAAAATGATTCTTGCTAGTTATTGCTGACAGCATGAAAATCTATAAACTATTTTGCAGGTAGAGTCAAGGAATGAGAAGAGAGTAGAATATTTTGGTTGAAAGCGATGTACAGTGATCATCTAGTCCAACTGCCTGAGCACTTCAGGGCTCACCAAAAATTAGACCACATTATTAAGGACATCGTCCAAATGCCTCTTAAACACTGACAATATGTGTTGGGGCATCAACCACCTCTCTCACAAACCTGTTGCAGTGTTTGACAACCCTTTCAGTAAAGAAATGCTTCCTAATGTCCAGTCTAAACCTCCCCTGATGCAGCTCTGAACCATTCCCACACATCCTACCACTGGATACCAGGGAGAGCAGATTAGCACCTCCCTCTCCCATTCCCCCTCCTTTACTCCAAACTAGACCATTCCCAAGTACTTTGCTGCTCCTCAGGGACGAAGCTTTCCAGTCCTTTCACTAGCTTTGTTGCCTTCCTCTGGACATGCTTGAGGGCCTTAACATCCCTCTTAAATCGTGGGGCCCAGAACTGTACACAGTACTCCAGGTGAGGCTGCACCAATGCTGAAAGCAGGGGAATAAGGGCCTCTTTTGACCATCTGGTTATAAGGCGTTTGATGCACCAAGAATACTGTTTGCCCTCCTGGCTGTCAGTGCACTTTGATGACTTGGTTTGACTCGGCTGTTGACCAGCACCCCCAGATCCCTCTCTGCCAGACTGCTCTCCAGCCACTGCTCTCCCAGTCTATACTTTTGCTTGGCAACATTTGTTGCTGAGAAGAAGTATAAACTCATTGTTATTCAATGAGTACTAAAGACAGTGTAAAGGAAAACACAAAACAAGGAACTCATCTGCAAAACAGGTTCATCATTAACTGCTTTAGCAGTCTTAGCACCAGCACTTTCAATTAAATCACAAAAAACCAAAGCTGTTAAATTATAAAATGCCCAATCTCTAAAAGATAATTACAGTACTATGAACAAATGGGCAGGAAGGGGAACATGAGACAGAAACATGCTGTGAGGGGGGCAGGGGGGAAATCACCACCCATAACCTACTTGTGTCAATCATGCAGAGGCTGAACCAAGCAAATCTGGTTTTAGTTTGTACAACAGAAGCAAAAAGATGGAAGAGGATTGACGTGAGCCTATCTGCAGCTCACATTTTTCATACTAATGCTATCTTATTCAACAGCTTGGAAAATTGCATGTAACCAGTAAAAAAGTCAAATCAATTTAGACCTTCAATTAAGTCAGAAGCCACACTTAATTTCATTTTCCCTTAAAAACTATAACATAGTGATGTACAAAATAACTCACCTAACAGATACAGAGCATTTTATGCTGTTACAGTAGTCATGTTTCCCATTCAATCCACTAGAAATCATTGAATTAGGAATCCAATTGTTCCAGTCGCACTACATTCAAAATCAAGTATCAATCACAGGATCGCATTTTAAGTAATCATTTCCTCCCAACACACCAACACTTACTGCATTGCAAAGCTTGAGATAGAAAGATACAAACAGTATGAGTTGAAGGTGAGGTAGAAACTGAAAGCCAGTATCAACCTACATTTGGTCAAAAACGTGTTTTAGGAAGAAAATTGTCTAGTCAGCTACACAATATATGTAATTAAATGGCGAGAACAGTTAGCAATATTAAGTTCCTTCATTTAATAAGGGTGTATTTTTACTAACACTTCATATAACTTTTTTTTTAAACAGAAGTTTAAATACTTTGTCTTAAAGAACACACACCAAAATATTAAGTTATTTAACCCTTTATTTCAAGTGCTTAGCTTCCGTAACAGCTACAGTACAAGAATAGTAGTCCCAGAAGAGAAAGCCATATAAACAAAGAAAAAGCTTTGTCCTTTCAAGGTTTTCCATACACAAGATTTAATTTCTTCAAATTCCAAGTGCATTAGTGCTTCACCATTAACAGCTTCTTAACTCATGATTCAAGACAGCCAACATCAACGCATGAAGCACACAAAATAGCGCATGGGGGTGGATACCAAAAAGGCATTATTTCAATGAATGTTGTGACATCTCTAATTTTACTAACTCTCAGACCAAAAAAAAAGTACTGTATCACAGCACCTTTACCTGCTCATGACCTCAAGCACATAGTTTTCAGAACACAATCAAATTTGTGGCAGAATGTTGAAAGCTGGAAGTCAAAGTGCACTGTAAGACATAGTTTAAACCGAAATAGAAAGTCATGAATGAGGGTTTGCAGCAGGGGAATCCCCTTCCTTCTTGCTACTATTTATAACCAGGGGCAAGTAAGGTCATTTCGATTTTCAAAAACAGTTTTCAAAGAAGCTTCTTCTGCAGGGGAAGGAAAAAGAAATGAAAGGTACAAGTATTTCAAATACACCACTCTGTGATTGGAAAGCTTCCTAACCCAGCAAGACACACTTTCACCATTTCTACAACACAAACAAGTCAACATTTAGTGTTCTGTGTATAACTCCTTCTAACGCCAAAGGCAGTGAACTTGGAAGTATCTGTCCTTGAACCAAGGAATAACCCAGGAAAACTAACACTAGCTTTCTTGCTGCTTTTCAGATTTTGCATTTGTTGGGTTCACTGAAAAATTTGGTTTGGCTGCAAGCCTGCTTTATAAAGCGGACTTCGGTCTTTGGAAATAAACTTTTTTCCAAAGGAATCTCCAGTTTCTAGCTCAACCCAGAAACAGTGTGTAAGATGAAATACAGTTTCAAACAATAGTTTGTTGTTTCCCCACAGCAAAAATATTAAAGTACACAGTTGATCAAGACCTCTGTACTACTGTTAGGCAGAATCCGTCCTAACTGTCATACTAATTTAAACTTCAAAATATGAACATAAGAATGCTTTAATTTTGAAGGCTGAAGACAAAAATCAATTTGTCAGGCACACTGGAAGTCAATTAAGCCTTCTGTCAATACACGGCTCAAAATTTTTCTGCCCCATCTATATCAAGAAGGTAGGTATTGTCCACTCATCATACTAACTTCTGGAAAAACTGACTGGTGGTCAGCAATGTAACTAATCGCATAGGAAGCTGGTTTGTAGATGTTTCTGCACACAAAAGACTAAGTCAATTTGTTGCACTGATGGAAGGACCACAGATTCTTCACAAACACAAAAATCAACAGAGAGTTCTGCATTCCCTTTGATCACCTGAAGAGGGAAACAGGTTTTGGAACTACATTTACCAGACTGCTTAATACACAACACCAATGAGAATTCTGTTCTTCGAAGTTGGAACAAGAAGTTTCACACCTTCTGGTAAGTGCATATCACAAACTGGTACCAACAACAAACCAATATAACTTTTCCTGAATAGAAACAAAAGGGCTTCTGGAAAAAAAATGGGCATGAAATTGCATTTTGATGATATTTGCTTTAAAATATAACTCAAAGTACAATCGAGATTAAGGGACCATGAAGATTTACACTATTTGAATCAGCATCATCTTGCTCAAAGTCTTTCAAAAACTGTATTTGAGAAAAAGATGAGAAGTTACAGCTAGTCACATAATATAATGATCTCCAGGTTCACTATACTTCTTATGTACACTACCACACACCATGTGTTACCACCACAGAAAGGTTAGATAGCTTTTTGTGAACTACTGAGGCATTACATGTCTAAATCCCACCCCTTAATGTGCTAATTTGACAGCAGCATTTCTGCAAGATTCCATACATGTTGAGAAGATGCCTATCTTTACACAGAATATAGAGAACTGAGAAGGAAATTATTAATCACTGTTGTTTGGTATGGATAGTGTACCTCTGTCATGATGGAACAACTTGGTAATGAGCATTTCTTCCAAAGATCTGGCATGAGGTATTTGTTGCGAAACACAACCAACATAAAACCAAACATTATCCTTAGTGTTAGCAACAGGCAACTGGAACAGATATTGACTATTAAGAGTGACTAAGAAGAACCACGTAAGAGCAACTGTCTGCCCTGTGATTTGTAAATCCTTCAAAGAAATAACTGGTCCTTACAGAGGTCAAGTGGCCTATCCTCAGTAAATGGACACAAGAAATTATTTTTATGGCATTCATCTGAACTATTGCAATCCTAACACAGACATACATTTTTCCGAAGTCTTAGTTTTAATAAAATATGATTGGCTTTTTCAAAAGAAAGCAACATCGGATACTGATTTTAGCAATGTAAAGAACAATGAGCACTTCCTATCCAGGCGGACACTCATCTTCCAAGGCATGACCCTTTTACTGTCACAGGCTGCACTCCAGTATGCAGCTACTAACTATGTCAGTAGTACTTACCACAGAAGCACTTTGGGAAGAATTAAAAAACACAACAACAACAACAACCAAAAAAACCATCCCAAAACCTGGTGAGAGGGAACAAATTTAAGAACCAGAAATTCAACAACCAAAATCCAAGAAGCTTATTTTTGAATTTTGGGATAAATAGTAACAAAGGGTAACTGATAACAGATCTACTTTCATTTTAGTATATATATTTACAGTGCACCAAAAATGGGCTGTTAACACTCCAGGTGCAAGTCAAGCTTAGCAAGATCTTACTATTTTCTTCTGACTTGCTATTAGAAATATGAAAAAAAAAACCAAACCAAAAAACCAAAAAAATGCAACCACAAAACACATAAGAGCACTTTATTTTCATTTCAAACAGACTTGCAACATATAAAATCCTAAGCAACGCACAGGTAGAGAGCAAGCTACAAACAAAAAAAAAAAAAAAAAACACCTCCTTACACGTTCTTTGGCCAGAGTAGCATTAATGCTTAAGAATCTGGAATAAGCTATAAATTACATTTCACTGCAAGGTGGAGTCAGTTGCATCACTGAATATGAAAAGAAATATATCCTCAGGCAAAACGGATCAAACACTTTTAGCCTTTCCTGAATTGATGATAATATTGAAGACAAAGTATCATTAGGTATTTAACCTACCTCAAAAACATTAGGTTTGATTTTTAATAGTCATTCTAAGAGTCAATATTCACTCATCAAGGACAAAAGGTTCACTTAGATTACCAAAAATAACTGAATTTGTCACCATACAGCACTATCAAAAAAACCCTGAAACAAATGTTTTCAGAAGTAGGTTTCAGATTATTATACCACTATCTTGGATATTCAAGCCTGTAATAGATGAACATGCTTCACATGTTCTTAACATAAAAGAAGGTGTTACATACAATAGCCTTGCTCACTTCTACTGTTTATTTTATCCCACTAACTAATAACTTTGGGAAAAAAACATTGCTACATTTTTATCATAATTTGGAGTAATTTCTGTTCAGTGAAACTATAAACACCACTACTGGATTCTGAGTATCAGCGGTACAGGAAATAAACCCCCTACAACAATAAATTTAGGCATGTTATTTGTTGACTGAACTTTAAGTAGCATTGATCAATGAGCCAGACCTTCAGCAGACGACCTCTGGAAGCTGCCAATTTTGGTTTGGTTTTTTTTTTATTAATACTGCAACAATTTGACAGGAGTGAATACCTTTGCAAAGTAAGAAGATACTTCCAACACTTAACACTGATGTGCAAAAGCTACTCTGAGTTTCTAAAGTGTCATCAGTATACAGCAATTCAAGTTTGTTATTTCCATCATGCTCAGTGAGTATACGAAAGATTACTGGAGAATGGAATGTGAAAGAAGGGATAGAGATGCAAGTTTAATAAAGCTTCAAACTCAAGCCATTGGTCAAAATGTGCCTGCAAAGTCAATATTTCAAATTATATTTTCAAAACAAAACCTGACATTTGGGCTCAGGAACTCAATTTGCTATGACAAATCGTTACTTCCTCCTTGCCCATCAAGTTCTCTGCCTTCACCTTTAGGAGTGCAATTACATGTCTGTAATGCTTCCGAGTAAAATACTGATCACTCAGACAACCCTATATATGCAATGAAAGGAAAAAAATACTGTTCCCCCTAGGTTCTCAAATTGTGGTGTTTGTGGTTGAAGTTGAGAATTGTATGTATTGTTATGTATTGTAGAATACATAACCACATCTATCTTGCCCATACGGCCACCCAGCTCTGATTCCCAAAAGTGACAGAGTCCACAGATTGGCTACATGTTATGTTAAAAGAATGATACTATCAGATGGCAGTAGAACTAAACTATCAAACCTAGTTTTCTCTAATAGAAAATACAGAAACCAAAAATGGATGTTAATATTTCATTGATACAGGGTATGATATATTATCATTCTATGTAAGAGAATGCTGCAAAAATGTCTCCAGATTTAATTCCTGCCTAGACCCTTTCAGCAGCCTAAGTACAAAGAGCGGTCCTTGGCTCTGACTTACAATAATGGCATTACAGCATTTAATACCATGTACTCCAGACTCTATTTATCCTCAAGAAATCACACAAATCATCTTAAAGTTAGGTTATTTCCATTCTTCAAAGTAAATGAATACATAATTCTTTCTGATCATCAACACTAATTATGTGGATTTATTTGGATATGTAGGTTGAAATATCTTTAGCAGTTAACTGTCAAGACCACAGGCTGTACTGGCAGTGCCCATTTAGACAGAATCAACACATCATATACATGCTTATTCTATGCACACTTTTCCTCAGAGCCATTATTTGCATGTACTCAGGTTTCCATGGTGCTTTCAAGTCTCTGTGTAACTGAAAACTTGTGTTTGGTATACTAGAAGATACCAAGTATATGCAACAGAAAGACAACTTCATCTAATTAACAGCTTGTCTTCAAGTTTGTAAGCAAGATTATCCTTTTGACACTTTACAGAGGCATATCAAACTACTATTTATAAAATGCTTTGAGTCATTTATGAAGTGCAATTCATTTCTATAAACCACCTCTAAAAAATAACAGAAAACCTGTTTTTACTGGAACACTACTACACTCCCTCTCTTATAGTTACAAAATTGTGGTTTGCGTTTTCTATTGTACATACAATTTTCTGCATGGCCTGAAGAAGCACTTTTCTACGTTGTAAGCCTAAGCCAATAAGGCCTAGATGTAAACTAGGGCCCTAGGAAGTCAACTGTATTTTCCTCAATTTTCAGGATCCTGCGGTCACCATGGAGACCTAAGCAATAACTATCTCTATTCTGCATTTCCAGCATATATGGTTATTAACACCGTCTTTAAAAACACTTCAGTGCAGTCAAATTCATAGGTATCTCAGTGGGACAAGTACTTTAAACGGCAGCTCAGATGATGATACTTTCCCACACTGAACCAGGTGGTTGCAACATTAACACACACTTTATACAGATCTAGAAGAGTGCAGTTCTCTTTTTGTGTAGGACTAAACATAAGTTTCTACGTCTTTGAAATCATTAAATAGCAGACACTACAACAGGACAACAAAGCTCGCACGGGAAAAGCAGTGTGCGAAGACAAGACTTTTTTTTGATTCAATGATTTCAAGGCTGAGTTACTGGAAAGTTCTTTTCTTCCACTACATGGTAAGCACTGCCTTTTGCTTATATGGTATTGTGATGGTTTGACCTTCGCTGGACACCAGTTGCCCATGGAGCCACTCTATCACTACCCACCCCCTTCCTCTCAGCTGGACCAGGGGGAAGAAAAATCAGATAAAACTCATGGGCTAAGACAAAAGCAGTCTGATGAAGAAGCAAAGCAATGCTGAGTGCGGAAGCAAAAGAAAACAAAGATTTAATCTCTACTTCCCATCAGCATACTGGCCCTTTTCAGGAAGCAGGCCTCCAAATGTGTAGCAGTTGCTCCAGAGGAACAGCCAATGTCTGCCCCTGTCCCTCCTCCTTTTCCTAGCTTTTATAGTTCAGCTGACACCATATGGTATGGAATATCCCTTTGGTCTCTTTGGGTCATCTGTCCCAGTCACGTCCCCTTCCCAAGATCCTGTCCACCCCATCACACTGCAGGGGGAATGTTGAAAAAAAGCCTTTGCTGTGCAAGCCCTGCTCAGCAGTAGCCACAACACGGGTGTGTTATCAGCATCTTTCCAGCTCTCAACACAAAGCAAATCACTGGGAAGGCTGCTATGAGGAAAATTAACTCCAGCTCAGTCAGACCCAATACAGCTATTTTCTCTCAAATACTCAAGAAACACTCCTGCTTTGTTCACTTGCAGGAAACAAGTACTGCAAGACTTGCCCCAAACAAGCCAAGAGCAGACATTTAGAAATCACTAGCTACCAATACACATAAACTGAAATTAAGTTTTATTATACTTCGAAGTTGCAGCAACCTGCAGTCTTTCAGAAAATCTCGGAACAGTTTAACACACCAGCTTAATTCTTCCAGCTCAAAAATCAGACGCTAGTTCTACAGCAAATACGTGTTTCAAGTGCTTTAGTTTTTTATTCATTCTACTAGGAAGACACAGCACTGTATTATTCATTTGCATGTAGGTTAGAGAACCTTAAGCACACTTGGTCTTTATCTGCCTTGAGTGGAGAGAGCAGTCTCTGCCCACTGTGTACTGGATGGAAAATTTAAAGTTTTGCATAATAGAGAAGTCTCCTTTGACAAAGCAGCTGTTATCAAAACTCTCTTGAAAGTACCCTCTTTACACAAAGGATCTTGATAAGTAGTTTTGGAATACCATACTGATTAATGTATTCCACCACAAAAGACATGGGAAACTTCTCCTTTCTGTGTGTCAAAAAAAAGCCTTTCAAGAGTACATATATCTGAATATGCAGCAACAAGCACTGTAATCTCTACGTATCTACCCACATAAACTGCAACCTGGAGCCATCCACGTCCCCTGACAAAATTAACTCTCAGGTCAATACTTGTTGGTGTCTTTGATCCTCACTTTGTTTCTTAAATAAGCAAACAACCCTTCACTAGAAACAAAGGGATGCTGGAAATAGACATTTTTCAGCCTTCAAAGTTCTGCTCTATATCCACTCTTAAATGATTAGTCAGGACTTCTGTCTTCCACATGACACTACAGCTTTTTGCTGAACACAGATTCCCTGTTACATCCCCTTGAATTTCTGGACTATGGGACTTTCATGAAGATACTGCATACCATTTAAGTTCCATTAAATAGTTCACAAAACATTCCTTACTGAACCAGAGTTAACAATAACTCAGTTTCGCCTGTTTAGAATTTTATAAGGCTTGATGAAAAGAATTTTTTTTTTTTTAAAGACTTCAGTTTTGTCCCGTTTTGCATCAGCTGCATTCTGGAGAACAAGCATGTTTCATGCAAGCATTCTATAACTCTAAACAAAATGTTAGAGAGAAGCCAAAGCTAGCTTCTGTCCTACTTGCTGCAGCTCCTCTATAAGTGCAGATGTTTCACTAGCTAATAGTCACCGATAGATTCACACTGATCAAAACCTAAGACTGCCAATAAAGACTGTTGAAAGACTATATTCCAGAAGCTACAAGACAATCATACACTTTACACAAGCTTGATTATACAAATACTAAGTTTTCATTAGCTTATTACTTAAAGGATTTTCCTATTGCTTAGTTGAATATCCCCAAAAGTTTCCAGAAGAAAGTTTTTCTAATTCTAATGTACTTGGAAACATCTTAAGAATGAAATGCTCATATTTCAAACGGCAAATTCCCAACAAGAATAAGTATTTCAACATCAATGGACTCACTGGGAAGAACTGATTTCTATTAAGTGCTATAGGCCCAAAAGGAAGGTAAATTTCAGTTGCAGAAGTCTCCAGGACCCTGATTCACTTCTCATGGGAGAGTAAAATTCCATAGAACCAATGTAAAGAAATACATCCCAAATAAACTAAAGATAAATTAGTCACTCTTCTTATAGAGCAACTTAACTCAAGAAGAAAACAAGCAAATGTCTACTACACACATCAGAAATAAGTGTTGGTACCAAATACTCACACTTGTTCTAGAAAATCTTTTTCTATGGAAGGCATACCTGCTTTCTGTATCTGATTGCAGTAGTACTAAAAAAATCCCCACAAACCTATTTCACAGGTAGTAGTGCAAGTTTGATTTAAGTAGTGAAAGGTACACCTTAAGCAAGAAATTTGAAATGGGTATATAGTTGACAAAAAAAAGCAGTTAGTCAATACCACACTGCTGCAAATCTTCAGTCTTTACAAAGTTGTAATCATTATTAAAAAACAAAACAAAAATAAGATACTTTTCTTCTTTTTATTCTTTTTATTTCTTCATTCTACATTTTTTTCCTTTGGTTTTAAGAACCGCCTTGTAAACAACTTTCAAAAAGCAACTCCCTGCTTTATCTTCACTTTTTACCCAAAGGACTGTTATCTGCAATCCCACCTTGCTTTTGCATCTTCTTCAGGGGCTGAAGTTGTACCTTATTTCTTACAACTCCCATGTCAACTACAGAAAGCTGAGCTGTATGTGAAAAGATAGACTTACTGGGTTCCTACCAAGACAGTACTGGTGCCTGTTTGCAGATGTTTAGCAGATACTTGAAATTTATCTTTAAGGGAAGACACCACAGGCAGGATGAGAACTACATTGTGTTGGCTGCCAAACAATTGAGTATGAATTGCTGTCCCTTCTTAGAAGTCCCAGACAGAAAACAACTCAACCAAACAAAACTTCAATCAATTCGGAATGTTTATTTCTAGAAGTTTAACTGTCATGACCTAAGGCATGTTCATAAAAATCTGCATGCTGTCACAACACGCGTGGGTCACATTACTAAGGACTGCATTTTAAAGTAAAAGAACGTGAAGCAAGTGAAGACAAAGAATTATAATTGGGGAAGTGTACAAATGAATTAGGGCCCTCTACAGGTGCAATCCTGCTTAATCACCTCTGACACTGAAGACTGCAGTGTTGTCAGATACACAGATGCCATGACAGACTTCGCTTTTGCTTCAAAAATACACGTGAATCAATGGATCTCCTATCCCCAATACTAGCTCCTTGTCAGACACATTGAGGTTAAAAAAAAAAAAAAAATCTAATATCTCACAAAAAGCTGTCAAAAAAAAAATTAGAAATTATGAAGATGACTACTTGAAATATGGATTTACATGTGCTATCATTAATGATGAACCTCACCATAAGTGTACACTGCAGCTTGAGATACTAGCTAATGCTAGCATGAAGCAATCACAATTAGCAAAACATTTAAGAACTAAGCACCCAGAACATGAGGACAAATCTACAATTTCTTCAGCACAGTTTCAAGTCATGCAACACTTAATATAGTGCTTCACTATCAAGAAAAGACATAAAGAAAATTAAAATCCCTGAACTTAATGATAAACTTAATGATAAACCTTCAGAAGCTTCTTAATCTTTTTTTAAAGTAAGAGACAAAGCTACATAAGGTAGGGGAAGCCCTTTGTCTTTCTGCTGTAGTAAAAAAATGTCTGAAACACATAGAAAACACAACATTCCTTTGTTAGCAAATACTGCTGGAAGATGCTTATAAAACAGCCAAAGATTTGCAGGAGCAAGTATTAGAATTGTGCAGTGTGGAAAGTTTGTTTGAACAGTACTCTTAAAATTCTAGTGCTTATTGCATACTTCTTGAAAGCAAAAGCTTTCAGCAGCCTTTCTGACATGTTGATCAAGTTAACTAGACAGATTTAAACCCATTCTACCTAACAAAAAGCAAGGTATATGGAATAAGAACCAATGGGATTTAAGTCACTCAGTTCTCTTGTTTTCCTGTAAGGAATCCCACAAAACAAGGCATTAAAATAGCAGGAGACCTGGGCAGAAAAGATATGCTTAAAGATTTATCATCCAAACTATGGCTGACTTTGTAATAACATTCCAATACAATGGCAGGGTTTTAGCAGCAAAGAGTTGAGGCAGAAAAATACCTTGATTATGGCACAAGTGCATGGTTAAGGTGAACTACTTACATAGTAGTTGCTGGAGACTATCACAGATAAACAAAACCTGCAACCATTTAGAAGGGCAGATGTGTCCTGAGGAACTACTACTGAAACAACTCTCAAGGCAAGACTATGAAAGTGACTCCATAATGTCTGTGAATACCTGTGCAGGAAAAAATGTGTTCCTATTTAATGCTATTATCATTCCTTTTCAAAACCTGAAGTTTAAAGCATCAAAAATGCCATCTGTGTATAAGGGCAAAACACCCTGTGACTTCAGGCTGAAAACTGAAAATTAAAATCAAAACACTATGTTCCATGGGGAACTTATTACAATAAGCAATGGCCTTAGTTTCTTGTGAATTGTATTACAAGCCTACCAGGTCATTGAAGGCAGTGGTTTCCTAATCTCACACTCTTATCGGCAAGAGATTTGTGAGCGTGCACACACCCCAAATATGCATATTTTTAGTTAAATTATACACATATGCTGCAATATGTATATTATAAAACATACATAAAAAATAGAAATTAAGGATGATAAAAACACTATTAAAAAAACTTCTTAACGAAACCCCTTTTTGCTCTCATTTAAAATGATCTTTTAGTGAGACTTGTGATTAAATATGCCATGTTTAAAAAAATAATCATGGTTTAACACTTTGATATGGCTATTCAAAGGTCTAAGTTCAGTTTATTTTAATACTTGCTTTAAATGGCTGTCATTGATGAAAAAGACACTTCATGAAGACAGACAGATCCAAATGGAAGAAGTAGTACATTGTTAGTTGTGCTTACTAAATCATGATACTTATTTTCCACTCTCATACACTAATTATGCAAAAGTTTTTCTTAAAATTCCTCTGCTAGATTTCCATTTTCCCTGAGGTCAATCAGTTGTTATTGAAAACTAGTGGGAAGATGTTGCATTCTTGCATTTAACAAATGCATTCAAAACACCCAGAAATTCTTGTGGAAAATTTTTTAAATAGGCTAGGAAATTCTGTTTCCAAGCCTTTCAAGTGTTAGATTTGAGAGAATTTTTGTAGATGACACATTTTCAGCAACAAAATCAGGTAGCAATAGAAACATTTCCAAACATCTGTTTTCCAAACAATCTCTGTAGAGTGAGTTTATTTTGAAAAGCAGCTACTTTCTTGCTCACTCTTAAAACATAAACTTCACTTTGAAGGGATTATCTTAAGTGTAGGGTGGTTTTTGTTAGGTTTTTTTTGGTATCTGTTAGGTAGCATACTACTGACAGCCGCTTATCACAGAAAAGGCTAGCAAATTTCGAACAGTTGTCTTTGTGGAAAAGAAATACATAATGCACTTTGCCACAACAAAACAAGCAAACCTCAGTGTGGGAATGTGACTTCCGTGGTCGCTCCCCATCTCACTACAAGTTATTGAAAAGTTCCTACTGTTTAGAGATCTTGTTTTTATGAAGTTAACTATCAGTGATATCCTGTAGCACTTTGTACTACTACCTCCAACTTTACTGCAATAGCTTGCCTATGAATGATTCCGTGAAAGAATCTTACACCACAATCCAGCCTTTTATATTTTTTTATTCCCATCAAAGCAGACACTCCATCAGTGATTGCACTTGCAACAGTTCTCTATAAAACATTCCTATTAAAGAAATAATTTACTGTTGAGAATGTTGAGTCTTCTCCAGTACATCTTTCCTGAAATGACTTGCAAAAAAGTAGCTCCCAGTGTATTTTGTCATTGAAACAGTCTTGCATATACCATATGCTGGGACACATTAGAAATATCTCTACTATCAAAGAACAGTATCACACATCTCCCACACTGCACAAGTTATTCTATTAGCGAGAGAACAAATCGCACTTCCCTAAATCTTCTCATGGAGCAATTTCACTCATTAAATATTTGCATAAGAGCTCAGGCAACCATCAACGGTTGGGATGGATGGGCCTCTGCCTCAAACCAGGCAGCAGCAAAAAAGTTGTTAGGATACCAGAAGTGATACTTCCACCTTCCCCCTCAAAAATACTAGCAAGAAATTTGCATACATGGGCTTTCTAACTGTACTCACACTACACGGTCGCCTGCTGAACATAACTGTTCTTTTCCTCAAGATCACCAAGCTTCAAACAATTAATTTCCATGGTACTAGAAGGCATTGTGTTCATGTGGGATGGTTTGCTGAATGCTAGAATGGAATTTTTCAAGACTGAACAGTTTTCTTTCAGGACCAGCCACACAGCGATGGCTAAGCATGATCCGGAATGAGTTGACCATTCTGAACAAAACAAGAGGCAGTACACAAAAAGAAACGAGAAAGTCTAAGTTTCTTCCGTCCTCCAACTCCCCACAGCTACGGCTACAGGTACCACCACTAACGACTATCTTTCTGCTCCTGGGAAAAGATAATTTTGTTCAGCCTGGCCCTTGCTTTCTTGGCTCTCTAAGGACAGAGAGAAGACAAAACATCACTCACCCATACAGCACCTGTGAACTCATTTCAACTGACCCCTTAAATATCCATCTCCTCTACATACAAAGACCTCAGACAAGGCTTGTTACATACACTGCAACGCCCCTTTACTGTGCCTGGGTTTGTTGTGTACTTAATCCATAGGCTGGTCTGTCCAATCTCACCAAGCAAAATTTAGTTACCTACCCTTCATTCACAGGTTTCAACCTCTGTACATTCAGTTATGCTTCTCTTCACCTCAGCTGCTTTTAAGTCTTGTTAGCATCACAGTGCAGCTGAACAGGCAATCCGTCTGAAATCAGTTATCTAGATCTTACAACTGCAAACACAGACACTGTTTTTTTAATATACATTTATTTATTTATTTTTAAACCTATACACAAAAACCACAAAAAAACCCACAGAATTTTTCAAGGTTGGTACATACAAGATCTTGGTTTCTCACTTGGACTCTGGATATCCTCAGTTGTTGCACATGACATTTCCAAAGAGTACTTTCAAAATCACAACTGAGTGATCTCCTTTCCCACAGCATTTGCTTTTCTATACTGAAGCCAGACTTTATCTCTTCCTCCCTGTAATGGTGCCTTTAGTGATACCCTGACCCAGGAGATGTGCCACCAATTCCTTCTGCTTGACCGCCATGCAGTAGTGACTGCCACTTGATCCTTTCCCAAGATAGTTCAGATACCTCCTTGCCAACAGGAGATGCTTCCTTATATTGCAACAAAAAATAATCTAAGAAAGTCTTTTAATCCAAAGGGTGAAAATTACAAGGAAGAACTATAAAACTTGCAGGCTACAAGAAACTCTTACATTCAAGTTCAGCTTACTGATCTCATTTGTTCATATACTCATTTGTAATCCCGTTGCTGAATTCTGACTCTGTCCTGCTATTTCAAGATTTTTATCTTGTCTAAGCATTACATGCTTCAGTCCTACACCACTACCACATTCCTGACACTATCCCTCCCTTTAGATTATGTTAGGCATTCTTTTTCAACGAGGATTATCATTTGTTAAATATTTACAACCTCCCTTTGCTGCTTCTATTCCCTCTGCCAAGTGCAACCTTGTTGTTTCCTGCCATAAATTATTTTGCACATTTAAATTGAACATCAGTAAAAGGCACCTGCCGTAAATACCTTTGAGGCTAATTAATGCTTCCATCTGTACAAAATCAAGCCTGATTTTTACTCTGAATTCTTGAAACTGTTTTATGCTCACCTATTTGTCATCTATACCCAAACTTGAAATCTCACGTTCCAAAAAACGCACAGCTTTCCCACTAGTACATACCACCACTGTAAACAAACCACAGTATAAACTAGACTTAAGGCAGCTGAAACAAAGGGTCATTTACCATAGTGTATATACATACATACACACACACACACACACAAACACACACCAATTCCAAAGACAGCTGAGATCCTTATATGAAAAGAAACACAAATACATAAGAAAAGCATCACACAACCCTAATCTGAAGAAAATCTTATTTAAGAGGTTCTCACACCACTATGGCAAAAGCTTCAACAAAACACTAAACACTTTGACATGCTACAGCAACAAATCTCTCTACCACAGCTGACATGTAAATTGTTACTCCACTTGAAAGACTAAACAGACCATATAGGCCCATTGATTATCACCTCAACTATTAATTGCTGTGACTCAGAAGATCGAGAGCCTCCTGCTCATTCCTGGGTTACATATCACTTCTTCGTAGAAATGAGAAATCTCGATCCTTCAAAAGTTGCCTGACAGAAAAACACAAGATTCATTTACAATTGACTTAAGTTCACACTTACTTCCGGCTGCCCAAACACAGAAAGATGAGCTACCTACTAAAAATGCAAGGAAGGCAATTTCAAGCGCCAGTCTGGCCCATTTCTTGGCAGAGATTCAACTGGTTGCTGCCAAGTAAAGGGACTACAAGTAACAAGTCAGCACTGTAGTACCATAAAGATATTCTAAGACAAGACATTGTTGTATGGTCACCCTCACCTTTTGAGGTCATCAGTACATTTTCTAGCTTTATGAACATGCTTAAGTTAAAAGACACTGGAGCTTTAAGAATTGAGGGTGTGGATCTCTGGGGATGAAATCCCAGCTTGCAAACAGAAGTGGAAAATTTTAAAACATTATCACAATTGTTTCAAGTACACAGGCTAATTCAAACCTGATTTCAAGATAAGCATGTGGGTACACACACACAGGGAAATGGTCCTGTGACACTGCTGTGAAATGGGCTTTCAGCAGCATTAGCAGAGACAAAACCCTAGAAAATTCAGTGTTCGTAGTTATAAGTCTGGCATCAAAATAAACCACAGGCTCCTCACCACTCTTCCTATGCCTAAACATGCCAGTCTCATTCAAAAGGCACATCTTAACCCAGAGGGAAAAGGCCACAATTCTCTAAACATTGATCAGATGCAGGATTTCATCAACCTGTAGCTTAGCCTAGCACATCCGAGTATCTTGGGCTACCTTTAAGGTAACCAGACACTGCTTCTGAAAAAGAAAAGGATTATTTAATCACAACTTTAAAGTTAGGCATAAAAGAGTTTAAGTCATAACATGACCTCCATAATCTTCATCTCATCCACAGAGTTTCAAAAGTCTACACTACTCTGTTTAACATAGCCTCTGGAATTTGGGAGCCAGGCTACTCTGGGAAAAGAACCCTCTGCTGTACAATATGCATCTCCCTTCCCTCAAAAGTTCTTCGGTTCAATTTAATTTATACTCCTATAACTATGTGTGGTTAAAAGCACAACCTGAGAAGCAAAGACCTGCATTCCCCATGAGGTACCAACAGACAGCACTATTAAAAAAGTACAATTTCCAGCTAAATACCAGTAACACTTGGATTTTATTGTGTCAGTTGGGACAAAAGTAAACAAATAAAACCTAATATGCAAAGTACTACCTATTAAGACAGCATCCTCCCATTTGAAACACCACCCAACCATTTTGTTTACTGTTCTCAATTTGCATCAGTATTCCATTGTCTGAAGAAATGCGCACAAGCAGACTTGCCAAACCTTTTAAAGATTCAAGAGCAGAGGAGGAAAAAAAAATTGAAAGCTGGGTACAGTGGTCTGTAAACACAGTCACACTTCTTTCCTAATTATGGCCTTTCCTAATTATGGTGTAAAAGTAGCATCTGGATAAGCCCTTAACAGAAAACTCTGCATATTTAGGAAAAAAAAAAACAAAAAAACCAACAGGATGCCTACACATTCGGCATTTTATTGAAATCTGCAGTTCAGATAGCACTAGGAGCTGAGAATTACTTCAAATAGTGTTTTCAGTACTTTTAATGCTAAAATTATGATTGGAATGATGATTCAGCAAATGGTATTGCTCACATTTCATGAACATACAACACTGATACCTTGTCAGCTGACACTACAATGCCACAGGAAAAAATGGAGGTGCATGTCCATACCGCTGTCAAGCTGTGGTGACTACTTCAGTACTGGCATTTTTGGAAGCTGCCTAGACCTTGCATTCACATAGCTTTAACAGATATAGGTTATACAGGAAAACATATAAATGTGACACAATCCAATAATTAATGCTTCAGAACATAGTTTCTGCACAGTCAACCAAATAAGACAAAGTTCTCACAGGAAAATACTTAAGTCATCGTGAAGATCAAGCTATGCCGCAGTCAGATAGTTGTCCCAAAGCCACTCCTTGCTCTCCAAAATCTTGGATCTACTGTAGTCATGTTTTGTACCAATCAATTATAACTGTAGATGCATTTCCTAATATAAGTGGAATTCAGTGATTAGATTAGACTGCTTTCATCATTTACAAGCTAAGTAAAACTGTACAATAAAACAAGCTCAGAGTAAAATTACTTAATCCTTTGCAGTTCACATGTAAGTTGATCTCTCTCAACATCACCAACTGCTAACCAGTCTATCCACTACACATACACCAAAAAACCCTCTTGCCCGCTCAGGCGCTACTATAATGTAATGGCAACATTTCAAATTAACTTACACTGTACCACATTCCATTACATGATATCATGCAACAGGTGTTACTCTAAGAACACACAGGACAATTATTCAGGGAAAACTGCTATAATTTGAATGATAAAATGAATAGCTATCCTATATGAAACTGATATAATCTTTATCAGATTTTATACAGAGATTTGGAACTTAAATATTGCTCAAGTTTGTCACAGTTAACCCAGAGACTTAGGCTGGCAACCAGAAACAAGAAACAATCTTACTTGAGCTCAAGAATTTTGCCACCAAGAAATCAACTAGAAGAAAATAACATTTAACCTTTTAGTTCTGCAAGTGACCGGTGAAATAAGCAATGTATCATGAACCCATGAAATGCACTTCCCAGTGGCAAGAGACTCCCCCCTCCCTGCTCTGTGGTAAGTTTCAATCTCAAGGCACTGCTCTGAAAACAACATGATTTGAAAATTAAAGCAAAAAACACATTTCATCCAACTTAATTCATAGTTAAGCCAGCAAACAACTGTACTGTTCGAAGAACAACTGACCATTATCTCAGATATGAAAGCTTTTCATATACTACCATTTGTAAGGTATTTATGACTAACATAGACAGCTTGCACTCATACTTGGAACACACTGCCACACACATATGACTAAGTGATCTTTTATGTAAGCAAGAGCAATCTCACAAGTATGATGCTTCTTTGCTTTTTAATTCTATAGATATTTTTTCAAAGCTATAGAGCTCTCCTGACAATGCAGAACCCCTAGCACCTTTAAATAACATATTTGCAAATTCAGAACTGGCTTTCTGGTTTGAAATTTCCTATGGCTCAAACTCAGGTTCTAAAATACAGGTCTGTAAAATAAACTTTTAAAAGACGTGGATGAAAGTGGGCAATTGTTTAATCTGACAGCTTTTTCAATAAATTAACAATCCCATGATCCTTCTAAATAGACACTGCAGCAGCATTTTAACACACATAAATTAGAGCCTAAATAAATTGAAGTGTGACAAAACCACGACAACAGGCAAGCACAAAGACAGTAGAGGCCCCAGCTCCCAGACAGGTGTTTGCACACAGTGATCGGGCAGCAGCACTGTGTTTGAGATCTCTAGTACCTTCATAAGAGTATGCCCTGAATCCTACAACCATCTGCTAGGGTGGTACGAAAGAAAGAGAGGTGCCAGGACACGCACAGGGACTCCATCCCACTGCGTAGACAGGCCTTCCACAAGCATGCATCTCCACCTCACACCAAGGGAGGTTTTGTGCTTTGGCCAAACAGGGGCACGAAGCCCTGCCTCACCAGGGCAGGCAGCCCAGGGCAGCTGGCTGTGTGCATGCTCACAGGTCAGTGCTGGGAATGGGGAGGCCGCAGAGCAGCATGGCTCACCCATCCACACATCTTTGTCCACACCACACAAGGGCAGATGCGTCCTTCCCTCCCCTCTGCTGTGGCCCTACAGAAACAGCCCGTGATCCACTTCCAACCTGAGCTGTCCCACGGGTCTGGTAGGAAAAGGTGGACATATACACAGATATAGATACACGTGCATACACAGGTCGCACAACTGTCCTTGGGAGGTTGTCGCTTTGCAATGGGTTGCAAAAAGGTCTTTTTCTCCATTGCAGTCGACATCCAACATCGAACAGCTCCCATCCTCTGGGGCAAACCCACCCTCTGACCCGGCCAGTCGAAGCTCACCTAGACAGGCTGTGAGGGGCCGTCCGTCCCAGCACTTCCCTCCCATACCAACCCTATACAGTACAAGGCGGAATCCCGAAGGACCGCGCTTCCCTCCCACCCCGGCCCAGCTCCTGAGGAAGGGAAGGTGAGCCAGCGCCGCTTTCCCCTTCTCGGGGCTCAGCCGGCCCAGCTGCAGAGCCGCTGCCGGGCCGCGGCAACCCGCGTACCCGCACTGCATTGGGCTACTACTGCTGTCCGCCCCGAACCGGCAACTTGTTGTGCGGGCAGCGCTCCGCGCGGGTGAGGCTGTGCCGGACGGAGGCAGCTCCCGCCTCCCGCCGCGGGACGGGCCACCGACAGCTGCCGCCAGCCTGGCTAGGGGCAACGCAGTGCCTCCATGCGAAACCCGCCGGCAGCTGAGCCGCCGCAGGCACGGTGCGGCTCCGCGCTCCCGCCGCTCAGCCCTACGCGGAGTCTTCCCCCGCTCAGCGGCTCAGCACAGACCACACGCTCCATGCAACGTGCAAAGGCAGGGCAGGACAAGGGGATCCTCGCGGGCTCCTACCAGGAAAGGCGTTACTGTAGCACTATAAAGCGCCTAAGCCCCGCAGCTCGCTTCCTTCCTTCCCCCCCGCTCGCTTGCTGCCCGCTCCCGCCTGCTGCTCCTCCGCCGCCGCCGCCCGCAGCTGCCGCCACTGCGGACTCAAGGCGCAGACCCCCACCGGGGAGGGCAGGAAGCGCGTCATCACTCCGGGACCGCTCCACCGGTCCTCGCCCGGCACGGCCCGGGCTGCCTCTCCCTGGCCCACGGCGCGAGGAGCCCGCGGCGCCCGCTCGCGCAACCCTGCGTTGCACGCGGAGAACGGCGAGAGCGGATCCCCGCCCGCCTCCGTTGTCTCGTGGGGCCGAGGTCTTAAGCGCCACCTTACCTGGCTGCGGGAGAGAGGTACCTCCGCCGGCAGCGGCCCTCACCGGGGCGGCGAGGTAACGTCGCTCCCCCGCTGCCCGTCCAGGACCACAGTCACTGAAGGAACGACGGCTCCTTATGGAGCAGGACGCAGAAGACCAGAGGAGCCCAGCATTTTTCACCGCCAGAAAGAAAAAAAAAATCCGGAGGATCCGGCGAGCGCCGGGAGATGCCGCCGCTGACTGCACAGGGGCTGCTGGGGAGGCGCGAGCCGCCTAGCCCCTGAGGCAACGCGCGCGCGGCCTCGCGCCTCCCGTGACCGCCGCTCGCGCCGTTGTTGCGCGGACGCGCGCGGTGCGGCGGGGCCCGGCGAGCTCCCGGGCTGCTAGGGCAACGCTTGTGCCGCAGGCGCCGCGCAAAATGCGGAGGAACGCTGCTTTTCCAAACTGTACGCTAGGGATAATCATCTTTGTATTAACCTGAGGAATAAAGGACTTAAGCTGCCCCGTCAGGAACCGTTTACCAAAGACCAGAAGCCTTAAGCGGAGTTATGGGAAACTGAGGCCTGAAGCTAAGCCTGACCGGTAGAAGGAACATAAAGGACAAACGCGCACAATTTCCAACCAAGATGTGTTCATAGACAAAGGGCTATTTACAGTTAAGGGCTGCTTAAGATGAACAGTAGTAACTGAGAAAGATACTGCATTTTGCTCAGTAAACTCAGGGATATTATCTTCCTCCAAGAGGAAGCAGGAACCTGTCAGACGTGCAATTGCAAACTATTATGGACTGTTAGGAAGAAGGCCCCTTGGTTAAGCCTGTAAACCTTGGAAGTACCTAATTCATAGGGAAACAAGGGAGGGATTTCTGCAGATGGCAATAGGGGATAAAATGCTGAAAACTCTGACCAGAGCTGTGCCTGCTTTGGTAGGACACCCGCTCTTGCAGGAGTGTATAATAAATTGCTGCCTCACTGGTACATCTGCCGCGAGTCCTTTTGTATTTCTAACAGTACCCCACAAACTGCTGATACTTTCCCGCACTCTTAGAGCAAATCTGGGCTCACAGCCCACACCTGTGCCCTGAGCGGGGGTGTGTGTGTGTGTGTGTGTGAGCGGTGTGTCTGTGTGTGTGACACGGGGCTATTTCTTCAGTTTGTTTTGTTCATTCCAGATTCTTAAGACTCTACTCCAGAAGTACTCAAGTATCTTAAACTGCAGAGGTTATTTCTGCTACATTGACGAATGCACAAAGAGTATGGTTCTGACACCATAGTACCTGGTTCATGGTCTTTATAGATGTTACTTGGGTATCTCTTCTACTTTGGGTCACATTGCTGCCATTTGACTTTATCAGAGCCACCACCTTCTGCCAACTGTCCCTGGACAACATCCCAAGACCTCTCTAAGCTGAGAGGCAGTGGCAGCATAAGGCCCTTGCACTACAAGTGGAAAAGGCTTAGAAGAAGGGTATGGTTCTGATTTTCTTCTCTATTATTCACTCCTGCTTGTTGATGCAAGGTATCCACCAGTGGGTATGTGATATCACATGCCCCATCTTGTGTTAAACACATTCAGTCAAGATCCCATGTATGAAAGGAGAAAGTGGAATTTTGGGTAGCAATTTTATGCCTTGTGTAAACACTGCTCCTGTGTTTTTCATTTAGACTACATCCACTGTCCTTATCTCTTCTATACCACTGCGCTATACCTACAGTGCAGCACTACTGTGTTACAACTGGTTTGTTATTTTGCATCTGCTTTTTTACTGTTGTAATAACTGGACCTTCCAGTAAACTTCTTACGGGTCCCACTTAACATGTAGAGATACAATTCTGTAGGAAAATAAGTTATTATAGAGAGGCATTACAGCATTGCTGAATCTTACTCTTCAAATTTGCACAGTAACTTCCAGAAATTAAATCATTAGAAAAAATATCTTTGGGCTGCTACCCTTAATGAAGAAATTAGGTAACTGGAGGGACTGTCTCCCTGTCATATTAGCAGGCTTACAATATCCAAGGTCATGTGCAGAGCTGTAGCAATCTTGTCATGACCTTATTAATTTTTCACAGCTCATTTTAGTCATAATGAAAAGATGAGACATTGATTGATGTTTGTCAGTGAAGGATCAGCTGATCTTATCAAATTCTTCTTTACCTCTGCAGTTACATAAGTCTGAAATACAATTTCTCTTTGACATTGTATTTCTCTTGTGTCGTGGTTATATCTGCAGAAAATCAATCAGCCATTTCTAGAAGAAAGAATAAGTTTACAGAGTTAAACTTTTTGATAAAGAATACTCAAGACTAAGACTGTAGAAAACAAATGAGATGTTTTGATACATAATATTACAGGAAGTAGTAGTTTTGAGAGCTCAAAGAGAATGAAGGTTAGGATTGTAATTCAGATCTGGCTCCTGCAGAGAGCATCAGTCCCAGCAAAGTTAGTAGTCACAGATATGGCAATGTGGGAAGTCACTAGACTAAGAACAAGAATAGCATCAAGCTAGGTTGTATCCCACATAGTATTCAGAGAGGAAGGGTCATAAATTGATCCATTAGTCCATCAGTCTGTCTGCCCTCGATCATGGTATTTGTGTCATCAGAAAAATGCATTGCCAAACAGTAGTGTTTTCTGTAATCCTGTGCCTTGTAAGGCAACCTAAATTGCCTTTTGATAACAAACTCCTTGTGGCTTTGTCAGCCACAAGTCATATTTAATATTAAAGTTTGCAACTGAACTATGTTCTGGTCTGATGAACACCTGAGGTTTTCAAAACTACTATGGAAAAATCAGAAACAAAACACACAGACTGTTGTCCAGAAACCCATATGTCTAACAAAGTGATTATTTTCAATAAGAACAGTAAGTAATAGAGAGTCTTTGGGTTCCAGATGCTTCTGAGAATCAATATGCACATCTTTCCTCATTGTTTTTAAAAGTACCTACTAAATTAACATTTATTTTTAAAAATTTGGCCTCTTTTTATTTCTTTTTTGTGTGTCTGTATCTGAAGTCATAACATAGTTTACACAAAGTACACACAGAAATACTGTATTACAGGTTTGAAAATAGAATTTAGTCTTCTAAACTGCTTGGGTATTACACAGCGACCCATTTCAGATGTGACTTGTATGGAATTATGTTGAACTATTTGTTTTGTCTGAAATTTGTATTATGCAGCAATAGTTGTGTATTTTAAATTGTCTGTATTTTAGGAATGCTGATAAAGTACTGGCGCAATGCTAGGTATTTTAGGAAATACATTGCTCTTTCCCTAGCTCCACAGATGTTACAATACATCAAGTTTGTTGCTGGAATAAAAAATGATTTTTCCTATTTTTCTTTAACTGTGGTGATTTAGTGTTACAGGCAAATCCTTGTCCTTAAAATAAGAGATGTTGTTAGCATCTTGTCTTCAAAAAAAATTATTTGGATAACATGCACTACAATGTTAGTAACTTTTCTTTCTCTTTTACAATTTCCTTTAGTGACTGGAAACAGCTGTCCCTCTTTTTTTATCATGTGGTTTTATTGTTCAGAATTACTGATTATTTGTTACGATTTGTAACAGAAAAAGTCTTTTATGCTTTAAAAGAATGAAACACAGACTTGGACATATTTAAATTAATCCAAAAATGCATCATTTGAGTCTCTGTGGTAGCAAAAGAGAGTTGACACAGGATTATTTTCTGCTGGAGGCTTGGCAAAGAAAAACTGACAGCAGCCACACTATTCTTTACTGTGAGTCTCCTCTGATGTTTGTGTTTAATAAAGCGCTAACACCTGGACCCACAGGGTAAACTTCATGTGTACAAATAGTATAACTCTTCAAAATCAATATTTATTTGTGAACTTTTCACTCCAGAAAGAACACTGCAGAATATCAGCTTTAGGGTCATGTATTACTTTAGCAATACTTTGGGTTTGTGGAGCTGAAGTACCAGATAAGCTTTGTTCCTTCCTGTGCTTCCTGTTCAGTTGCTGTGTTCTCTTTATGACCGTGCAAGGATTTCCATGGCATAGCCCTGGGCTCTGCAGGCAGCCAACACTGCTGTGACTATTGATCTCCACTGGAGAGACGAGGAATGAAATCATAGGAATATGGAGCTGTCTTAGGATGGCTACCTCTAAGATAAGGCATGTGGTAGGGCAGAGCACAGGAAGACATCATTCATTTTGTCTGACAGGAAGCTGCCTACATTTATTCCTCAGTCTGTTTCTCCCTTGTTTTATTCCCACCCCCCCCTACTTTACTTGATGCATAGCAATTTGAGTGGGTGCTGTAACCAGGTGTAACTTGAGCATGGAGCTGTAAGCATGGGCATGTGGGCTTGTATGTTTTGCAACCATTTGTGATCCTGGCTTTTTCCTGCAGCAAGAGGGAAGCCCTTGTGAGTACTTACTTCTCTTATACCAGGTTGCTGGCCTTTTCAAGTAGCTCTTCCCCTACCCTGTGAGGATCTGGTTGGATTTCTTCCAAGATCTTTGGATTCCTGTTCTGTCTCTTTGTTTGCTGGGGTTTTTTTTTGCTGTTGCTTTGTCTTTTTGTTTTGTGTTCTGTTTTTATGTGGGGTTTTTGTTTGTTTGTTTTTTAGTTTGTGAACCAAATCCTGAAGGTCTCTTCAAACAGATGTGGGAAAGTTCTCTTTCTTTTCTTTTTGTTTTTTTTTGTTGGGGTTTTTTTTTGTTTGTTTTTGTTGAGTAATATACCTACATACAAACATAAGTTACTCTGTGGTAGAAATAGGCTAATGTATTTGCTCACAGTATCTTACTGCATTGCTGACGCCTAATCTGAGAAGAGGGGGGTGAAAGATAAAGGAAATTGATCCTCATTACTGATGCCAATGCTTTAAATAGGCTGAGGAGCTCTCAAAGAGATCTCAATATATGGATGGAGTTTTGCTCCATAAACCAAGTGGCTGCATAGAAGTAAGCAATCCATAACTTGGGGCCACAAAAGGAATAAGGAGGGCAGTAGGTTCTTTGTAGTCTGTCTTGTACAATAATGTCTTAAGTAAGTTTATTGGACTCTATCCAAATGGGTGAAGAATGTAATAGTCTAAAAACCTGATGAAGTAGATCATCTTGCACAAGAACTGTGTGGGAAGAGCCACTACTGACATTAATTAGGAGAGTGTAATTATGCATAACTCATAAGTTATGCTTAAGGTATCTTAAGAGTAAATGAGTAAATGTGCATGTGGAACCCTTCTTTAAGTGCTGAGCAAGCAACCTCTACCTGTGTCCATGTTCTGTGCATATTATCAGAATGGCTTGTGTTTAACTTTGGAAATGAGGTCTAGATCTTGTGATATCCTTTTTTTTTTTGTAGAGGGATTTTATAGATGTTTGTGCTACTGCAGTTATTTCTGCTTCTTCCTCTAATCAGAGCACATCATCTTGTTTGTGCATACCCAGTTAGGCTTATAAGACTAAGATTTTCAACCAAATAGTAAATAATTTCTGATTATCAAACTCATACTTAATCAGCTCTTCACCCATGGGAAGCACAAATTAGCTCTGCTCTCAGTAAAATGAAAAATTCATTCTTCATATGAAATCACTGACAACACATAATGATTACAGAAATATAAATTACATGGAATAATTTTATATGTAAAAAAAAATCGGTGCATCCTTTATTTCCTATGTATCCTTATCTTAGGCTGCTTCAAAAGTAAACTGCATTTTCTATGACTTCATCAATAAATCTCTTGCCTGTCATGGTCTCTTTTTGATGTATTAAGTCAATAATTAGTTAACATCATTTATTAATTTTTTTTTTTTAATGGTAACAGTAGTTAATAATGACAACTGTACTACTGCTGGCATGCCTGAGGTCTGGAGGGAACATAAGTGTAACAGCTCTGACTCTCTGTTAATTTCATGCTCAGCTGTAAGACACCTTTGTACTTCCTTTTTTTGGGACATTTTACCATTCAGGGTTGGCCTCAGCTTATGTTCAGTTTCCCTGCCTCCTGCTGGGTGGTGAGTAACCAAGGATAGCATCACTCCTCCTCCCATTCTCTCTGTTTTGAGCACATATCCCTTTTATTTTTATAGAAAGTCACACTGCTGACTCTGTGCTGCACGTAACACCTTCTTGGGACATTAGTCCCTGAAAGTGACTGTGTTCATCCCTTTTCTGCTTCCTGTGTAATGCAAGTGAAGCGGGATGCCCTACAGCAGCTAATGGATGTGGACACAACTACATGCATTAGAACAGGGCTAAACAGTCTCTAATCTTCTCTTTCCCATTTTAAAGATCTCATAATAGAGAAGTCTATTAAATCCACTAACTGTAATCAGGATTGTAGATTTGGTATTTTTCCTCTTCTCCCTAACCAGCTTTACTATTTCTGCCAAGCCACCCCTTCCTTTCCAGAGCTGTCCCAGCACTTTGCAAGGCTGGACCTGAGCCATCTTTTCCCAGCTCTGGAAAACACACCCAAAGATTTCTTTCTACAGATGTAATGAATTCTGCAAAATGTCTTGTTCCTTTTTGATGGAGTTCATCACCTCAGGCAAAATTCACTGTTTCAGTGCAGACTTGCAATCCTTCTGGAAAGGATCAGTCTTCATTGTATTATATGCTCTCCCTCCTTATCTTGCAGTAAGGGGGAATGAGAGCACAGCAAAAGCATCAGCTCTACAACTTTGGAATGAATAAATCCCTGGCAGTTTTCTTGCTAGAATGTATTGCACATGAACATGAAAGGCTATCCCACAGCAGGGGAGCAGTACAAGGTCTCTTATATCTTCCCAGCCTTGCTCTTGGGGAATGTGTTGTGGGATTTTTAAATTAGAGTAAACCTTTCTTAATCATGAAGTGTGAAGCTAGACTTCAGTGAGGCATGTATCTTAAGGGGAACTTGGTGCATACTTGGGCCCTTAAATGCCAGTTTACAGCCTGTATTTTGTATATCTGGCTTTATAGTTTATATTTTTAGTGCCCTTGCAATATTTTGATATAAACAACAAAGCACAAAAGTACAGTCCCTTTTGAATGGAGTAGCTGCCTGTGCAAATGTGTATACATCTACTGCAAATGTGTGTACATGTACTGCCAATGTAATTTACCAGAGAAGCAATTAGTAGTAGTGACCTTGGCAATGTGGGCAGAGGTGGACATTCTGCCTTAGAGATGATTTCGTCATTCCTTCGATAATATGTAATAGTTCTGAGCTGGAGATATCACACGAATTAGAAACACAGCTTGTCCAGAAATGTTTTGTATCCCTTAATTAATTCAATTTTATCCTAATCCGAATTTACCTTAGCAGGTGTACTTGAATTTTGTTACTTTATGCTCATAAAATTGAAATGGTTAAATATCTCTTGATCATCTGGGAGGAAGAAGTCTCTCTTCTGCAGCAACAGAACTGGCTATGTGGTGTGCTTTCCACTGTCAGTGCCAGCCTTTGCCATCAGAGGCTGACATGAAAGCTCAATCTCTCCCTAGGAAACATGAATTTAGTTTCTTGTGTGCTGTGCATGTTTGGGGGTAGGAAGCAAGTAGAAAGGAAAAACCAGGTATTTTACTTAAGTCCTTTGTTGAAGCTAATGATTCGCTAAAAATGCAAGAGATTTATCCACTTGTTACATGCATAAACTGAACTTTTTTTGTTACCATCTACAGCAGCTCAAGGATAATATGTGGGAAAAGCATTTTAACTGCACTTCATTTACAGGTTTAGGAACCTGGAATCCGTTTTGTAAGTATTTTTATACTGTAGTTTCCAGAGCCTCATTAGCATAATGCAGTCATGCACTTTTGCTGCACAAGATTTGATGCAGGGAGTTGAAGAGCAGAGGGAGGGGAAAGCTGTTCAGTGCAGCTTTGCAGCTACCCTGTGGAGTTATCTGTCCTACAGTAGTAACCACAGATCTTTGGGCCCTGATCACATAGCAAAAGGGACATCTGCCCACAGTAAAGGGGCCATCACTGAAACTCTGACTGGTCATGGTTGAGCAGCATCTGTTGAATAAATTTGCAATAGTTATATCTACTTTTTGTGAGGCAGATATTGGCCTAGGAGGATTTGCCAGGAACAGAAAATAGGACTTCATATTTGCTCTACCAGTTTGCGTAACTGCAGGAGTAAGCTGATATGGCCATGTTTTCTTCTAGAACTACGTTTCTAAGTAATTGAGCACATTATCTGTAATCAGGGGCAGCCTTTTTGAGTGAGGATCTGCAATATGAAATCATATTACATTTAATATTCACCCAGTTTCCTCCCTTTTTATGTATTGTGCTTTGGTATGGCAGATGTCCATTTGCTCATCTGAAAGCTCTCCAAAGCTTATCCTCCAATCTGTTGCAAGCTAGTAACAGCAGCAAGAGTTTTTGCATGCTCTTGTGTTGAGGCACTGCTGGATATAGGGAAAATAATGCCCCCTCAGGGGTGTATGTGTGTGTGTGTGTACATATGTACAGGTCTCAGCTGAATGCTTTAATGAGCATAAGAAAATTAAGAATGACGTCAGCAAGGGTGCAACCCAGGTTGCAGCCTGCATCATGAAACAACCAAGGATCACTGTCACTTTAATGTTTGTAAGGTGAGCAGCATAGTCTCAATACAGACATCTTAAAAGGCAAACTGCTTCATTCCCCATCCTACAGACTCAGGATGCACATCAGGCCTCCCATGTGACTTACTTCTTCCAGTGAGAAAAAGGGAAAATGCAGGCCAAATGAAAATGCAGCAGTCACTTGAAGAGCTTGAATAAATCCAAGATACCTCTGAATCCTTTGCCATTCTCAAGCATTTCTCAATGAAGCCGGCCGCAGCCCCGTTTATTCGCACACGGTACTGTCCGCAGCCCAGTTTATTCCCATACAGTTTTGAGGAAAAGAGGCATGCCTGTTTTCCTCCAGAAAAAATCCCACAATTCCCCCCCCCCTTTTTTTTAATTTATTTTTGTTCAAACCAGACCCCTTGAATAGCTCTTTCAATCAACCTTTCTACCATCAATCCAACAAAGTACTACAGCTAACATCACTAATACTATTATTAAAATGACCATCCCCTGTATTAACAGATCCTTATCCATCCTGTAATTTCCCAGCTAGCCAACCATCCAGATAGTTCCCCGTCTGTGATGGATAACTTCTTCATGTTTTTCTGTAATCGTTCAATCTGCCTGTGGATAGATACAGAATGGTCAGACAAATTCATACGACACATCCCCCCCAAATTCCTGACATCTGTGTCCATGTGCCAACAACAAAAAATCAATTGCAGCTCTGTTTTGCACATTAGCGTGCCCACTGCTGTCTACATCTACTAAAAGCTCGGCTAATATTTTTGAAGTGATATCTAACTGCTTCAATACCAGACTCCTCAACTTTTTCAAACCACCCAGTGCTTACCCTGCAGCTATATTATGAGTAAATAGAGAGTTCACTCAAGGCTATTTATCTGACTCACATTCTAATCCCTCAGACAAGCTGAGGCTTCCCCCAACAATTCCCCCTTTTTGTATTTTTTGCCATGTTCAGTACCTGCTGCAGGGCCCTTTGCAGCAAGGACAGCATACACGGAACAATACAAAGGACAGCAATTACCAATACCAATATGCCTGCTTTCAGCAGGCCTCTCAACCATCCCTTGATTCCCCTGTGAGCCAGACCAGAAAGTCTCACAGCAAGTCTCACATGAGCCATGATCACTTTCACCCAGATACCATAGTGCACTCACAATACTCAATACAAAAATGAAAGTGTCCCCACAACCAATACAATGGCACAAGCATACAGGCAACACAAAATGTTCAGCTCTAGAGGAGATAAGCCCATTTCCCCCCTTTTTTGTTTTATAATAATGGTCAGGAACTGCAAACTGAGCTTGTCATGCAGCCTTTGCAAATAGACCTGGTCCCATTAACGTTTGAGCTGTAACATTAAACAAAGGCTCATTTTGCTGTCGTCCTGCACTCCTTTGCACAGCTTCATCACACATTTCCTGCCACTTGTGATAAAAGTGCAATTGCTGAGGTGTTAACAATGTATTTACGATCATGCAAGAATCATGCAGTGTCATAGCAGTACCCATAAACAAATGCGATGGCATTGCCTGTGTAAATGGAGGTTTTAAACCGTACTGTGCAATAGCCATCTTAGCCTCTTTTAAATTTTTCCAATCAAGAGGTACCCACTGTCCTGGTTGGTCCGGACCCGTGATAACCGGAAAAGCTAAGGGGGTAGAAGTTGGGATTATTTCCCCTTCTATTAATGCGTCGTGAACTATACCCTGCCATCGATGTCTTGGGTCAGTGGTTCCCGCTGCTCTCAGCGGAAAAAGGCAGTAAGGAAGGGGGTGGGGGCAGAGGGAGAAAAGGGTTTTGGGGGCAGCAGCAAGAGCGGGGCTGGAGCAGGCTCAGCCACGGCGGCTCCTCCTCAGCGGTGGAGCGAACCACGGCGGGGGTGGGGGAAGAGGGAGGGAGGGTTTGGGTTTGTGGGGAATTGTACATCAAAGGATATGGGTGTAGGCTTTTCTCGGGCAGCAGCTTCCAGATTTTCCAATTTTTCTATGGCCAACTGAAGATGCTGCTCCTGTCTTGAACCCTCTTCCTCTCCCCTCGGTGTGGTGGGCTCCGACGGAGGCAGAGGTGGACAGCAGTCTGACTCTATATGTTTCCATCATCCTTTGCCTCTATCATAGGCACTTGCAACTGGTGTAGTTTCACCAGCAAGGCTGTTGCCTCCCATTTCATGGGACTCTCCCTTAAGCGGCCAGAGTTCAAGGGAGGGGGCTCCGGCTGGGCGGGAGCATTTTCCCTTTTGTTAATATCTTGACCAGTATTCTGTCCTTGCTGCAAGCTATAGTTAATGGACATAACTGCGGGTGCAGGTGGTGGCGCACCCAGAAACATAAATACATTCTCAGTATCTGACTTTTTCCCTTTTGTTACCAGCCCAGACGAGGTGGGAATTGAAGCAGCAAAAGCTGCCGCTGCCACGCAGCGTTCTGCTTTCATCTCTTGCAAAGTATTGTGAATGAGTTTCCAGAGGGTCACTAATGACTTGGCATCCTTAGACCTGTCTGATATTTCGTCCCATAGGGAGGTTCCGATAGCTTCCCAAGTGCTCAGCTCAAAGGCTGTACCCACACTTGTTAATAAATTTCTCTCCTTACTCCATTCCAGGAGGCTCTTGAGAGAAGGTTCATCATATTTAATTCCTATTTAGAGAGAATATGTTGGAGGAGCTTTAACACTGCTTCTTCCTCTTTGCTGAGTGGATTCCCCGCCTTCTCCCTCGACCACTCACCTCTTTTGGGCGAGATCCCTGTATCAAGTTGACAGCTGTCTTTCCGTCTCTGTGGACGCACCAGCCAGGGCAACTGGACTGATGGCTGGTTCCCCCACAACTGGTTCCTTCCTTCTCTTTCCAACTGCTCGTAATCCTTTGAAGAATGGCAGCGAGAAGGTCCCTGTTCTGGAGCCACTTGTGGGAAACTGAACTCAACACGGACCAATATGATCAAAGTTGAGGGCACTTTATTCACGTTTTTCCCAGGGTTATATATGATTTCTCTTCCTGTAAACACACTGCCATGAACAGCTATTGGTTAACTACTCTAAACACACACTGTTCACACGTCCTAAACTAATACATCATTGGCTATCCTACACCGCCTCCATCACCACCCCCCATCCTGTTTATCCTCTACTTTCTTCTTCTTTATCATCTTGCTTCACTGCTTTGTGCTCCCTCCTTTGCCATTCTCAAGCATTTCTCAAGGACGCCGGCTGCAGCCCAGTTTATTCACACACGGTCTTGTCTGCAGCCCAGTTTATTCCCACACAGTCTTGAAGGCATGCCTGTTTTCCTCCAGAAATAATCCCACAGTTTGTCACTGGGTGGAATTGGCACCAGGATGATGTGGATGTCTTTAGTGAGTACTGATGTTCACATTGCAATATTTGGAGGTGGAGGAGGGTAGATGAGGTGTATCTCTGGAAATTAGGGAAAGGGGATGGAGATAGCTGGCTATTTGACTAGATCTATCTGGGGGCATGACTGAAATCAGTGTATGTTTTGCTACAGATTTTGGTCAGGAAGGCATATGACTGCCTATGTAGATAGGCTTAGGTAGTAAAAACAGTCTATGAGCTATAAGTGCAAGCCACATAATGTAGGTGCTCTTTAAAAATCTCATTTCAAGAGCCTTTATCAAGTATCCATTCACAACACTTGGTGCCTGAATACATCTGCAACTCTGTCACTACACACAGTTCTTTGTACTTTGTCTCCTTGAAAACAACCATAAGCATTTTTCATTGAGCTATATGGCTTGAATCTTATTGAAGCAGAGTAGAAGTCTCAATCACCTTAGAGTCCCCTCAGGTGTTAAAACCTCACCCCTGATGCCAACCAGGTTGTCCCACAGTAGGGATGAGGTCTACCGCCATAACACAGGTACAGCCCAGCCCATCACAAGGTCCCCTCTAGTCATACGTGACTGGAGATGTGCAACAGCAACAAGTGCTGGGAAAGCAGCTATAAACTAGTTACAGTTTGAAATAGCAAAGATGTTAGTCAGGGGGGAAAAAAGGAAAGGGAGAGCTTGGCATTAGATTTTTCTGTGCATTAGTGGCTGTGGAGGGAGTCAGTTACAACTTCATACTTTTGCAAGGAAATGTATACTGCTTCAGAAAACTTGGCTACAGGGTAACAGTGCCTATCAGTCTCACAACTCAAAATCCCTTTCTGGCTCTTGGACAGGATTTGCAGATGTTTCTTGTGTGCTTAGATACTGCTTCTGCCCAGCAATCCAATGAGGGAATAGTAGGTATTCACCTACCCAATGCTGAAGTACAGTCCTTCTAACAGAGGAGCTATGCTTATCACCAATTTGTACTTTTTAATGTAGAATGTTTGAGGGGAAAACAATCCCAAAATAAAACCAAACTAATCCCATAATGTAAGATGCTTTTTCTGTATACTTATTTAGTTGGAACCATGTCAACAGTGAACAGCAGTCAAGTTTTTGTGGAGGATTTAATACTGTGGTGCAGACTAGATTCTGTTACCAGAGCCCATTTCATACCCCTCAAGTAAGTCTGCATTTTAGTGTGTATTCCCAAGGGGAAAGAGCCATTACTTCAGTGAGCACGGTCCAGCTCTGCGCTTTGGCAATAACACGTTTCATTCCACCCAGGTAATTCAGAACTATATTTGTCACAACATCCAGCAGTAGGAAGTTATGATTGTTATCTGCAGTATTACAGCTGACTTGACAAAAGAAAATCAAGTTGACAGATTTCAATGATTTTGAGAAAGCTATGCCCTACTAGTGATAAATTCAAGGACTGACTTATAGGTCAGTGAACTGAAAACAGAAATGATGCACTGCTTATCTTGGTCTCCCTCACTTTTAGATGAGGTATTCAAGATTGAACAATAAGATTTTTCCATCTTGCATTTTGGCAGATTTTTTATGCATTGGTTCCTATATCATTTCATATCCTCTTGGTTTATAAAAATTACAGTTGTTTGGCTTACTTTGTGCATATTGTTAGGATCAGGAGGTTCCCAAAAAAAACAAACCAAAACATCCTAGGAACAAATGTGCTTGTGTGTCTATATCACTTTGGGGACCCCTTAAGTAATCTTACTAAATGTCTACCTTTTCACTGACAAAACCTAGGTAAAACATCAACTACCTTTGATCTTAAATTTTCTTTTGAGTTTGTTACATGCCCTGATATCCTGAAGAAGAATTAAAGCATCTGAAGAACAAAAATAATAATTCCCTCTTCTCCTTCACTCTGATTTTGTATAAATTGAAAACAACAGCTGTTCCAGAGACAAAAAAAACCCCAACAACAGAAACCACACACACATAAAACCCCAACAAAGTATGTAGCAGCTGGTACCATCTATGCATGTCTAATTGCAATCTAACTATCTGCTAGACAGTTACCAAATAGTGAGGAATTTGATCATGATTTAGGAAAAAAATAAAGGAACAAAGAGTTTGGGAAAATGAGAGGAAAAACTTTTGTCCCAGGAATAAGCATCTTTGTAGAGGAGAGTAAAGAGTTAACTAGAAGCAATGATTCATAGATTGTTAGGGGTTGGAAGGGACCAAGAAAGATCATCTAGTCCAACCCCCCTACCAGAGCAGGATCACCTATAAGAAGTCACACAGGAACGTGTCCAGTATAGGGCTCAGTATAAGTAAACCTGATGGACTTTGTCAGGTGACATGCAGCTCATAGTTCAAAAACTCATGGAAAGCAGTGGTATGTGTGCTTCTGGGGCTCCTTTCACGTACAGTGTTATCCCTCTCTCTCTGCTCACACCTACTGTTTGAGGGACCAGTGATGTGAACATACCTTCTAATTTGCAAAGTCCTGATGGTAAATTTATTTCAACTATGTGAATGAACTTCTTTCCCTACAGTTTTCTCCATCCTTTGTGCAGAAAATATACTTTATTTGGGTTTCTGTTGACTACCAAAATCCAAGTCTTCTGACTTCTCCCTATAACAAAAATAAAACCTTTGCTTGGAATACTCTGTGTGGTACGATTTGAATGAGGGTAGAGAAGCTTTGCTCCTTTAAGAAAAGGAAAAAAAGAACTGTCCTCCCTGAAGTAAAAAAAAAAAAAAAAAAAAAAAAAAATGGAGCAGCAAGATGGAGGGTCTGAAACTAAGAACAAAAGAACAAAACCCACTGCATCAAAAATGGGAATCATATGGGGGGAAAGGCTTAGCTATTAGTAAGTCATGAGATCACCATAAGCAGTCCTGAAAAAGACACGTATTGGGAGATCTGTTTCTCTCAGATACAAGGAAAATTTCTGCTTTTTTATACAGGACAAAGTGAGATCTATCACAGGGAAAGATAGGACTGTTGTCCTCTGCATGAGGAGACTAAAAGACAGTGATGTTTATTTGCAGAAAGGCTGAAATAACTGTCCTCTGTAGAGTATCAGAGGACGAATGCTGTTGGGAAGAAAGAAGGGAAAGAATTGTGTGAGGTTCAGGAAAATGTTGGTGTTAAGGACAAATGAGTCTGGATTGTCCATGAAAAGTTTAGCCTGGAGGACTGCAGCAGTGATTGGGATCTAGAATAGCTTTCCTCTGGGAGAAGCAGAGCTGAAACCTGACTCCCTGACAGGATGCAGCAGAATAAGATGATGATGGGAAACTGGATAATGCAGTGCTTGCAGTAGAGAGGGATCATGCTCAGAGCCTGAGGAGGCCTCTTCCAGCCCTGCATTCCTTGTCCAAAAATGGCATAATCTGAACACTTGCCTTGTCTGAGTTTGAGAGAGAAACTAATACCAACACTAGCTGTTGGTAATAGGAGAGGGATTTCTAGATTCCCCCTACACAGACAAAATTTTATCTTTACTTGGCTGCTGCTTCTGCTTCAAACATCTGCAAGAATGGGTTTAGAAAATGAACTTGTTACATTAGGGTGAGTTGGAGATGGCAGAAATCATCTGATGTTTGCTTGACTTCTAGGAGAGAAGGAAAAGGGAATTCTGGAGTAGACTGTAATCTATAGCAGGACAACAGATCAAAGAGTAAATGAATTGGAATGAGGCAATTCTATCTACTAAACATTTTAATAAGATTTTATGAGATGCAGTATTCCAAGTCTGCTAGATGAGCTTTGTTTGGCCAATATTTTATGGTGTTTCAGTTGCACAGAAATGGGAATGAGATGAACTCTGATAGATGGATTTGTATTCTGACTAGAACCAGTACAGAAAGAGAAATAAAAGGGTAGCATGGGAATTGTATTTTATAAAAGTATCAATATTGGAGAAAGTACAGTAAAAATTAAAAACACATGAAATCTGCTTTGGGAGCTCTGAAGAAGTGAATTGCTACTGTTCTTGACATTACAGATTTTAAATGAGATGTTGATTCAAACGATGCATAGAAGAAATTAGCAAGAATATACCAATAACTGCCTCATAAAATAACTTTTTTAAAGCACATTTTTTTTGTGTGTGTAGCTCAGGTGTCCCACTGAACAAGATGTTCAAGATGGATAGGAACATTAATGTTGAAAACTCTGAGGTTACAACTGCTAAGTTTGGTCAAAGCTAAAATGGCATATATTTGGCATGTGATTCTACTCACTTAGGCATTGCAAATCTGAAATGAGTGAGAGGAGGGAGCACCAGCCCATTCCCAGCTGCTCTATCTCCAGGGTCTGTTGGTGACTTATATTAATGCTGAGCTTTACACCAACCTCCCTAAAGGTATAATTTGTTTTTATTTTCTGTGATCAATCAATCTTCCATCTTACTTTTAGTCTGATAGCAATCCTCGGTTCATTTTTTTAATGCTCTCTTATCATATAGATAAACCATAGAGGATTTCTTTTCTTGGAGATCATGAAGTGTTGCTAACTTAAACTTACTTATGAGGTGCTTTTCCAGAGTTTCACTAGGCAGCACACTGAATACACTTTTCAAAAATACTTAAAATCAAAGCATTATGTATAATAGCACACGCCCAAGAGTGCTCTTTTCCCTTGTTTTCCGTTCTTTTGAGTGGGTGGAAATGTGCTCCTGCATCATCCCAATAAGATCATGTACTACCAAAACCACCCTTGCAGGGCTTGTATCACTGTAACTATCATAACAACTCCCTGACAGCCGTGCAATACTTAAAAAAAAAAAAACCAATTCTGCAAACCTGTAATTCATTTCTCAAATTTCCCTTAGAAAAGTGACTTGAGCCCTGAGTGGCTACAGTTCTCTACAACTTCCAAGGGGCTTTGACTCGAATCTAAGAGAAAGCAGAAGAAACTTGAATTATACTCTTAGAGTAGCACAAAGTGTTTGCAGGTGAATTGGAGCTGTTAATGACTTGGCTGTTGCAGGCAGGCTGACTGTGAATGGGCAATGTGCCTTAAGTATTTGGAGCCTGGAGCTCCTCTGGCCTGACTGCCACTTTAGCTGTTGTTGAATGCTACCACTTCACAACTTTAGGAAAAGTTGCAGTAAATTGCTGAGTATACTTTAATTATTTAAGACCAGTTATTCTTACCAACTTCAGCTGATCACAATAAATAGCAGATGAGAGTAAACAGCACACAGAGAGAGCATGCTGCTGCTGCATAGCTCAATACTAGGAGTATCAGAGGTGAGAACACTCTGCTTCTTAATGCCTGTCTTATTTGCTGACCTTCGGTTTGCTGATGAGTTCTCCTTAATTAAAAGCAGCAGGAACAAGGTGATGGGGCTCTGATCCTGGCTCTACTGTCTAAGTAGTGCTTTTAAGGCAGACATTGCTCTGGCACAGAAACAAAAAGCAATCTCTGTCTGGGAGATGAGAGATTATATTTTCTCTGTGAAAATGAAACATCTTTTATGTGTTTTTAGCCCTAGAGATGCTTGGTAGGGATTGGCCCATGCCCTCCTTGTATTTACATGGCTGATCATCCGCATATAAATGGGTGAGGGATAGAAAGAGACTGCTGTGCAGGAAGTTTCCTTTCTTGTTTATTCAGGTAGGAGGAAAATACAGAACCTGCTGGATCACCTGGATGGTTTCACACTCATCTTTGTAAGGACGGTGCTGCTGAGCATGAAGGAAGAGTTATGCACTCCACAGCTGTGGCCTGGAAAAGATATTCCCTGATATCCCTCCTTTCTTCTCAATGACTGGTCCATGCAGATGTTTATATGATGAGTGTTAGAAGTATTTTCCAGAGCTTTCACTGTGTTTGTTATTTTAATCGAGACAAATTATGTGTCAAAAAAATATTTACAAGTGCTAGAAAACAGAGGAAAGCATCTTTTACTTCACATACATAGGTAGTAAAAACCCTTCCAGCGTGGCAACAGCTGAAATATTAGGTTCTGCCATACTTTTGGGTGGTGCGAAGCTTCAAGTGAAACACAGACAGCAATTGCAGCCTGCTCGCTGTTAAAGGTTTGGGGTGAAGGATGTTCTCAGCAGGTAAGTGCCACATGTTCCATGCTCCAGCAGGAGGGTGCTGGCCTTGGGGCTGGGAAGGAGGGAGGCTGAGGCTAGATTCAAATTTAAAGCTTGCTTAAGGAAATGAAAGAGGATGGGAACTAAACAATGAAGGGTTCAATTTTATCCTCCCCACTTAGGCAAATTTCTTCACCATGTAACAATTCATACAACAAAGTGACAGAGAATCTGTTATGGTTACTTGAGCCTATTTCTACTTGTCTCAGTGAGAATGTGTGTGACAGCAATCATCTCAATGTTTTTTTTCTTCTTTATATAGTAATATCTAGCCATATGTTTAAACTCTTTGTGTTTGGGAGCAGTAGTTGAAGTGTTTGTTTTCTCATGCCTATGGATTCCCTGACTTGGACGGAAGTTTGTCAAAGAAAATTCTTGCCTTTCTCACATTCTTCCTGCTTGCTGCTGTGAGCCAGTGTTGTTCTCCAGGCACTTTTAATCTAGTTTGCTACGCTTCTCTGGTTGTAAACCATTAAAAGTACATATTTAATGCTGGAAAGGGGGAGCAATCCACAAAAATCCTCCAAAGCTGCCTCTTTATCCTGGAGTATACTTCCAGTATACTGTGATTTTTCTAATTTTCTTTTAAATGAAATTTCAGGCAATCAGTTTCTTTCTAATAACAAAACTGTCACTGTCTGTTTTCATCCCTTCTCTTTGCTCCCTAAGACCAAAAACAGCACATCTCCACAAAATTCTGGGAGCTTTTACAGAGCTTCCTGAAGTTTACAGGACTCTTTACATTGGTTCCTGGAATCAAATTCTTCTTACTGCTATCAGTTTCATTCTTGAGGTTTTTTTGTTTTGTTTTGTTTTTTTTCCCACCACTGATACTTCAAATAACTTTTGTTCTCCAGATATTTTTTGGGCATAAGGAACTCTGAGATATGGGAGGTAATCACAGATCATCTGAACGAAGCTTTGTAGTGTCAGGGCCATTGCAAGCCCGGTGGTTTTTTTTAAAATGGAAAGTAAAAATGTAAAACACTTGGTAATTTCAGGAATGTTTTTCTGCAGAAGTACAACTACTTAGTGGATATAAAATTACAGCCTAGGTGCTAAACTGATGAGTCCGAAACTTGAAATTTTTGAAAGTACTGTCCTCCTTCTGTCAGCAGAAATGCTGAGGATAGTCTAAGGATGAAGAATCTAGCTTTAAGCCTCACTTAAATGTTGAATTTCAATGTATCAAAATGTCTGTTTCTTAATGACATGCTGCTGATTAATGATACCACTCTGAAAAGTATCCCACTTAAAGATGTAACTTTTATTACATGTCCTACCTATCAAGATAGTGAGGACAATTCCATCAGTGTGCCACTTTCATGTAGAAGAAAAGTTCAACTCAGTTTTACTACTCAGAGGATATTTATTTGATACTCATGAGTTTTCTTTTTAATATTTAATCTGCAAGGCCTAGGTGAAGCTGCCTGGATTCACTGGCTGTCTTAACTTGCTGCAAAGCAGAAATATTTCCAAGTCAAATCTCAAATAAATCTAGGTGAAAGCTCATATACAGTGAATCTCCAGTTGTTTATATGAGCTGGGGCGAAGGAAGGTTCTGCTGGAGGCAGATGTTCTTATGTGCTTCACACACCCCTGCATGTGCAGCATAGGATCCCTCTACTTGGCAGCTCCCGCTGCAGAATTCCCCACCTAGAACTGACGAATGGCACTCTTCTACCTTCTGTTGTGGGGGCTGCCTGGTAATGGGGCTGGGACCAAGGGATGAACACCCGGAAAGCCTCCACACACTATTCCTCAGAGCTGTGTTAAGATCATGGGCTCTCATAGCCCATCATGGTACCATAGTCTGGCCTGCAAGCAACTGCATTTGTTGTTACCTGGCCTGAACCTGGAAACTCTTCTTCTGTGACACCTTAGTCTTTGTAGCTTTTGGCAAGGGAAATACAGGAAAGTGATGTCTGCCAACACACCTGTTTTTAAAGTGTTAAACACTCTGATTTAGCCTCTTTTGACAAGGTGATTAATCCTTTTTGAAACATCCTTGGTTTGCTACCTCATTCATTCTCATGAGTCTTATTTGTATTAGCAAGTTTCTGCTTCAGGACAGCAACATCACCTGGTGCATTTAAGCTTCATATGTACTGTACCCGTGGGCCACACTGCAACCAGCTAGGAAGCCTTCAGAACATGCATTTCAGGTGTATTAGAGCACTGATCCCTCTATCATCATTCTAAGGTTGTTTCTGATTGATACTCTTTGGGAAAGGATTCTCTTGTGTGTGTCTGTGTCTGGGCAGTGGGGAAAGGTTATTAAGAACTACTTGTTTAATAAAACCTGCCAGTATGTGTATTGCAGTGCCCTCTCATAGATTACCTTTTTGCAGGTTTCTGGATGACTATCAGAGCATGGCATGGCACAGTTGTAAGAGGAAGCTCTCAGTATTGCTATTCATGAAAGTCATGGGCCATCAAATCTTTTCCAAGGGGAAGGGCAATGATAAGCAAGAATAAATTTCATCATCCAGCAAGGTTACCTTCAGGTATTCAGTCAATCTAATCAAAGCCAGTTACCTGCTACTTTTTGTCACCAGCTCCTTTTTTATAGTAGAACTTGTTCTACACCAAGACTGCTGTCTCTTGTTAATGATGGTTATAGAAACTAAACTTCCACAGTAAAGTAGTATATTGGTTTATATATAAAATCTACACAAAACATTTCCGATGGATGAATTATTAACTGTTGGTAAGTGAAGTAGGTATATTTTGGGGGATATTTTGGGGGAGACATCGAGTATTTTTCATCATTTAAGGTAAAATCAGTACTAAATCTCTCATATACCAACAGCAATGTAATCAAATAAGGTGATTGGGTAGAAAATGAAGAACGAGTCTAATCAGAAATGTAGTTTATTTACTGGTGAATGTTTATAGGGAAACTCTTATCTGTGTTTGAGAGAATGGAATAAAATATTTCCCTTATGATGCCATTTAAGCTTTAAAGGAGATGAGCAGTTTCAGAAAGGATGTCATTACTGGTAGGTTGCTTGAACACAGAAAATGCAAGAAAGACTTAATTCCTCTTTTCATTAGAGTTATAATCTCTTTTCTCCCAGCCTTATACATATTCATCCCTGCTTAGAGCATGGGAATTGCTGTATGTGAAAGTTAGACTCTACCTGCATGTTAAAATGTGTGACAGAGAAAATGTACTGGAACAGCTCATCTACTCATGGACACCAAATTATTGCAGAGAAAATATGTCTTTAATGGATGAAACTGCTAGACTGGCTTTTTTCATAAATAGCATCTGAATCTTATTGGCCTTGGACACCAGCTTTATATGTGATGTATGTTTCACGCTGGAAACTGGATTTTACATTATGGGGTCTTAAAATGTCAAAAACATGCATGGAAGAAATTTAAACAGCATGCAGGAAAAGAAATGTAACATGTAGATAAGTTTCTTTTCCCCCAGATTTGAAATAGATATGAAGTAGGTACTTCCTGGAATTGAGATTATTTCTGTTATAAACATGGAAAGGTTTTTAAAGCCAAATGCAGTTAGATTGCTATACAGTCCTATAAATCAGATTGAGATTTTTTTTTTCCAACTTCCAGTGGCAGTGGAATTAGGGACAGCATAACCTTCTTGGATTTTGCAGGGCAAATATCAGCTTCTCATCACAGGGCCATGTAATATGCTAGAAAGAACAAATTCTTTAGTTGGTATCTTTAGATCTTTACACTTCAAACTGCTGTGACAAAAGGTACTTGAGATACTTTGCATAAAGTCCCAAAGTGTCTGAAGGGCCATGGCGCTCCTGTGCTCTTGCTGCCAAGGAGCACTTTGGAATCTGCTCTTTCATTTGTTTATTTTAAAAAGCGTGGACATGTCTCATAAAGCTGTGCAAAAATTTGCCATTGCTGATGAGGTAAAATATAAGCTACTACATGATAAAAAATAAGAGAAGAAAGATCAAGTCCTCAGATGAGATTTGCTGAACCCCCGTGACTACTTGGTATTGCTACACAAGCAATGCAGAATGATTTGATTTAGGCCAGAAGTGGTGAGCAGGCTGCTAATAGATACCTTTGACCTTTATCAAAATGACAGGAATGAGTCAATGTGCAATGTTGCCTAATCTGTTCTAGTTTTGTCCTGCTCTGGCAGGGAGGCTGGACTTGATGATCTTTGGAGGTCCCTTCCAACTCCTAATGTTCTGTGATTCTGCTATAAATTTGCACAAGATATCAATCTCTAATTAAAAAAAAAAAAATTCTAAGTGCCTCTCAATTGTTTGAGGGTTTTTTCAAGAAAGTACAGGTGAATTGTTGCTAGTTTCTTTAGGAAAATAAAACTCATCTTCTCACAGAAGCCTCTGGAATTGTTCATGTTTTAGGTAGTGTAATGCACTAAGCCATTTATTTTGCTTTAAGAATGGCAAGCTGTAAGAGCCTGGCTGTTGTTTGCCTCAAACCTTGTGTGGTGATAAGGTCTGGAAGGGAGAGGTGTTGGTTGCTTTTAATGTCTCTGTGCCCCCCTTTGGCTCCTTGCAGACATGCTTTAACAAAAGGAGGAGATAGGTTCTGCATAGATGGGACTCTATCTTTTCTTTAGTTAAGTGCTCCTACTGACTGCGCCATGCGGGATGTGGATGGCAGGCGCCACACTGCTTCTAGCTCATGGAGCTCATGCAAATCAATACCACTTCCTGTGGAAGCTGGGAATGCCACCCAGATACCTCAAGGGTATAAAAGGGACAGAAAAATATTGATTGGTGTGCACCCACCACGGAAGAACTGAAGACGTAGGTTGATCGAGTGAGATGCCGCTGGATCCACGGGTGGCGATAACCTTTTCTCTTTATCTTACTCTCTGTCTCTCTTCCTCCCTCCCTCACCCCTCCTCTCTTTTCCTCTTCTCTAATAACTTCCTTCCTCTTCCTCAAAATTTGGTCACACCGTAAAATAATCGCCTGCAAAGATTAACTCTTTTATCCGTACTGTTTGTTGATTGTTCTATTAGGGAGAACTAATAAACTGTTTTGTTATTGTTCCTCGGAGTCGTCGTTGTCGTGCAGGGACAGACTCTTTCAGGGCATCACAAAGATTCACCTCCCTCGTTGTCCACTGAACAGGACGAGACACAAGCTGTTATATATTCTCATCCCTGCATGTCTTCCACACCTCCCCCTTCACAGCAGAGAGAGAAGTTTTTCTTTATCTTCCCATTTGTCTGGACAAGAAGGGATCCACCTCCCTCAGTGCACATCATCCAAAGGCTGTCAGCTCTTAAAGACTTCCTGCCTCTAGCTGCTATAAACCACTGACCCAAGTGAAAGGTTTCCCCTTTCACTCCCAGGCCTGTGAACTAGCTAGTGCATTGATAAAGACCTAGAAAAGAGTTCTGAATTTGTATCATTATTTCAGCTAGAGATGTCTTTTACAGTAACAGCTGCACTTGGACTGGCCTTGTACAGGGTAATGATGTTACCCTCCTTTTACAGAAATACGGAATGGCAGCTCCTCTGTGTGATTATGCACAACATCCCCATGTTCAGGAGCTTGTAGAACTATCACTTGGGGGTTTTTTTATCAGTAAGCAGGACGCTGCTGTTGTTTGCAGGAGAATGAAAGGTGGTGGAGTCACCATCCCTGGAAGCATTTAAGAGGCGGTTAGATGTGCTTAGGGACATGGTTTAGTGGGTTTTGATAGGGCCAGGAGTAAGGTTGGACTTGATGATCTCGAAGTTCTCTTCCAGCCGAAAACATTCTATGAAATAATTTGTAAACTAAACACTGAATCGAAATTTAATTAACAAGAACAGAAAGATTTCGCATATAGAGAGGTGTCAGGCTAGGTTTCAAGCCCGCGTTGGCGGATGCCGACCCGTCTGTCCCGCACGAAGCCCTGCCCCCGGCAGCGGCAGCTCCCGGCGCGGTGCGGCGCGGTGCGGTGCGGCCGGCAGGGGGAGTGCGGGGCCCGCCCTGCCAGAGCGGGCACACGGCCGGTGCTTCCCGAGCCGGGCCCTTAGCCTGCTGAAGTCAGAATGCCACCGAGAAATAAAAGCAGTGTCTCCTCGGGTAGGAGATTTCCTTCTGTCACTGCTTTTCCAGGCCCTGGCCAGATTCCAGGGTTGTTACCTGTTACTGGAGCAGGACGTGTAATAGAGCCTTGCCACAAATTATATCCCTTCCGGTTTAAAAGTGATTCATTGCAGACGCTTTTTTTTTTTTTAATGGCAACAGGAAGCCTTGTTGGCAGCGTATTTTAATTATGCTTTTAGGCTAATCAAGGAAAGAGAAACCGTTTTGAACACAGGAAGCTAAACATCATATATTTGAGTGTCTATATCCACTGGGGATGTTCAAGTACTTAAGTGTTCCTGAACTCTCAGCACACGAGCAATTTGTTAAACAGCTATAAAGTGCAGCCTTTATTAGGAAGGGGATGATAGATACCACCCAACGCTAGACATCTGCTCTCTCTTCTCACTCAGGGAGAAAGGCAACTGCAACCAGGAAACTTTGAATCACCCTCTGGAAAAAACACTAGCTCTTTTCACCAACTGCAGAGGAAGCTTAAAGCGACTAAATGGAAATGAAGTACCTAAACCAGGGTAACTATTTCACCACTGCCTGATGCTAGATGCAGATTTAGTATACCTGAGGCTAATTGCCATATATGGACTACTTCTGTGACCTGTTACTGGAGGTAATAATGTTCCCACTAAAAAGATCAATTTCCTCCCTTTTTCTCCATTTTTAGAGTCAAATCTTTCTTTGGTATTAAAGGCAGAGATGTATATATTGGAATGAAGCTCACTTACTCTTTGGAAGCTACATGGTACGTAATGCCCAGTCTGAACAGGTAACAGCTATGGGGTGCATGTTCTGTCTCCCAAAGAGAGCGTCCCAGTGTCTTCAATAGGACCTCTTCCTAAGCTGCTGAAAAGTCTCATTAGCAGAGGAAAGCACAAACCCTTTCTGGAGTGTCTAAATTATATTGGAGATTATTTGATCTACACCCACAGCTACTAAGTCCATTTGAGTAAACTTCAAGAGCACTGACAACTGAAATGTTAGCAGGACATTTGGGGTGTCCTGAGCCTTTTTATAAAGCATGGCAGAAAGAATTTTCTCTGATTTGAATCGCTAGAGGATTATTGTGAAAGAGAAGCTTAACTGGTGTAAAACAAGCAGGAGAGAGGCAAAGCTCAGAACCAGAACAGGTGTGTTCCCGGCTAGATCTTCCAGCAGGTTCAAAATGTTCTCTGCTCCTGTAGCCTACTCGGTTTGTTATCTCTGAGCACATCTTGTCTACTTCAGGCACTCAGTAAATATGAACTTTAGCTCTTAAAGGATAAAAAGAAAGACAGAATTTTTTTTTGTCTATCGTTGTGTTACCAGCACAGAGCTTCAGCTGAGTATCTAGCCAACCTTTTGGCAGGCCTTCCTGGCTTTGCAATTAAGATTCCTACTTGCAATTTACAGAATAATTGCAGAGAGTTTGCAGAAGACTTCTGCTGCATTGCAGAACTGTGCTGAGAAAGTTCATGGATCCCGCTGTGCTCTGTGCAGTGTCTGTTAAGCGTCACGCATGCGTGTATTTTGACACACTCCAAGGTGAATTGCCAAAGCATTTTCTGCATTGTTTTTCTCAGCGTTCCTGTTTCTATTGTGGCTCAGTATCAGTGATAGGACACTGGGTCAGGGTTCGGCTTTTTGTCAATAATGCGGCACTCGTTCAGACCCAGAAAAGCAGCAACGTTCTTTTCAAACGAGCTTGAAAAGCCGCAATCCTCACTTCCTGCTGCTCTGATGCTGGAAACCTGCCACGATTTCCAGAAGAAAAGAAACACCGAGACAATTCTGCTTTTGTCCTGGGTTTGTCAGTAATCTCTAAACCCTTCGGGATACTTCTGTAAATAGATATTAATCAAAGAGAAACGGGAGGCCGGGGGAGGACAAGGGGCTGCCTGCCGTTCGGGTCTCTGGCCAGGCGTGCGGGGGCGGGGCGGGGCGGAGGCAGGCGGGTGCCCCCGCAGCTGCTGCTCCTGGGCGCGCAGGGCGTTCATCCAAAAGCGCGCTCCCGTGAAGGCTTATTTGGCAAGGTCCTTCGTCTGTGCTCTACACACGTCCCCGGTGCGCAGCGTGGGGTCCGGCGGCAGACAGCTGCGGCCGTGGCGAGATCTCTTCCTCCTCCTCCTCTTTTCCTTCTTCCTCCTCCTCCTCTTTTCCTTCCTCCTCCTCCTCGTTCTCCTCTCGCCGGCGGCGCGGGTGGGAGGCGCCCGGCGCCGGTACAAAAGGGGCCGTCTCGGCGCGGCGTGTCCGGCTGCAGCTGCGGAGCGGGGCCGAGCCTGGTTAGCAGCGAGCGAGGGCTGCTGGAGAGAACGAGTGGCTTGCACTCGAGAAGGTACGTCCTCTGCTAAGGGAGAAATATGGTGGAGTTTATCAGAGAGGGACATTTCCCCTTAGTAGTGACTGAAAACTGGTTTATCTCTTTAGGGGTTTAGTCCTGTGCTTGTGACAAAATCCTTTCAACTTTGCTAAAGATATTGTGCTTGCGTAGAGACTGTTTGTAACCTGTGGATTGACTGGGCTTGTGCCAGTCCTGCCTTGAATGTCATTCTCCATGTCTTGCTTGGCTGTAGTGTGTCCAAGAAGGATGTTCATGTTTTTCTGCCTTTCTGTGTGTCTACAGGTGGGTTTGTACTTCAACCTTTTTCCCTTTGAGGACCTCCTGCCTAGCCGCAGTGATGTGGTTCTTGGAAACAATCAAAGCATCACATGAAAATGGAAACCTCCCTAGCTCCTCCTTCCTGAGACTGACACCTGGCCAAAATCTGTCTGAAAAGGCCCGAATGGGGACTGCTGCTTTTCCTAATGTGCTCACCCCAGATAGAATCCCTGAATTCTGCATTCCCCCCAGGCTGACCAGCTCTGGTCCTGTAAAGGGTGGACACTCTCAGCAGGACCACACTTCAGAGGATGCAGATCTTAATTCTTCTGACTCTTCTTTGCCACATCTCATTCAAGTGGAAAGTGCTGAAGAGATCCCAGCCCTAGAGGAAGACAGCACCAACTCAGACCCGCAGTCACAAGCAGCGCTCTCCCTGCCTCACTTTCCCAGAGCCCCCACTTCCTATGGTTTCTGCACTTTACTAGAAAGTCCCCACACCAGAAGAAAGGAGTCCATCTTCCATGGTGACCCATGTGGTGCTCTGCCCAGCCTGATGCTGTCTCGATCCAGAGCGAACACATTCTGTGGCAAAGGGAGCACGTCTAACCCTATTGCTATCAGCTTTGCTTCTGTGAGGCTACCTCCCAAGCATCTCTCTCTGCAAAGGCAATGTGCCTGTGACAGCGACACTGCCTCATCCAGTGATTCCTCTCCTTTCAGCTCTCCACTTCTCAGCCGGTCACCTCCTAGATGCTGTTCCCTGACTAAAACACAGAGTCAGGAGGGATTACTCTGCCGAGCACTAAAAGCCAAGAACAAATCCAGAATGGCCAGGAACAATTCCCTCTCTACAGAGGAGAGCAGTTCCACTGACAACAGTCCCAGCGTCATCAGGCGGGCCTCAGAGGGGCTGCTTGCCACACAGAGCTTGAGCATGTCCTCTTCTCCCGTCTTTCCCCGGTACCTGACCCATAGGCGGGAGACGCTGGTAGGAGACAGGACTGTGGTAATGGACAGGGGAGGCGCGGTGAGGCTGTCAGCTGAATACCACTCCGAGAATGAAAGGCTGCGCATCCGCCTGATCAGTGCAGAGGGTTTATATGATGACTCTGTAGAGCCTAAAAACATAAACTGCTGTATCACCTTCTCCCTGGTGCCAGGGAAAACACAGAAGCAGAGAAGCACTATTATAAAGAGAAGCAGAAATCCCATTTTTAATGAGGACTTCTTTTTTGATGGCATTACAGAAGAAGAGCTTTGCAGCCGCTCTGTAAGGATGAAAGCCTTGAATAAAGGGTGCAGTATGAAACGGGATTATACCTTAGGAGAAAGGGAATTGTCTTTAGTGAGTATGTTGTTGGTGTAATCCTTCAAACATTCAAACAGACTACCTTTGTTTCCTGAAAATTTTCTACTAAATAAAGGTTTGGGTTGGCTTTTTTAAGAATACTTTAAAACACTGTTTCTTGGTATTGCTTTTATGCTGTTGTGCTTTATTTTGCTGCTTAACACTTCAAACTGAGAGATGTTTGCTGTTAAATTAAAAGGTGTCTGTGGTCTGCTGACCTTCTGCCTGTAGAGTGGGAGCGGAGGGTAAAAGGGCTAGTTTGTCATGGGGAGAAAGGATTAGGCAGTTACCAAGACAAAGCTTTTTTTTTTTTTTTTTTTAATTTTTTTTTTTTTTTCTTTAAAATGGTTTTTAGGGTGTAGAGAGGTGTTTTTTTTACTCACTGTGGTCCCCAAGCAGGACAGCATATGCACAGGGGAAGTACTGAACTCCGTTGCGGCTCCCAGGTACTACATCAGTTAAATAGACCATTTGGGCAGTACACATGTTTACAGAAATTAATGTTTTAATGCATCCTGGATTAGGGGAAGGGGAGAGGGAGATTGAGATGGATTGTTTTGGAATCAGCCCTTCTGCAATGCGGAGGGAGGATTTGGACTCCCAAAGCAGGTCTGTGTTCAGGAAAACAAGATCAGCTTCTGAGCAGCAGCTAAAAATTACAGCAGGCTGGGCTCCCTTTCACTCTGCAGATGTATAGTATCAACACTGAGCAGGGAGGTGGCAGGTGGTTCCTGCCTGGAGTCGCTATGTCACTATGGAGCAGGTAGTTAGCATCTTCATTTACCTTTCCTTTCCACTGTTGATTTCCCAGCTGTTAAGATGAAGTTGCTAGGTAATTGTGTTTTAGCCAGGAATGTACCCTGGAGCTATAACTCTCAGTAATTCGGCTATCCAGTCCTTTCTGAGACTGAAGAAAATGGCATTAGATATCATGACAGCATGGGTGAAGGACAGTTTGGGATGTCTGGGCTGAATTTCTGCTTCAGCTAATGACTTTCTGCATACCTGGTTCAAGTCAGTGTGTAACAATTATGAATCTTTCTCTGTACTGTACCTGCACACAGTGAATCACTTTAACACACCATGAGAAACAAAGGTGCAGAGCTCTTGTCTTCTTGAGGCCACCTCCCTTGGGATGGACTCGGGGGTGAGGTAAAACAGAGAAACTTATAGAAAATGCAGCTATGGGAGGAGGCAGATACTCTGCCTTCAAAGTCCAGGCTTGTTGCTGCCTCCCTTAATTAGGCTGCGTGCTTCATTATGTGAAGCTAGATAAGCCTTAATGAAGGACCAATACATACAAATGTGGGGCATAGAAAAGGAAGTTTTACTTCTTTGTTCCCTGTGAGTTTGTAGAAGCAGGGCCTTGCTTGTGCCTAATCTACAGCTTAAAAGCTCTTTCAAAAAGATTTCTAGCATGTCCTCCCCCTGTCCTATTCTGGCAAGAGTATAACTGCCTGGAAATTATGGGACTATTCATGGGAAGTTCTGGTTTCAGATTTAAGAACTCCAGGAAGGAATTTTTTCCTTCTGGTACTAGAAAAAGTCACAAGGATCTTAACTGTGACCATGAGTTCTCAAAAATGCCCCCTACTAAGCTTTGATCCAGCTCACATGAGATGCTTCTGAAAACATATTTCCTTGTACATAGGACAATTTGCACAGGAGAATGGCTGGGTATATTCCCAAAAGCTGATTAAAATCAAATGGAATAATAATCCCTTTGTGCTGAAGGAATGAATTCATTGCACTGACACACTGCAGCTGGAGTGGAGACGATGCACTGACACTTGTATCCTTCAATCTGGGCAAACTGACTGTAAGGGAAAATCCAAATCAAGTGTCGACAAGTGAAATTAAAAACGTGTCTTCAAGGAAGAATCAATAATGCTGCAAAAAATTAAGCCTATTTAATTGGTTATTGCATGTGGTCTCACAAAGGAAGGCAGAGGCTTCAGGTTCTTCAGGTTCATCATTGATTGACCATCACAATTTTAGTTCTTGACGCTCAAGGTCTCTTCACAGGTATACCCACATGGAGAAAGAGGCTGAGATAACACAGAAGAGAACAGTTAACATGTGTCAGAAGATCACATACAGTCATACTACAGTGGACATATATCTGCCCTGTGATATGTGTCATGCCAGCACTGTACCACAGGGACACAGAATGGTGGAATGGTTGAGGTGAGAAGGGGCCTCTGGAGACTGTATCGCCTGATTCCTGCTGAAAGCAGGGTTGGCTCCAGCAAGTTGTCCAGGACAATGTCCAGTTGGGTTTAGACTGTGTCCAAGGACGGAGACTCCATAGACTGCTTGGGAACCCTGCTCCAGTGTTTTACCTCCACAACAGTAAAAAAGTTTTCTTTTTGTGTAAGTGGAATTTCCTGTATTTCCCTTTTCACTCTGCCTCTTGTCCTGTCACTGGATACATTTGAGAAGACCCTGGCCCCATCTTCTTCACTCCCTCCTAGCTGATATTCATATACATTAACAAGATGTCCCTGAGCCTTTTCTTCTGCAAGCTAATGAGCACAATGTAGTTATTTGCATAAAAGAGAAGTTCTTGTAAACTCTCATCCTTCATCAGGCAGAGAAGGAGTTAAGTCCTTGGAGAAAGTCCTCACTTCCTGTCATAGGAAAACAAATTTCCAGCTGGGCTCATTTAGTCTGGTATTTAAAGAGGTGAAGGTTATCCTAGGTTGGTTGAAAGAAAACAGGTTTTTGGTTTTTTTTTTTTTTTTCTTAAGTCTTAAAAAGTTACTTATTTCTGAGAAACCCTTCCTTATAGAAGTTTGATTGTAGGCTTGTATGCCAGAGGGTGATTTGGTCCTCAAGCTGAAAGCAACAAAATGCTTACAAGCCTGATTTAAAGGCAGAGTTTAAGCCTGGGCAGGACAGCTGGACTTTGCCTATATTTCTCTGTAAATAATCTAACTTTGGGGTTTTCCTGATCATTTTCATCTTAAATGTAAGATTTCTGATTTAAGTACCTTTTCAGTTACATTAGTCAGACTCAGGACCAACTATGATTGTAACACTACATGGAAAACAGGTTTGGTGCTTCCTCGCCCTGTTTTAAGGTGGGTTTTTTACATTTTGGGGTGTTTGATCCTTTTTGAGCTTTGGGGTATTTCTTGTCAGGGTGTTGTGCTTATTAGCAATGAAAATCCAGAATCTAATTTGAATGCTTCAATTTGCTTGAATATTAGAAGGCACAGGACTTCATTTTCTTGTGTTCTTAGAATCATAGAATCATTATGGTTGGAAAGGACTTCCAGGGACATCAAGTCCAACCTTTGTCCTAGCATTTCTCAAACTGCTACACCATATCCTCAAGCTCCACATCTATTTGTTCTTTAAACACCTCCAGGGATGGTGACTCCACCACCTCCCTGGGCAGCCTGTTCCAGTGCCTAACTACCCTCTCAGTGAAGAACTTCCTCTTAATATCTAATCTAAACCTCCCCTGTTGGCTAAGATATGTATATATATATGATATATATATATATCTATATAAGATAAGTTGGCTAAGATATAAGTGGTGAACTACAATGCTGCCTATGCTGCAGCTGCTTTCTGAAAGCGTCAGCTTTACTGGGGCTATTACGTAAATATAAATTACACTTGCATAAGGAAACAAGAGGGCGATTGGATAATGTCTAGAAAAACTTGCGTCCATGTACTTAATGAGAGTCAACAGTGAGAAGAAAATCTACCTCGTGACATCGCTAAACAGTTACTCAGAGTTAAGAAATACTCTCTTCAGAAGTTTTCTGAACTTCTAAAATACCCTGAAAATATTGTAGTGTAAATTTTTCTCTCAAGAAAACTGTTTGGGGTTACTCTGATCAGCTGTGTTCAGTGGTTGAAAGATCAGTTCCTAATTTCATTTTTAAAAAAGCCTGACAGTTGTTTGAGGAGAAGATCTTTCTGCCAACATCCTGGACTTAGGATTTGCAAAGCAAATACTGTTCATTTCAGCTGCACTGCAAGTACTACTTGTGCTGGCCTTTTCAAACCCAGTTGTTTTAAGCATGCCTCTTCAATTGTGGATAAATATTACTGTAAAACAAGCCTTATAGTTTTCTTTCCAGAAATCCATGCAGATTATACTCAGCTACAGTTTGCGGTGCTATGTAGTGAAGTACAGTAGAGTGAAATTAAATTCCTGTAACTGTGCTGCTTTTTGGGTAAAGTTCAGGAAGAAATTTATCTATGACCTAAAAGTCCTAGCAGGACAGATGTACAGACTGGAGATTAGGCAGCACAGTGACTGCAGTATCAAATTCCATTTATTGCACCACTTGTCTAAGCTGCTGCTTCCATCTCTTAGACTGGATCTGGAGAGGCACTGCTGAAAATGGCACTTATGCCACTTCCCTGTGCCTCCTCTGATGATGCTCTTGGAGGAGGCTGGTATTTCTGTTCCTGTGGCTTGGTTTTTCAGTCAGTCATAGTGACTGTTGTGAAAGACTGAGCATATGATGGGGCCTAACGGGCAAAAATTCTTCTAGATTTTAGTCTTAACTGTAGCTGTGGGTAGCTTTTAGTTTCCTTGTGAAACTGAGGAAAGAACAGCTAGATGAATGTATAAATCTGTGAAGAGCCTACCTTTGGGTTGTCAGGCTTCTTCTCCCAGGCTGGGAAATCTGTGTAAATCAGATTGCTCAGTGTAAGGACTTTATTGCAGGAATACTGGGGAGGGCACGCCATAGGCTGTGTGCTTGCTGGGCTGTTCCTGTGCGCTCCAGCAAGTGCTGCCTGCTTCAGAGACGGGCAGTTGTCCGGCCTCTTGGTTTGAGAACTTCTAGCTTGCGTAGGTGGCTGAATTGTTGGGCATGATATTTGGCCAAGGTAGGAAAGGTAATGAGTCATATCTATTAGTAGCTTTTTGCAGCAGGATGTTTGATTAAAACAAACAGTAGCCTTATGCTATTAATAATGGCATAATTAGATGCTGTTTTCCATTACTATGTGCTCAAACAAAAAAAAAAAATGCATATGAGATTAATCTGCATACTTAAATGAGATGGCATTTCAATACAGATGAAATGCTGATGACTGCCACTGAAATGTACTCTAATATTGTTATTAATAGTGAAGAAGAAAAGACTAAAATTATGCTGCACAGTCCATCCTCACAGTGGAGGTATAATGAAGTATAATGTTGCAGAGTGTCTGCAAACTAACCTACTTTGAAATAAAACAGAGATGGCAGGAGGGGGCAGAGCTGCAGATGCCCCAAAACCAGACCTCAGCCTGTTCTGTGCACATGTTGCCTGCAGAGTGGGTAAAAAGGGCTACATTCTTCTTTGTCTATCAGGCTGTTGTGTCTCCACCAGGACTGATAAACAAGCCATGTGTTTTATGCTGCTGGTTCTTGCATTTAGGGGATCCTTAGAAGAGGAGCTTCCAGTGTTTTTTTCATTCCTGTCAGGAACAGAAATGCTACAACCCAGGCTGATGGTAGTATATGGCAGTAGGGGTGAGGTTGTCGGAATTGAACACAGTCAGAGAGATGAGAGGAAGAGTCCAACAAACAGGAGTGAAAAGAATTAACAGCCTCTTTTGCCTAGACACCACCAGAGGTTAATAGAGAACTCTGTCTTCTAATTTTGTTACTCCTTCTGCTATTACTTTTCTATTTCTGGATATAAATGTTCTAATGCTGCAAAATTAGCTATCTTGAGTGGTACAGTGAGAACATGACCTTGTCGAGCATTGCATGTACTAGACAGGAAAGCACTGAACAAGATTTTCTCAGCCTCTTCAGTGCAAAATCAGGAAGCATTTGAGAGAGCAAATGGTGAGAGAGAAAGTTGGCTGAAAAACCTTGGAGCTGCTTCTTTTTAGTGAGAGGGCGAGCCAAAGCTCTGGGTCTTCCTTACTTCGCTCTGTTGAAGAGGCATGTACAGAGAAGTACAGGAAGTCACACAAGTTTACTTTTCCAATCCTTGCATCCCTCCATATTGTGGATTTCACATGGTTATGTCTCACTGTGTTCCTCAGTTTCATGTTAAGGAACAGCTTTTCCCTTTTTTGACAATAATAGGTGAGAAAGACGTTGAGAAAAGCACTCAGTTAAGAGACATATTAAAGGTGCTCCTTTTCTCACATGCAGAGGCAAAGGATGAGATGAGGTAGCTAAGAGCTGCATTGCGTGAATTCTCATGACTATTTCTATCCTACCTTTACAAAAATGCAGTTTCAGAAGATGAAGCCATTTAACTTCAGTCTCTGCTCTGGTTTTGGTGGGATTTTTCTTGGTCAAACCTTCCTGTGCTAGCAATTATGTGCTTCCAGTGAGCAATGTGATAAATGGTGTCAAAATTCGTGTCAAAAGTATAAAAGAGGATCTGTGGTTGTGTCCTGTGTGCCTGTTGGTAGAGCGAAGACTCCCCGCGCACCCAGCGCTGTTTCCTTGCCTTTCATTAAGCCCATCTAATAAACATAACCGTTACTAGTTAATGGATGGAATCTTTATTCATAACAATTTGGTGACCCTGACGTGATCTTCTTGGGCCTCGAGGCTGTAAGCGGCTAAGGGAGGCGCCCCACTCCTTTTTTTGTGTGGCCCTTGCCGAGGACGGTGCGGGACCCAACAAGATCGCGAACAGAAGAGGCGAGGAAAGAACAAAAACCCCGAAGAGCTCTCCCCTGCCACACCCGCAATTCTGCGCGCGAAGACCCGAAGGAAGAGTCGTCGTTCCGTGAGTGTACCGTTGGGTTGGGGGGGATTCGGCTGTGGGACTGGGTGTGAGACGGAACCTGGCTCCGAAGCGAGTGCGGAGCTCTGCGACCCGCGGTGCTGAGATCCCGCCCGGGACCAAGCCGGGGAAGGACCGGAGCGAGTGCGTTAGGAACTCCTGGGTGGGAGCAGCATCCGCAAGACACCCCGGGACACAGCTACAGCCGGGGGTACGGAGCCTTGACGAGTTCCAGGGGTACGGAGCCTCCAGGATGGGTCAGGGGAAAAGTAAGTTACCAGATATTCCATTGGATAGTCCTTTAGGATTGATGTTAAAATATTGGGATGATTTTGAATCTAGTAAGGGAAAAGAAAAAACAAAAATGATTCAGTTTTGTATGGTTAAATGTGTTTTGGCCAGTGTTTGGTTCCTTTGAGGACCGGGTGTGTCAAGCTTTAAATCTTTATGTTAATGGTAATGAACCTTTTAGTCAAGGAGAGAGTGATTATGCTGCTATGTGCATTAGGGCATCAAAGCCTCCTACAGCACGTCTGTTTAGTTTGCAAATGAAAGAAAAGGCTGATAAAGACAGGGAAAAGGAACAATGGGAACCTTTAGATCACTTACCACCTCCTTACAATCAACCGGTTCCCACGGCTCCGACCCTTTCACCTTCTCCCCCTTCCCGGAGAACAAGAAGGCAAGGAAGGGAAAGGGAGCAGGAGGAAAGTGAAGAATCCGGAGTCAGGCACACGGACAGAGGAGGTCTCTATCCGCTTAGGGAAGTGCCTTTCGGTGGAAATCCAGGGGGAACAGGATTTGTGGCAGTCCCTTTAAATCCATCAGATGTAAGAAACTTTACAAAGGAAATGGGCAGTCTGCTGGATGGCCCTTTAGGGGTTGCCGAAAAACTGGACCAATTTTTGGGACCGAATACTTACACATGGGAGGAAATGCAGTCTATACTCGGGATTCTTTTTACAACGGAAGAAAGGGGAATGATTAGACAGGCAGGGATGAGGTTATGGGAAAGGCAGAATCAGGCCGGTCCCCCGGGCGATGTGAAATGGCCGAATATCGATCCTAATTGGGAGCATCAAACGGCGATAGGGAGGCAAAGCATGAGAGACCTCAGGACTATAATGATACACGGTGTCAAGGAGGCCGTCCCAAGGGGACAGAATATTAATAAGGCCTTTAATGAACATCAGAAAAAGGAAGAGTCTCCGACTGAATGGTTAGAAAGGTTAAGAAAAAGTTTTCAGCTGTATTCAGGAGTAGATCCTGGCTCTCCTGTGGGTGCAGCTTTACTAAAAACACAGTTCGTAGCCAAATCTTGGGAAGATATCAGTAAGAAGCTGGAGAAGCTCGATGATTGGCAGGAGCGGGGATTGGAGGAATTGTTGAGGGAAGCACAGAAAGTCTATGTAAGAAGGGACGGGGAGAAACAAAAAGTAAAGGCAATTTTTTTTGTAGCAGCAATTATGGAGAGCCAAAAACCAAAGGGGGTTTACCCTGTCAGAAGGTGAGTAAGGCGGCGGTTAGGTGAACCCCTGCTGCAGGAAGGAGGATTGCATAGCGATCATTTGAAAGGATACAGACTGACTTTACCGAACTACCTAAAGTGGGACGGTTTAAATATTTGCTGGTGGTGGATGAGTTAACACACTGGGTAGAAGCTTACCCAGCCTCACGGGCAACTGATGCTGTTGTAGCCAAATCTCTATTGGAAAATGTCATACTACGCTTTGGTTTAATTGGACATGTTGATTCTGATCAAGGAACACATTTTACATCCAAAGTGTTAAGGGCTTTGACTGCAGCCCTGGGCATTAAGTGGGAGTACCACACCCCATGGCATCCTCAAAGTTCGGGGCGGGTTGAAAGAATGAATCAGGCTATTAAACAACAATTGGATAAATTAATGATTGAAACCCAGTTGTCATGGGTAAAAGTTTACCATTGGAGTTACTAAATATTAGAACCGTGCCTCATAGTGAAACTGGAATTTCACCTTATGAGGTGTTATATGGGATGTCATACTCCCAGGGAATGCCTCTGGATCATTCTCTGATAGAGAATTATGAGGAATGAAAATATGTAATCACGGTGGAAAAGCAATTGGAACAATTGCGGGAAAAAGGAATTTTGGTACAAAGTGCCTCATTAGGATTTGCCATCCATAAGATACAGCCAGGAGATAAGGTCTTAATAAAAACATGGAAGGAAGAGTCACTGTTACCCTGGTGGGAGGGTCCATATCTTGTTCTTCTCACTACTGAAACAGCTATAAGAACAGCTGAAAAAGGCTGGACACATGCATCTCGGGTAAAGGGACCTAAAACTACCAAGGCTTGGAGGGTCGAGTCTGCTCCTGGAGAGTTACAGTTGAAATTGAAGAAAAATTGATAAATTTGGGACTAATATATATATATTAGGAATCTTTATTCATAACAGCAATAAACCTGAATTTATCACAATAGTAAATATAATCCCAGTAACAGATGCTGTCTTAAAATGCCAGAGCCAACTTAAATTTGTCTGTGATTTCTCTGATTTCACCAGATGATTTAATTTACGTAATTGTGATTCTAAAAGATATCCTGTGTTATGAATAACGATTCCATCCATTAACTAGTAACGGTTATGTTTATTAGATGGGGTTAATAAAAGGCAAGTAAACAGCGCTGGGTGCGCGGGGAGTCTTCGCTCTACCAACAGGCACACAGGACACAACAACAGATCCTCTTTTATACTTTTTATGCTAATACACATTCATAGTTATTCCAAGAAGAGGGAGGGTCATTCTAATTGAGTGTTTTGGAAGGGGCGTTCCCGCTTTAGCACATGCATTCCCTGTCCTGGTGGTCTCTCTGGTGGTCGTCCACAATGAAGGTTGTAGTCTTCCTTACCAGTTCCATCCTTCACCAACCTCCACCTCATCTCCTTGTCCTTATAAGGTCCGTCTGGGCCACCAATGTTGTGGCCAGACAAATGATGAGCATGTTTGACCAATCACCAACCATCATGTGGAAACTGTGTTTCATTCCTGCTTCTGTTGGTTGAGTACTTTTCCACAGCTTATCTACATCAGTGACTCTCCCAGTGTGCCTCACTACACCACCGACACAAATTTTGACACCATTTATCACACCTGGTTGTAAGCATGTGTTACTTGTTCCATTCTGGCAGCCCAGTCCCCGTGACAGAGCCGCACCTGCCAGAGTTACTTTCTGCTGAGATCCCAATCATAAAATTTTGCAGGCATTGGTCACTAGTCACAGCTGGCTTTTTCAGTGCTTGGTGACAGAGCTACAGCTGAGCTGGAGGCTCCTGCACTGCTCCTGCATGTACTTAAACAGTGTGACAATCTTTGGTGTTAAAGACAGGCCCAGCATGACCTGCTGATCAGCCTGTAGGGACTGCTATACTGAAGGTGAGACTAAACTTGGAAGTCGAAGTCTCAGGATGGGGGGGAATTGCCTAGTAAAGCTTATTAAAGGCAAATAGCTCATGCAAAAGCAACATGACCAAAGTGATCGCAGTAAACGCTGACTTTCACATCCCTGTTTAGCTTGCTGTGATTCAAGCCAGTAATTCAGCTCTGCAGTCTTCTGTGGGGGAAGCAGAAGAGTCAAGACTCCACAGATGATTTTTAATGGATGAGAAAATTTGTCTCAAAGACAAGTGTGAATTATGTGACTGACTTCTTGAAATTAATTTCCTTTAACAGTACAGGATAAGGTTAGGTTAAGGTTAGAAATACTGTTAGGAAATGGTGTTATGAGAAGCTGTATGGAGTGGCTTTACTAAGAAAGGGGTATATATATACCAGAACTTGAATTGTGCTTCCTAATTACTGAGTTTCCAGGTAAACACCCCTTCCCCAGAGGTAAACAGTCTTCTTGTAGTTATGAAAGAGCTGTGAAGCACTAGCTGATCTTGTTGTCAACCAAGACAACCATGTACTTGGTACATCCCGGGGTAAGTGCCGTTTGCCTGTCACGCATGCTCTATCAATGACAGAGGACAGCTATGTTGGCAGTGGAGATGTCAAGTGGGATGCTGTAAAGGAGAATACTCATGTAGGTGCAACTGGCTTCAGACAGGGTGATTATCCTCGTGCCCTGACAGGATGCAATGCACCTGAGAAATCATTTTGCATTTTTGTTTTTAAGATGAAAACTTCTGATTTCTGTTCAGAAAAGTTGCTAAACTCTTCTACAGCATCGTTGCTTATGAACACAGCTGCCTTTGTAACAGGAGGATTTACTGAGATATGTACTTCATCCAGAGGAATCTGAAACAAATCTGTCAGTATGAAAAAGCTGGTAAAACTGAGAGCTATTCCTAAGAGTGTGAGTGTTGAACATTATCCAAGTCTGCATAAAACTTAAGCTCAAGTCTAATTCAACACTGAGTTTCCTAATACTTATCTTAAATATTTCTCTTGGAAAGGAATGTGCATATCTAGTAAATGTAGATTAAGAAGTATGTGAAGCATCTGGAATATCTCTGTATCGTTCTAAAAATGCATGTGGTTTCTTTTAGCTACCTTCTTTAAAGATACCTTACTAGGAGTTAAGGTTGCCTCGGGGCTGGGACTGGGTGGCAGTTACAGGACAACAGACATGTCCAGCTGGCAGGAATAATTTGGCACCCTTGGCAGTTACTGCATGGGCACAGGTGGAGATGAGGATTTAATGCCGATGGGTCCAGGGAGCTGAACACTTGAGAATTGTGTGAATACAAAAGGAAGCAAAAGGATATTTAATCTGAGACCTTTTTAAACGTAAAAATGCAGCATACTCTGAGGGAAGTTACTGGAAGAAAAAATAATAAAGTAGAAAACCAAAATGTGGGACTAGGAGTATCAACATGGAGTTAACCTACTCCATTTATTTCTTTATCTTAGCATTTGTGTTGTAAACAAGTACTATTTGAAGTCTGGGTACCACTCCACTCATAGTTCACTTTTTCTTGATAAGAACTCTCTTCTTCTTCTTCGCACTCCCCCGCAAAGGAAACCATGCCTTGTTATGGTATTAGCCTGTGACATTTTGTCAACTTCAGAACTGCACAATAATTGAAGCTGCCAGGGATCCAGCAGTCACCTAGTCCAACCTCCTGCTCAAAGCAGAGTCAGTTCCAGCAGGTTGCTCAGGACCATGTCCAGTTGGATTTTAATTATCTCGAAAGGATGGAGAGGCTACACCCAGTCTGGGCAACCAGACCTAGTGCTTGACCACTGTCAAAGTAAAAGACCTGTGCGGTTTTTCCTTCTCTTTCTCTTCTTGTATTGTCTTATTTCAAATGGAATTTCCCTGTCTTATTTCAAATGGAATTTCCCATGTTTCAGTCAGTGCCCATTTCCTCTTATCTGTTCTGACAGCACTGAAAACTTCAGAACTTTTGGGGCTTTTGTGAGTAAGCTTAAATTAGTGTCTGAAAACTATCAATGTTAGTAGGTGTGTTTGTTAGGTGTGCATGGTATCTGCAGCTGGTCAGCAGTTGCCTTCTCAGAGTCATTTGCAGCGTTTTAACAAACCCTTAGCTGAACTAATGGAGGTTAGTAGCAAATTCATCTGGCACTTTGACTAAGTTTTATCATTCTCTCTGGTAAAGCTCACTAGGTAATAAACCTGTGCTGGGCTCTAGTAGTTTCTGACAGTGGCCAGTGGGAGTTCCACTTTCTATAACTGCCTTGTTCTACTTGTAACCAAGAAGAAACCTGCTCATGTGGAGAGCTTCAGGCAGCTGTAACTGCGAATGCCACCACAGAAATGTGCAAAATCTTGACAAGATCTTTTAATCACTTCGTGCAGTTTAACTGCATACTGTATTCCCCTTTGGGGCAGATGACATGACTGGGTCAGGTACAGCACTGGTATTAGAAGCATAACCCTTTTGACAAGCTGCAGGGGGGAACGTTCCCTGCTTCAGACACATGAGCAACATTCAATTTAAGCTTATAGATAAAATAACCAGCTTCCTGTGTGACTGTTATTCTCACCTGTACTAGTCAAATTACTTGGTTGCTTTCATAACAGTGAAAATAAATGTACTGATACATTGATTAATCAAAATGTTGCCTACATATTGCTTGATCTGCTAAATAACATATTGTTATCCATGGCTTCCCCTCCTCTTGAATTGCAAATGAAGCTTAGAGAGGAAACAGTGCAGGAAGCAAAAGACAGAAATAGTCCAAGAAGTCACACTTCACTGTCATAAGGTTTCTCACAAGAATCTTAATGGAGGGTGGATTGTCCTCTGTGTCTAATCTTAAGAGCCTAGCTAGGGGAACCCAGACTGTCTGCAGTTTCAGGAGGGAACTACCCTGGAGAGGTGTTTCTGCGCATGGCAGAGGAGTCATGCAGCTGTCAATAAGCAGAAGGTCACCATCATGCTGGGGAAAGGAAGTCAAACTGCACAGACTGCATTTTTGCTTGAAAGGGGTACGTATCAAAGAGGTCTAGCTGGAACACAGGCAACCTATTTAAAGGGAGTCATTTGAGAAAATAACATGTCCATTGCTTATAATAACCCCATAGTGTCTCTTGAAGATGCTTATGTTGTTTTTTTTTTTGGCTCTTCTTCTACAGCCTGAAGACATTTGTCACTCAATTACTGCCTAAAGAGAGAGAGAGAGAAGTCTAATCTGATTCAGGCCATCTTTGTATTAGGTAGATAAATGCTGTCATTGGTTGTCAAATCAGTGCTGGAGGTGGCCCCAGAAGAAAGCTGGAGAATGAGAGTACAGCTTCCCACTCAGTCCCTCCCACACCATCTTTGGGTGTTCTAGGTAAAATGTTTCTTTTGAGAATACCTTGGGATGAAAGTTGTGCTGCAAATAATGCTGCAGAGAGAAGCAATGTGTTGCAGTGCAGTCTTACCTGATGTATTATTAGCTGATACCTTGCTCTTTTATCAGTTGTCATTGTTTCAAAAGTAACTCCTCCTAAGTCTTTGTCTCAGACTTTTTGCACATCAATTACCTATTTTTCCCTGACTCTTCTCTTCTGAAAATTATGGTTTTTTTCTATTTCCGTCCTTCGTGTACAGTAAACTCTTATTTTCTCTTGGTGTGTCCTCTGTCAGAAATGTTTTTTTCTGGTAAGGACATAGCTGTTTTCCTTTACCTTTCTCCACATTTCCATCTCCTTGCCTTCTCCTAAGGTTTTCTGCCTCTTTACTGATGTGCAGAAAACAAACTCTACAACCCGTAAAAGGTTCTAAAGCAGGTATGTTTATTATGGCGCCGGGTGCAAGGGGGATCATTCCTCCTAACTTGCACACCCAAGTGTCCATCGAGCAGGCATTTATTACACCAAAGTATGCATATTTAACAGAGTTAGTTACATATTCATGATATGGGGTTGGATTATTATAATCAGTTCTGGGAACTCATTATCATAGGCCTCCTCCCATTGGCACTTGTGCACTGCTGTCTGCTGGTCGTGGGCCAGGGTCTTTGGGGGTCTTCGGGAGGAAGGCTCTCAGTCTTCCTTGAGGTGTACTTCTCACCTTTTGTCTCAGGATGCAGAGTTGCGATGAGTCAGAGATCACAAGACATTGGGGGAGGCTCTTCTTTATTCCTCCCTGCCTTGGAGTTAGCTTCCCTTATCTACAAGCCATGCAAGATGAGCTAAGGCCCATAAAGCTTGTCAAGCCTCAAGACCTCAACATCCTGTCTCCTGTTTATCTCAGGAGGCCCCAGGATAACAAGGGCTGCTCAACTTGCTTCATTATCTTTCAAGCAGAACACTGTCCCCCCTCACTTCATTGCAAGGGCCTTGTTTAATTTCAGCAAGGTTGTCTTTACTCCAGAACTACCAAGTTCTAGATAATGTATTTTTCCGTTTTAGACTACTAAAACTGAGTAATTTCCAACCGTGCCATGTAACAGAGGTCATGCCTTGTAAGTGGCTTAGCACTGACATCACATATCTCTTGTTTCCAGTAGGCAATTCCATCCAAAGTATGGACTGGTCATATCTGAGCACCTGGATTAAAACTGAAAGTGTGAGCTTCAGTGCAGATCATTGCTGATCTACTTAAAGCTATGGGACGAGGGCAATATTGGTACATAGTAATATAGCCGAGTTACTATAGCTCTTGGAAACATCATCCCTTTTACATTTGAGATAGCCTCAAAAGTCCAAATGTTATTCCTTTTACTAATGGTTGGAGTGATGTGCGCACAGACTGAAAAAGTAATACTTCATCATGCAGACTGCTTCAAGCTATTATTTTATGTAATATCTCTGGACTTGTAAGATAGCAATCTTTACTTTTAATCTTTTTTTTTTTTTAATCTTTTTACTTTTAACCTCTTTTTTTATCTTAAAAAACTTGTAAGTTTTTACACACAGATCCCAAATAAAATCAAAGGGCTGGCTGATACAGAAAAGGTGATTGGCTTTGGTGCTGATCTTACCCTCCCTGGGCTCTCCAGTCTTCCCTGGGAAGACTACAGCACACAATGGCTGGATTTTGTTTGGGTTTTGTTTTGTTTTTTCCTAACCTGCCTGAGACACTTACTGCCAGGGTAGGCATCCTGCTACCGTCATAGACACAGGCTTACTTTGCATATGCCTTCAGCTAGCTTTGACTGTTTCCAGATCCAGTACTTGAGCATTCATCACTCATGTTACAGCTTATTTTGTGGTTTAGTTGCAAAGATAAGAGACGGACTCTTTCCTAATGGACACTTTGACTCCCAGCATCTCCAAGTCTGGCATCTCCCCTGCTTAAAGTATATTGACAAAACCAGTTTGGCTTTCCTAGGTGATAAATTACCAGTGCCCAGCATGAGATTCAGCCATGGTCCATTTCTCTGCTCCTTGCACTTAAAGTAACAAGATTTTTGATTGCAGGGCTAAGTGCACAAAAGATTAAAAGACTTGCAGCGTGTGATAAAAACATGCCTCAGTTGAAGTGGGATATAGAAAAAAATTAACCCATGTCTTATCTGCACTTAGAAACCATTGTTGCCTAAATAGAATATCATTGGTTTCAAAGAAAGAAAGGGTGTAAAAATGTGGATGTATATTAAAAATGGGGTTAGAAGTTGGATTTTATTTTTTATTAGTTTACATAAAGCAACCAAAGCTAACTGTCCTTTCAAAGGTTGAGGGGGATGAGCTCCATTATTTTAAATCTTCCTTTATTCCATTATAGGGGAGAACAAACAGCTTTCATTGTAATCATGGTGTTATGATCCTAGTTATTGAATTGCATTTGCAATAAGGCCTTGATAAGCAACTTCCAAAAAAGTCTTCTTTTGATTTTGAGTTCTTCTGTAGTGAGAACCTGTTAAATAGGTCAGTATGTTTTGTGTTCTATTTGAGGGTTCTGTAATTATGTTCTTCTCTGTCAGATGAAAGAACAGAAAAGCTACTGCTGGTTTTTGTCTTTTTGGTTTATTTTTTCAGCACTTTCCTAAATCCAGTTTCTTTCTTCAAGGTAATTCCAAATGCATAATGCAGAGTGACAGCAATTTTAAAGCGAAGACAGGAGTTGTTTAATGTTTTTCTGAAGAGTGACTCTGAACTCTCATTGCAAAGCAATTATATTGTACATGTGTTACAGCAAAGTCTGAAGTGATGCTTTTTCCCAGAATACGTCAGAAGAGAAAGTTCTTTTTTCCATGCTCAAAAATATGCCAGGCCTATATCTACCATCTAAGTAATTATTTTTCTTTTAAGGCAGAATGGAATTAATGGTATTGGCAGTAAGAACTGTATTACTATGTGTGACGGGAGAGGAAGTTTATCCCCTTGTCTCTGCTTTTCATCAGTCCCTCTTCATCTGATACTGTATAGCCTTCTCCATCTGCCTTGGTGTGCCCTCCTCTTCATCCCTATTTTGTTATGTGAGGGTTATTTGAAGGTGTGAACACTTCAGATGTGTCTATATGCAAAAAGCTAGAGTAATCTGAAGTTGGCATCTGTATATGTAGACACAAAATTGTTAAATCTGGCTGAGCAACCTGAAGATTATGCTCTTTTCACCTATCATGTTGTACAGATTGTGAGACAGAGGAAAAATGAAAAGTAGCAAGTATGTGCCATAGGTCTCCCAAGAAAATGTAGTTATTATAGCAGCAACAACAGAAATCTGGGTCTATTGAAGGCTTTGGCCTTGAAACAAAAACAACTTTCTTGAAGTAAAATACTTGGGAACAATTTTATACAACAGCTAATGAGAAAAGGGTTTTCTAGTGGATACATCATAAGGAAATCTGGGGATCAACCCCAGTTTAGTTCACATTTAATGGCAAATTCATTTTGGGCTCTGCAAAGTTACTGAATGTTCACTTAACATTCTGATTTGAAAATATGCTGGTGACTGATTTGAAAATATGCTTAACAACTGCCTGCTTTAGAAAGAGCTGGCATCACACTGCTGCTTGGCTTGTTAGGGGCGCTCTTATATATTGAGTAGTGGTAGGTGCTAGGAGATTTGTTAGCTGCATAAATGTGGTTAAACTAACACGGGCCTGTGACACCAGAATCTCTGTAAACTACAAAAGAAGGAGAGATAATAAGGTGTAAATGGAAAGGAGAGAGATTGAGCACATCATCAAAGTCAAAGAAATATAAACATTAACAAAACACACTGCATAGGATTTGCTCAGGTATGTAAAGCAGAAAACATTTAATGAGGAAACCAGTGTTAGTACAGTACATCTTAAGTGCCTCCTAATTTAATGAAGAATTGCACCTCACCGGAACAAGCAGTCTGTGCAATAGGAAATTTTAGGAAATAAAATAAGGTCTCTTCATATCTCCCATGAATTTAAAATGTTTCTATAGGATTAAAATAAATAAATAAATACAAGTTAAACACAGGCCCCCCCATCCCACTCGGGTTTCTGAATGTTTTGCATATTAATGACTGATACATGTAACAGAATTCTACTCTGTACATATGAGTGGGAAGCATGCAGCTAGGCTCTGCATCCCTACTGGGTGCATTTGCAAGCAGACTCATAATTTATGCTGCTGCATAAATGCAGGCACCAGTGCATTGTCATGATTAATTAAACAAAGCTTACTTAGAAACGATACCACAAGTGATAGCTAATGTTTCACTCTTGCAAGTGCATATTTAGATATTACTTTTAAGGAAGAACAAAGGAATGAAAACCTGCTTTTTCCAAGTCAGCTTTACAGGTAAAATGGGAAGTTGCATATTTCTGACTTTTCCCTCATTGGTACATAATTACTCAGGCTGTGTGTCACCTGCATGAAGCTGCTTTGGCTAGCAAAGGAGGGGGTAATAGACAGGATCAGGGACTGAAGATCAGTGCAATGAAGATGAATGGTTATCTGCCTCGTTCATGAGCCCATGGCGGTTACAGACATCATCTAGCCAGAGTGGCAGCACCACTAGGCTTACTTCTGGAATTAACCATTGTATCATACCTGGGACACAGTATCCTGCCTCCATGTGCACTCTCCTAAAATATATTGAAGAACAATTTGCAACTGTAACCATGTGCCTGTCAGACACTTAATTTCATGACCTTCCTGATGTTTCCTGGTACATCTTTGACTTGCCAAACAGGTTCTTGAGGGACGGCTGGCAAAACTGTTTCATTCAGCAAGCTCTGCAGTTAATACACCTCCCAGACTGCACCAAAACTGTTGGACCATTGGACTTGCCACGTAAGCAAATGAACTTGATCTAAAACTGCTTTTAACCTGTAATGCAATGTTGTGGGGTGTTTTTTTTGTTTGTTTGTTTGTTTTTTGTTTGTTTGTTTTGTTTTTTGTGGGGAAAATGGCCAAATCCTCATGTCACATAAAAAGATAAGTGAGTCATTATAGTTGAGTGTTTATTGTCCATGGCAGTTCTTTTCAAAACACACATGTTTAAACAGGTGGCTTATGTTGACTATTAATGCAGTTCCTGCAATTAAGTTCAGTCTGAAGGAAGTAGACAGTGACTGACATTCTATTGACATCAAAGCTGGTGTATTGCATCTTCTCCTCACGAACATTCAGATTCAGATCTGCTACTACAGCCTTACTGAAATGTCAACTGTGATAAGTCACGATGTAACTAAAGAGGAGAGATAAGGTACCCGACATCTTGTTAATTTACTTTTTGACTGGGATTTACTATTTGCATGTCTTGCCATTATGTTTTAATGGTGAAAGTCCATGATTGTCCAAATTACTATAAACTAACATAGCAGTAGGGGGAAACTAGGCTCTGTAGTTGTATTGGGCTTAAAGCACAGGCAAGCTAATTTACATCATACAGGTAACCCAAATGCATGACTGTGATGTGTCCTGCTCACTGTACTGCCCACTGAAGCAGCTGCACAGCCCACAAATGCTGCTGTCAGGTTATGGCCCCGGTGGCAAGACAGCTGTGCCAGAACACAGGAATGGCCATATACCTGGTGAAATCCAAAGGTGTTCTAGAGCAGCATTGTGTTGATGAAGGATATTGCAACAGTGCAAAGTAGGAGTGTAAGAGTAGCTCAGGTGATATAACACAGACTACAGCTCTGAGGCTGCTTTGGTGCTTCTGGGCTGGAAGCTCATTTCTTTGTGATTAACAGAGCCTGATGGCTTTCTCTTCTAAGAATCTGTTGCAGAGACTTTGGAATTGATGTAAACATTTATTTCTGTAGGAAAGTGTTTCACACCTTAGCTGTATGTTATGTGAGAAAGCGTCTCCCCTTCTTTTGAGCTTGCTACTAACTTCATTTGATGACCTGCAGGTCTTGCACTGGGAGAAACACTGAACAATTGTTCCCTATTCGCTGTCTTTGTTTCACCTGTGATTTTTATAAGTCCATTCTATCATCTGATCTGTGTTTTAAGCCTGAGGAGTTCTATGCTATTTCTGATATGGAAGAGTTTTTGTACCTCTCTCTATCACTATTTCCTCTACTACCTCATGCTTACCTATCTTAGTAATTTCCAGACAAACTTCTGCAGCAGGTAATGTGTTGCCCCTGAAGCTGGAGTCTCATGGCTGTATTTCAACAAAGAGGGTCTCCAGCACCCTGTGACCCATTTAGGAGATGTTTACTGTAGATTCTGGAGTGACATAGAAGAACCGGTATGGTTAGGCTTAGTGAAGCAGAGCAGCTGTTAAGCATGTCACGTCTTTTAGATACTATTTACCTTTTCTTCTTTCCCTGGGACTCTCCTAAAGCAAATTTCACCTTCTGCTACTTCTTCTATTATATTCTTCACCTAAACTTAGTAAAAAAAAAATCACAATATGCATTTCACATGTCTTTGGATAGAGAGGTTTTCAATTGTCCTTTTATTATTCAATAGTAACTTTCTAAGCAAGGATTCATGGGAGCAGCTCTGTTACAGCACAAGGCCATGTAGTAGTTACGCTATTGTGTTATCTCCTCTAGTAGAGCCCGCCACACACATACTTGGAAAACCTCCAAGTGTCATGCTGGATATGGCTGAGGTTGAAGTAGAACAAGGTCCCTTTTATTTCCAAGTCTGGCACACCTTCAGCATTAAAGGGCTGGCACTGCACGGCAGTGAAACACTACCTCCATGCTGAAATACCACCATCTGTTGGAGAAGAGAGCTTATTTTCAGTCACATGAATGCAAACACGCAGACAGCCATATTCAACAATTTAATTAAGCCTGAACAAGAGGAGAAATTTGATATCTACAGCCTGAAAAAGCAACTAATCATCCCTTTTTGAGTAGCTATTGCTGGAATTAAAAAAACCTGACATCATTTCTGGGAAAGCCTTAGGAAAGCTTTTTCAGGAACAATATGCAGTGCTTAAATTTCTTTCGGTTTGTTTTGGACTAGCTTTAACAGAATTTACACAGCAAGAATAAAAGGGACAACTATATCTTCCATTACATAAAGTCTGTGCGTTTTCATTTCAGTAAATATACTATAATAAATAGGAACTTTACACAGTTATTATTCCAGAAGTCTAGAATAGTATTCTGTAAGAAAAATAAATCCCAACAAAATAGCTATCAACTAACCAAAACAAAAACCAAAACCAAAAGAAATCCCACCCAAACGCAAGACCCCACCTCAAATCACTCTAAAACCACCCCCACCCTTTCAGAAAGGCAGTGAAATAGTCTTGCTATAGTAAATTTCCTCTATAAAAACTACAGTTAGCATTTTAGTTGACACAGAGCTCCAGGAAGAAAGCCTTAGGCCCAAAGTGATGAACAGACTTAGATGTCTTTCCAGCAATGGGTAATTACAGCAACCACCAGGCATGGCTATTAGCTCTCTACAGAAAGAGAGAAGTAAAGATTAAATTTTTGTGAAGCTGATTTAATGTCCTTTCACCAAGCGAGTGTATAATGCTCTGAATAGCTGTGTAAAAATAACCTATGAAAACAGATTATTTTTAAACCTTTTCTTGAAAAATATCTCTAGGTAATACACAGGTACCAGAAACATTGGGAAGCTGATTACAATTGTCGCTCAATGTTGGTTATTCAGGTTGCTTGACAGTCCTTGTCATCAGAGATGGATTTCAGTCATTTGTAACTTTGTCAAATTATAAGTGTTTAGTTAGCCTCATATTTTCTAGCCTTAATGTAAACTTCAGACTGCATTTTAATGAGAAGCTTTGATCAAAAGGCACAGTATTTTCTAAGGATCCAGCTTAGAAGGGAGAATTTGGGTTTTTTTTTTGTTGGGAAAATGATTCAAATAAAGCATTATCATGGCTCTTGCAGCAGGGATGCAACTTTTGATCACAGAATCACAAAATGTTAGGGGTTGGAAGGGACCTCTGAAGATTATCTAGTCCAACCCCCCTGCCAGAGCAGGACACAACTAGAGCAGATCATTCAGAAATGCATCCTGATAGGTCTTGAAAGTGTCCACAGAAGGAGACTCCACAGCCTCTCTGAGGAGTCTATTCCAGTGCTCTGAAACCTTTACCGTAAAGATGTTCTTCCTCATGTTGAGGTGGAACTTCCTGTACTCTAGCTTGGATCCATTGCCCCTCATCCTATCACAAGGCATGCATGAAAAGAGGTTGTCCCTGCCTTCTTGACACCCAGCCCTTATGTATTTATAGATATTAATTAGATCCCTCTCAGTCTTCTCCTCTCCAGACTAAAAAGCCCCAGGTCTCTCAGCCTTTCCTCACAAGGCAGGTGTTCCAGCCCCTTAATCCCCCTCATAGCCCTCTGTTGGACTCTCTCAAGTACATCTCTGTCCCTCTTGAACTGGGGAGCCCAGATCTGGATGCAGTGCTCCAGGTGAGGTCTCACTAGGGCAGAGTAGAGGGGGAGGAGAACCTCCCTTGATCTGCTGGACACACTCTTCTTAATGCACCCCAGGATACCATTGGCCTTCCTGGCCACAAGGGCAGATTGTTGTCCCATGGATAACCTGTGGTCTATCAGGACTCCAAGGTCCTTTTCCATGGAGCAATTCTCTAGCAGATCACCTCCTAACCTGTCCTGGTGCATTTTATTCTTCCTTCCCAGGTGCAGGACTCTGCACTCGCTCTTGTTAAACCTCATGAGGTTCTTCTTTGCCCAGCTCTCCACTCAGTCCAAATCTTGCTGAATGGCCACACAGCCTTCAGGGGAATCAGCCAATTCTCCCAGTTTTGTGTCATCAGCAAACTTGCCGAGAAGGCACTCTGTCCCATCGTCAAAGTTGTTGGTAAAGATGTTGAACAGGACTGGACCCAGCACTGATCCCTGGGAGACTCCGCTAGTTACAGGTCTCCATCTGGACTCTGCACCGTTGGTCACCACTCGTTGGGCTCTATTGTGTAGCCAGTTTTTAATCCATTCCACTGTCCATTCTACTATCCCACAACTTCTGAGCTTGCTCACGAGGATGTTACGGGAGACCGTGTCAAAAGCCTCGCTAAGGTCAAGGTACACTACATCCACTGTTCTCCCTGCATCTATCCCTTTAGTTACAACATCATAGAAGTAAACTATCAGATTAATCAAGCATGATTTTCCTCCTGGTAAATCCATGCTGACTACTCCCGATAACCCTCTTCTCTTCCAAGTGCTTTGAGATGGCCTCCAAAATGAGCCGCTCCATCATTTTTCCAGGGCTGGAGGTGAGGCTGACTGGTCTGTAGTTTCCTGGATCTTCCTTCTTGCCCTTTTTGAAGACTGGAGTGACACTGGCTTTCCTCCAGTCCCCAGGTACCTCTCCAGTTTGCCATGTACTTTTGAAAATGATGGAGAGTGGTAGGGTGATAGCATCAAACATCTCTCTGAGCACTCTTGGGTGCATGCCATAGGGACCCACGGACTTGTTTCTATTCAATTTGTGTCACTGATCTCTGACCCACTCTTTATTGACTAGTGGAGAGTCTTCACTCTTCCAGGCTTCCTCTCCTATATCCAGGGTTCACAAGGGCTGGTCTTAGGAGTAAAGAGTGAAGCAAAGAAGGTATTCAGCAACTCTGTCTTCTCTGCATCCTGTGTTATCAGAGCTCCCACCTCAGTCAGTAGTGAGCCCACATTTTCCTTATTCCTCCTTTTACTACTCATAAAGAAACTCTTCTTGTTCTCTTTTACTTCCTTTGCCAGATTAAGTTCCAAGAAGGTTTTGGCCTTTCTTGTTGCTTTCCTACAAACCCTGACAACGTCCCTATAGTTCTCCCAAGTGACGAGTCCCTTCTTCTGTGAACTGTAAATTTCTTTCTTCCACGAGACCTTCTTCAGAAGATCCTTGCTCATCCATGCAGGTCTTTTACCACCTCTACCTGATTTTTTACTCAAAGGAATGCACCTATCCTGGGCTTGGAGGAAGTGGTATTTAAAAATTGACCAGCTTTCTTGGGCTCCCTTTCATTCCAGAGTCTTAGCCCATGGGATTCCTGCAAGTAGATCCTTGAAGAATAACTTTGTGTTCTTGAAAGCTAGAAAGCTTTGATGAATTGTAATCTGCAAATGTTCTGTGCAGACTTAGGTCTTAGTAGCTAACATCTTGGTAACTCTTATCTGTTTTGTGCATGCTTGATAACATTTTTCTTGTTTTGATCAAGCTGTGTATGCATGAACTCTAAAGAGGAGTTAAGTCTGATTCAGCCCACGCATACCAGTAGGCCATAAAGCTTGATACTCAGAAATAGATGTTAATGGTGATCAGATGTTTGGTATGCTGTTTTTGGTCATTCCCCCTCTCACACTCCCTCTCAGTTTTTTGCTACAAGTGAACAGATTTTGCTTTTTCCATCTAGCAGCAATCTGCATGTAATAAAGTGCCAACAATCCTTTTCCTTGCTGTTATGTAGAGCATAAACTGTGATTCAGAGAAAGATATTTTGTTAGGGCGCCTTTCCATGCTGGCCTTTCTGGCATACTAGAGGTGCCCTCTTCTCTGTCCTTTGGCTTCCGTAACTCTGAGTACATACAAAGAGATGCTGCAAGCAGGATATACACACCTTCAAGGTACACAGCAATTATTTCTTGCCTTATGAACACAGTTGATAGGTGGTACTAACAAGTTCCCAGGCTAAAGACAACTGGAGGGGGAAGGGGGGGTGTGGGTGGGTGGGAAATGACCATGCACTTATGTTATGTATTAGTTCATGTTGCTATGCACTTGAATAGTTCAGGAAATATTACCTTTCTTCCACAAAAGCCTTTGATCTGCTTTCTGGGAAAACAGTTTTTAATCTCTCTTGTTTGCAGAGCAGGACTTTTTTATTTTTAATTCAAGTTAATTAAAAGGCATGGCAGTTTATCTGGTACTTCCAGAGAAATTTAAGGTTGTAAAAATTGCAAATCACACTATTGGGTGCACAACACAGAAACAATCAGTAGAGGAAACATACATTGCGAAAGAGAAAAGCTGTTCTTCAGAAACACTAGAGATGTATAAATTTGGAAGTCAGTTGTTGAGCACTCCCATTTTTTCAGATTTCTAGGTTTTGTCCTGTTATAGAGCTTGTCCAGAGCCTCACTTTCTTGATAAGATCCTTACCTTCAACCAGGATCAGTCTCTGCCAGCATTGGCCTCACAAGCTCTTCTTCCTCTACTGCATTTGTGACAGCTATGACGAAAGTCTTTATCCTTATCATACTTCCATTTGCTAGGCTAATCAAGCCAAGATCTTAAAGCCTTCTGTAAAATATGCTCACCTGTTCTCTGATAGTGCTAGTGGATATATTTTAATTCATCTTTTTTTGGTGAAAAATGATGTTTGCCTTTGGTTTATTTAAAAGTCCAATGTTGTGCTACATGAGACCCACAAAGGGCTATTAAATATGAAGGCATAATCTAGTTCTTTATGCTTTTTTTCTTATTTTATTATTTTAAATGATAAAGGTAAATATTAACATTACAGAAGTATCACAGAACATAGGCCCAACTACTGTCAACTTAAAATGAGCAATATGTAATCAAAGAAAAATGGCAGTTGAGATTATATCATGTGTTACCAATTATATTGGCTTAGTGTGCCAGTTTATGAAGTCATAAAGTTAATACAGTGTGTGCCCAACCAAGAGAAGAATTGCTATTTGTTAATTTTGTATCAGGTGATCGAAAGAGGAGTTGTTTGTGTGGGTTTTGGGTTTGTGGGGGTCTTTTTGATTGTTTTGTGGTGTGGGGTTTTTTTTTGTTTGTTTATTTTTTGTTTTGTGCTGGTTTTGTTGTTGTTGAGTTGTTTTTTTGTGCATATATTTTTTTTTTTTTTTGGTGGTTTTATTTTGTGTGTGTGTGTGTGTTTTTGTGGTTGGTGGTGTTTTTTTGGTTGGCTTTTTTTGTTGTTGTTTTTTTGTGTGTGGTGGGGTGGGGTGTTAGTTTTTTTGATAAAGGACTTCAGCAGCCTGGGGATTGCCAGTGCTAGGGGTCGCTGAACAAAGGACATTGCCTGGAAGAAAGGATAAAGCTTATTTAGCTAGTCTTTAGGAATTACAGAGATCCAAGCAGACCTTTTGCAGTTTTTTGCTTCAACACTTTCTCCTGAAAATTTCATTGCTGTTGCAGAACTATTGTTTACTCTCTGTAGTTATTACTTGCTTTTGCCTGTATGAGCACAGAGCTTGCCAAGGGTTTTTCAGCAAGGTTAGCTTCTGGATCGGCATTACGACTAACAACAGTAGGCCAATAGGGTCTACTTTCAGATTGTTTTGGGTTTTTTTTAGATCTCAATTTAAACAGGATTATGATCTGGGATTTGCTTTTCAGCTAATTATGCAGTTTCTCTACAAACCATTACTGTCAGGTCTTCTGCACTGGCTGACAGTCGAGTTAGCTGTGCACTTTGAACAAAATCTATGTGACCCAATTCTCTTCAAGTAAGAAATCATTAAACTTCAGTCCTGTTCAGAGCTTATCTCTATCACTCTCTGATAAACAAGAAAATCTTAGAATGGATTCAACTATCTTTTTTCAGGTTAGATGCTGAGAATTGTACAATTGGAAAAATTATTTTCCTCTGAGAACATATAATTTTTGTGTCAAATATATTTTTCAAGATAATTCTTCTACATCTACTAGTTTTCCAGTTTGTGGGTAATCTGAACACTCATTTTCATTCATAAAAAAAAACCCAACCAAACAAACCAGATAATTCTAAAACATTGGAATTATCTTTGTAAGTTGACATTTCTCATCTTTACATAAATGGCTTGTATTTTGGAGTTTGACCTATTTTAGGTCCCAGTCTAACACTGTATGGTTATATATACTCAGTGCTTTTAGTAAAAAGAAGTGTTTTTCAAAATATGTAAAAAGTGAAAAAAGTGGGCTTGTACAGCTGAATAGCATTAACTATGTCAGAAAAAATTGGAAAAAAAAAATATTCCAGTTACAGCCTGAAAAACTAATTTGATTGAGCTTCCTGATGCCATTATTAATTATAATATGCTTTTATCCTCTCCTGACTACAGTGATTCCCAGAAATATTGTCAGTGGTGCTTCTGCACGCAGTTTAACTCCCTAGTAAACATACCCATCTGCTCAGTGTTTTCCTTCCTGAATACCTTTTACTGCAGTGGTAAAAGCAGCTGACTGAGGGCATTAGGCAAGAAATACATCTGTTCTTACAGATTGTCTTGTAATGAAAAAGGAAATCAGGTGATGTTAGTTCTAGCAGATGATACCTATGTTGACAAATGCCAGCTAGAGTTCAAGGATTTGAGTGACAGAAAGCTGCAGTGCCTACTACCTTAAGTACCTAAGTGCCAAGGCACATCTCATGGTAGATCAGACAATTTCAATATCAGAGTCATAGTCTGGATGTTCTTTTATGCTTTTGTATTAAAATGCTGAGTACAAAACCTGGTCTGCTAGTTGTTGTAATGGCAATTATTTGTTGTGCTCATACCGTACCTTTTCTCATTAAGTGAAAATGGATAAACTACAGAGAATGTGTGTTATGTGGCCAATTATACCCTACCTACATGTGCTCAGCTGCCTTGATCCTCACTAGAATCACAGAATAGTTTTGGATGGAAGAGACCTTCAAGATCATCAAGTCCAAACTTATTCCTGGCCCTATCAAAAACCACTAAACCATTTCCCTATGCACATCTAACCACCTCTTAAACACTTCCAGGGATGGTGACTCCACCACCTCCCTGGGCAGGCCATTCCCATGCCTGACAACCCCTTATGTAAAGAAATGCTTCCTAATATCCAGCCTGAACCTCTCCTGGTTCAACTTCAGGCCATTTCCTCTTGTTCTGTCCCTTGTCACCAGGGAAAACAGAGCAGCTCCCACCTCACCACAACTTCCCTTCAGGTAGTTGTAGAGAGCAATAAGGTTTCCCCTCAGCCTTCTTTTCTCAAGTCTAGACAGCCCCAGATCCTTCAGCCTCTCCTCCTAAGACACATGCTCCAAACCCTTTACTAGCTTTGTAGCCTGCCTCTGGACCCCCTCCAGCACCTCAGCATCCTTCTTGTAGAGAGGGGCCCAAAACTGGACACAGTATTTGAGTTGTGGCCTCACCAAAGCTGAGTACAGAGGAAAGATCACACCCCTGCTCCTGCTGCCCACACTGTTCCTGATACAGGCCAGGATGCCATTGGCCTTCTTGGTTACCTGGGCACATTGCTGGCTCAATGTTCAGGCGGCTGTCAATCAACATCCCCAAGTCTTTCTCTGCCTGGCAGCTCTCCAGCCACTCTTTGCCAAGCCTGTGGCACTGCTGGGGGTTGTTGTGGCCAAGTGCAGGACCCAGAAAGCACTGTCTCACCAGGGAGTTTGCCAGCTTACAAGTTAAATTTTGCTTGGAGGCTGTGTGTCTCCATGCTGACTCCAGATTCTCTGAAAGAGCACAAGATATTTTTCTCCAGTTCAGAGAACTAGGAGATATCTTCCATATTTATCAGTCCTTGTTTTTTAAAGTGAGAACTGGCAGTTCTATTCTTACTAATTGCTTCCCTTTTAATGAAGAATATATTTTTGAAACATACGAGTCACATTAAAAACCAATGTAAACCTTATCCTGTGCATTTTAGAGCAGGGGGAAAAGAAAAAAAGAAAAGGAAATTATAAGGACTGTTTACTTTTCAGAGTTTCAGGAGAAAGTTTAAACTTGGGCAAAACAAGTATCTAACCAGAACAGAATTTGGCATTATGTAAAGGTGAATGAGTTCAATAAAGGCAGCATGGGCAGGCAGGTTACAATATGTGCTAGAGGTTTCAGCTGGAGCAAAAACAGTTAGTTTGGCATTTATAGTTATTTTTTAAATGAGATTAAAGTAGAGGAGTGTTTGAATGTGAGTGTTTTTTCAATCTAGGGGTAGAATTTGGATGTACCCATGCAGTTAACACATTTATGTGACTAGGATTTGGTATAATGTGTAAGGTAACAGGGCTCTTGATGTGTGTCTGTAGTTCAGAACTGCTGCTTCGAATTCTTAAAATGCATAAACCAAGAGATTTGTCATTCAAATGGTCTGATTTGAACAAACTCCTGCAGCACAGCATGCAAGTGCTTAATTCATGTACAGGTTTAATATTTAACAGAGTGCTTCTTTGTTATAGTAGCAACAGGACAAAAGTACATAAGTACATATGGTTTGCTGCTGTCAAAAATAAAGATGTAGAAGCATGGTAAGCACAGGGTCCTAACTTCTTTCTCCTCTATCAAGTACAACCTTTCACCTAAAAAACCCAAGCACCTGTAAAAGGTAGTTGCTATGATACTATTTTTATTAGGTATTATTAAATAGGTTTTACTTCCTTCTGATAAGGGACAACTTACAATACATACAGTGACTTAAAATACAACTTCTATCCATAAACTTTAGCCTTTCCAAGTCACATATGCTGACTGTTCACAGGGTTAATGTTTCATGAAAAACGCAAGGTTATGAAATTATGCTAAACCTATAAATGATGCTTTGTTGGATACTGGTGTTCAAGGTTGTGGAATATGTTGAAAACTAAGTGTCTGTGTTTCCCAGTTGTCCTGGTTTGTGTGAGAACAGAACGAATTCTGTTCAGTGATTTACTTTTCAGCTCAGTTCTAACTAACTGCACTGTCTGAAGTCAGCAGCCTGTTCTCACAGACAGTGTCTGCTTCTAGCAGTGATAACACCTTATGTTTAGAGTTACTACCAAGGATTGGTGTGCAGATCAAGGCCACTGCTGGATCTTGTGTACCACACTGGGGGTTGCAGGAAGTGAAAGGCGGCACCTGCAGGGAGGAGCAGACAGGACAGGGGACCCTGAACTGACCAACCAGGGATTCCAGCCCATATATGACATATTCAGCATTGAGCTGAAGGATCTGAAGGGTTTCTGGGCTCTTCTCCCCTCTGGGACAGCTTTGTCAGCTTGGCTTGGCTCAGCTCAGGTCCTCTTTCCATTCCTTCCTCGGAGCACCCAAGGAAGACTCTGTTCTGCCTTCAATCCCAGTCTGTGATTTCCTGAACCCGGTACCAGAATCCAGCCCCTGAACACAGCTCCCATCTGCTGCGGGGCCCAGCCTGGGACTCCCCTGGTGCCTGCTCCACAGCATCAGTGGTGATGGTGATGGGATTACCATCAGAGGGGTTGAGTTAGATACTGGTTTTATATATATTTGTCTGTATTCCATTTTTATAATTATTAATTTAATTCTCATTAAAGCTGTTCTAGTTTGCTTTTCTAATTGCTAAGTCACTCTCCCTTATTCCCTTTCTCTTCCCCTTTGGGGAGGGCGGGGGGTTAACAGAAAGTGTCTGTTACAGGTCTAAGGGGCTGCCCTGACCCTAAACTGTGACACCAATATAGTCTATAAATAGTTCACAAATTATGTAGTCTAGGTCAGGTTGCATTTAGAGCTTCCTAAGCAGGATGCAATAGGCTGTGGGGGCAATTCCCTTTTACCTAAGAGGTCAGGAAGAGCAGAATACAGCTGTAACTGTCAAAAAATCAACAATTGGATGTTGTATGTGCTGCCTTAGGTACCCTAACATTATTCTCCTGAACATCGCTACCTTTACTAAAAACTGAAGGGTTTCCTTTAGAGTTTGGCCTGTATTTACATTGTCCATAGTCTTTTTAGTATCTGGCTGCCCACTTCTCTGGTCTATGTCCTCTTTTTAAATGATGTTAGATCTTGAAAGATTTAGCTATTGTAATTCAGTTTATGTCTGACGGTTCTTGTACAGTGAAACATTTCCCTTGCTGACCCTAGGGCAAGGAAACAATGTTCCTGCTTCAGTCACATTGTACTGAGATGTTTCTTGGTCACAGTGCAGCTACAGACCATGGTTGGTGTCATCAGTGCAATGAAAGCTGAAGGCAGTCGTAACAACATGTTCAGCAATGTGAGAAATGCCACAAGCTTTTGGGGAGCAAAAGACAAAGCAAAGGTGGTTTGTTTTATCCAGCGCATGCCAACTCCTTGACCTGGAAATGAAGTATTTTTTCTCTTCTTGACCATTCCTGACTTTTACAGCAGGACTATCTTAGGAAAGATAGTGGAGTTGTGTCTGTCTTCAAATTCTTGAAGTTGTTATAATTTTAATATTCTGTCTTTGTGCCTACAAATTTGCTGATTATATGGCCTCAGCAGTCATAAAAAAAACCCCCGTGATTCTAGGGTCGTGTGTTTTTATTTGCATGTCTTTAGATGTCAAAAATAGGCAAGAGTTTCAGCAGGTGTAAGCTCAGTACTTTCCAAAGATTGCAGTCATTCAAAAGCATTTTACAAATTTTAAAATGGAATTCAGTGGTTTTATTAATATGTGTACCTGCAAGAGAAGAATATGTCATATCTCTGTCGCAAATCAAAACTATTGCACCATTTTTTAAACTTTTTTTTTTTTTTTTCTGCTGTGATCTTTCATTGAAGGATGCTCATGTTCTGTGTAAGAATGAAAGGTGGTGATACCTTAATAACCATGACACTCAAGTCCTACTTTCTGCTTTGGCACAGTTATACTGCAGCATTGAAAAACTGGATTTAGCATAATCTGAGTGTTAAACTTGACATCTACAACAAGTTTATGAACTGTCACTATTAAAGTTTCCAAGGGAAATGAAGTCTAGATTTCACTAAAGCAGTATCAATATTTATATGGATCTCATATTTGGGTGGTAGCAGTACAGGACTGTTGCATTGTCAGTGGGTAAAAAAGTTGCCGTTTGTGGATATAACTTTAAGTATCTGAATGTCAGAATAAGCCAAAGAATACCAAGTTGCAGAGAAGAGGGGAAGGCCAAGTAAAAGAGTGAGAGATGAGGCAGAGTGTGGGATTATTCCTGGAGGAAAAAAGGCATGCCTGCTATCAGCAAGACTATGTGGGAATAAATTAGGCTCTGGACAATGACCTTGAGGTATGCTTGAGAATGGCGAAGGAGGAAGCAAAGCAGTGAAGCAAGAAGACAAAGAAGAAGAAAGTAGAAGATAAGCAGGATGGGGGGTGGTGATGGAGGCAGTGTAGGATAGCCAATGATGTATTAGCAGGACGCGTGAACAGCTGGTGTATAAACATGTAGAACCAATAGTAAGTGAGTATGCATGTGATCAGGAAATTTTAGGGTATAAATTAAGCTGCAATTCGATAATAAAGTGGCTTTGCTTTATAACTCTCATAGAGTTGTGCAAGTCCATTATCCTCCTACAGCAGACTTTTGCTCTTAAAATCAGGCTTGAGGTGCTCAGTATCCCATATCTGTTAAGAACTAAAACATAAAGAATTTAAGGGCAGGTATTATGTGTTTGAGTTCAATTACAGTATTTAAATATGTTGAGATGTAACCTTCAGGTACCTTTTGAGATAACTGATAGCTTGCCACTTATATTCATGTACATACATACTATTTCTGTGAGAATTCTGTTATGATGAGCACCCAGATTATGCATATGAAACAAAGTTGGAATGTTTAAGTCAATTTGTCTTCAATGGAAATTTAAATACAATAAGTTCTGAAATTAGATAGGCTTTAAAAACCCTACTCAAAGGTTTGTTCTTGTACGAATAGTTAGTTTCAACAGGAAGTGGAAATATAAATAAAGACCATGTTCTTCTGTAATCAGATATTACAGGAACCCTCAGGCTGTCTTTGCACTCTTGCTGAGATTTGTGGAAAGATGTATCTCCAAAACTAACAACTTACATGCTCATGAGTATGCTATTGCAGTGCAGTGATGGATTGTCTTGCAGGGTCTGGAGAACTCGTTACCCACTGTGGAGAAGTCTGCGTAAATTCAGCTTTGAATAATGGATTTTGCATCCCTTGAAGCATGCAGCTTGAGTGCAAGAGGAACCCTGGGTCAACATCATCATTAAGGGTAAAGGGGAAAAAGAATGTATTTATTTGCATTAAGAGGCATGGATTTGCAATAATGAAAGAAACACACAAATAAACCCATAAAATATGGTATTGTCACTAACAGTATTATAATTTATTATAATATTTCTCCTGTGCTGCACCTGTGCCTCAAATCGTTGAAAATGGCTGATGTTACAAGTTCTTATAGCCTATACTGAAGTTGGCATTTTCTGCAGGTTTCTAACTGTGTCTTTCCTGCTTTTACTGGTAAAGAAACCTTCTTTTTCCTTGAATGGAAATATATGTATATATTTTCCTGCCCCCACCCTTTCCCCCGAACCCTCGAAAAACCGCCGGCGCGCAGCCCTCTCCCCCCTTGCTTGCCTGTTCTTCCTTCCCTGTTGTTAGAACTTGAACATCACATCAAAATAGTGGGAGATCAGGTCATATCCTTCTGCTTGTTGTGTAGAATGGCCGAGCTCAAAATTTATTGTTTTGTGTAACTAGCAGGGTTTTTTGTTTGTTTGTTTGTTTTGGTTGGCTTCTGCTTGCAAACTTTTGAAGACATTATATATCAAAAGAAAAACAAAGAGAAATATCAATTGCAGAGTCTTCTTGATGTGTCTATAAAACCTCTCTATCTCCTAGAACAGAGAAGCTTTCCAGTAAACAGTCCCTTTTTAGGACTGTCATAGTGGCTAGGCTCAGTATATTTTCATGAACAAGTATATTTCATGAACAAGTATATTTTCATGGACTACAGAATCTTTGTGAGAATTCTTTACAGAAGTCTCTTTACAGAATCAGAATCTTTGGGGAACTTCCAACAAATAGGTAGGTGAGCCCCAATTTCTACTTGATTAGCTCACATAATAAAGTAATAGGATTAAAGAATTTACCTGCAATGTTATAAATATCAGTGTATTGCATTAAAGATAGCTTTGCTGAATTAAATTGAGGAAGAAGCAAATACCAGTAATACCTTTAATTTAACAACCCACCAATGTACCAGCCAGTTTCTCCACATTTGACTTTTTGCTATTGCTTTAAATGCTGAATACCTGTTCTTTCCTTATGATAAATATAATGTTAATTACTTACATATATCATTGCTTTTTCCAGCTCTATTCCTGCAAATTCTTTAGCAAATTCACCTGGCTAAAACAGTCCAGGCATCAAGTCAGGAATGTCAAAGATATATGTATGTATTGTCAGGAATGTCAAAGATATATGTATGTATGTGTGTGTGTGTGTGTATATATATATATATACTTTTTTTTTTTTTTTTTTTCCCCCCAGAGCTTTTCCTGTGACTTTGTTCCTGTGACTTTTCCTGGTGGCTTTGTTATGTGACCTCCTGGCTGACAGTGCAGTGGCCATAAAGCAGTAGCAAATACGGTAATCTATATTAAACTTTTCAGCCTCCATTAAGATCTTGAAAATGTTAGGGCATCTTATAGATAAATACTGTAAAAAGTAGGTGACAGTAAACATTTTATATTTCCTGTTCCTTATTTTATATTTTATTTTATTTTAACTAAAAGCATTGCTGTGTGCTTCAGCAATGTCTGGATTAAGGGTGTCTTCTTTGAGAAGAAAGAAACTCACTTCTGATTTTTTGAGTCCATAGAAGGTGGCACATTTGAAACTTTCTTCTGTGTTATTTAAAGACATCTGGACATTCATTAATTCTGTTAGCAAACAAACTGTGCAACATCCTACTGTTACTAACTTTTTCTAAGTCAAACTTTGGCTGAAAATAAATAAGTGACTGTGCTACCTTTCAGAGCCCCTTTTCTTCAGTATCAGTCAGTACTTTTCCAGAAAAGCCATTCAGAAAATTTACCTCAAACAATTCTATCATTTATGACTTAGTGGGTTTTGCTGGAGGACTGTTCCATTGTCGAAGTGAATGAGCAAATGACCGAATTTTTAGCAAGTGACATGTCTTGGCTTTGGATTAATAGATATTTACATGTGCTTCCACAATGAATAAGTTCAAGTTCTTACCGAGTGAATGAAATCACACTTATTGAATGAAATGACATTTAAAACCAAATGTGTTTGGTCTAGACTAGACTATTGTTTCCTTCCGCACTCAAAGGCAGCATATTTGTTAAAACAAGTGCATTTTTATTTCAACCAGTTTTCTTACTTAGCTGGTGGCTTTTTCATCGTCACAGCACGACTGAAGAAAAAAGCTATACTTCTCAGAAATACCATCAAATAGAGCCCTTGTGAAAAATTAACTGATTCTTCTTACAATAGAACTTAGCTGGTTTTTTTTTAAGATATCCTCACTCAGGTTAGAAGATAGCAATGTAGTTTATATTTCAAATCTCAGTTGATAGGACGTACATGTGATCAATACTGGTCAGACAGACAAAGCTTTTTGGCTTAGAAACTTAATGCAGAAATGCCATTTCTAATTAATAAATATTTTAGATGCAGAAAAACTGCAGTAGACTAAGGAAATGATTCTTCAAACCCCCTTGAAAACCACCTGTCATAGTCAGACTGTCTGTGGAGCTATCTGATTTATGGATATACATTTATTTCTTAAAATGTGGGATCTACACTATGCTGTCCTTTTTTTTTTGCAATGACATGAAAGCTATGAAAGCCTTGGGTCTAGCCTTTCAACAAAGAATAGTCAGTTTTTCTGACATTTTCAATCTTGATATCTCTGAAAACTTTTTCACAGTAGCCAGTGAGGATAATTTTCTGCAAGGTTTGTCCTGGATGATAGTAGGAAAGGGAGCACATTTATTTCTTGAGAAACATTATTTATATTGGGGGGGGGGGCAGGGGGAATAATCATTGTGTTAGAATTTAGACAACATATGTGGCTTAAAACAATCCTGAGAAACAAAACTGGGGTTTCTCAAGATTACTGAAGTTATTTTTATGAATAAAGATCAACTTTGTTCCTTGGCAAAATGGCTGTGCCTTGGTGTTAGTAGCCGAAGTTAACACCGATTTCATATACTGACACGCTTCCATTTGCATATCACTTAGTTCTTACAGATTTGTGCCTGGCAAGTCTTTTATGTTTTATTGTTCCATCACAAAGAGAGACGACACGCACTGAAACAGTATCACAGTTTTTTGCAGATGTGAGTTCTCCAAGGCTCTCCACTGAGAATCTCCAGCTGTCACAGGGAAAAAGGGAAGTACATGGCTATGTGTTGGCATTTTAGTGCTTCAGATATCTTAATATGCCCATCTGATTAACATATATTTATTGTTAACGTAATTGAGATAAGTGTTGCAAAAATTTCTAAGACTGATCTTTGTAATTATTATGTCACAGTTTTCTAACTAATAACATTTATTCTAACTTCTGCTATTCTAGTTCTTGTAATTTGGCTATTTATTTTAGCATTCAACATAGTTATTGAGACACCTTTTGTTTTCCCTTATTTTCTGCAGATGCGTTTCAGCATTAATGAAATCTGTATACTGCTTAAAAGCAAGCTTAAAAACAGTGAAAACTGAAGTTACTATAAAAAAGTTAGATCAAAAAGTAAACAAAATTAAACCCTATATCAAATACTGTTATTTCCACAGAACACTGAATTTCCTGTTAGAAAAGGCAATATGGCAAAACCATCAATATTCATCTTTTCCATTTGTTAATTCCAAAAATACGTGCCTTAAATATACAGTTACTTCTGAGATTGTAACAATCAAAAATTGCAGCAAGGGAAATTCTCAGTAGCTAAAAGGAAACAAACACCTCTCATAATCAGAGTGGTTAAGGAACGGGTTACTCAGAGAGGCTGTGGCATAGCCAGTTTCAGAGGTTTTCAAAACTTGTCCAAACGTGGCTCTTGTCAACGTGATCTTACTCATCACAACATCCTCTCATCTCCACAGGCTTTGTGACGAGAGTTGATGCCACATTATCTGGCTGATTTCCTAACTGCTAACAGGCATACACTCTGTTTAGTGAGGTACAGTGGATACAATTTGCCAACTGTTCACTTGCCAACAGTCAGATGTTAGGAGCTCGAGATTTTGTAATATTAATGCAGTAAAATAAGAGGAGAAAGCTTGGTTATTGATCTATCAATCCATGTACCCACCTCAGATTAGCATTAGAGTTGCTGTGACTATTATTTCTGCATGGAAGACTGTGTAACAGACAACACTAAAGTATTTATTGTTGCAATGTGTATTTCTATTCCTGAAGCTGAAGCTTTAACTGATGTTTTTATGCAGTTTTCCCAGTTATTTAGGTTTCATCTTTTGTAAAGGCTTCTCTAAGAAATTTGAGCAAATCTTGACACATAAATAGCAAAACCATAACGTTAAGTGTTAAGAATGTTGTACTAATATTTTTTTCTTAGTAAATTATGCAGTGATGGAATCATCAAATCCTCTTATTTAATGAAGTGGTACAAAAACACACAAGGAGCCTCTATATATCAGCTAGAACATGTTGTTTATGATGACTTTCAGATGAGTGAAACTACTGATTCCATCAATATTTATCAAACCAGTCATGTCTATTCGATGTTGGTATTTAGAAAAAATGGACAGAATGCATGGGTTTTTCCCTGAGGCAAATGAATATTATCTGTGTATTCAACGAACGCTGAGTAAATACCAAAATTTCTGTTTGTCCTGTATCTGTTCTTCTAGATACAGAACTCATACGTCATGTAACCAGGTTGGTGTCTGTGTTCCCTACCACACCCCCAGTTTGGACTGTTTGCCTTTTTCATTGAGAATATACAAGGAATGGTACTACCGACAGACAGAGCTGCATTCATATAACCTTTTAAGTGGTATCCTGTCTGCAAGAGAGGCTCAGGAAGACTAACAAATGATTACTTCCTAATAGACAAGCAAAAATACGGATCTTTATTTTCAAGTAATATATCACTAATTAAAGTGACCACACATACGGGTGATCAAATATCTATTAAAACTGTTGCCTTCACAGTTTTTCCATTCTTAATTCTGTTCCATTGTCTTTTTATGTTTTTAGAATCTGTGTAGGTTTTACTAAAACAGCATATATGACACAGGTGTGGCTTGCTGGGGTTCTTTTCCAGGTGAAACCACAGTACTTTCAGAGTAATTTTTTGATCCACTAGGTCACATTTATATTTGTCAGGAAAGCAGGTTTGCAAAGAGCTTTAGAAATTTAATTTACTCAAATGCATTCTATAAGAAGATGATTTTAAAAATTCACAAAGTTCTTCAAGTTCTTTAAGTTTAACTTTTGTCCAATTAGGAAATCATTTAAGCATACACAAACCATCTTATGTTTTTCAACACCACACTTTATAGTTGTGATTAAATTTCTTTGTTTTTTTGCTGTGCAGAAGTCATTATGATCATTATGAAAAGCAAAGTAGAAAATGGATGTCATCCTTGCTATATCATCTAATTGCTACAAAGAACATTTAATGCCACTGATTTGCGTGATTGTTCTTATTATTTATATTCACCAAGAGCATGAGCTGCCACTGGTTTGATGTCACTGATGATGATGATGCCAGTACTTTTGCTCAAACCTTAGTTATTCAGCAGTGGTTTGCACTTACAAAAAGCTAATGTCTTTTAAAACATCATTTAAAAAAACCCACAAATAAAACTTTGTTACCTAACAGAATTGCAGTGGGAGCTCTATTCACACTTTCATGTCATGTTTTTCTTGCATTGCCACTTCCCAATTGTGATAAACTGTGAATTGTTTGTTAGTCAAACTTTGTACCAATTGCTTAAGCTGTTTTGCTCTAATAAAAGCACCAAATCAGGTATGGAAAGGTACCAAATGTATTCTGCTCTAGTGGGGACTCGGCCCTTCAGGACATCATCCCTGCTCCCACCAGATACAGGCCTGGCTGAGGCCTGAGTTGTAAATGTCATCATAAATCTTAGTTAAGTAGCCTTGTAATTGCAGCTTGTTTTACATAGCCATAAACTGTGTTTTGTCTTACACAGTTGTAAGTTGTGTTTTGTCTCACATAGCCTTGAGAGTTATCAAGGTTCTCATAAATCCTGTAGCCTGTCTTGTGTAGTTTTGGTCTTTGTAGATAAGGGAAACTAACTCCCAGACAGGGAGGAATACAGGAGAGCCTCCCACAGACAAGCCAGGTCACACCAGCCCTGTCATTTCTGACTCATCACAACTCTGCATTTTGAGACAAAAGGTGAGAAGTACACTGTGAGGAAGACTGGCAGCCTTCCTCCCCAAGACTCCTGAAGACCCCGGCCCATGACCACCAGACAGCAGTGCGCAAGTGCCAAAGGGAGGAGACCTATGATAATGAGTTCCTGGACCTGATTATAATAATCCAACCCCATAGAATGAATATGTAGTTAACGCTGTTGGATATGCATGATTTAGTGTAATAAATGCCTGCTTGCTTGACATCTTTTGCGCACCGTTGGTGGAGCTGCATCTCCCCGGTTGCCCAGCACTGTTTTGCTTGCTATCGCTTGCTTAATAAATTCTTAACTTTTGTATTGGCTATGACTCACATAAATTCATGAATCTAACTTATAACACCAATGATAGAAATGGCTTTG
>JANVCC010000036.1:14425385-14505819 GCA_025345505.1 Todiramphus chloris collaris
TTTAAAAACCTGTTCCAGTGTTAACATTGCTACATGCAGGCTCACCCCACAAAGCAGCATGCTTTTATATGCCTTCTCTGCAGTTCTTTCAACTGAAAAAATCTTGAAACAACTGCCGTCGTTTTCTCCGTGAGCTTTCACATCTATCAGAGATGATAGTTTTCACACGAACTGTAAACACAGACAGGTTCAGTCCAATCCCAGCTGAACCCGTGCCCAGAGGTGTTCATTCTGGAGGCTGCGTTTAGTGAGTGCACATACCGTAAATGAAGAGCAGAATACTAAAGATGGCAATATTGCACTGAGGCCTAGCAGTTGCCTACAAAAGGTATTAGGCTGTACGCCAGGTGTAAACACAGCTTTTGTCGGGAATCGCCTGAAGAGTGCCTGAGGCAGACTGGCCGGGCACCTTCCGTGCACCACTCAAACCCGCGTGCTTTTCCCGGGGCCGGTAAGAAGCAGGAAGGTTGCGGTGGCTGAGCTCGGCGCAGGGACGTCGCTCCGCTGCCGAGGAGCCGGAAGAGCCCCGACAGCCGCCGCGCCCCGGCTCAGACACCGCGCGGGGGCGCCACCCGCTGAGCCGCCGGCCCCTCGCCTCCCCTCGCCTCTTCCACGCGCCCGTTTGCCACCGCAGCTCGGAGATGCCAGGAAGCTCTCCCAGCCCGGGCCCTCCCCTGCCTTGGCTTCGATAAACGCGCTCATGGAACAGTCCATGCTTCGGTACTGCTGCGCAGCCGCTCCGGGCCCTTCCCTAGCCCGGTCCCCACGTCCCCTCGCCCCCTGCGCGGCCCCGGAACGGTGAAGCGCACAGTTCCTCTCCCCGCCGCCCTGCGCAGCCCGTCAGGCGCTTGAGCCCCGCCCCGTCACCTGACTGCCGGGGCCGTGCTCCGCCGCCTCATCCACGGCTTTCCCCCCGCCGTGGGCCGTGGTTGTCGGGTAGTGCGTCCCGTCTCCGCTATGGTACTAGAGTCAGTGGTGGCGGACCTGCTGAATCGCTTCCTGGGCGACTATGTGGAGAACCTGAACAAGTCTCAGCTCAAGTTGGGCATATGGGGCGGTAAGGAGCCCCCTTTTCTTTTTCCCTGGCCCTGTGGGGCTGCCGCTGTCACCAGGGGCGGCCGCTTCCTCGTCCCGCGCGGGGGAGCAGGTCTCGCCGGCTGCAGTTTCCCCTGGAGGAGTCGGGGGGCTGTGGGACCGCGGGCCCTTCTGAGGGGTGGTTGCTCTGTGGGTTTACGACTCCCTGTGAGGGCAAGCTGCGAAGCCACGGCACTCCGCGAGGGACCGTCAGTCAGGCTGTGGTCGGTGACCTGCCCTCCCCCTCCTTTCCCCCCCTGAGGGCCGATGGGTCTGTACGCCCCAGCCTCTCGTGAGGGACGGTCGGTCAGTCTGTGGCCGGCGACTCGCCCTCGCATCGTCCGTCGTTTTGTACGCGTGGCCTCTAGCTCCCTCTGCCCCCTTCCCTGTCAGGGGCTCTTGGTCGCGTCGGTCTGTGAGGTTGCGGCTCCCCGTGGAGGCGGCCGGAGGCTCCGGCTGTGCGACGGCGTGAGGCAGGGGTCTGCCTGTGAGGGGACCGAGAGCCCGATTCCCCTGCAGGGCGCCAGTTACAGGACACCCGTGTCTGGGGGGAGAAGGAGCCAAGCTGGGGTCCCCCGCCACACGGGTCCCTGAGTAGCTTGCTCGGGGTAGCAGTGGCTCCGGTAGCCTGAGGCTTGGAGTGCGTGCCTGTCGCTGGCCTCGGAGTGCTGCGAGGAGGGAAATCGTCAGCAAGGGGAAAAAAACCCATGCTTTTTCATCTTTTTCTTGAGGATATACTGTGTAGAAGTATCTTGTGTCTGTCTGTGGTGCAGGGGAGTGTGGAGTGGCTCATGCGTGGTGATCCCAGGAGGATAGGATGCCTTTTTTGCAGTGCAACTGATGGAGTGCTTAGGGAGCTGTCTTTTATCTGCTAATTTATCCGTGTAAATGATCTGTATTAAGCAGACGTGATAGTGCAATAACGTGATGCAGCATTCTCAGTGAATGTATCAAGCATTTTAGTTTGCTACTGTGTAGGCATGCAAAATAATAGTTGAATTCCCTTATAGAAGGGGCTGGCCATTTTAGATGCTTCCCATACATAAGGAACAAGGCTTTTATTGTCATCTTATTTATGCTTTTGCCAAGGTAATAAGTGTTTTAACATTTATAAATTATTAATATCTATCTTAAAATTGGAATATAGTTCTAAGGAGTCTGGCATTAAAACACTGTATTATACGTGCTTTCCTCAGGTATAATTCTGTGTGCCAGTGTTCCCTTTGGAAATCCTATTTTGTCGCCTATGTCAGTTAATGTGTTCGTACAAAAAGGCATGCGTTTTTGTGGCTCTATGAGCCATGAATTTTCTGTTACCTAAAATCATCAAAAACAAAATACAATTTTCCTAGTCTGCCCTCCATGATAGAATTATAATTCACAACGAAGTGAATAATAAGTATTTCCTGTTATTGTAGGTGTATTTTAAAAGAGTAGAAGTATGATGACATCCAAGTTGGTGGTATTTCACTAGTCTCTTCTGCCATGAAATTTTTGTCTAAATAATCAGTGTTTAATGACTTGGAAATGAAACATTTATTCTGTTACTCTGTAACTGGAGGCAGGTTTTCAGATTTAAATCCATGTGTACTTGGGAGGGTTGTAGTTGTTTTCCTTGTTCCAAATTATGTAATAGTTGAAGTCACTTCTTCTGTTCTTCTTTCTTTCAAATAGGTAATGTGGCACTTGACAATTTACAGATAAAGGAGAATGTGTTAGTAAGTATTACAATAATTTGGAAAACTTTTAAAGTCTTAAGTCATAGAATAAAATATTACTGTAGTCTCATGTTGCACAATATGCCTTCTTTACTGGTTATTGGAAGCAAGTCATTGGTTAACTGCGTCTACTTTTGCTCATGTTACTGGAACAAAGAAAGAAAAGAAGCTATGTTTGAAAAGGTAAGTGTGCTCCTTCAGAAGAGAAAAAATAATTTGAGAAGCTAGCAGTAGAGTTTTGAAGCAAGTTTCCCAGCATTTTGTACATACATGATATTTGACCTGTTCTAGTGTTTGAGGCTTGAAATTATAAGCTTTAAATAAGATATTGGTGTGTTTCTGTTAGCATTTTGGTTATCCAGTACAACGTAAAGAATTTAATTTCTGCTGTGACTGCTACTGTCTAATCACATTTCTGTGAAATGATAGGGTTTTTACCTCACTTTTATATCCACACAGTAGACATGTGTTTCTGAACAATTCACTAGATCAAATGAGTTTGTATAGGCCTGTGTGTTATGGTTTGTCATTAAGATGTGTACTCTGATAGTAAAAATGGTTATTCAAGTGCTCCATTCTCTTCCTTTTAAAACAGGAATGTTAGAGCAAAGGGAAAAAAGGAAAAAAAAACCCCCTGTGTTAAGTATGCATATTGTCTGGGGAAAAAAAACCAAACAAACAAAGAAACCAACAAGCCAATTTGGCTGGTTTTTATGTTCTGTAGTTGAACTAATGAACAACTGAAGTACTGAGACAATCTCACTGCCATCTTCTGTGTGCTTCAAACTTCACTGAAGAGAACTATTACACTTCTTTGAATTGAAAACATGTTGGAAACTTGTATGCCCTAATCACTACTCTCTCTACATTGTTCTGAAGTTTCCTATTTTGCCTGGTTATTTCATCCATTCATGATAACTTTGTTGTACTTTAAAACTCTTGATACAAATAGCTTCATAATATGGTATTTAAAAAAGGAAGAAAGTGTTATCATCTTTGTACATGTCTTTCCTTCCTATGATGATAGCTCAGTTGATTATGATTCTAGCACTTCTGACTTCAAAAATGCATGGTCGTGTATATGAGTGACCAGAGCTGAGAGTGAGCTAAGTTCAAGAACCAAAACCAAGGGATGTTTTTGAAGGTTTTACAATGGTGATGTTAGGTTTCTCTACAAAAGCAATTAAAGGAAGGTTGTTGGTTAAAACCATTTTTGAAGAGGTAGCCTACACCTCGAAAAAGAAGGAATTAAAGAAATGTGATGTGGTCCAAATTTTTCTTTTCAATTTTGCCTGTCTGCTGCTCTCTGGATTGTTTTTGTTTTCCTCTTAAGGTTTTCCACCAGAAATAAGTAAGGAAAGAAAGTCCTTAGGAAAAGGGAGTAAATTTAAATTTTAAAAAAGTAAAAAACCAGTTGTTTGACTGTTTGCTCATTGAGTCTATTTTTTTAACTTAGTCATTGTAAAAAAAATATTTAATTGAAATGGAAGTTAATCAGACCTCAGGCAAAATATAGGCTTCAGCTCATGGAAAGTCATCTTAAGAAAATGACTGTAAGATTTCTAAAATAAATTTGTACCAAATTATTTGCAAATTACTTTGTAGGCACCTTGAAAAGGTAACCTTTTTTCTTTTTTTCCTCCAAAATACATTACGGGTTTTGCTGACACAAAGTGCTGAAATACCATTCTGTGAAATATGCACTTTATCTTTTGAGGCTGTTGTTCTGTGCGATTTCAGCTTTAAAAATACAGGAGAATAATAGAGCAGTTGCTATTCGTGTTCCTTTGTTACTTTGTAAAAAACTTGTAGCAGTAATTTTTTTTTTCTGATGGATTTCTTCAGCTTTATCCTATTTTTCAATCATAATGAAAAGTGACTGATGAAAATCTATGACCTAAGTTCTATAGCAACTTGCAACATGTTTCTCAGCTGGTCCCCCTTAAAATCCATCTGTGGATCATAAAAGCAGTATTACGTGGGGTGGATTTGTGTGCTGGTATTCTTCTGCGTGACTGCTCCCAACTTTGTCAAGTGCTGAGATCTTTGTTTGCTCTCATGCTTTGTTTCAACCTCTTATTATGCTTCTTGTTACTACTAAAAGTGAAGTTAGGATCTTAAGTGAGTCCTTATTTTCTTTTTCTCTCTTAATGTGTTTAAATGAAAAATAAAATCTGAGAAGAAAGCTTCCAGTTAAGTTTATTGACCAGATTTTTAACATGCAGCAGCCTGCAGGAAGAAGTATTTGGGAGATGCTGAAGAGCAGTTGTAACCAGGAAGAATTTAAAGGATAAGGAAAAGTTTCTGGGACTGTGCAGTTACAATTAGGAAAGGGTTAATATATTCCAGAGCTCTTGCATTTCAGTTGTTTCTTTGAGGTGCTAAACAACAACAAACCATGGAAATATTGTCACAAGTTTAGACAAAGTTGGTTGATGTTAGGCTCCTAACTGTAGCTCAGAATGCTTTATTTATTTATTTATTTTTTAAAGTTGTGGAAATCTGTTAGAAATGTTGATTTGGGTATTATTCTTCTTGTTCAGAGAAGCTCTGTTAAATATTTTTAAGTTTTTGGAAATGTGGTGAAGGTTGCCTTCTGGTACCTGGCAACAGAGAAATGGTTTATATAGGTCTCATTTGGAAAATGGGTTTGCTTTCTGTAATCTTTGAGATTAAGACTTCTCTTCACACCTTTGAATTTGTGGTTAACTTATTTTAAAAGTAATACTAAGTAAAAAGTAAAAAAAAAAAGTGAAAAGTAATACTAAGACAGTTCTGGAACCTTTATGTTTTAATGTATTTTTTTTAAACCTTTCCTTTTATTTAGTTACCTCTTACTTCCTCTTTACTTTGTCCCCATTTTTGGATTCCTCATATAGCTGTGGTTATATTCCTGGTTTTGTTGTACATTATATAGGAGAGATACTTCATCAGGTTTTAATGGATGGTAATATTTGTTCACTTGTCACATGTTCCTCATCTTTATGAGCCTGTCTTGTTCCTTTATGTTTGGCAGGCATTTTATAAAGAGCTTCCTAGACTTGTTAAGGAGACTTTTGGTATGTTTGTAAGGTAGATTAATAAAAACGTAAAATTAAATTCTTGTACGTAGATAAAATTTTACTTTTTTAGTCTTTCATACTTGTAGGAGAGAATTGCCAGAAATGTGTAAATCTGTGAAATTGAAGGTTTTTTTTTTTTTTCAGGCTTTCTCCAAGCCTAACCAATTTAGGGATTCCTCAGTTCACATGAATATTGCTACATAATAAAATCCCTGTAATATGGAGAAATGTTTCTGTTTTGGAACTTCAGTTCTGGGAAAACTGTTCTAACAGAAGTCAGGATAATAATTTTGCTGTATAAACCAGTTTACCTTTGAAAATGCATATATGTTTAATACCTTTTTTTCTTTTTTCTTCAGAGTGAACTGGATGTACCTTTTAAAATAAAAGTTGGTCAGATAGGTAAGTTTTTGTTTCCATGTGAGTATTGCAATGGGAGTTTTAGTACAGGCTTTAAGGTCAGTCCTACTTCTGAATTTCTTTTATCAAGCTTTCTTAAGTTATGTCTGTAATTATACTTGCTCATGAAGCTAGCATACAAGTTTAATGTGACTGCCCTGGGTAATTCATAAAATGTTTTCTGGCAAACCCTGTTTGTGTAACTACAGACTGGTATGAAAAACATTTCTGAGAGGTTCCTTCCAGATACGTGGGTGATGAAGAGAGCTGTTTAGTACAGACAGAATGTGTGTGGTGTGTGGCTTTTTAAAGGATAGATTAGGGCTATGAGGAGTTTAAGTAAGATTTCTGAAATGGGCAAACATGCCAAGGGCTCTTAAATACATGTTGGGTTTTTTTAAGAATGCCTTTCCAGGTGGTCAGCATTGCTTTTTCACATGAAACATTTGTTTTAAATGAATGTGTTTTGTATTTCTTCTTCTACTTCCCTGGGAAAAAACCACTTTCAGCCCAGTGAGTTTTTATCTGAAATCTTCTGACTCAAACTGCATCTTCTTGCTTAAATCTATGGCTTATATTTTCTCTGCACATATTTTATAACTTGAAGGGCCCTATAAAATGTGTTTGGGCCATGCACTTGGTCCTTACCTTCCAAGGTGTTATAGGACATCCAGATGTAGGGCTAATGCCCTTTGATGCCTGAGGTGATGTTTGGACCAAGCACAGTGTAGATTTTTGTTTTGATGTAACTGAATCTTCTTTTATTTAGATAAACTTACTCTGAAGATTCCTTGGAAGAATCTCTATGGTGAGGCAGTTGTTGCAACTCTAGAAGGCTTGTATCTTCTAATAGTTCCTGGAGCAAGTACGTAAACCCTTCAACAACACGCTTAAATAACAGAAGAGAAAAATATCTAAGGATACCATATAAATGAATATATAATAGCAAGTAGTTCATGTAAGCTGCCATTCTTACATTCTGTTCCCTCAGGGAAATTTCTAGACAAATGCTGGAAAATTAGTGGAAGAAGAGTGGGAAAAAACAGCACCTGTTATGGAAATCCTTGGTTATATCCGTTCCAAGTTAAATTCAACAGCCAAGTTTCCTCTGAAGTGTGCTTATCTTGAATCTGCTTTTCTGGCATGGTTTAGGTCTTTTGACTGTTGCATGATATAAATCATCTGCTTCTAACTGACAACAATCAAAAGCAGTAATTCCACGAGGAAGTATTTTTTTACAGAGAGAAGAAGATCAGAGAAGTCGGTTAGTTTTCTCTGAAATCAGAACCTCTGGTATACTAAGAAAAATTGCAGATTTGTGAAGTGTCAAATCTATGTGTAGTAGAACTTACAAACCTTCATTAAGGGTCTGAATTTCCACAGAAAGGTTCTCCTATAAAGTGCTTAAAATGCTTAAATGTTGGTATGATCCTTTTTGTGCCTTACTGTGTAAAAAAATAACAATTTCAGAGGCTCGGTGTGGCTTTCAGCAACTAAACCTGAAATAGCCTTTATCTCAAATAAGGGTGTTCTGCAACGTAATGTTGAATATGGTGCACTTTACTTGATTGTACATTTATGTAACTTTAAATTTAGGATTCAAACTGTCCTAACTTGGCTTACAGGTATTAAATATGATGCAGAGAAGGAAGAAAAATACTTGCAGGATAGTAAACAAAAGGAGCTGGGGAGAATTGAGGAAGCGTTGCAGAAAGCAGCAGAAAAAGGTACTGAATTAATAATACAAATCTCCACTGGAATTTGATGATTTACTGTGCTATGAAAGAAAAGTCCTGTTTTGTGATTGACTTCATACATAATGTTTTTTCAAATGTCTATCTAATCTTAATACAGTGCTTTGAAAAGCCTTTTTCACCTAAAGTTTGAAAGAAATGTTGTTTTGTTTACCATTCAATTATTCAGTCAGCTTCCATTGGAAATAGGAATTTGATAATCTGCTATGTCTTTTTTTTTCCTTTTTTCTTTCAATTAAAGCTCTGGAGGAACAGGACCAAAGATAGAAACTGCATTTCATGAGGCTAATGTTGCTATCTTGCTTTAGAGCTTCAGGAATACATGTTTAATGTGTTTTAGAGGTGTTTGTGACAGGTTGTTCTTTGCTTAAAGGAAACTTTAAGGAAAGTGGTAAAGCTTATGAGTTTTTATTTCAACAATAATGCGTTCTTTACAATTTCTATTTTTCTTTTATGATGCACTGCAGTTTGAGTGGTTTGAGAAATGAGACTTTCTTGAGCAGGAAATAATTAAGGACACAAAAAACCAATAGAACATGACCATAGGAAACTACTTAAACTTTGTTCAAGGCTGTTAAAAGATGTTAAGCTTTCAATTATGTGTTAAAATAATTGATCATTTCAGTCCAGTTAACCTGTTTTGTGGTTTTTAGGTTGGGGTTTTTTGTTGTCTGTTTGCTGTTTTTGTGTGTGTGTGTGTGTGTGTGTGTTGTTTTGGTTGGTTTTGTTTTCGGGGTTTTTTGGTGGTTGTTGGTTTGTATTTTTTTTGTTGTTGTTTATTGGGTTTTTTGGTAGGTTTTTGGGGTTTTTTTGGTCATAATTAGTTTTAAAAAAATTATGGTATAAATTGAGCTTGTTTGGTCACAAGCCAAGCTCAGAACAAATGACAGATTATTAAGTTTTTCCTCTAAATATGTAGTTAAGTTTTTGTCTGAAGTGAGACATGTTTGTTGAGTGGTATAAAGGTTCTTAAGATGCATCTGCGGGATGCCTATCAAGTCTTTTGTATTGGAAAAGTTACTGAAAATTAAATGATGGTTAGAACATTGGGGAAAAGGTAGTTTGTTTGTAATCTCTTTAATTTTCCAGTTACAGGATACTCTATTGCCTTGTTCCTGCTTTGCTAGTTTCAGATGTACATTTGCAGTTTGCTTCAAACAGCCATCTCGCAATTTGTTTACAGTGAAGAAAGAAACTTTGCTTTATTTCTTCTTGTCTTTAATATTCCAGAAACTGTAAGAGCCCATGAATGAATTTTGAAGCCATTATTTCATACTGGGGCAAAGGAATATTCATACATGTTTAATCTTGGTTATGTAAAGCAGCAGTGTTTCATCTATTATTCTTTGCACCAGTAGCAATGGGATGAAGGGATAATATAACAGGAAAAATTTAATGTAATGTCCACTGCTTAAGGAATTCCAGTTCTGGAACTTCATATAACTTAAGAATGAGTCTGTGCACCTCTGAGAGTTGTCTGTCTCTTTGTTTTTTGGTGGTTTGGTTTTTTTTTTTTTTTGGGTGTTTTTTGTGGTTTGGTTTTTTTTTGTTTGTTTGTTTTGGTTTTTTTAGAGAAACTTGCTACATTACTTGGGAAAAAATAACCAAACAAAACCAAAAAAACCCCTCAGTAACTCAAAATCGTATTTTGCAGAAGAGCTGGAGGAACATTCTAATTGGATTCTTTTAACTGTAGTTATTCTTTAAGTCATACTGCAGCATGATTCTTATGTGTCCTTTCCAACATGAGATATCCTATGATTGTATCTCACTGTGAGCTATTTGTGTTTCTGATGTTGTACTGGAATATTGTACTCAGGAGGACTTGCAGTTATTGCATTAGCAGATCCCTTGCTTTCGCTTGATACAGAAGTCTTAGGGTCTGAGTTGCTCTACTGCACCATAAACGTCTAAGAAATTCAACTCTTTCTCTAGGCTTTTAAGAGCACACAATAGCTGATGAAAATCTAGGAAATAGATTGAATAGAAAGTAATTGGGGTCCATGAATTCTCATCCGTGTTTGCTTTTCTGGTTAATATTTAACTTGCGTTAATGTGTTTAGAATCTTGATTTAGTACTTGTGTTTATTTAAGAGTCCTAGGGATGTTGTCTTTACACATGGTATTCAAATACTGACCAAAATGGTCACGTCACTGTGCGGTCAGTGTAGTGTGATGGGGAAGCGATAACAAACTCTGCTGACAGAAGCTGACAAACATTACTGCCTGTTATGTCAGCATTAAAACTCATACATGTAGACCGAAGATTGCAGCTCTTGTCTTTTGCTGGTTTTAAGTAAAATGAAAATCATGTTATTTGCCTGTGTAGATAATATTTGAAACGATATTTTGAAGTGACTCTGGCTGTCGGATATTGTAATGGAAATACAGATGTGTCATATGAGTTTTACAAACACAACACGAAATCAGGAGCCCGTTTCCTCCTTTTAAACGAAATGCATTTTTTTGGTTATTTGCTGCCACATGGACCAAGGCATTCATTCGCAAGATTCCTTCTATGGGTTGGAGAACTTGATTTACAAGGATACCAAGACTGGTGGGTATGCATGGTTAGTTGCATTTTGCACATGCATCGTGGGTGTGTAGCTTCCTTTTTTAAAATATCCCCATCCCAAATCAGCCAGCTGCAAAAATGAGAAAACGGGGCTTGTTTGGTAAGCATCCACATATTGGGGATTCAAGAAATACGGTTTTAATGACTGTGGATTCAAGTGGAAACTTGGAATGATTAGTCCTGTCTTGAGTGGCTGCTCAAGAAGACTAAGGGACGATTACAAAGATTTCTGTTGACCATGTTCAGCTTGAGTGTTTTAAAATGACAACATTCTACTGTAGTTTTAACACAGTCTTTAGGTTTTCTGGGAACAGAGGATAGTTAAAGTGTCTGAGCTTAAGATACTGGAAATTCAGGCTGTCTTGAAACTTTAGACTGGCAAAATGAACCATGGCAGACTGAAGACATTTAGCATGCTTTTCCATGGTTTTTATTTCAGTTGCTTTCAGGTTAGGCAAGGAAACAGTTTCTACTGAAATTGAGGCTAACTGAATTATTATATTGTACGTGCTTTATTTTTATCTTCTTAAACCAGATTTTCTGGAGTTTATTATTCACCAAAATTGTTTAGTGGGCTTTTATCTGAGTGCAGGATTACACTTAGTTTCTCTGTAGTAATGGATGCAGGTAATGAAGAGGGAAATCATGTTTGTTACCTTAGTTTTTTCATGCAGGGGAAGAAAAGCCTAAAAACTACGAATTCAGTAGTAAGTGAAGGAAGCCATCTTTTAAAAATGCCATTTATTATTTGCTTTTAAAAGGAACTGTCCAAAAGAACGTGTTGTTGGCATAGGTTTACTTTTTTATTATTTGTATGGTGATCACCTTACCTGCAAGACAGGTTGAAATCTTGGCAGGCACTTTCTCCGTTGTTTGCACAGGCATCCAAATTACATAAAAATTAAGTTGTTCTGCAGAGTTTAATACAGTGTTGCCCTTGCTTCCTGCTTGCTGTAGTGGGATACACCCTTCTCATATTACAACCTCTCAAAAAAAAAAAATTTAAAAAGCATGGCTTCAGTTACTTCCCTGAAAGTTAATTTACATATACATAAATTGTGAAAAATAAGGCTCTGAGAAGTCACTGATGGCTTCCTTAACAGATATGAAATTCTTTTAAAGCTTTTAGAGACATTACCAAGGCATTCTGCTTTAAGACAAACTAAACTTTCTTCCATCTTTCTTATGCTTTTCTTATGCTTTCTACCTTACTAACTTGGATTTTATCCTTTTCCCAAAATATTGCTTGCACTGAAAAAGGACGTAAGCGTAAAAAGTATAAAAAGCCTTTTAAGAGACCCTTTAAAGGTCATGATCACTCAAAAGGTGGGTAAAAGTTACAGCTTTTCACTTTTTGAAAGACTTGTTTTTGCTTTCTGTTTGGATTAGTTTTTCTTAGTTTTGTATATATACATCTACTGAAACTTTGTTATTCTGCTTGAAAGAGACGATATAGATTGGAGAGAGCTCTTTTTTATTTTTTTGCTGATTATCCATTCTCTGGATCCAGTAGGACTGAGACAGTCCTTGTTTCTCTCTACTTGAGTAGCTGTGCCTGTTTCTTTAACTTGAGCTATCTGTAGCATTTCTAAAAAAAATGTACACATTTGGTAGGCTGATCAGTGGTGCTCCACTGATACTGTTGGAAAAAATTGCTTCTGGATGAGATGTGTTTGTCTAATGTTTTTAATATTCCAGTAAGGGTATGTGGAGTAAATCTGATAGTATACTGATGACATAGCAGTAAAGAGTCTTTTTCAGAATCTTTTAGCTTCTTGAAATATCCTACATAGTGTTATGACTGATATTTTAACAGCAGTGAAGTTATCTGAGATAATCATAAGTACAAAGCCATGCAGGTCTTCAGTATTAGCATGTAACTAAGAATGGCTTGTCATCTCCCATGTGTTTGTATTGTTTTGTATTTGATCTTGAAAAAAGCTGTAGCATAGATTTGTCATTGGAATAAAAGCTTTCTGGGGGCCCTAGTTAAGCTTTGTAAGGTACCAAACTTTATTGCTCATGGGAGCTGCATCTGGCTGGACAAATATTCATGGTTTGCCTGCATGCACATGGTCATGAAGCTTCGATAAGCACTTCTGCACTTTTTTTCCTTTATCAGTATTGTGTTGGTTTCTGTCAATAGGGAGTGGGAGTTGTGAAAAAAAATGATTAATAGGAGGAAATGTGTCTTGCATATAAAAGTGGTATAATGTCTTGATTTCTTCTGAGTTTCTGGCTAACTTTTTTTTACTTGAACATAAGTGCTCTTTTGACTAAAATAGTATTATAATATGTTCAGTTATGAAGTCTTTTAATTTTAAAAATAATTTCCTGAACCTCCCTTAAAGTTTAAAAAAAAAAGGAGTTTTCCTCCTTTTTTTTTTTTTTTTTTGTTTTTTTTTTGTTTTGTTTTGTTTTTTTTAGCATGATATAAACAGTATATATTTGTGGTGTTCAACATACGCTGAATCTGTAAAAAGTTAAAGTTAGCCAAGAAGTCAAACTCGGGGTGCAACACTAAACTTAGGTAAAATCTGTAGTCCTATTTCTCTCTACTTGAATAGCCATGACTGTTTCTTCAATTCGTGCCATCTCTAGCATTTCCAACAAAAATGTGCAAGCTTGGTAGGCTGATTAGTGTCATTCACTGGTCTAGCCACTTGGTAGGGTGGATATTGAAGACAACAACGTAGCCTGTAAAGATAGCTGTAGAATAAGCAGTTCATCTACCCATATTTTAGATAAAAGACCCATATTTTAGTTAAGATGTACAGCCTGAGGTAACATTTTCAGAGTCATCAAATAATGGGAGAATCTAAGTAGTTCACCCCTCACTTCAGCATGCGTACTTTTTTGTCTTGGGTGGAATGCTGAATTTCTGTGGGTGTGCAACTTCTGCAACCCTATCTTGTTTGGTCTGTGTTTGAGGATTGCTACATGGCACAGCAAAGTCTGATATGGACCTAACTTAAATGGTCACAGTAAATCCAGTGTGGGAGAAAGGCAATGTTTCAGAGTAACCGTTCTTTTTCACTTATCATATGCCAGGTTTTTAACTTTCTCAGTCGGCGTGGTATGAAAGTCTCTAACAGACTGGTGTCCTGCTGTGAAAGTATCATCTTCACCTATTTATTCAATGGTATTTTGTACTAAATTGCACCGTCTTACTACTTTGCTTGTTGAAACCCCTAGTTTATTGTTGAGGGATTCTTAAGAGAGAATGTTTTACCTTGGAAGGAGTGGGAAGAATAATATTAAACAAGAACTTGCTGTAAGATTGTTTTGACTGAAACTTAGACATAAATTTTCTTATGTATTGTGCACATAAAGCTAACATCATGTTTTCAGAATATGGATGTACAAGAAAGAAATGCAAATATGTAACCTAAAAAAGTGAAGACTTTACATGTTAAGTATACATGTTAGTGTAAACATAAACTTTATATTAGTATAGCTGTTGGTGTAGTTAAACTCAAGATGCAGCTACTACACTGAATGCTGACTTGTAAAAATTCTTCTTTTAGACAAACCAAAGGAGGAGAAGAAAGATACTTTCTTAGAAAAACTTGCAACTCAAGTTATAAAAAATGTGCAAGTTAAAATCACAGGCATTCACATTAAATACGAAGATGATGTAAGTATGTGGAACATATTATCTTCATTTTAAATTGGACTCCAGTGCAGTCATGATTGTCTGGTCCATAGAGGGAATCTGTTATCAGCCACTTTGAAAAAAGTTGCTATGGTTTCCTCCTGCAGCTCTTCAAACAGAGTACCCCAGATATGACTGAAAGCCAGAAATATTTTGGATATGTGCAATAGATATTCTCTCTTTTGCCTTATCCAGTGTTGATTTGCTAAATGTGGATGAATGCTGTTTGCCCTATGTTAGTATGTGCATTTGATATGCAGATTTTTTTGGTGCCCAAGTAAAGTCAAGAACGGCAGAAACTGGTGGGGTTACAGATGGCTCAGAAGGCAAATACTTGAAAACACTTAATTGATAAATGAGAATGTTTGTGTGAACCAAACTGGTATTATTCTAGCCTGCTTCCAGCTTCCTTTAGGAAAACGACGAAGCAGTTTGTGGTGACATACTAGTATGTAGAAGAAATCCACTGGATATAGAGTATTTCTCAAACGTCTTTTGGGACTATTTTCAGAGACACTAAATTTAAAAAGATGGGAGAAATGAAAGTCATGAAAGTATATAACTGATGGAAGCGTGGTACTCTGTAGTTCTTATTTCTTTATTTTAAGACGAGGAAATTTTAGTCTTGAAGTCCTAAATATTTACACTACAGCCATATTGGTTTTGACCCAATTTAGGGGGTTCCAAGAATACTGCAGCTAGAATAATTAGGCCAAGAAAGATCCTCAAAACAGCTCAGAATTTCCATCACATTGAATTGATATATCTCTGTTTGCAGCAAGAGAAATAAATAGCAGTTATTTATCTATTTTTGTAGATCACAGATCCACAGTGTCCAATTTCCTTGGGAATGACGTTGGGCGAGCTTAGTTTACTGGTAATGTGTTTGTGCGTTCATATTCTTTTGTTTTTGATTTACTTGTCTTTGGAGTAGCACAGAGGAAGAGTAATGTATTAAGAAGATACAGTGAAAATACGCATGCAGCTGGAAGTGAAGACTATCTTTTATTCAAGGAAACAATACTTGAAGTTTGTGCAAGTAGAAGGAAAGACAGTTGAGGAACATTACACTTGGAGACTAGTGATTTGTAGTTAGGATCCAACTGATCTTTACAATTGACTGTTTAATTTCATAGGGCAGTTTATTTCTAGGCCCAATAGACAAACCAGCGTGAACATTGCATCCTGGTGAGAAAGAATGTATTTTGCCAGGCCTTTTGAGAAATGATAGATGACAGTTCCAGATAGCCCTTGTTTTCCTTAGATGCTAAGGATTTTATAGGTAGGATAAAGAGCTGAAAATCAAAATAAAAGGACAGATTTTATATTAGGTTTTGATTTGTGTGTATGCACACAAGTTTCTAGAGAAACAGGCTTCTTTAATCAGGTGACACCAAAATGATTCATTCTGTGCATGAAAGTATAGGATAAAACTGCAAACATGTTAAATAACATGACAGAATGACTTTTATCACTTTGAACTTACAGACAACAAATGAGAACTGGACACCTTCTATTCTGAATGATGCTGCAAAAATAATATACAAGGTAATGTGGGGGTTTTTTGTTGGATTGTTTTTGGGTTTTTTATTTTTCCTACACCAGTGAAGAGACCAACTTACTTTGGAGACAAGTAATCTGGGGTTCTAAAGAAAATTGGAAAAATAGTTTGCAAATTGTTTCCTTCATTTTGCTGTGTGTTTAAACAGAAGTAGGGCACAAACACTTGTCTTTGTGTAAGGTGTAACTTTAAACTCTGTAGCTTAAATAATTTCCCTTAAATGCGAACACTGATCCCCTCATTAAATACATTATACAACAGGTCTGCATAGTAACTATGATTTCAAATAGGTTGTCAAATAGCCATTTTGTACTCTAGTTTGTATGCCTAATATAATTGGGATTCTGGTATCTAAGCAGTCTTTCTGTTCTCTGTGCTCCCCAATCCTATGCTGAAAGGAGTATGCAAAGATCTGAGAAATCACTGAAATGCTATAAAGAGGATTTAATACTCCCAACTTCTTTATTAGGTCAAATGTTGGTTTTATGTACTTTCACTCCTACAATCCAGAATAGTGTTTAACAGATGTGCATGAAGTTAAGTGCTCTAAGAACTTGCTTTTTAGCAATTTGATTTTTCACTTCAAAAATAGTATTATAAGATTAAATACATCTCAGTGGTACTGGTATATCTGCTGTCTCTCAAATGGAAAGCATAGAATGGGTTGAATACTGAGTATGGAATCTGTTGAATGTTTTCTTTCTTGTGCAGCTTTTGTGCCTGGACAGCCTCAGTGCTTATTGGAATATACACAGCAAAATATATTACCATGGCTCCCGTGAACAAATACTGGTAATGTAGAAGAAAACACATTAAACAGTACTGTATTTTATAGCTGTTGTGGTATTCAAAACTACATCATACTAATTTCCATCCCATTCCTCAAACTTAGGGTTAACTGTTTTGATACCAGGGTCATATGTTAATCCATTTGCACCATTGATAGCTTACATTTTGTTTGGAACTTCATATGTTATCAGCCCCTGTAGTTTTAGAAATAGTCAGAAACTGCGTCTGTGAAATCATGTTCTATTGGCATCTTCATCTTGACTTCATGCTGTTCACCCAGTACTCTTTACTAAGAATCTGGGCTATATGGGGTATTACATGGATACTGTAATGGAAGAAGGCAATATTGAGATAATAAATGACCACAGAATTATTAACATTCTGATATTAGATATTTATCAAACAGGAACTTGCATCACATTATCTGGGTTACTTAAGCTGCATGGCTGAAATTAACCGGTAGAGTGAAGCTAAATACAAGAACAAGATGTTGAAACAAAAAGGCTTTTTTTGCTTTTTAATAAAAAAAAAGCTTAAGTAAGTAGGTATCCATTGTCAGACCTAAACCAAAAAAAAAAAACCTCCAACAAAACCAACACAAAAAAAAAACCAACAAAAAAACCCCAAACAAAACCAACCAACTAAAAAACAAACAAAAATTGCAGAGATGCTAATGTAGTAGTTCTTTAAGATAGGGGCCGTTGTTATGAGAAGCAGCTTCGCAAAATTTGGAAGAGCGTTAGTAGAATAAGTTACATGGATGGGTGAATGAGTATGCTATGCTTGACAGACAGAAGAGGCTCACAGCCTGTACATGCACGGTAGGACTGGATAATGAAGACTTGTGAAAAATGAGGCTGGTGAAACAATTAACTGTATGGAAAAGATGCTGGAAATACATTATTCCAGCTTGATGAAGCTAATTCAGGTGTGATGTAGGGACTAGAGAAATAGATGATGGTGCTTCAGCGCAGAGGATGAGGCAGCATGAGGGCAGTGAGGGTAAATCAAGACAGAATGTGAGGGATACTTAAAATGTATCTTATGGGATGTATCGTAGTTACAGGGAAAGAATAAAATGGAATGTGGGGAGTGCTTGCTAGAGGCTATGTCTATTTTTTTTCTGATTGAGTTGCTGCTAGTTGGATGTATAGTGAAATACTGCAACCTGTAATACTGTGTGTGAAGTACTTGTTTTACATTAATTTCATTGCTGTGTTAACTCTGAGTCATACTTTCTCCCAAAAGGAAGTGGGAACTTGGCAGTATGAATAGGGCAGCCATGCAGAAATAAATTGTGGCTGAGGGCATACATTCTCTTTCTGTACAACAGCTGAGGACTTCTGAGTTGCAGAAGCACCACTATTGTTAAGAAGCTTATTTCAGATTGCCACTTGGTGTGGTTAAAAGAGCTCATTTTTAGAAAATAAATAGTTATTCTAGTGAGCTTTTGGGTAGGACATCTTAAATTCTGCTTCAGATTTTTTTAAAGCAATACAGGAACTGAACAAATAGCGAATCACACTAGTCCTGTTTAGTAACTATTAGTATTAAATAGTTCAATGCATATGATCTGTAATTGTTAGTGTAGCTTGTTTTCTTGAAAGCTAAATCTTCCACCCAGACAGACTATTTTGGTCTTATTTCCTGATAATGCCGCTTAAAATTAAGTTTATTGTGGTAGCTATGTTGCAGTAAGAATGAGCTGTGAAGGCTGCAGTGGTCTGTTTGTTTCGTACAACAGTCTTCATATTTAAATAACCTAAGTATATGGCTGGCTGTGAGATGTTTATATTTAGTATATGTTTATATTTAATCTCATGGAAATTTATCTTTTAATGTAGATCAACAGACAGGAAACAAGTTGAAATTCAAATTTTTTTAATAAGAAAGTATACTTTTTGTAAAATATAAACCAGTTTTAAATAAGGAACTGAGAAGAATTTGATTGAAGAAACTTCTAATTATAAAATATTTTCCTTGTAGAAACAACTCTAAGTATTGATAGTCTTTCTAAATGGGAACAAGCACTTCATCTGACTTCGTGTAATAGCTAATATGTGCATCTTCCTAAAACCAGGCCTCCTGCTTTAACATATGGTATTACTGCAATTCTGAAACTATGCGAAATGTTTAGCATTCTCAGTAAATATATATGTACAGCATTCTCAACAAATTGCCAAGAAATGATACCATTGGACAGACCTCATTTTGAATTAAGACTTGGTCCTAGTGTGATATTTCTTGGACCAGTTGGGCTGTTCTGTAATTTTCTTGACTTCTTTCTGTCTTTAATTCCTCTTGTACCTGCAGAATATCAGAAGGCTCAAATGGCCTCGTGATGTGCGAAAAGTGAGAGTGTGTAGAATGTGAATAGATACTCCTGGTATCTTCAATGAGTATAAAAACAAAAGCTTGATCTGTTATGCTACATGTTTGAGTGTACACATGAGCTATATATTTCTGAATTAACACGCATTAGTTGTTATTAAAAGATTTAGACTGAAGTTGAATTAAAACTGTACTAACTTTACACTTGATATAAGTAATTTAAAATTCTTCTTCATCTGGTGTATGTAAACCCTTTAGTCTTAAGTACTTGTGCTATATTAACTTTCCCATTTAGAGGGAGCAGGCTCTTGCAAAATACATGTGAACTAAGGTTGATCTCAAAACTTAGAGAACCGTAAGCAGTAATGTTCTTCAGCAATTGCTAGACAGTGTCATATTCCTTTACAGGATCATCTGAAAAGAGGAATTCCACGTAGTGGTAACCAACCTCAAGACTACCAGTACAGTAAGTAAGCTAGGAACGAGTGAATATAAACTGTTCTGAGCATATATATGTGTGTGTGTGTGTGTGTATATATGCAACACACCCCAGCCTGACTTGATCGTGCAGGCTTGACTATGCTAACTTAATTTTACAAAACAATTAACAGAACATATAAGAGTTTATGTTTTGTATGCTGGACTATCTTAATTTTTGGTAAGTATTGTATACTGATTCTGTGGGTCTTGAGCACACCTGTTATCAGAACAAAGTGATTGATATGTCAGGCATGGAAATACTCCCATGCTTTATTTGTAAACATAAAATTTATCTCAATTTTTTTTATCTTTAAGTTTTTAGACCGGTATCAGCCTCTGCAAGACTGTATATCAATCCCTACGCAGAATTAGAACTAAAAACTCCCAAGATTGATTGTAATGTAGAAGTACAGAGAATTGTAATTGAATTCACTAAGCCACAGGTAAGTTGACTTGGTATCTGTTATCACCAATTTTAGAGTCTGTGATGGACTGTAGGATTTTTTTGTTAGAAAACATTCTTCTTTGGGAATTTTCTGTTACTATGTAAGTAGACTGTTTAAACTATTTAGCAGTAACTGTTGGAAAAGTGTAGGATCATTTTACCATCGTGTAACAGTTACTTCCTGGTACTAGGACATGATGCCCTTGCTGATCCAGTTACATGGGGACCCTCTGGGGACTGTCTGATCTGTATTCATCCCTTGCAATAGCATTCTTTTCACATAGAGAATGGAATCATTCTTATAAATAGCCTTTTTCTTAAAAACTGTAAGCCAGCTTTACAGCTGCTGAGGTGCCAACATACAAGCAAGGGTGGCAATGAATGTAGTATGCTGGCTTTGCCAGCAAAGCCTGCTGAAGTATCAAGGAACTCATTCAGATAGCTCCCAGCAATGTTAGTTTTATTTTTTCAGTGACAATTCATAGCTAGTTTGCTAAATAGCTTCTCAGCTTTTGTTGATGTCAGAGTGTAATCTGAGTTTAGATTGGTACCAATAAGGTTAATGAATGCAAAGAGAATTCTAAAGTTGGGAACTGACAAATGTTGGAAATACACCTGGTTTGAGAAAGCCCGAGACAAGGCTAACAGACATACAAATTGTAGTAGTTCTGCAAGAAAACCAGAAATTGATACAGTAGTGTCCTTTGAGAGCAGTGGGTATAGTTCATCCACTTTTACATACTACTGAGAATGCATAGACTCAAATTTTTGTAATGCTTGGGGAATACTGAAGACCATGTACTTCAAGCACTGCATGCAACAAAATGTGAATGCTTGCTGAGAAATTTGTTTTTCTGTGTTCAGTACCTTAGCATGATAGACCTTCTGGAGTCCATAGATTACATGGTTCGCAATGCACCATACAGAAGATTTAGGCCAAATGTGTGTCTCCATAAAAATGCTGGACAATGGTAAGCTGTGTATGTTTGTGCATTCTTTGGAAGATGCTTGAGTCCTTTCCAGTCTCCTTTGTGGTTAAATGTAGTTTTAAACTAGATCACTTTTTTCATTATGACTTTTACAGGGCTTTGCTTAGCGAAATAGAAAAGGTTTGAAGAAGACAACATCTAGGAGAACCAAGTGATGAAAACCTGACTTGCAAAGCTAACTATCTGAACAAAACACCCATGTCCTCTCTAGAAGTTAGGATGTAACCAAAGGAAAGAATTAGCAAATGCATTAAAAGGGGAACATGTATGTCAGCTGTAATTTCAAAGGTTTACTGAGCTGATAAAAAAAAAAAACCCTCAAGCTACAAACATGTCTAAGCACTTAATGCTATTGCAGCCCATATTTGCAAACATTGGAGAAGTCAATAGGGAATGGAGAGTAATAGTTCTTCAGGCCTTAAATATAAGCCCTCAGTTCCTTTTCCAAAAGAGATGTTGAAACCATTGAAGTTTATCTAAACTGAGTTGCTCAAGCAATAAGGGGTAAACAAATGGTTTGCATGTTAATAAACTATCTCTGCTATTTTATAGTACACAAAATGGGAAGTTGGTAACAAGTGTGGAACTGTTGCAGGTGGAAATATGCAGGTAATAGCGTTCTTGAAGTTCACATCAGAAGACATACTCAAATGTGGTCATGGAGTAACATAAAACAACATAGACAGCTTCTGAAGAGTTACAAAAATATATATAAGAACAAGCTGACACAGAGTAAACCATCAGAAGAAACACAAAGGCAAATTCAGGTGTGTTTTTTCTCTTTGGAGAAAGTATGTTTTGGTCCACTAAATAATTCTTTAAATATACATGACTGTAATCAAGGTTGGTGCTTTTACAAGAGCATAAGTTCTGTGGAAATACTGTTTTAATCTGAACTTTGGTGTAAACTGTTGTGGAAAGAAAGAAAACGCTAGTAAAGTGCCACTTAAACCCTTTTTGGTTGCGGAATAATGAGATTTCATACATTTAATGAAGTGCAAGACTAATCTATGTTAAAAAAAAAAAAAGGGAATTACACATCAGGTTTCATCTTGTAGTGAACTTCTGGGGATTGTACCCTTGAAAGAAAGGAGCAAGTCTTTCCTAAATGTGTGTTAGATGCAAAATCATATGTTTTTACAGGACCTGGAAAGAAAGCTTGATGTCTTCAATATAATCTTAGCAAGACAACAAGCACAAGTTGAGGTAAGAATTAATTTTTATTCAGTAATACTGTAACACTTGAAATAGAATGGTTTTGCTATGAATATCTTGAAAAAATTGGTGCAGATGAGTATGATGGGAGATGAAAGACAAGTTTCCTGTTCTTTCAGGAGAAGAGTAAATCAATTTCCAAACTGGAAACCGTATCTAAAAACCTCTCAGTGTGTGTGCACAACATTAATGCTAACCACCTTGTATCATTCAGGCAATTGTCTAAGGGTGGTGATTTAATCATTCTCTTCTTCCTTTGACTTAAGTTATTTCAAGACTGGTTCTGCAGCTGTTCTCATCTTACCTGTAGTTTCAGATAGCCTGTTTGCCGGGGACAGACAGTCTAAAAGGCAACTCTGAGAATTGTTAAAAAGTAGATGGAGTCTCTAGCTGTGTTTTTATTTTCAACATCATTTGTGATGCTTAAGAAGGAATTGCATGTTACCTGCAGATACAACATTTTCATAATATTTAAGATTAAAAACACCTAGCACATTGAAGGCAAGCTCAGAGTAGTTGTCTTGTGAGAAGCATGCTACTGATACCTGCCTTCCTAACATGAAAACTAACCTCTGTAGTTGCATCATATAATTACTGTTCACGACAGTGTAGCCTCAGTGTTTGTCTCTGCATCTGGAATGTATGTAAATGAAGATGAAAAAATAAAGATTTCTTTAAAATGCCAAGCGAAAGCCTAAGTAAAAATTAAATTTTAAATAGATGTAATGGTACAGGATCAGTATTCATGTTTCTTACTAATGGATTTAAGGAATGTAATTGCTTCTTATATCCTCTTAAATACTGACCTTTCATCTGGTTCCTGCCATTTTGTCGTCTAAGTTCTAGTGAAGTGTGTATATAAAGGCCATCCCGAGGAGAAGTGACAAATACTTGTTGCCACACGCCCACTTGCATGTGCCCACACATATGATCTTCTTTTTGCTTCTCTGTGGAGAGTCCCAGTGCTCTTAATCCCTTGTGGGACGGTGGCACTGTCCATCAGTTAAATGTTTGGCATGCATGCATTATTTACACAAAAGCAAAATATTTAGTAATTATATTAATAATGTCTGGTTTGTAGACAATAAGATCAGGACAAAAACTACTGAAGAAGAAGACCACTGAAGTAGAAAAAAAAAGTGGAGGATGGTTTGGTTTCTGGGGTAAAAGAGAATCTAGGAAAAAGGAAGATGAAGAATCACCTGTTCCTGAAAGTAGGTGTAGACTGTAATTCACTAACTTCTATAGAGACTTTAAGTTTTTATATACAGTAAGAAGGAAGTTATGTTTTGCTTTCTGCTGTGCAGAAGGAGAGAGTGTGGCATAAACAGTGCAATTAAGTATTGATTTGTTTAGTAGTGTTACTGTTGATGAATGTTGAGCTGGAAAATAAGGCATACTTCTGAAATTGCTGTACTCAGAATGAGTATGAAGCTCAGTCATCAACTCAGGTGATGATTGGAATACTATATTCCAGTGATTTGCTGTCTGGACCAGAGATTAGTTATAATAGTAAAAGCTATTTTAATCATTTGGAATGATGGGTACTCTTGTAAAAAATTATTTTAATTTCTCTATGTTTGTAACATAATATATGAAGACTACTTCTGTGTAAAGTATTTTACAATCTGGAACTTAGTGCAATATGGAGAAATAAATAAATGCATCAGAAACTGAAGTACAATAGAAAACAAATGGAAGGAAAAATGCTGGTCATTACTAATTAAAGTACAAGTTGTTGTGGGTTTTTGCTTTCTAGCTATTGATGAACTAATGACACCAGAAGAGAAAGCTAAGCTTTTTACTGCTATTGGATATAGTGATAGCTCCCATCACCTTTCCTTACCAAAGCAGGTAAGCAACTTCTTATGGGGATGGGGTAAAAAAACTAAACCGAACAAAATACCAACAAAAACCCAACCCAAAATCCAATCAAACAAAAAACCCCCTTCCTGATGCATGTTAGCCTTAAGATAAGCAGTAGAGTGTGTGTAGTGCAAGTCAAATCTATGTTGAATGTAGAAAGAAGATACAAAACCCAGTAATTATTTAGAAACACCAAGAATCGCTAATGTTTTCTTCAGTGGTGGTGTGCCTTGTGCACAACCCTAATCTGAAGTGATTTAGAAATAACTGAAACAGAACAATAGATATCTGTTTGCAGCTTGGTAGAGAATACAAAAAGATAACTAAGTGAAAAAAGGTTCCATGGTAGCTTTTTCATTGCATCTATTTCTCACTATCTGTTGTGGTGAAAACTAAATTAATCTGCATGTCTTTTGACTTTTTAATTTTTATTCTAATGGTGGAATAGTTGTAATTCACAGAGATGCTTTTGTTAGAAGTATCACGTTACATTTCCATTTCAATGTTTATCCTAATGATTAATATTAGAAGATTTCATTTGAAGATTCTTTTTTTCTACCAAACAAAGCATAACATTTAAAAAAAAAAAAAAGCCCACACATTTTAGTGACAGATATTTTTTGGTTTGTTGAGCAAAGAAAGAGATAAAACTTGACAGGTGTAGTATTCTTGAGAGGGCTTAGAAGAAGAAAGCATGCAACTAAGAAAATGTGAAATGCCAAGGCTTCTCTCAGTATACTGTGAACACTATTACACTGTTTTAAATCTTGATGTGACTGATGGTTCTGCTTGAGGTTGCTCATCACAGAAACACTTTTTACATCAGGACTATTTCTTGATGTGATATCTTCTGAAATGTAATTATTTGATGGAAATATGATGATTTTAGTTGTTGATCTTGCTCTCTACTGAGTGTAGTTTAGTTATGCTGACTTTCATGGTTTAAAAAAAAGTCTCCTTAATTCTGAGAAAGAGATACAGACTGTCTGCTCTGCATTTGTTTAAATACACTGTTTTATGTTAAAGAAATGACGGATAAGGTTAGAAAGCCAGTAAAGTCTATACTTTGCTTTCTACGTAGGGATGTGTTTCTTACCCTAGTTGACTGGGATATTTTTAAATACCACATTTTGTTGAAATTAGGAGCTCTGAAATAATACTGATATCAAGATGACTAATTTCAGTTTTCTCTGTCCTTCTCACTAGTATGTTGCCCATGTTGTGACTCTGAAGCTGTTAAGCACTTCTCTTACAATTAAAGAAGACAAGAATGTGGCAGAAATTCTTAAAGTACAGATAATTGATCTGAGTACCAAAATATCACAGCGCCCAGGAGCACAGGCCATTAAGTAATTGGATTGGTATTTTCTTTTTGTAGCAACGTCATCTTCCTCTACCCCTGCCCCCAGCTTTTAAAATCTTTTTTTGGCTACTGCATTATGTTGCATATTGACTTAAATTCATGGGCATTCTGCAATTGCATTCTGAAAAGTTAGTTACCTTATTTGTTGAGTAGCAGAGAAGGGAATGAAGAAAAGAAGACTGTTTGTTAGTCATCATAAACAATAATAAACCCTTTCTTTAATCCAAGTGTTGAAGTGCTGAATAGTACTTTAGGGAAATGATAGCTAAGCAGTGTGAAATGGTCTGGCTAACACACTCCAAGTAAGCTACTTAGTATCTTGCTTCGTACAGAAAGAAAAAAGTACATCTGCTGTGGGTAGGAGGTGAACCAGCATGTGGGAAGAGAGGGTGCACTAGAAATAGCCAAACATGAATTATTAGTTTGTACAGTTAATTTATAAAATTCCGGTGTCTGGAAAATGAGCCTGTACGCTTTTCATGTGTTCAGTTTCTTCATGTTCTGCGTAAGGTCACCAGCTCAGCTGCTAAAAAACACATTTGGGAATATTAAAGGTGCAACCTAAATGCTGCACAAAAAATGAAAAGCTTTGAGAATATTGTACGTAAATGCATTCCATATAACTTAGTTGGCAAGACTGAAAGAGTAGAACTGATACTTTTGTTGATATTAAATTTCCTGAAAAATGTAGTTCAGTTATCTCAATGGAGTCAGGTTTGTGACAGTGATGAGGCCCAAACTTTTTTCCCTTATGTCACAGTTTAGGGTCAGGGCAGCCCCTTAGACCTGTCTGTGAAAACAGGCTGCTAACTTGAGAAACTGCAGTTAATTAGAAGAACTGAGCTGAAAAGTAAAATTACTGAACAGAATTATTTCTGTTCTCACTCAAACCAGGACACCTTACAAAGTCAGGGATTTCAATGGTAGAGACCAAGGACCTGAAAATGAGTTTTGTATCTAATAGGTACTTCTAAGGATAAAAGAAGTTTGAGTAGTTTGGTGGTGTTCACATGGCGTTCTTGCAGAGGGATTTTTCCACTGAGTCCCGTTAACATTTTTGTCAGGGAAGCTGTCAGTAAAGAATATGCATTTGCACCAAAACAAATCCATAACTGATTTTGGTATCAATAGATGCTAGTTAACATTCCTACTTTTTCACCTGTAGCATAAATATTCTGCCCTTCTTTTCTCTTGCAACCAGTTCTCTTAATAAGCATGACATGAAAGTTATATTTGGTTCACCTTGCAGATAAAAGGTGGTAAAAATAAAATATCATACATGTTGCCGTAAACAATTTGACTTCTATTAATTTTTCTATTTTATTAATGTAACAATTTCTTAACCATGTGCTATGTTAGTCCTATGAAGCTAATCATGTTTCGCTTTATCAAAAGCTTTTTTATCTTGCTTGTCTTTCATAGATGGAACCATGTTCCCTATTCTAATTATACTTAACTATTCATCATCTTTAGGGTTGAAGCCAAGCTTGAAAACTGGTATGTTACAGGCCTGAGACAAGAAAACATAATTCCATCTCTTGTGGCTTCCATAGGCGATAGCAAGTCTTCTCTACTTAAGATAGAGTTTAATGTTAACCCAGAGGATAGTACTGCTGACCAGAGTCTTACTATTGAATCACAGCCTGTGGAAATAAAATATGATGCAGTGAGTAGTAACCAAAAATCTTATCTCATTTTTCTAATTCTCCTTTCTCTGCTGTCATAGTCTCTCTGCTCTGTCAAGATTTATTTTTGATTCTTTACTGAGTGATTTCTGTGTATATTGATAATTCTTGTTTGTCTCTATTTTTTATTTTTTTTTTTTGTTTCTTTTGTTTTAGAGAACAATAAATGCAATGGTGGAATTCTTTCAGACAAGCAAGGGAATGGATCTTGAAAGGTTAACATCAGCCACATTAACAAAGCTGGAAGAAATCAAGGAAAGAACTGCTACAGGTAAGATAATATGTGGATTATCCATGGAAAGGAGCTTTGAGTTTGGTAAGAAATCAGTAAAACATTGCAGAAGTAAGTCTATCTTTCAGAAAGATACTATCTCTATATGTTGACTGGCACAAATGTTTCACTTATGAATAGCATATCAATTTTCATGTCCTTTCCATTTTATTTCAGGATTAGTTCATATTATTGAAATGCGGAAAGTCCTTGTCTTGAAGATTAATCTGAAACCTTCCTATCTTGTGGTTCCACAGACTGGTTTCTACCATGAAAAATCAGATTTGCTGATTTTGGACTTTGGTACATTTCAGGTATATAAATGATCTCTCTCAGAAACTCAGAGGAAAAAAAAAAATTATTCTTTTGTCTTAACATAGGTATCATATGAAACAGTCTTGTTTTCAGAAGACAAAGATGATCATCTGTGTGAATGTGTTTTAATTTACTATATTTCTTGCCAAATAAATTTGGGTCAGCAATCTGGACTATGTTCAGAGCTGTTAAGTTGTCTTTAACATACTTGTACTAGTTAATCTCCCTAGGAAATGTTTTCATTTGGAAATCATGATAGTAATAGCATGTCATTCAATATCTTTCGTTTCTTCAGCAAAACATTTGAACTGCTGTTTCCTTTTTTTTTGTATAATGATAGTCTTCTATTAATGGAAGAGAATATGATTTTTATTTTGGAGTTTGACAGCTAATTCCCTTGTTACTACAAAATGGAAAGCTTACAATAATTTAACTTGATTTTAGCTGACTAAATGAATACTTAATTTTAGTTATACTCCAGCAGTAAACTTGTAAACTAATAAGAAAAACTCTTTTTTTGCATCATGTGAATTAAGTGGATTGATAGAAGTACCAAAAAAAGTTACTTATTCTTGATAAGTCAAGTGTGAAATGAATTAAGATCTCTGTAAGAGTCCAAATGTCTATCCTGAACTCCTATGAATCATGTTTTTCATGTTCACTAAAATTAATAGCACATGTATGTAAGATTTAGACTTAACTTTATCTTCTCCTTTATGTGTTTAGCTGAACAGCATAAATCAAGGCAGTAATCAAGCTTCTAGCTTTTCATCTTTAGAGGAGATTATGGACAAAGCATATGACAAGTTTGATGTGGAAATAAAAAATGTGCAACTTCTTTTTGGAAGAACAGGTAATGAAACACCATAGCTGCTGTTTACTCAAAAGGTTGATGATGGCTACATACTTGTAATAAATAAGTTTTTTTTAAAGGAAAAAAGGGAAACCAAAAAGAAAAGATAGTTTATTTATACACACCTTGTTTTAAACTGTGAAAAAACAAGTGTTAGATTTTGTTCAAACAGCTTCTTGCTTTTTGTTTGGGATCATGTACCACCTTTTTACTTTGATGACAGCAAGCAATGTAAATGTGTAGAACTGTTATGTTTTCCATCATCTGCAGGAAAATGCAGCAAAAATTGGCCTTAGTATTTCATTTGAACTTAAGTTTGTGCAGTCAACAGAATGCTAGGTTACTGTTTTATATTTATTTATCCATGTATCTATTTTTTTAGGGGTCTATGTTAAGATACATCTTTTAGTGTAGAATTGGGCTTAAGGCTGCTATGGCAATAATAGTGTTAAGAGCTATTTCAAGTGGACTCAAAAACTCTTTAAATACTTCACCCAAATTAATCTAGTTTTCTCTCCTTGGTGAGTAGGTTCTTCATCCCTCACTAGTGATGTCATTTGATTACTTTAATGATACATTAATTAAAGCAGTTAGCAAGCCATGTGTTTTCATCTAAATTTACTGAACGTTTGCAGGTGAAGACTGGAAGAAGGCTCGTTTTCAACATCCATCAACTTTGCACATCTTACAACCTATGGATATTCATGTACAGCTGGCAAAATCTATGGTGGAAAAAGATACCAGGATGCCCAAGTAATATATTAGTGTTGAAAGGCGTTGTTTTTAATTACTGTGTACTTATAGAAAAGAAAACTGTGTTTTTCCCAAATGTTGAATTACAGTTTATAATTTTAAGGTATTAACTTTGCTTTTTATGAAGCCTTTTTTGGCTAGTATTTTACTGGTTACAAACTACACTGTATCAACTAAGCCCAATACCTGTTTTTAATGCAGACTCACTAGCTTTACTGTGATGTGATCTTTATATGTGAATATAGATATTGGTAAATTTTAAACCAAGTATTTGTATGTACATTTTGTGTTGGTGTTTAGGAACTTTTTTTTTTTTAAAAAAAGGTTTAAAGTGTCAGGAGAACTTCCTTTGGTGCACATCAGACTCTCTGACCAGAAAATAAAGGCAATTTTTGATCTGATTGATAGCATTCCATTGCCTCAGAAGTCATCTGTGTCAATTTCAAGCACGAAGGTAAGTTATAGATAACTAAGAAAACAAAAAAAAGCATCACTTAAATGATTGTGTGTGTGGATTACTACTTATATCTGTGGGTTTTTTCACTTAAAATAAGAAATCTGTTGCCAATCAGCGTTAGGCAGAATGTCTTTGTTATGAGTTACCAGGAGAACATGCTGGGGCTATTCAAACAAAGCTAGCTTAGCCATTGTCATGGTTCTGCTGGTGTCAGTGCAAGTACTGTCAAAACTGACCTTTCTAAGTAACATGAGCAAGGCAAGATGAAACATGCATCATCAGTAGAAAATATGAGAGAACATACCAAGTTACACAAACTTGAAAATAATGAATTTTTTTTCCTCCCTCCAGGTACCGGCTATTCCCACGATTCCCGTTGTTAGTAAAGGGTTATGTAGTACACCCCAGTTGTTAGCAGAAATAGTGTCAGGTAAGAAGCTACAGGTATGCTTTTGTAAAAGTAGAAGTGCATAACTTGCAGCATAGGTAACGCTTTCAGGCTGGTATTGATCTTAAAATGTTTTATAAGGACAGTAGAGATGAGTATGATTGATTATTCATTTCAAGTCAGAGATAAGAATATTTAAGATTCTGGTGTTAACCTCATAATAATAAACTTGCTTTTTTAAAAAAAGAACAACCCACTTTTGGGGGGGATTAAGTAACATTTTGCATAAGCAACATCCTCAAATATAAGTTAGCTGTTGGTAACAAATGTACTAGGATGTTATTAGCAAACAAATTTAAATATCTGGATGTCATGGGAGATCTTTTTAGCAGAGAGTATTGAGGAACTTGTTATTTCTGAATTGACATAAATCCAAACATGGTTTTAGCCAAATACTCATCTGCTGCTGCCACTTCAGGACATATTTTGAGGTGGGCATGTAAAAACCATGAGTAACGTGTCTAAAGGTTGTGTATGCTTACATTAAGCATAATGTGGCAAAAGCAGACTGTTAGAAACATCACATGTGTACTGTTCTGAGTGTTTTGCATTAGCAAAGCCTTCCTTTTTCTGAAAATGCAGAACTAAAATAACACATTACTGTATAGACACCATGGGTTTCAACATTTACTTCTGTGACTATTCTAGAAAAAACCCTTTTTTTGTAGTGGAACCTCGGAAACCTGTTCCTGGAGCTTACTTTATAACTGATTTTTCCTTATATGTGTTCTTGAATGTCTAGTAATGCAGCTAAACTCCACTGCTTTCTGTAATAGTCTTACTTTTCTTCACTTTTCATCCAATGGGTAAGAAAGCAGTAGAGATTTAAAAAGTATACTTTGTCAGATGAGGTTTGAGCTGCTCATACAGTTCAAAATCCTTTTAGAATGAGAAAGACGGGGTGGAATATTTACCCCGTTTCTGGAAGATGTTTACTAAGGAGGAAATCACTTCTGTTCTGTAGATTCTGAAGAAGAATATTTTGATTTTGAGGAAAGTTCTGAAACAACTGACAGGTCAGTAGTTAAAGAAGAAATAAGAAATAAGGAGCCCGCTAAAGAGGAATTGACAGATCTTCAGTTGAAGTTTGAAATTAAAGAGGTATGTCTTTTTATTTCTATTGTTAACTTCTACATAATGATTATTAAAAAACCCAAAACAAACAACCTAAAAACTAAAACCCAAAACCAAACAAACAAAACAAAAAACCCAACAAACCAAAATATTCTGTTACCAGTGTTCTCCAGATTGAGTGGATATATAAACATGGTCACCAAACAAAAAAAAATACATGTGTATGAGTTACTTTTAAATTTTTGGTATGTATATAAATTAAACATATATATATATATACCTCATTTGTGTGTATGTATTAAAATCAGAAAAAAAGACCCTTATTGGAGTATTTTTCCTAGAAAATAGTAGTACCAAGTCATAATTTAGGAGTGGAGGGTGGAAAATTTGCACTGGAAGAACAAAGTAAATAACCCAGGCTGGGTGATTTGCAAATAACAAGTCCCAAAATATTTCTGGGGTAATTATATCTGTCACCATCAAAGAATCACTTCTTTGTTTATTTTTGCACTTCAACTGTGCAATAAAAGTAATGTTAGAGTAAAGTGGGGAAGGCAATAATTTTGTGGGGTTTTTTTTTCCTTTGTTGGCCAGAATGGTGAGAACACACATGAAGAGGAGGTATGACTGTATATTTCTTGCTTATCCAGGTTTTAGTAGAGCTCACCAGGCAAAAGAAAATTGAGGAAAAAGTACTGGTATTTGATGTAATGCATCTTGGGACAGAAGCTACTGTCAGAACCTATAATTTAGCAGCTGTATCTTACTTAAAGAAAATAAGCCTGGATTACTATGAAATTGGAGGTAATAAGCAATGGAAGAGAAGTATATACGTGTGTGTGTGTGTGTGGAGAGCACTCGAGAGAGCAGTAACTCTGGAACTGTAGCTCTTCTATCTCTTGTGTTCACTGCAATCCAAATGTTGGTCTAGCTTTCCAGATACAATACTTAGTATACAACTGTCCATTGGCAGTGCCTGTCTCATTAGTACGGTTGATAATGTCTGCACTCCCACCATAATGCTTATTAGCTAAATAAGTAGCTTAGTGCTCAATCTTTGGATGGAGAAGAGGTACAGACTTGACATTTTGGGCTTAACAAAGAGAAACCAGCTTTTTATGTTTGGTGGTGCAGTCTTTTAACAAATAGTATTGAAAGTTAATGCCTATCTTAGAGGCACAAATTCTTTGCTTCTCTGAAAAAATACCCTAAGTATTATTACTGAAAAAGTACCCTAATTCTTAAGCATTTTCTGTGGTATTTTACAGGTAAGAATGCTCCCACTCATCTAATAAGTTCTTCACATATACCTGGCTTAGACCTTCTGAAGGTGGAGTATATCAAGGTATACATAAAGCTTTAAAAATTTAGTTTTGAAGCACTTTTGTTAAGTCTTAAACCTACAATTTGGAGCTAGTGGATTGCTTTGTATCTTTTGAAGAGCACAGTGACTGGTTTAAATTAATATTAACCTTCACGTGGATTATTATTTTCCAGGCTGACAGAAATGGGCCACACTTTAAGACAATGTTTGATAACACTGAACAGATGATTCAAGTGAGTGCTTGCAGATTTTATTTCTTATTTTCTTTTGATTTGATTGCTTAAAAAGGAGGAATTGATAAGGGTTTTTTGGCTTTCCTGTTCTCCCTTGCCCCCCACCCTGGCCTTGCAGCAAGGAGATGTAAAGAGTTAAAATATACTTGAAAGGTTTTATTTTTTTTATAGCTCAATTTAAGAGTAGTCAGGGAAGACTAGTTAATACTGAAATCTTTGCCAAGAAAAGGTTCCTGAAGCTGCAGCAGTGGATGACAGTTCTGTAACTCCAGTGCTGCTGAGGTGGATATACTTACTGAGTTGACTGACTGGGTTAGTGATGATGTTAAGAGAACTCAACTTTATATATGTCATTATGTGTTGCCTTTCAACTCTTCAGTGGGACTTCTGTATTTGGAAAAACTGTGTATGTGTGCTTTTTTTCCATTTTAAGCCCATTCAAATGTATAACTTCTACTAAACTACACTTCAGGAGTATGTTCACCTTTTGGGCTCCCTGAGTGGATTTGCTGAGAAATCCCTTTATACTAATGCCTTTATACATGGCAGCATCCTGCCATTTACCTGTTCATGTGGTACTGTGTTATTGCAAGAGCATTCAAGAGCAAGTCTGTGTTTGACAGAGCATATTGCTTGAGAAGTCTAAATCCTGGTTTAGGGTAGACTACCTTACTCTGGGTGTATCTTCCTTAGTCATCTAATTAAGTTTTCCACTTAGTGAATTTTGTTTTTAGAACAATTTTTTTTTCTCATTTAATGCTTCTAAATGTATTTTGTATAATTTTGCTTTTGTACTGAGATGGTAATAGGTTAACAGTTACAGCTGTTACATTGTTGTTAGGCGTTCTTATTTTCTAAGTTGAGCACTGTTTTGCTTTGCAGAAAACTTTTTTCCTTCACAATCTGTTGCTGTTAACGCATGTAATTTTTGTATTTTTTAAGAAATTGTTATATTCCATTGGGTGCTTTTGCACCTCAGTCCTACTCTTGTACTTGTAAGCTGGGGTTTTTTTATAATTCTTTTGTCACATTGAGCCTTGTGTTTTCAACAGGTGGCTTTTTCATCATTGAACATTCTGCTGCATACAGAGGCACTTATGTCTGCTGTCAGTTTTCTAACAGCTGTTAGTCCATCAGGCAACAAAAGTAGTGGAGACACACCAACTGAAGACAAAAAGCAAGAAGATAAGACTAGATCAAAGAAAGGTACAGAGGTCAAAATACTGCTTCTGGAAGGATGTGTTGCATGCTGGCAAAATGATCAAATCCAGAGAAATCTGATTAGCTTTATGTTGTGGGGTGAAGAGCAAAGCTTATGTGACTGTGGCTCACTGAGCTGGTCTGATTTGGAAAAAAAAAAAAAGAAACTGATTAAAATCAAAACTGGTTTCTTCAGGTGAGCGCTCTGCTCTTGTGTTTCATGACCATTTCACAAGTAAATCTGAGTTTGAGTAAGAGATTTCTTCAGGCTTAGAGAGGACTCAAGCAGCAGCATGATCTTAGTGTTCATGGTAAATAAAAGATAAGTAGTACTTTGTGCTATGTTATTGATCTAGGCAATTTAAATAAATTTTCAAAGTAGTAGTCAAATCCTTCGCTAGCCTAATGAAAATTTTGCTGTTCCTGTAGCACTAAAACAAAAAAAAAAAAAGAATTTATATCAAAAAGCTCAAATGGGAGCAGCTGCACTTGCTTGAATATGAAGTGCAAAACTCAAGCATCAGATGAGCTGGAAATGAGGTGTCTAGTGAAGAATATTCAGAACAGTTTATAATTTTAAATGGCTTGAATTTGAATCTGCAGACTGAAAAGAAGCTGCTGTTGTGTACAGTTTAACGAAGCTCATAAATATTTGAGCTCTTGGATTAACATTTTGCTACTCATGGTTAGTGAGATGCAGACCATCAGTGAGGTTGTCTGGCTTCCAGTCTTCTGCTACAGACAGTTTTTGACAACTTGTGTGTGACTTCACCTTGTTCTCCCCAGCTTTAATACTTATCTCATAAAATGTAAGTGTTGAATGCCTGAAATAGGCTTCCAAGGTTTGCCATTTCTTACAAGCTTCAAGTTCAAGAAAACATGCTACATTAGGATTTTGGAATAGGAAATACTAGATAATGTGAAAAAAACCTATTATATATTTAGTTATTTACTCAATGTTAAATATACTGTGCAATTTATTTTATTTTTAATTTAAAATAAGTAAAAATTGTTCTGATAGCCATCACTAGATGGGAGTAGTATCGGGTACAGAATTGCATATTAATTATGCATACCTTGAAAATTCACCCCCCCTTATTTCTAGTGGCTACACCTTCCAAGGCCAAGGATGTCTTTGACTTCAAGCTTTTTGCCAAGCTGGATGCCTTCTGTCTAAATATTTGTGATGAAAAAAAGAACATTGCGGAGATCAAGATACAAGGTATTAAATTCTTTTGTAGTAGTAAGCAATCTTGTAGTTTAGTTTCAAAGTAACTGCTTACAGTTGAATTAAAGCATATTTAAGGTGTACATTATCAACATCTGACTTTTGTTGTTGTTATCTGTACAAACATAGCTTTTGTGATGTTGTTTTCAAAGTCAGTGTTCTAGTCTGTTGTCATGTTTTGGTCTCCAGCTAGAGAAGCACAATATACTATTCTTTAAGTTTGTGTTTTGAAGGAGTTTGGTAATGGGTGGTTTTTCATGTTATACTAAGCTTTGGGATCATTTTTCTGCTATACCTGCAATTATTTAGGATGAAAAAAAAACCAAACCACCAAACCTTAAGTGTTATTTGGTTTTGAACTCCTAGGATTTGTTTGGATTTTTTGTTGTGTATGGTTTGGTGGTTTTGGTTTTTGTTTGTTTTGGGGTTTGTGGTTAGTTTTTTTGGCTTTTCTTTTTGTTTGTGTGTGTGTTTGTTGTTTTCCTTGATTCTTTTTTTAACCATTCAGGCTATTGATAATATTGTGTGAGTGAGAGAGGAGGGTTGGTTTCAGTTCCAAGTTTGGCTATAGCTGCCAAAACTCTCGTAGTATGAATATGTGTGATACACAAGAATATGTAATACAGTTCATAAAAAGACTTCTGCTTGTGCCTATCTGTAAATCATATGATGTATTCACACAAGACTTTGTACACAAAGGTGTTGTATTCAAATACAATGTAGTAACACCTTTTTTTGATAGAAAATCTCAGTGAACTTAATAGCTTGGGTTTTAAGAGATGAATTATTGTTTGAGTATTTTTCTATGAATAATAGCTCTTATCTTTCCAGAGATGATTGATATTGGGACACTATACATTAAAAAGTTTTCTGTTTTGTTTTCTTCAAAGCTGTAAGATGGTCATGTTCTCAGAGTTTAGTGACAGACAACATAGTGTATGGACTTGGGTTTGAATACTAGACAATGTACTTATCTTCTGTGTCTGACTGATAAAATGCAAAAAGTCTCTATTTCCAGAATTTAAATACTTTTTTTTTTTATTTTGGACAAATTATGGTAGTTGAGGAATTGCTTCTAATTATTTTGAGTTAGATACAGAGTGACTAAAATGTCATGAGTCGAATAGAGCACTTTTACTTACAGTCCCTTCAGCAAAGAAGGTGGTAAATGACTTTTATTGGGAAACAAAATAAGGAGGAATCAAGTGTGTGGAGTTAGTTTTTTTTATTTTAAAATCTTTGTTGAATTTTGCAAACAATTAATAAAATAACGGTTGCAATGTATAATGACTGTAACTTTTCTAATCTCCCCTACTGGTGTTGTGTGTCTCCACTCTGAAAATGAGTTTTACTACTTAGTCAGTGCTACTGTTTCTCTCTTTATACAGGTCTTGACTCATCTCTTCTTCTTCAGCCAAGTCATGTTGTGTTCTTTGCCCGACTTAAAGACATAGTTGTCACAGATGTTGATTCAAGGACTCTTCATAAAAAAGTACTGAACTACAAGACTAAGTTTATTTGATTCTTGGTTAGTTTTGTGTGTATGAAAGTGAAATGTAATACATATTCTTATCCCACTCTTTTAAAAATACTTTCTTTGTCATTAATACCTCTTTGCTTTACAATGTATCTTATCTGAATAGTTTTCATATTAGAAGAATACATGTCCAGAAAGATTTAGAAAAACAAAAATAATCTAATTTGTGTGTCTTGGAGGCTAATGATATATTTAGCTTTTCTTTGTGTTAGTACCTTTTTAGAAGCTGCTGATATCTGGTACATAGAGTTTCTCTCTTTCTAGGCTGTGTCGATAGTAGGAGATGAAGTTTTCAGTTTTAATCTGACATTAGATCCATATGCTACTGAGGGAGAAGCCTACACTGACATGTCAAAAGTGGATGGTACTGTATCTTTGAAAGTAGGCTGTATTCAAATAGTATATCTTCACAAATTTCTCATGTCTCTTCTGGTAAGTTTTTTTCCTTTATGTTTCTGCTGTGTTCACAAATTAGTCTTCCTCAGTCCTCAATACAGCTGGGAATTTAAGTTTCTGAAAGAGAAAGGCTAGTCTTAATTTTTCATGTGTACTAGCAGAAAGCTTTAAGTAAGTTTTCAACTGCTGCCCTCTTCACCCTGGCAAAAACTGAGTTCATGGCAAACTAAGCTAACTTAAGAGGCAAAATTTTCTTCTGTGAAGCCTGCAAATTAATCACTGTAAACATCTGTATCTTTGTCAAGTATCCTAATGTTGGCTTTCTGTCATTTGGTACTGGCTTAATAGGAGTTAATGTTCAGTGGGGGCAAAGAGGAGCTCTAAAAATCATGTCTCCCCAAAAGCTAATGAGGTAAAGGAATCCTGTAGCTAATGAAGGAAGGAAAAGTAGAGATGGGTTGAAATGGGTGGATTGTACTGGTTAGTATGTTTTTGACACTCTATTAAAGGTCATTACAGAAGGCCCTCAGTTGTCTTTCCCCAGGGAAAATTTAACACAGTAGGCAGCAGAATCGGTGGTTGATGTTGGTTGTAATTGATGTTGTAAAATGATAGAGTAATTCATATTAGAGAACTGTTTACAGACATTTCTCTTTTCAACTGCTTATTCTAGACCTTCTTGAACAACTTCCAGACAGCTAAGGAGGCACTGAGTGCTGCTACAGTCCAAGCTGCAGAAAAGGCTGCTACCAGTGTAAAAGACCTGGCTCAAAGGAGTTTTCGACTTGCAATGGATGTTGACTTAAAAGCACCAGTTATAGTCATTCCTCAGTCCTCGGTGTCCCCCAGTGTTATAGTAATAGATCTTGGCTTGATCAAGGTTCAGAATCAGTTTAGCTTGGTGTCTTCAGAAGGCAGTTCGCTCCCTCCAGTCATTGACAAAATGGATGTGCAGCTGACAGAGCTGAAACTTTCTAGGTAAAAAGCACTTTAAGTCATGCCTTAGTTAAACGATAATACTGATACTCTACAGGATATTAATCTACTTCTGTTTAGAAACCATGGTCGATGACAGTGTCAAATATTTGGTGTTAAAAATACTCATCTCTTAAAAGCAAACAAATCAGTAGTAAAATAAAATAATGTTCTCCTTGGGAAGCTGTTAAAACCTAACGATATACTAAATTTGAGCTTTTAAGCTGCTACTTAGAAAATGTAATGTATGCCTTGACTTGTAACTTCCCCACCATTTGTTTTGTGTGTGTTGTTTGTCCCCTCCCCATTTTCTTTTAAGGACCACTGTGGAGACAGGTTTGTTGCATCCAGACATTCAGATACTTCACCCTATTAATTTAAGCCTTTCTGTGAAACGAAATTTATCTGCGGCTTGGTTTCACAAATTACCAGTATTGGAGATCACTGGGCATCTGGATGCAATGAATGTAAGTGTTGTGAAAAGTAAGTGGTGAGAAGCTTCTGATAATACAAGACTAACCTTAATGTTACTTCTGGACGCAAAGGTGCAACAAGCTGCAAATATGGAGTGATTGTAGAGTGAGTTTTCAGGGATGTCAACAGAGTTTAAACTACCTGTGTGAATATAAACATTTGAAAGTCTCGTACTGCTGTGTACAATAATTAAAAATGAGAGAAAGAAAAGAGAAAGCTGAAGAGTATGTTAAGGAGTTTTGTTTATTCTTTGTGGTAAGGTAGGACCAACTTAAATGTTTCTGTGACCAGTTGTCTGAGTCTTTTCTTTTTTTTTTTTTTTTTTTGTTGCTTTGTTGGTGTTGGTTTTGGTTTGTTATTTTTTTTAATTTTAAATAGAATCTTCTTGAGAGGAATTTAAATTTATACAACTGTTTGTTTTAGAATCTTCAGTTTCATTACTTCCTATCTTCCTGGTATGACCTCAAGATAGTTGGGTTTTTGTGGCAATTTATATACCGTGAAAGAAAATACCAGGTACATCTTTGATGAAACTGGAATTCAAATATGGGGTAGCATGTTATTTACAGGAAGGTATTAAAAGCATAGTCATGCTAAATAAAGGCTGTAGTATATATTAATACAGCTTTACAAGTCATAAGTCTCTTCAGTCTCCTAATGCTTTTACAGTAAGCACTTAAAAGAATTTTGTTGTGTTATGTAAGGGAAAGCACTACTGACAAAATACTTGTAAATAAGCACTTTTCCTGCCAGGAAACATTGTTCTTTTCTGTTAGATCACTATCTAACAAAGTTTAAAGAGCACTGTGTTTTTCTTGAACTGTGATCTCCAACTCTTTTTTAGGTTGCAATAAGTCAAGAGGATTTGAATGTCTTCCTCAAAGTGTTGGTGGAAAACCTTGGTGAAGCAGGAGAAAAACAAACTCAGGCAAAACCAGTACTGCAAAAGGAAGGTCAGAGATGGAATTTGTTTGTAATGAATATCAAGTGTGTTAGCTTTCAGGAATTATGAAAAGCATTTATTATCTGGAAAGCAAGCTTAGATCTGAGATTATGATGTTTGATTGATAAACTCTAATTTTGCAACGACACTGTTTGCACTTAAATACTTAAAAGAAGTGGAAACCTTGCAAGGCAAAATTTGGTAATTGTGTTGGCTGAATTGTCATGAAAACAGAGATGTAGTATTGAGATGTCAGGGCCATTTTGTTGCCAGAACATGTTCCTGTTTCCTTTGCCTGCTCTGCAGTTGAAGGCTCTGCTAGTTTATCTTAACGTTGCTAGTTTATCTTAACGTTGCTAGCTTACTTTAGGTGACTGTAAGCCATCTAAAGCAATAATAGAATTGGATATTTTTCTTAAGCTAAAGAAATGATGGCAAATAAAAAAGTTAACCTATTTGTTGAATGCTTCAGTTAAAACCAAAGAAATGGAGAAACGAGTTTTGGAGCATGATAAGAGTGTTCCAGAAGAGATACTGTCTGAAAAGAAAAAAATGCTAAGTGATGATGTCATCAATATGATACTTAATTTTGAAATCAAAGAGGTACGTATCCATCTGTAAAATATATTGTTGCTAAATCTAGTAGTCAAGACTGTTTCTTAGAAGCAGTGGGCTATAAAATCCATTTTAACTGCTTAAAGAAGACAGTACATACCAACTAAAAGCAAACAAAAGCTCCAGAATCCAGATTCTTCAGCTGTTTCTGTAGTTGGTTTCTTTCGTCTATATTATATGAGATGGTATTCATAGAATATTTAACATGCACAGTACAGCTACGAGAGAAAACAAGACTCTGTTTACATGTTCCTTGCTCACCTTGCCTTAATCCTTCAAAATGGTGCATATTATTCTCTTACTAACAAAGTAGCCGAAATAGTTAAGCTAAAACTAATACATTTCCCTTAGAGATGTTACATGTTAGGTTGAAGGTTAGGTACTGGATAAATGTACAAGCAATCAATTAACAAAGATACCTATGTATGAGAAATTGTCCAAGCATAATTTTTCTCTGAAGACATGTGTGATACTTAAATATGAAGAGCGTAGTATGGCCTTTTATTTTGTCAAGAGTCAGACCAAATGGCTTAGGTATACATGTTACTTAAGTAGCTGTGGTCTTTCTTGCGTTTTGGGTTGGTTGGTGTGTTGTCTTTTTATTTTATTCTTCTTTTTTTTTTTTTTTTTTTGGTGTTTAATTTTTGTTTCACTAAATCTGTGTGGATGGTTTCTGTCCAATATAAAATCTGCGTTCCATTTTTTAGACAGAAAACCACCTTCAAATCCACAATTATTCTACTGCCGAGGGAGAGTTCCATTCAAAGATTAGAAACTTTCTCTTATCCCCAAACAGCAGGGAAAGATGTTCTATGTGTGTGATATGAAATCATATATGAAAACTTAGTTTTAGGGATTTAAGAAATATTTGTCCCACACCTGAAGTGTAGAAAGGTAGCAAGTTGATAGCATCCCAGGTTTCGTTTTATTCTTGGGTTTTGCAGAATTATAGTTGCAATTGGCTAATGAGGTAGCTATCAACAAAGAGCGTAGTAGTAGTAGTAGTTATCCAAAACATATCACTAATACCTTCTGACAGCTGCTAATTTTCAGATTCACTGTCTTGGCTGTGAAAATTTTGTTAACAGTAGGATGAGGCCTATGATAGGCTAGGCCGTAGTGCTCCATGTTGTCTTAGATATATCTTATGAACAATTCCGTCCTGTTTAATACAGTTTTGCACGTGCTTCACATGGAAATTTTTGCCAAGATAGTGTCCACATTGTCTGTGGGCTGTATATGTTGGGTGATTAATGATAAAATGCTAATTTGTTAGTGTACAAAGAGTAATAATGCAGACAAAATACTGACAAACTTGAAATCTTCAAATTCCTTGTGTGTTAAATTATTAGGATGAGGCACTATTTTTAGTTCCCAAGAATGGAAGACAGTTGCTTCATGAAATAATTGCATTGAAGTTAATATTGTTCATTCATAATTCTACTTAAATATTTAGCTACTTTTATAACCTTTTTTTCTTTTTCAACACTCTTGTCAATGTAATGCTTAAGATTTTCTATGAATGAAGAACTGTAATGTTGAAACATTTGTGTCTTGGATATCTGATGCTATGCAAATAATAAAAAATGGATTCACATCACTAAGTTTTCTACCACCCTTTCTTCCAGATGAGTATTATGTCTAGTAACTGATTTTTTTCATGTTCAAACTCTGTATGTAGCACTATGTAGTGTCTGATTACGAAACTAAAAAATAGCTTGACAAAGAAAAGATATACTGCTAGGTCAACAAAATTAAATTCTAGTGAAATTAATAGACTTGAGTTTTTTGTTTTGTTGTTGAAGGAGTTAAACGATTGGTTGCTTGGCCAAGAGGAAGGGTAAAAATCTTTAACAAGTGGGTGTTTCCCTTTGTAAAAAGGCAAACTGAAGTTTAGCTAAGGAGATAGTGCCTATTTATAATTGCATGCTATAATATCTGGACAGCTTTACTGAAATAGTGAGTTTATTTCCCTTTCCATATTCAAGGTCGTAATAACCTTGATGAAGCAGGTTCAGAAGAAGAGGTACCCATTGCATATTTTAACTGTGCTACAGCTTGGAACTGAAACAAAAATTAGAAATTATGAATTGACTGCAGCAGCATATCTGAAAAAAATTATTATGAGATGCACTGAAATAAATGGTAAGTCTTCTAGAAAACTTCTATGCAGTCAGTACAGCATGTTTAGTCAGCTTTTGTAGCAAGAGCATAGCCTGGTCAAAAAAAAAAAAGAGTAATGAGGTGGGGGTGGGGAAAAGGACAGAAGCTTCATGCCAAAATTAAGTTAGTCACGCTGTCCTGTGTAATTTAGATTTAAACTCTTTCTCCTGATACCAACTTTTACTCCTTTTGCCTTCAGTGTGCTTTCTTGATGGGTCAGGTAACAATTCAAAGTGATACTGGAGTAATAACTGAAACAGCTGTGTATGTATTCAAAGTAGAAAAGTATGGTTTTAATATCAAAAAAACTAAAGATAGAAATGCAAAAAACCTAATCATTGGAACGCAAATAACTTTCTGATTTTGAGTTTTCATTCAGGACTAAGGTAAGTTACCTTAGACTAGCTGAATTAAAAAAAAAGTGAATACAGCATTTCACAAGGTGGTACTTCATCTGCAGCTTCTTTGTACAAAGAGATGCTTACCGTCACTATTTCAGCAAGAATAGTATATGATTAGCATGTAATGGAGATTTAGCATTGAGGCATTCCATATGTGGAGTAAAGCTTGTGAGTGGAGACACTTAACAATTTTTTTTCTTTATTTGCAGACTCAAAAGGAGATCCTCTTTGCATTATTAATTCTTCAAGTGACACAGATGAACATCTTCTGAAACTGGAATACATTAAGGTTACCTTTTTATGTTTTAAGATTATATGGGAGTAAAATAAGGCTTCCATACTTAGCTTGGGTTAGATTTTTCTTTCTTGTTTTAAAACATGTAGGACTTGTATCTAAAGCTTATCTAGGTGGTCTTCTAAATACCTATTTTTCAACCTGTTATTTCATTTCACTCTACTGCTTCCATATAGTGAGTGCTTCATAAGTCAACACAATTACAGAAATCTCTGATGAAGCCATATGTTTGTATGCATAGGTGAGATAGTCTTTGCGTACGTAAGTGATAAGTGCTTTTCTACAGGTGGTAAACATAGCAGCGGAGGAGTGATATGTCGCCAAGTAGAGTTCTTGAGCTACTCATATTCTTATCTGTAATGACATAATTTTTATGGAGAAAAACAAGTTAACTTGTTTTGACAGTACTAAGCATAAATTAGTAAAGTTTAAATAGATCCTAGATAAGAGAAAATTTTATAGCAGGGCAGTTGAACTATCACAAAATGTGTGCTGTAAAAATGTCACTGAGCAGAGCATTGTGAGTACCCCGTTCTGATTGTGTGCTGGATTTAGAGAATTTGTTTCTTCAGGCTTTATCACTTGGATTTGTTTTCTTTTGCAGCGGGAATAATTCATGTGTGGTAAATTCAGCTAGTGAATTCAGTTAATTCAATAGGTACTGACTGTGTGCTTGGTCTTCCTCCCCCTTCCTTTAGGCTGATGCTGATGGACCAGATTTTGTTACTACTTACAGAAGCACCAAGCAAAACATCAGTGTAAGTACTGGATGTATTGAATTTTTTTTTAAGCTTCTCAAATAGTAAGAGCTGTGTGAGCTTGTTAGTGGCTCATTTTCCTCTTTCATTGAGGAGAAACAAAACAATCCCCAAACATTGACTTTATCATCATTGAAGCTTTCTGCTTTGTTTAACTATGTCAAAGAAATCCAGGAGGAGAAAAGAGTTGGTTTTTTTTTTTTTACTTTTCTCAGAAGTAGTTTGTGTATTAATTACTTTTAACTAGCAGCTGTACATTTTTAGTTAATTAAAATTTGTAAGGTCATTTCTGAGGCCTGTAGGTTGTGTTTTATTTCTTTAGTGATGTACTTAGCAGCATGTGAAATGAAGGCCTTATGTTTTAGAGCTTGAGTGTTTGCAACATTCCTGAGATGTGAGGTGAAATGTCAAACAGGCATTCTCAGAGGTCTTGTGTTCAATCAGGTTTTTTTTTTACTTCTGAAAGCAGCTATTCATGTGTAGTTTTCCCTGGCTTCAGTGACTTATGAAACAGGTGATTTTACTTATAAATTGTTTCATTTAAAGTAGTAGTGGTGGGTGGAGTTTTGCTTCTTGACAGTCATATGTGCACTTTGAAGTAACTGGACAGTCAAGAAAGCTGACATCCCTTAAGTTACCAGTAAAAACAGCATTTACCAAGAGTTGCTTTAGAATAGGAAAGTCTGCTAGTTGGATGTTAGGTTTCACTAAGTAATAATGACTACAGTAGTTGCAACTTATGTAGTTGCTATTCTGTCTGCAAATATTGGATCTTTGTTCTGTTTTACCATATCTACTAAAATATCTCTCTATATGTGGTTCTGAAGATGTCAACCCAAGTGCTCAGTAGTTCACAGTGTAATGCAGCAGAACTACGAGAGCTTACTGAAAAAACATAACCATGTGAACCATCAATGTTTTAGACTGGCACAGTTCTGTAGCTGTTTCAAGGTTCCCTTCCATAGTTCCTTCATCTGTTCTGGAGCTTGTGTGCTCTTAATTTGAAGGAGATGGAAGAGTGAGATACTTGTGAAATTGAGTAAGACATTTTTTCCTCAATCCTGTAACAGGTACTCTGAGTTACTCAGACTGCAACTAAATGACAATGTTACTTTGTCTTCTTGCCCTCATTTTAGGTCAACTTTTCATGTTTGAATATAGTCCTTCACACAGAGGCTTTGCTTTCTATCATGAGTTTTCTCACATTCAGTGTTCCGTCAGCTGATCTTCCCAGTACTGACAAAGCATCAGACCACAAGCCTCAAATAAAAGAGCAAGAAAAAGGAAGTACTCTTAAAACAGGTAATGCATTGTTAGAAAGGCCATACTTATATTGCCTAACAGGGTCTAGCCTTCAGTTTCAACAGATATCATTTTGAGTGATGGCTTTGCAGTCTATTTGGTGGAAAATCAAGTCATGAACAACTGTATGTGGGGAGAAAATCATCACATTAAAAAAACCAGTGGCTGCTTAATTTAACAATTCTCCTTGCTTATCGTGACTTTTATAAAATAAAGTCGGACCACTATGTAGGAAAAAGTAGAAGAAATGATGTTGCAGTCAACAGTAGAAAAACATAGTGTCCTAACTTCGTTACTTTCCAGTCTGAAGGCTTTAAATTACATTGCTGAAAATAAACATTCTTGAGCTCAGGGAAAGCAAAGCAAAGTTCTGAACTGAAGGGTGTCATGCTTATTTTAATAATTGGTTTTTGTAACCTTGAAATAGTATGAGTTTTTGTATGGAAGCTCCTTAAGAATGTTTTGTCGGGTCCTGTGTAGTTGATTCTTGTGTTTGTAGTGTTTGGGAAATTCGAGGTTTTCAAATCTGAAATCTATTTGGCTGTTACGTGTTTTTTGTTTCGTATTTGGTTTTTTGTAGGGCTTTTGTAGTTTTTTGAGGGGGTCCGAGGTTTTGTTTGTTTGTTCTACAGACACCTTTTGATTTTCCTGCAGAAACATTTTTCACCTAATATGTCTAAATTGGTCTTGCTAGTCACAGAATCATTTAGTTGAGAAAAGACCCTTGGGATCATTGTGTCGAACCATTAACCCTCCTCTCCAAGTTCACCCCTAGACCATATCCCCCAACACCACATCTAAGCAATGTTTAAACATATCCAGGGAAGGTGACTCAACCATCTCCCTGGGCAGCCCATTGCAATATCTCACCACTCTTTCCGTGAAGAATTTTTTCCTGGTGTCTAGTCTAAACCTACCTTGTTTCAGCTTGAGGCTGTTCCCTCTGGTTCTGTCCCTAATTACCTGAGAGAAGAGACCAGCACCAGCCTCTCTACAATGTCCTTTCAGGTGGTTGTAGAGAATGATGAGGTCTCCCCTCACCCTCCTCTTCCTCAAACTAAACAGGCCCAGCTCCTTCAAACGTCCTCATATGATCTATTCTCCAGTCTCTTGACCAGCTTTGTTGCCCTCCTCTGCACCTGTTCCAGCACCTCGATATCTCCCTTGTACTGAAGTGCCCAAAGCTGGACACAGTACTCGAGGTGAGGCCTCACCAGGACTGAGTAGTCTATACAGAAATGAGCATTTCTCTTGTGAGACAGTGTTTCAAATAATGGAATGTAGACTGTATTCATCATACTGTTGTATGAAAGCTAGATACTAATGAGAAAAAAACCCCATCATTTTGATTGTTGTTTGCCTGTGTTGGTTACTATTCTTGTTTGAGAAGAAAACTGTGTTAATGTTCATGAAAGAGTTATTTCATATCTTGACTAGTAATTACTAGTGATTTTTGGGGAATAACTACAGGTTGCATTTTGAATAGTTCATATATGTACAAATGAATAATCTAACATTTGCTTAAAAAAAATGACTTGTAATGAAGTTCTTTTGTCTCTTGTTTCCTCTCCAGCATCTAGTAATACAGCCTGTGATGATATCTGTGAATTAAAACTCACTGCAAAGCTACATGCATTTAGTATTACAGTGTGTGATCTGACCTGCAGAATTGCAGACATTAGAATACAAGGTAAGGGGGTTTATTTAATTATTAGATTAGTTGGTGTAAGGAGAAATATGTTAATCCCCTCCATTCACTTCTGAAAGGCTAGTGTGTGCACTGCAGATGTCTCTGTAACATATATTTGAATATATTTAGATATGATTGTGGTTAAGTAATGCATTTCCCTAAAGACCTGCAAGGGAAGAAAATATTTGACTTAAATTGCTTTCTTTTTCCATGTGGAGTAAAATGAAAAGAAATGAAGGCACTATGTTATAAATAATATGATCTTCCATTTTTTTAATAGCTAGATGCTGAATAGTGTTGGGAATTTTTGCTCTAGTCTTAAGAGTCAATTAATGTTAGCAAATTTGACCATTGTAGTAAGGTCACAACTTCTGTCTTGGGTTGTTAAATAGCAGAATGCTGGATTTTAAGCTACTCCTATTCTTTATATTCAGTAATAGTATTTCTTTTAAAAATGTCTACTTAAGAAATGCACTTCAACAAATTATTGTCTTCTTCCTTCTATCTCAAATCAGGAATGGATGCATCTGTAGTTATGAAACCTAAGAAGATTAAAGTGTTCTCCAGACTTCAGGATATTGTAATTACAAATGTTGATCCAAAAACAGTCCATAAAAAGGTGATGTGTTATGCAAATTGCAAACAAACAAAAAGATCAGGTTCATTATTTATTGACAGCAGGGTAATCAATTTGCTGTGTTGTATAATATTAAGTATGATGTACTGTATGAAATACTAAGCAAAACTTCAGTGATTAATTTAATTTATCTCAGGGGAGCAAAACATGCTGTCATTCAGTATTGAATTCTTTTTAATCATGGAATCATAAAATCATTAAAGGTTGGAAAAGACCTTCAAGATCATAAATTCCAACCATCCACCTAACAGTATCATGAGCACTAATCCATGTCACGAAGTGCCATGTCTACAAGTTTTTTGAACACCTCCCTAGACAGGCCATTCCAATATTTCATCACTCTTTCAGTGTAGAAATTTTTCCCAATATCCAACCTAAACCTCCCATGACACAACTTAAGCCCATTTTCTCTTATCCTAACACTAGTCACCTGAGAGAAGAGACCAACACCCACCTCACTACAACCTCCTTGCAGGTAGTTGTAGAGAGAAATATGGTCTTGCCTCAGCCTCCTCTTTACCAGACTGAACAATCCCAGTTCCTTCAGCTGTTCCTCGTAAGATGACATTTGCGTTGATGTGTTTAATTCTGAGTAGCATTGGTTAAATATATTATGGACTATAGATAACCAAATGAGAAGACATACCATAAAATAGCTGATCCATTTTCTTTTTCTGCTTAGCATATATGTGTCCAATCATTGCTGATAATTTGCAGTTGATCTCCTTTTGGTAATATTTCTTGTTTAAAAACGTAGGCAATAATTCTATCACAGATTCCTGCCTGCAAGTATTAACTGTGTGGACTTAATCTCCTAGGCTGTCTCCATCATGGGAGATGAAGTATTTAGATTTCACATGTCACTTTATCCAGATGCTACTGCAGGGGAAGCTTACACTGATATGTCAAAGGTGGATGGTAAAATGTCTCTGAAAGTGGGCTGCATCCAAATAATTTACCTACATAAATTCTTTATGTCTCTCTTGGTAAGACTCCAGTTTCAGTTCTTTTCTTCATTACAATTTTTAAAATAAAATGTAATCAGCTCTTTATGACCAGTACTTGTGGTGAGCTGATGTACAAGTTTATGGAAGTGTTTTGCTGGAGAAGTGTCGCTTAAGTTGCACTGCTTTATAGAAGAATGACAAATAAGGAGAAGGGTGACTAAACAAGTAATGAATTGTGTTGATAGCTTTAATACCTTTAAATAAGTAAGCCATATGTTAGCTTGTGCATGATTTTAACCCTTTTGTCTTTTGAAACTTGCACAATTGAATTACAAGTTTCATGTTTCTGCCGAACCTCTGCTATTGTTAAATGTGTGTTTTGCCTGGGCTTGCCTTTTTTGCGAGGCTGTAGTATTCTTACTGTTTTTTCACTACCTATCAATAGAACTTCCTAAACAATTTCCAAACGGCGCAAGAAGCCCTGACTGCAGTCACTGTCCAGGCAGCAGAAATGGCTGCTTCCAGTATGAAAGACTTTGCTAAAAAGAGCTTCCGCCTCTTAATGGATGTCAACTTGAAAGCTCCGGTTATAGTTGTTCCTGAATCTTCAACTTCATATAATGCTTTGGTAGCTGATCTTGGCTTAATCAGAGTTCAGAATGAATTCAAGCTGGTGTCTTCAGATGAATATTCCTTTCCTCCAGTCATTGACAACATGGATGTTCAGCTAACTCATTTGAAATTATCAAGGTATACATGGAGTTTTTTTCTTAGTTTAAAAGTGTTAATAAAGAACATGGGTCCGTGTTCTGTATGCAGCATTGTTCTGTTCTTCAAAGATGATAGGTGATGAAAATATACTAAAACTAAACAACAAAACCCTTTCATACTGTTTAGGAGTGCTTTTATGTAGGCACACAAAAGCTGAAAATTGTTAGAAACAAAGGAATGATAGGACAGTAACTGAGTTAATCTCAAGTGCATACATAGGCATAAGTGTATGTAAGCACACATTAATATTAATTTAAAAACAAGTACATCCATAATTCTGCTAGATTATTTTATTTGGCATTCTGTAACTAATAAATATTTTTCCTTTATTACTTCCACTGTCTTTTTGTAGGTGCATTATATCCACAGATTCTCAACCAGATTCTGAAATTTTGTGTCCTGTCAGCTTGACTTTACTGGTCCAGAGAAATTTATCAGCAACTTGGTATCATGAAACCCCAACAATTGGTATCAAAGGAGACCTAAAACCAATGCAGGTAGTATCATAGCAAATGGCAGTGACATCAAAAATTACATATGCTCTCAGAATAGTATGAAGCCCAGTTAAGGAGCTTGTAAAGTCATTGCTATTTATATTCTCATATAATTGTATTCTTTACAGAATGATAAAAGACTTTCAGCTTGACTGTCCAGTTTATAGATGTTAGAGTTTTGATAATGTGTAATGAATAGTTTTGGTGTAGCTGCATACAAATGGAATGTTGGAGCTATCCTTTGACTCAACAGTCAATAAAGTCAGACGTTATTTGTTAAATTGGCATTTAAAATGTAGATTGAAGATTTAAAATTATTTTATCTGTAATAGTTAGGTTAAGTGTTTAGTAGATTTATTAAAAATTTAAAAAATTAAAATCCATATGGATTTAAGAGGGTTAAAATGGACTGAGGGCCTTTTAGTTGTTCATGAGCATTATTTCATTCCTGTATCTGTGCTGTGGCCAACTGTAGCACTGGTAAAGCCCAGAGGAATAAGATAATGAAGGAGTATTACAAAAAAACCCCGAAATGTAGAAAAAATATTCAAACACTATGTATTATGGGCAAAGTGACTGCATTTTGTCACTTATTTTTTTCATGATCATGTTATAATTAGATTCAGATTAATTAACTCAAATTACCTACTAAATGGTAGGTACTTCAGTATATACAATGTAAGTCTTGGCTTTAATATCTCATTATGTTTCTGGATTACTGAATTGTTAAGAAGTTCCTATGGTCATAAATTACTCATAATTTTAGCAGGCAGAGGCTTTACAAAACTAGAAAGTGTTTATCATGTGGAGTGTTAGTTCTTGTAATTGCTGTTCATAAGAAGTAACAAAATATGTTTTAGGGTGCTTTGTCCAGGATCACTTAGACTAGACAGCTTGTCTGTGGTGGAATCATAGCATCATAGAATGATATGGTTTGGAAGTGACCTCTGGAGATCGAGTCCAATCCCCCTACCAGCGCAGGATCACCCAGGGCAGGCCACAGAGGAACAGATATAGGCAGGTCTTGAAAGTATCCAGAGAAAAGGAGGCTCCACAACCTCTCTGGGCAGCCTGTTCCAGGCTCTATCACATCGAAGCATGGAAGCATTGTGGTGTGTGTTCTCAGCATTTGTATACTGTGTTGGAAAGAAACACTGTCACCAGAAATGAAGCTGCGGGTTTATCGCTTTACAGATTGCACTCAGTGAAGACGATCTTACTGTTGTAATGAAAATTTTACTTGAAAACCTTGGAGGGGCTTCTTCCCAGCCAAATGCTGTGCAAGAGAACATTGAAGATACACACATACTTAAAAAAGGGAAAGTTCCGAATGAATCTGATTTCTGTGAAGGTATGTTCAATTCAGAAGTTGCATATGTTTAGATAGAGGTCTATCTGCAAATTCAAACATCACATTTATCTGAAGCATTTAAATGTGTGTAAACATTGTTCCTAATTATTAAACATGTGTATTGTATACATTAAAGTGATATGTGAGAATCCATGCACATACATGGCATGTGACCTGTTGATGGTCAAAAGTTTTGTAGTGTTTTGTGATTTCTCTTTTATAGGATGGTATTTTTTCAGTCTGTATCAATGACTCTTATAAGTTGCAGATAGTTTAAATAAGAAAAAAACCAAGCCAATTACCATGTGATGATAATGCACAATTATTAGTGTTCAAGTACTGTGTTAATGTAAACAGTGCATGTCTCTGGATGAAATATTGGGGAGACTTTTGCCAAAATCACTTTTGTCCAAAACTTCAACATTCTCAATATTGAATAATTACTATTTAACCTATAGTTGAATTGCTATACTATGAGAAAAAATTTGGAAGGAAGAGTAGAGTAGTGCATGGTCATTGAGCAATCTTGGTACTTTCTCTAGTCATTAAACTGCAGTAAAATAGTAACAGCTTTTTTTTTATGGTTCTCAAACTACTCTTAGGCAATTTTAGCATGTATCAAATAGAACAAACTGATATTGAGTAAATGAAGATGTTAATTGTTCTGAGTAGTCTTCTCTATTTAGATGTTTTTTAATTAAAATCAGAAAGTGTAACAAGACCAAAACAAAAACCAACAAGAACAACAGGAAAAAACCCACCAAAAACCCACCAACCCCTGAAACTGAGAAAACCACCTGCAAGCCTAATACTCTAAAAAAAAAAAAAAGTAAAAATATTTTCTTTTCACTGACAGGTCCTGTTCTTGCTTTTGGACAAAAAAATGTCTCTACAGTTGAGTCTTCTGTGGAATGCTATGCAACACTTAAGTTTGACTTCAATTTTGAGTCGCTTTCAGTAACTCTCTACAGCAGTGATAAGGATCAGGTTTGTGACAAAACTTTTGCCATACATCATGGGTGGGGCATTTAGGCTTTTCACATGGACAAAACTCAGGATAGTAAACGAAAGAGTTTCATCAGTTGTGTTGGCTTTGTAATGCTTGTCTTACAGAGCTTATGCAATTTATTCTTAAACTTTGAGGTTTTCTGGGCTGAGAATATCCTTAATTTGAAGGACATGAAGTGCATTTCTAAAAATCACACTACAAGAAAGTAATAAACCAACCAACCAGAACCACCCACTGTTTGATTTGGTCATTCAAGCCTTGATTCCAGTTTTCCAGAAAAAAAAAGAAATTTGGAAAAGCAGGAATTGCTAGCCTGGATGATGCTAGTTCTGTGCATGGTTGCTATATAGGTAGGAAGTAGATCCAAGAGTGTACAAGGCCCCCACTTCCCTCTTTCTTGTCCCTGAATATAAGCAATAATGAACATCCATCCAGAGCAAGATGTGCAATGTTGCCTTGATTTTATGACTTATTATGTCCAGATGTGAAGGTGTGTGCTTTACAAGTTTTGGTATATAGTTAGCATGCAGTAGCTTTCTATTTGAAATAACTGTAATGCAAGAATTTGTGGTGATTTTTGTATGAGGAGTGTATAATTGAATAACATTTGTGTAACACAAGCATTGTGGGGAAGAAACACTGTAGTGGGATTTTATTTTAATTTCTTCTTCATATCTTTTCTGCTTGTTGTTGAGGTCCTAACTGTAAATGAGTTAGTGTGATGGGAGCAGCAGGATCCTCTGGTAGGAGGTTCAGAGTTCAGATGGGTTATCTTTTCGTCATGCATTCTGAGCAACTGCTAGAAACACAGAGAAGAAGCAATTTTACCACAAGTTATCTTGTTTTTTTTCTGTGTTTTCAGTGGGTTTCTTGGACTCATTTTTATGATTGGAGGACTGATGACAGCAACAGGCTAATCAGATCCTTCAAGTCATGAATCAAAATGCACATAGCTAGCAGCAAGGGAAATGTTCTTTATTCCATGGTAACTACTCCTCCTATTTCTCATTATGTAGAAATCTCTGCTTCCACTGCATAGTGATAAACTGTGCCTTGGTGAACTTCGACTGCATGTCATGGCATCATCAGGGAAGATATTTTCAGATGGCTCAACAGATATTAATGTTAAACTCAAGGCATGCACCCTGGATGATCTCAGAGAAGGGATTCAGAATGTGACTGCAAGGTAAGCTTGAGTGCATCATAAATAAAAAACACCATGCAACTCTTGAAGAAGACTGTTTCCCATTCTATACTTTGCTTCACATGCAATTGATAAAACTTAGGGTTGTCAGTTGTAATACTGTGTGCTATAGCAATCAATGACTAATGAAATTTTAATCATGTCGAGCAAGTTTATTCTTCGATGTGTTGAATTGCTAGGTTATCCAAACAAAACAAAAATACGTGGGAGGCTGGAGTTTTACAGTAAACTGTGTAGAACAGTTGTGTGGAGAGCAACCAGCCTCAGCTAGAGAGTTCTGTGTAACGTATCTTTAATGTTTACGTGCTGCATATGTAGTTCCAAAACTGTAGCGCACAGATTTCTAAATGGAAATTACTTTTCTGTCAGAGAAGTCTATACCCTCTTATTTCTGGAGGAAATGCAGATTGCTTATATTGTAATGCTTAGTAATAAATGGCACGGGGGGGTGGGAAATGGCACTACTTAGGCATTTTTCTAGATCTGTGTTTTATGATGTTTGAAGTATTTATTGTTAAACTTATTTTCCAGAATGATAGACAAGAAAGATGATACAAATGACAGTTCTATGATAGATGTAAGTTACAAGCAGGATAAAAATGGAACTGAAGTCATTGCTGTCCTTGACAAGCTGTACATATGTGCCAGTATGGAGTTTTTGCTGACAGTAGCAGACTTTTTCATTAAGTCTATGCCAGCATCCTCAGCTGAAAGATCTGCACAGTTCCAATTAAAGAATGTTACTTCTGGGAAATCCAAGCCAGAAACAGGTCTGTAAAAAAATTACTTCCACCCCCTGCCCCCACTCCCCTTCTTTTAAAGTTTTCAAGATGCTGTCTTGCTGTCAGACTTGAAAAATAAGTTTATTCTTCTCAGTGTGTAAATTGGCCACTGATGCCATAGATTGTTGTAAGCAGCAGTGTTTCTAAAACTGCTGTGTTAAGTGGAGGAGTTGTCCTCTCCAGCAGAGCTAAAACAACTCTCACTAAACAGGTTTTTTACCCATGTAATATCGCAAAGGACACCTTAGGGTAAAAAGCACCATGGAGGCAGTTAAGGAAGTAAAAAGAACTACTTACTCTTTGAAGGTGAATGATAAAGAATGTCTTATGCTTACTTCTACAAATATGTGATTCAGTCTTTGGAGACTGAGTAGATGGTCAAACAAGAAGTTATATAGTGCTTTACTCTAAAGAGTTTAGTTACTTCAGATATTGAGTAAGACAGTAACTATTTTGAACTTGGCTTTGTACAGCTAGTGCTTAGGTTGACTACACTGTATAGAGCCAATACTGTCTTTTTACAGTCTTGAAACAGTTTCTTCACAACAAAACTTCTGACTAGTTTGTTGCTAATTTCTTAACACTGTTACGATATTCAGTTTCAGCCAAGAAATCCTTTAATAATTGAGACATAATTTTTATCTCTAAAATTATGTATTGATTTTTATGCATCATTTACATACTTTGTGTGTAATTATACTTTCAAACCTTTTACATTTGAGGGATTTTTTAACTTATTTTCACAGAAATAACTGTGCGGCCAAATATGACAGTAAAAGCTGTGGTCATGGATCCAGAAATTGTATTTGTTGCTAATTTGACCAGTGCTGATGCTCCTGCCTTAAAAGTTTCCTTCCAATGTGACTTTTTTCTGACATCTGGAAAGCTTGCACAAAGGATGACCGCTCAAGTCAAGGGCTTCAAAGTGTTGGCCTGTGCTTTTCTCAAAGAAAAACAAGACAAGAATGTTACTACAGTAAGAACTTGTTTTTCATAGTGAAAAAAATTAATGAGAACTGTTAGCAGGTGTTTCTGTAGCATAGATTAGTATGAAGATAGGAGGGGACTGTGCATCTGTGGTACACCATTTACAGGTGAACATTTTATCAGTAGGTGGAAGACTATCACATAGAGCTCCGTCTAAAACTTATGTAGTGCATTTGTAAGTTAAATTAAAAATTTCTTAGTGAAGAAATTGTTTGAGGGGTTTTTATGACTAACAGTCCCTCTCTGCTACCTTATTTACTGCTTATCAGTTTACTTGTTGCAGCAGAGTGTGCTGTTCACCATGTTGTCTTTAACTTCACTTACTCTCTTCTGGCAGGGAGCACTGAGCCACAAAGGTAGACTATGTAGTTTGTCTTGCACATGGTATCTTCCTTTATGCATTTAATTTTCTTGTCTATGATGTGTTTCAGGATTTCAGTTTGTCTGGTCAGAAGCTTTTATTTCACTAAATTTTAACCTTCCAGTACAAAATTGCTCTTGTGCAAATTTGGATGCTGGAATGAAGCACAGTAACACTATGGAAAGAATGCTGTTACTCTGAAATGTGGTGTTGTTTTATGGGATAAACATCTCTTTGGTCTATGGGATTAAAATGCACCTTAGAAAATGTTTGAGTCTAGAAGTTACCTTAATTATCAAATAATATTTTTCACTCAGGTGTTACAACCATGTTCTTTGGTCATGGAGAATATGATGCATGTCTCAGGGTTACAAACTGTGGTAGTAACAATAGAAGAGCTTACTATAAAGGTAAGTTTCTTATTAAGATAGGGATTGGAATAACAAATGTGTTTCTCAAGCTGTAGCTTAGTTGTTTTTTTTCTTTTTAATTTCACATTTAAACATTAATTTAAACATTACTTTCTAAAATTTCCAGCTTCCCCATTAGTTTAATTCCAGAAATAGGCATTGATCCTTTTTACTGTTGCTCTGTGTTGGGGGGCAGGGGGGAATAGATTACAAGCTCCTTGTTTTGGCGATCTCATGTCAAAAAAAAGCGCATTAATTTAAATATGAATTTAATTAATTAATTCAGATCCTAAGATTCCTCCTACCAGTTTCTTGCAAATTTATGAAACACCTCTCCCCTCTGCAACCACCACTACTATTTTTCTCGTCAGACACTTATAAGCAGCAGCATGCACATGAGTGTATGTAAACTTAAGGCTGTTAACATGGTTCCCAGAATGATATACAAAATGAAATACCTTCTTCTCAACAGGTAAATCATTAATTGTGTCAATAGTGAAGGTATTTCTGAATGTAATTTGATAAATGTCCTATGAAATGTTCACAAATTTCCATTTGTGATGCAAAAAGGTGGTCAGTGGTGAAGTATTAAATTGAAGCAATTGTACGTTGTTCCTAACTCGTAAAACTTGACAGATGTACTGTAGTGCTAATGGAAATGGTGGTGTACGTAACTGCAAATATGCTTTTTTTGAACATCTCAAAGATCTGAAAAATAAATTAATGTTCTACAGTGTAGTAGAGAAAAGGTTGATTTTGACTTCTGCTTTGGGTGTACAATGTATCACTAAAAGTGGACTTCCGATCTGAGAGTTTTGGTTTTGAGCCTAGGGGGTTGTGAAGGAGTAATTGGGAAATACTGTGGGGGAAAAAAAAAAAAAAAAAAAAAAAAAAAAAAAAAAAGGAGGTCCATCAATGGATTGTTTCTTTATCTTGGAGTTTAAGTCTTACAATGGCTTCAAAGGCTGTGTACATGTATGAAGAACTCAAGAGTTTTTTGTCACTTCCATTTAGCATATATTTATGTTAGTCAGGTCTAAAATTATTTTAGCTATAGAAGACTTCTTTCTTCTTTGTTCAAGATCTCACCAATAATTCTGAATACTGTGATGACCATTATGGCTGCCATAAAACCCAAAATGACAGAGGAGGATTCTAGAGGAGCAACTGAAGTTTCTGAAAATCTGTGGCAAGTGAAGCCTGTAGATCAGTGCAATGCTTGGTTTCTTGGTGTTGATGTAGCCACAGAAGCAACAGAAACTTTTAAGGACCGTGAACATATTCTGAAAGAAGAGAAATTTGATGTTGTAGTGAAATTGGTTCAGATAACCTTGGAATGTGGTCTGGGACATCGTACTGTTCCTTTATTGTTAGTAGAATCTGTGTTTTCAGGTGTCCTTAAAAACTGGTCCTCACTGATGGAAATCACTGCAGATATGTCACTGGAGGTACGTAGAATCAGATTGTTAGCAATTCAAAACACTTTTGCATGTTTCATAATGTTAAGTAACTTTCTAGTACACTTTCTATGTGCTAAATTAATAATAGGTTTAAATTTAATGTTCTTAGAAGTTCTTTAGTAGTGAGGCAAGCATGACTATAGGGTGTATTTTAAAGAAAATTTGCAGGGAATAGTGGATTTTAATGACAGTTTCTACTCTGAAATAAACTGGTCTTCTCTATTTCTCTATTTTTGCGTATTCACTTTTTGCTGTATGAACAATGAGCTTGGCTTATTTGAATATTCATATTTTACTCTTATTGCTCACTGATACTTGTTTCTCTAGCATTGTGTTTATTGGTAAAATAACTCTTTCCTCATCATCTTCTCTGTATTTTGGATTGTAATTGCTTGCAATATCTGGCAAAAAGAAAAATAGTAACTCTCTACCCCAAGAAACGTTAAATAAGCCTGTTATAAAGGCAGCATGTTAGAATTTCATACAGCTAGATGGCGACTCCTCTGTGCAATAAGTTAACTACATCTTAGTTACATTTTGTCAGTTTGCCAGATGTGCCTCATACTCCATTCCATACTGGATATAAAAATAAGGTTTTTTCGTTGTGCTTCAAAATGCTAGGTTAATGCTAGACCTCCAAAATGTGCGATGAAGATTTTGTTTTGATGTATGTTTTTTATACTGAATGCTATTAGAAGAAACTCAGTCCTTTATTAGATACCTGACTTATTTTGATTCTTTCTTTAGATTCATTATTACAACGAAGCCTATGCAGTGTGGGAGCCGCTTATTGAACGAATAGAAGGAGGAAAGAAGCAATGGGGTTTAAAGCTGGAAGTATGTAAACATACTTGAAACTGTGGAATAGTTGAGTAGAGAGCTATTTCTTAAAGTTTTATGTGACAGAACTTTTCAAATGCTGTTGCTTTCAGAGAACTATGTGATTTCGCTAGAAAAAAAACAACTTGGTATTAAGACAGCTTAAGGTTTTACTGAGTAATGTTAATTGTCCAGTGCATGGGCAAAGCGTAGCGTGTAACCACAAATACGAAGAGGAAAGAAAATAACTTATTTGCCTTCAATGTTAGTATAAAATTTCTGTTTATGTAAGGTGGCTTGAGATTTACAAGGAAAGTACATTTTCTTTGCTTTGCAAAATTGTCAAGTGTAGGTCAAGTTTTTTTTTTCCTGTTTTAACATAGTTAACATTACACTAGTCTCTGTTTGTGTTCATAATTGCTTAATGAAATTTTTGTTCTAGATGAAGACTAACCCTGTCCAAGAGAGAAGTTTGATGCCTGGTGATGACTTCATTGTTCTTCCTGAGCCACAAACAGCAGTTAACATATCTTCAAACGATACAATGAATATAACAATATCCAAATGTTGTCTTGCTGTTTTCAGTAATTTAGCCAAGGTAGTCATAACAGGCATAAGGTGCCCAATTATGTAGCTCTGTAGGAAGTCGTGATATTTTTTTTTTTTAAATAAAAGAACTTTCAGTGCTGCCAGTCACAAGCCAGTGACTATTCTGCAGCCCTGATAAATGTTATCTATGAGGGCTGAGGAGTTTTACTCCAAGTAGCCCTTTAGGGTTACCAAAACGGTGGTGCTAGCTTTTCAAAGAAGCCATTTCTATGTTAGAAGAATAGATGTGCTTATGCAGGACTTAGGGAACAATCATAAAAGCAAGCTGAGTGAAAATAAAATCCTCCAATAAATACAACTATTTCCTACAATCCTTTTTCTTAAATAGTAAAAGAGAGGCTATTTTCCCCTTGTTTTTACCGGGGTGGGGGAGGGGGTGTGGAATTTCAATGACTAAATCAAGATATTTTTACAGTATGTGACATATGCCTAATTTTAAATGAGCAATGATTCTCTTAGTACTTGCTTATACTGTAAGTTTAATCAAACAAATGTGTGAGTGTTCAGTTGTCCTTGAATATGATGTGTATGGTGAATGTGCTTGGGACTTCTGTGTCCCAGATCTTATTTTATTATCACAACCCAAGAACTGTAATATTCCCTATGAGGAGTATGAATTCTTATTGTACCATCAACATTTGCTGCAGTCACAGAAAAATGATGAAATATTCTGGAAGTAATCTTTACTTTCCTGAAACACTGCTATACAAAGCATAGGTATTGCTATGTACATACAGTTGTGTGTTTTTTTTTTTTTCTTTAAAATGGTAGTTGCTGGAAACTGTCTTCTAAAGCCTTTACATATATGTGTTACTGTGGCTATCTATGTGTAACATATTATGTATGTTGTTAATTACAGGCATTTTCAGAAGGAACTGCATCTACGTTTGACTATTCTTTTAAAGAGACAGCACCTTTCATAGTGAAAAATTCCCTAGGTGTTCCTCTCAAAGTGCTTCCTAGCTCCAATCTTCGGATAGTTGGTTCAGTTGAAAAAGAAAACATGAAAAATATAGAAATTGGTCAGAGCATGGAACTGGAATACTCTGTTTTTGAAGTGCCTCAACAGGGAAAGTTCTCTGCATTGTACCGACAAGAAAGCTCCGTCTTCTCTTTAAATTTAGGTACTATGTTAGGAAATGTTGTATGTTATTACATGTTGAGAATGGGAGGATGGGGACATCAATATGGTACAATTCACCATGATTAAAGTTTAGGTGAAGTACATTGTGTTGAAACTTTTTCAACTGGCATGTTCACATGTAAAAAATTAAATGAGCTACCAGACTTCTTATAAATAGATGTAAAATTCCTTCTCTCCATTTTTTTCAGAGAATGAAAAGTACAGTATTTTTGTCTGCTTTTGGAAAAAATGTTACATGTCCTAGTGGAGTCATTGATAGACCATCTCACAGACCCTTGGGATGTGAGCCTGTGGGTTCCAACTCCTGTTAATCTCCATTCCTCCTATCCCTACTACTATTTGACTTTTTGTAGTTACCCAGTTACTTGTGAGAAGTTATGATTTGTCTGTGGTTTTTAGCTTTGCCAGAAAATACTCCTAGAAGAGCAAAATATAATAGCTATTAATACATAATATTCTTGGTTGCTTTCTTTTTTCCTTTCCATCCAATCCTATATAAAGGTACTTGGCCATGATACAAATATTATGCTCTGTGTTGCATTTTAACTCGTCCAACAGATACCTTTGTTTACCATTTGGTGGATTTATCATACTAGGTATAAATCATAATCTTTAAGACATAATTATGGTCTTGAAGAGTATTATGATCTTAAAGCTTTTCTTTCCTGTTGCTCAAATACCATTTCAGGGTGTTCTTGTCAGAGAAGGCTATGTTTCTGATTGTTGCTGAGTTTAGAGAAGCTAAAATACTGTTCAAATAGAGAACAGTTGTGTGATTTGCTTTGCCTAAATAAAACTTCTGTTTATTTTCATGGATTAGAACTTCAAGAATATAATGAAGTGGTAAACATTCCCATAGCCAAACCAGGTCGACAGCTGTACAACATAAGAAACCTTCTTGTTGATTGTTCAGACTCGATCATTGTACAGATAGATGCTACAGAAGGAAATAAGGTTATTACTGTACGATCTCCTCTGCAGGTAAAAAAACAACCAAAGAAACTAATATCTTTCAGCAGTGCTCTTGTCTGAGTGACTTTGCTTTTCTTGCTTAATGATTTTTTTTTTAATATTGTACTTTTCCAAAAAATTACTTAAATGCGAAATACTAAGTATTTTGATCTGTTACGTGAATTTTTTATCTGTATTCTATATGTGTGTCCTCCTGATAAGTTAAAAATTTGGGGGCTACTTTTAATTTTTGGCTTTCTACTATCCATAATGTTGAGGTTGGAATACCTACTTCTTATGTGACTTCTCATTTTAAGCATGTTTTTTCAATTCATGGTACTTAAAAGTAGCATAGTTTTCTCTTATGCTTATATATTGTTTTCCTTCAGAATTGTATTTCTTACCAAGATACATGGAAGTCTGTCTTCCAGAGGAGTTGAATTAAATCTAGAAATGTTGTTTTTCTTTGTTGCCATTCATATTTTTTCCTTTAGAAAATTGTACCATAGAAATGTAATGAAAATTAAACCTTTTGATCCTAGATCAAGAATCATTTCTCAATCCCATTTATGATCTATAAACTGTCTGGAGACTCCAAGTTGCTGGAGCCAATTGGCATATCCAAGCCAGAAGAGGAATTTCATGTTCCTTTACATTCATACAGGTAAACTTTCTGTGTTCCGTAGGGCTAATCTTTGTGAGTCTGATATACAGCCCAAGCGTAGTATTAGTGTGGAAGCTTAAATTTGCACTTGGAACTCCTCCTGACTAGGCTAAAAATACAAAATGCTACCTTGTATTATGTAATTAGTGTGCTGGAAAAGCAGTTCAGCATGTTAGCAATTACTTGATAATGGGTAGTTAGCTGTCAAGGCAATGCTGTATTGTACCATTTCCTGTCTTCTTCCCATAGGTGTCATCTATATGTTCGACCAACAGGAATGTTAGAGGGTCAGTTTCAAGAGTCCACGACTTACATTGCCTGGAGGGAAGAGCTACACAGGAGTAATGAAATAAACTGCTTATTGCAGTGTCCAGCCACCACAACAAATTTCTTGCCTCTAATAATCAGTTCAACAGCTGTACCAGATAAACTAACTTTTATTTCAACTTATGGAGAGGACTGGGATCCTGCCTACATTATCCACCTTTACCCTACATTGACTGTGAGGAATCTTTTACCATATTCCTTGAGGTATTTACTTGAGGTGAGTTACTTTATGGTTTTATTTGAAAATTCTTTATTTGGTGTTAAGAAAGAAGCTATTTACTTAGAAGTGGAGGTGAATGTAGTGTGCAAGATACTGAATGTTGGGTTTTGTATTTTCTCTTGTAAATGAGTGAGTTAGCTGATGGATTGATTGTGGGAGTTTTGGGCATAATTGCTTTCAGTTTGGGGGTACCTGGCCAGTTCTGCCTTGTTCCTTAAAAATTAATCCTGTACTGGATTGGTCTTTTAGACACTTTTGAGATCCTGTTTGTGTCTTGCAAGACATCTTTTGCTTCACAGGGAGAGGCATAAGAAAGGGTGCCTAAAATTTCTGGACATCTTCCTCTATGTGGAAAACACAACTTCTTTCTATTTTGACCATGGTTCTTTATTGAGGACTACTGTGAAGTCTCCATTGCAAAAATTAGAAGATTTCTTGGCAGGATGCTACATAGACTTTTTTTCCATGTCTAGTATTTCTTTGTGAAAGCTGAGTGTTTTTAGTAAATAGGAAAGGTGTGGGGATTTAGAACGTTGTTTGTTGTGGTTTGCCCTACTTGCCTAACTGACTGTGATACTCATTTGGATCATTCTTTCACTTGTGTCCAGCATCCTGATGGCAATATTTCTGGTTTTCGTTACCTTTACTGTGCAAAAGTACTTGGTTACAGTGTGGAACAGAGTGCCATTGTGTTGATTGAGGAGCTAGAAACTAGTAATTCAAATCTATTTAAGTCACTCTACCTGTAGATGGCTATGTGTTTGTCTTCACATCCCTTGACTAATCAAGGCTGGCTGCAGTTTAATACAATAAAATAGACTGTTTCTCAGTAAAGATTAGGAAACCTGTTTTCATGGGATGCTACTGCATCCAAAGAGTATGGCACAGCTACTGGCTTTCTGTCTTGGGTGTTTTTTAATGTAAAAAGTCCTGGCATTACATTTGCAGCACAGTCCAATTCAGTGTTGCACGCAGCATTCTAAGTATATGAAAATGAACTCATTGCCAAAATCCATTGGAAGTCATAGAGGAGGGAGAGAGGGGACAGAGACAGGGGATGTGTTGCAACTAGTTTGCCATCCAGAATTCAGCAGTCGTTACTGTCCTGCAAGAGAACTACAGTTGATCTTAAATTATTCTTAGGATCAGGCTCAAAAGAAAATGATTGGAGATCAGATCACGTAGTACTGAGAGAGCATTTTATTCTTCTCTACCAGGATGCACATTGCAGATGTTTTTTTTTAATACCTAAATATTATGTATGTATAAAAAATGTAATTTGCCCCTTTTAATTTTGCTACAGGGAACAGCAGAAGCCCATGAATTGTTGGAAGGGAGTGCTGCAGATGTTTTTCATTCAAGAATCAATGGAGAAATAATGGAGCTTGTGTTGATAAAATATCAAGGCAAAGACTGGAATGGGCATCTTAAAATTCATGATGGAATGCCTGAATTTTTTTCTGTGTGTTTCACATCCCATTCTGCAACAGCGATGACAGTGGATGTTTACATACATACTAGGCGAATTGGAAGCCGTATGATCTTGTCTGTTTTCAGTCCTTATTGGATAATCAACAAGACTTCTCGTGTTCTCCAGTATCGAGCGGAAGACACTCATGTAAAACATCCAGCCGACTACAGAGATATTGTTTTGTTTTCCTTTAAAAAGAAAAATATTTTTAGTAAAAATAAGGTATGCTTATTTTAGGTGGTGGTGGTGTTTTAAAATCATGCTCTGAGGGGCAAAACATACAGAAACATTTTTCCTGTTTTTATTGGTGGTGTTTAAATCTATAGCCTCTCATTTGACTGCTGCTTTCTTCTTGTTAATTATACTTTCTGGATTAAGTTCAAGGGAAGGTAGGTAGATAGACAAAAAGTCTGTTGCAACTTTTTCCAGGTGTTACCTTTCACCCAGAAATTAGCTGATGGTATGTGATGGTGTAGGTTCTGAAAACTCAGTGGGTACCCTACTGAAAAACTGTTACCTTGGGGAGAGGAATTTAATGTCAGTATGTATATTAACAGTATGCATTCCCCTTTATAATGGTAAGGAAGACTGTCCTGAATCTTCCTATGGAGGCATTTTCTACCGAATAAAGAGGTATTACAGGCTTGTATTTTACTCAGCTAGGTACTTTGACTTTTAAAATGCATAATGTAATTATTCTGTCCTATCATAAACATTTCTTTTTATTTGATTTTTGTTTTGATGTGGTATTTGCATGGTAAAATGCAGGGTACTGTAGCAGAGGGTTTTCTTCTGAAGTGGCCCTTCTTTTCTTTAAAGTACCTTTCTTCACCCAACAATAGTTGAAGAAATAGTTAATAAAGAGTTTTGACAAGTTGTTCTTTTATTTTCTTAGCCCTCTTCAAGTTTTTTGAAGCATCACAAATTTGTAGCTTCCCCTGCCCCAATCTACGGGTGCGCTGTCATGAACATTACAGTCAATGAGGTCTTCTCTGTTTTCCTACCTTTTCCTGTAAAGTCTTTCTAGAACTCAAGCATGGAGTAGTAATATGAATAATGATACTTAAGCTTAGCTTAACTTGCAGAAGTTTTTAAAAGCACTTCAGTGTCCTCTTTATACTGCTATATGCGATATAGTTGCACTCCATAGTGCATGAACTGTAAAATTAACTTACTGAAGTACTTGTTATGTTGTTCTTTTTCTGTGTAGATCCAGTTATGTATTTCAACTAGCTCTTGGTCCAGTAGCTTTTCTCTTGATACTGTAGGAAGCTATGGATGTGTCAAGTGTTCAGCTAATAACATGGATTATCTGGTAAGATACACTTGTATGTTTTGTGGAGTTCTTTTCAGGTTTTTTAGTTTTAATTCTTTTTCTGCTTAAGGCATTTGTTTCAATGCTTACACTGTTTCTAATCATGGAAATATATAACACCTAGGTTAATAATCTTTATGCCCCAGCAATTCAGGTCTGCACCTGGTGACAAGTAGTTGCACCAGTAGAAGTTACAGTGTAATGCATAGAAGTGTGATGTGGTATGTAATGCACTAGGCTATTCGAAAATACAATGGTCAAGTCACATAGTGAAGGTAAGAGTTCACATTCATTGTTTGTTAGTGTTTAGATCTTCACTTAGCAGCCTTGTCTAAGAACACATTTCCACACTACATGAGCAGAATAAAGAATACACTTTATGGAGATACGTGGGGTGTTGTATTTTCATATGCTTTTTACGTGATCTCTGATATGATTGTTTTAGGTTGTCTTGATTGACTGTAGAGGGATTCTTTTTGGATTTTTCTCCATCAGTGTTACAGTTACAAAATGCTGCTGTCTCTTTACTGCTCTGCTGTGTCACTTAGTTCACTGATTTTACTGCATGCTGTTTGATTCCTTTATTACAGATGTTCAGAATAGGAGTGTTGTGTGCTAGCCTTTGCAGTTACAGTAATGCTGGCTTTTCTTTTTTCCCTTCTGACTTTTCTCCTAAGCGTGGTGGTTTGCTCTAATTGTCCTTCTTCAACAGGTTGGAGTTAGCATCAAAATGAGCAGCTTCAACCTTACCAGGATAGTTACCTTCACTCCATTCTACACAATAGCAAACAAATCTTCTCTGGAACTAGAAGTTGGAGAAGTTGGTCCTAATGGCTCTTATCCAACTAATAAATGGAATTATATCTCAGCTTCGGAGGTACTGTTTCTTTTTTTTTCATTTGGATGTTACTGTAGACAACCAACTGGTCTCTACCCATTACCTAAGGAAAAAAGCAGTTCCCTTTACAGAAACTCTGTCACTTCTGATGGCATCATGTGGATACCTGGCATCTCAGGGCAACTTGAATAGCACAGGTTGCATTTGTTGGTAAATTACTCAAGTCCGTCGGTTTAGATAACTTAATAGATCTAGATGAGATGTTCATCAGTTGGTAGGCGAGTGAGACTAAGGCATTGGAAATAGTTTAGACACACAGTTTTAGTTAGGTTTATCTAACCACCAGATTATGATGCTGAACATATATGAACTGTTGGAATCACACATTCCCTGTTTTACAGTGTCTTCCATTTTGGCCTGAAAATTCATCTGGTGAACTGTGTGTAAGAGTAGCTGGCTATGAAAGTGCATCCAAACCATTCCTGTTCAAAGCCCAGGATAATGGTACTCTGCTGAGGCTGGAAGAATTGGTAAGACTGCCTTTATATGATTTGTTCTTAATACTCCATTTTAGCCTTATGGCATTGAACTCAGCTTAACTCCCCAGGATCATCAAGATAGAAATGTTGTGCCATAAGGTATTGGTGAACAACACTTCAGTTCTGCTGAATAAAAAAAGGTTGTTAATTAAGTTTTCAATGTTGCTAGTGTTTCCATAGCTGTGTGAAGTGGTCAAGTTCACTCAGTTTTGTCATGCTTATAGGAACCTGAACATCTCTCCTGGTATAAAATTAAAACCGGTATTATAAATCTCTAATATCTGCTCTTTTGTAGAGGGTATTTCTTAGGTGCCTTCAGTTTATTAAAATAGTTACCCTAAAATAGAAAATATTGTTGTGTTTATGATAAGCTAATACATGTTGGAGGCACACAGTTCGTGGCTAACATAATTTATGATTCAATTAGTAGAATCTTAATTATTTCAGAACTACTCTGTGCCTACCATTAGGGAGTGTGTACATAAATGTAGCATGTTCAGACAAGTCTTTGGAGATAATGCTTATCAGAACTTGCTGACATAAGTGACTTTGAGGATAATCTAGCTCTCCAAGTTTGCTGAAGCACTTTGAAAAAATGGTTGTGGAACAAGATGTCATCAATGATCTGGTGTTTTTTGATGCCCTTAATTAGAACAGTGGGGTTTTTCTTCATTGTTCAAGAGAGACAGCTCAGATTTTCAAGACTATCCTTTCTAGTCCTATATGTAGTAAACTTTCACTGCTGCCGTGTTCAGTGCTAAACATAATTTCACACCTCCCTCTGCTGTGAGCTGGAGAATGTGTAAGATGATAGTTTTTCGGAGGTAGATGTATCCCTGTCCCGCTCTCCTCCAGACATTACAGCATAGCAAAACCATTAATTTATTTTGCTAGACAGGTATTTGAGAACATACTATCCAGAAGGGAAAACATGAGGTACCTTTATATAAGCAAATGAAAAAAAAAAACTGAAAATGAAAAAAAAAAAAAATCTTGCAAGTATTTTGGAAGGAAGTAAGATCTTGAAAGCCATTACAAGAAAGACTTGTGATGATTTGTTTAGAGGTTTAATCAACAGAACTTTTCTGCTAAGTGATCATTTCAATATGGTATTGTTATATTTGTCATGCCTTTAAAAACATTATAAAGTTTGTCTAGAGTAGCCATTCAGATTTTTAAGGAGCAAGCAGGAAATTGCAGGTTTTGAATGTAACTGAGTTTTGTAACAGAAAATGAAGGGAATGATTGCCTATATTTCTTCCTAGAGTTAGCCAAAATAAGTTGTTCTTAAAAATGTTACAATTTTAAGATATTTTTTAAAATCAAGTCAGCAAATCATTGATGTATACTACTGGTATGTGTCTTAGGCTAGTGACCAATGTATTTGAGCTTACTTTTACTAGATAATGCAGAGTACATTTCCTTTCTTCATTTGTAAGAGGCTGGTGAGAGACCGATCTAAAAATAGCAGTTTAGTCTGCTGTAACGTGAATTTATTCATTGATGTTTCTGTCTAACATTCTCTCCAGAATGGGGGCTTACTGGTAGATGTGAATGTTTCTGAGCATTCTACTCTCATAAGCTTCTCGGATTACCATGAGGGAGCTGCTCCAGCTCTTCTTGTTAACTATACTTCATGGGACTCTCTCAGATATAAACAGAGGTATGTGAAAGACCCAGTTTACCATTGGTTGTTTAAGTCAGGGGTATCCTTTTGTGAAGAAAGTAGTTCTCTTTTACTATTATGCTACCTTTTTAAAATAGAAAAATTTTTTTTTTATATATTGTCTTCATTTATTGAAGTATTTTGTCCAGTTTTAAGCAGTTTTCACAGTTTGATAAAGTGGAAAGAATGAAGTGGAAGTGTAGGTAATAGTGAGACTAGCTACAGCTGGACTTGTTTGGAGTGAATAGCCTTGGCCCTCCATGTCTCACCCCAGGAGGCTGGAGATGTGGAGTTTATAGCACTGTGATCTGCTTGCACCACTTCAGTCAGTGGTGTTAAACAGTGAATGCTGTCTGTTTACTCCTTTTTCTTTTAACTTGCAGTGGATTACAAGAGGAAATGGAGTTGAAACCAAAGCAAGTATGCTTGTTTGCATGGACAGATCCAACTAAACCAAGAAAACTGACTTGGGGCTACTCCCAAAATTTTGGTGAACATGACCTGCTTAAGGTAAATTTCAAAAGCAGACAAGTAAATGCTGAACCAAGCTCAGACTAGAACAGGATTAAAATTCTCTATGTGAAAGCTTCTTCAGTAACTTTGTACCTGTCTTGTCCTGTAAGAGACTTTCAAGACAGCTCTTAAGTAGCAGGATTTTAGATGCTTAGGTTAATATAATTGGAGGACTGGACACAAATTCCATCCTGCATTTTCTTCATGATTTTCTTGGATATGAAAGAAGAAGGATCCAGTGTATGAGCTGTGGCCATATCTGAATAGTAGAGACTAATTCACTAATTTGCTAGCAGTGTACTATGTTCAGTTTCAGTAGTCTCCCTAAAGATGGAGAAAAACACTGACTGTTGTGACTCTTGCTTCCTGTGGGAAATGCTTGCATGGAGCAGAAGATTCCAAGTAGCTCACTAGTAGTTATTTTGGTGTTTGTAACTCATGCAGTATTAAAATAGGAAGATGTGTGGAGGCAAAATAATGCGGATCAAGAGGGAAAGTGAGTGAGGGAAAGAGGAAAGCTATAACTAGAAGCAGAGATAAATCTAGGACAAGACTGGGCAAGTAATTTGTTAAGGTATGGGGAAGGAAGCATTGATAGAGGAAGATTTTTTTTTTTCTCACTTAACTGGAATGTAGGCTAAAAAAATCATATGTGTCTGTCTCTAAATAGCAGCCTTCTTACACCTTCTGCTAAACTCTTGAGTTCTTCAGAAGTGACTTGATTTTTCTGTTGACTAGACATAGACTTAATATAAGAGAAAAAAGAAAATATTAGTAGCTAAAAGTAGAGACGGGAAAGCCAGTTGGTGTTTCAGTTATATTGGGAGTGGATGTTTCTCACAGCTGAGCTCTGACAACTAACTAATTAGTGCACTTTAATGTACAAGCACTTTCTTGGGCTAATTTTTTTACTTTTAAAAACAAATTTAGTTTGAACTTAATTGCCTTGGTATATAATTTTGGTTACATTCATTAACATTTTGGACTTTTGAGAAAATGTCTTTCAACTGTCTCAATTTTTTCTCACAAATTAACAAATAAGGAATATCTCATTTGAAGAGTAGAGATCTTAATCATTGTTCGACTTTACTGTTTTGCAGTATGTGACTTAATGCCACCTTCCTCCACCACACACACAACTTTTAAGTTGTTTTCTTTTGCTGTGAAGGACGGCCTTTGATTCCTGCTAATAATTTCCTGTATTATTCTCACCCACAAATACTGCTGGAATGCCTACTTTACAAAAGCTGGGTGTGGGAAATTGCAACCCGCAACTTCTATCTCCTGTGCTGGGATACAAGATGCCAGCAAGTCAGTATGATCCAGCGAACTAAACAATAAAAATACTGAGTTTTGGTTTGTGCGTGTGCCAGTAAACTTGCTTGCTTCTAAATGTACAGCAATGTCATGGGTTTACTCCTATAACATACTTAACATAATTTTTTATTTCCTGCCCCAATGCAGGATGAATGTGGCCAATTCCCTTATAATGCAAATACTCAGATACACTGGGTGTCTTTCCTGGATGGACGCCAGCGAGTGCTACTTTTCACGGATGATGTTGCATTAGTTTCTAAAGCACGACAAGCAGAGGAGCTGGAGCAACCTGATCAAGAAATAAATTTGTCAATCCATAGTCTTGGACTTTCGCTCGTTAACAATGAAAATAAAAAAGAAATCTCTTATATAGGAATTACTAGGTACTGCACATGGAAGACTAAATATTCCTTGAAATAATCAAAATTTGACAATATATTGTAATTTTAGCAATACAGCTGAGTTGCAGGTTTCATCTTTTGAATAAAATTAATATAAGTGAAACCTTTTTAAGTAAAACTAAATTCTGCCTTTATTTCTGTTGTGCAATTGGAATCGGTAGGATTTAATGGTCTCCTTTGTTATTCAAAACCAAATCGAATGGCAGTCTTTTTGATCCTGAAAGATTATAGTATTTTTTCACATGATTTGCATGCATAAGAAAGATTTATATACTTTTAAATTGTTAACCTTGTTATTTGTCTTTTAGTTCTGGTGTTGTTTGGGAAATGAAACCAAGGCAAAAGTGGAAACCATTTAATCAAAAGCAAATAAACATGTTGGAACAAGCCTATCAAAAGTATCTTTGTAAGAGTGCTTTCCAAGCTCCAGGTTGGCATAAGCTAGACAGCAATACTGAGGTACGTTTTGAGGTTTCAGGGTATCAGTGTTTAAATGACTGCAGAATACGTGCAACAGTTAAAACATGTTGCTGTTTTGCAAAGTAAGGAAAGATGCTGTGTTAAGAGAAAGACAAACAAAAAGCCAACTTTTTTCTGGAATATTTTTGTATTTCATACAGTAGCATATTTTTGTACTGAGGTAGTACTGAGGTGATTTTGAGGTATTTTAAGACTTTCATTATGAAGTAAGAATCTCCCAAGTATTTTCCTTTTATGTGATTGGAAAGATTTCTCAGTATCTTCAGGTTAGCTTTGTATCTGCTTGTCAGGTCTTGATTTATTCTCATTCACGTAACTTAAAGTCTTTGCATAAATCATGGTTTTAGCTTCTTAGTAAGCTGCAGTTCCTATGATTTGATATAATAAAGGAGCCTGTAGCATTCAGAGACCCTTGGAATTAGTTAACTTACTTGAGCTTTTTCGGACATTAATTATACATACCTGTATTCCACACACAAATGTTACATTTTGAAATGGCTAAGTAAAATACAGGCATTTTACAGTACCCCAGTCAATGTAACATTGTATTATTTCTCTAATGAAACTGTATGTTAACTCTGCTTTCTTGTATTTCCAGGTGAATTTTAGTAAGATTCCCATGGAAATGCGTCTCCCAGTCAGATGCAGCATCCGACGCAACTTCCTGTCAGGAATTCAGGTTGATTTCAAACAGTCGCCTCACCAAAGAAGCTTACGGGCTCAGTTGTATTGGTTGCAGGTACCATATTTTACCATGTTCTATAAATGAAACAGACACTTGAAGGCTTTTAATTGGTTCACTTGTATAAAGAAGTATCTCCAAATCTTATGTATGTGGTGTTCTGCTCGCTATGTTAGTAGTGGCAGAAATGCTGTGAGTGCTCCACTGATGGAAAAAGTACTGCAAAACTGCCATCCCAGGATTTTACAAGTAGTACAGAAAAATTCCAAAAAATTGTGGGTTAGTGTAAAACAGGGCACTATGATGATGGATACCATAAGAGAGATGTTTTGGTGTTTTAAAATAAACAAAAACCGCAAACTATTTCAAAATTTCTTTACCTTAGGTTGCATATAGTAAGGTAGTATATTATTCTAGAGACTGTAGCTAGTGGTTTAGAGATCTTTGGTGAAAACTATCTGTCTAATGGGAAGTAGGTCATACATGTTTAATACTCAAAAATAGTATGCAATCATGTATCTGCAGGTAAGCTTAATGGTGAAATAATGGCCAACAATTGCACCCGATTAGTATACTTCAGTCAGTATTGATAGTGTTGCTAAATTAACCAGTAGAGTGCTTGAGCAGATACTAGTGAGTAAAGTTCAGTATGAGAGTAAAATGGTGGTGGGAAGTCGTCATCATCATCTCTATTTGCTGCACTTTGGAATTCCCCAAGAGAGGCCACTCTTTGAGGACCCCGATGCTTTTCTTGACCAGCTAGTGGGGAAAATTTTCCCCTCCCCTTTTATCTCTTGTATTTTGTTTTTATTTTTGCCTGAAGGGAGTTTTTACTGTTATGATCAATATATGCCATCAGCTGCAGACACTCTAAATGCATTTTTGCGAGTGTGAACCTGTGCAGCCATCTGGGCTTCTATAATCAAATACGTAACATTCCAAAACAGTGTGAATAATCCTCTTCCTCTTTTCTCCTTCTCCCAAAATAAGAATAATATTCTTGAACACAATCTATAAACAAGTTTCTCAAGCCTTCTAAAGTAGAAATGGTCTTTGATTATTATGTCATGAAAATAATGATGCAATAATTTTTTAGGTTGATAATCAATTACCAGGATCGATGTTTCCTGTTGTATTTCATCCTGTAGCCCCTCCCAAGTCGATTGCTTTGGATTCAGGTAAGAGAAAGCCTTTAGTAATATTGGATTTATTGATCCATGACAGTAGTAACTTGGCAATTTATTGTTTACACGTAATTTTTTTTTCCTCTTTAGAACCAAAACCTTTTATTGACCTCAGCGTCATCACTAGATTCAATGAATACAGCAAAGTACTGCAATTCAAGTGAGTTTAACAGTGTTGTGTAATACCGTTTTAGAGATTTCACACATTTTAGAAGTAAACCTTGTTTTAAAGTTCATGTTCTCCTATCCAAATAACTCTCAACTTCGGATTGAATTTTTAAATATCTTCAGTGGAAAAAAATCATACAAAAAGCAACATATTTCTAGAACGTAAGGACTAACCACATGAAGGGACTGTAATGCAGATGTTTTCGTGATCAAAATTATTTCCTTCTTGTGCTTCACTGTTAGAGTTGCATGTTTGCCTGTTTGCTGTACAGTCCTGGGTTTATTTGGAGCTCTAACAACAAACAGCTCGTACAGTCACTAATGTTGCCCAGTACTGTTCTATTGTGAAATGTATGTTCTTTAGTTAATATGTCTGTGTATTGAGGATTTTTGTACAAAACATGAGACAAAAAAATGATATACTGATGGTTTTTAATGCTAGTATCTGTACTCAAGTAGTGTGGAGAAAGTATTTGAGGATGGTGAATTTTAATGAAATATTCGGTAATATGACTTTTTGAGAGAGGCAGCTGGATAAGAGCAAGAAATATGTTGTTTGCACATGGAATCGTAACATATGAATGAATATAAGAAATACTTTGTGATGATCAGTACTTCTAGGTAAATTTTGAAACTGTTAAGACATGATTACAGTAATGTACAGCTTTATGAGGCTGGTTAGCCATTCTAACTGTAAATAGTTCATATTGTACATTATAGGTCTTAATATGCAATGTTGCATAAGAAAATTTCACTAAAGTGGGGAAAGCACGTGATATTTAAGTTAAACTTCTCCAAGTATACACTGTTTGTTTTTTCCATTGTAGATACTTCATGGTTCTTATCCAGGAAATGGCACTGAAAATTGATCAAGGATTTTTAAGAGCCCTTAGTGAGCTTTTTACTCCATCTACAGACCCAGAAGCTGAAAGACAAAGGGTAATATATGACAAATTAATTTTTGTCAGAACAGGGCCTTTAACAACAGGAATTTTTTTTATATTTTCATTTAAATGAGTGAATATTTTATTTGACAACAGTGAATAAAAAGCATGGTAAGATAATTTTCAGTGAAGCATTGATATTTCTCTTAAACATTGGCAGTGAGCCTTATTAATTGACAGGCTTGAGTAACTGGTACTTTGGTATGTGTAACTGTTCTTTTGCTCTTTTACTGTTTCATTAATTGATGACACTATTGTTTCAGCTGTGGCTACAGGGTGTTAAAGGTGGTAGATGAAAAAAGGCTAGGGATTAGAGAGTGAACTTCTCATTGACTGTTCGTCTAGTGTCTTTCATCTGTAGAGAGCAGTAGGAACAGATTTTTGTGGCTTCAGATTAGGTTTTATACAGGCTGATAGTATTCAGAAAGATCACATTGGATTCTCATGTGTGTAGGAGTCATTCTTACAAGTGTCTTAGAAATTATATCTTCATATGCACTGTAGAAAAATTCCAATTTTGTAAGGAAATACAAAAATTCTGAGAACCTCAGGAAGTTAGCTAGTTTAATAATATTTCTAAGCTAGAATTGATCCCTTAAGTGATTGAGGATTTTAAGGGGATATCAAATCATACAGTTTAAAAGGGAGAAGTTACCCAGAAACGATTGTATTGGGTGAGGTTTTTTGGTGTGGGTTGGGGTTTTTTTGTTTCTTTGGGGTTTGTTTGTTTTTGTTCTGTTGTTGTTTGTTTTTTTTCCACTCTGAATTAAACAAATCTTTAATGTTACAATCTAGTGTACAAACGAAAGTAGTCTATTTCCAGTTTTGGGGGCGTTGGCTATTTAACTGATTAGTTGACTGGATTATTACATTTAACTATGATTATTATTTCTGCTTTCTATTTACACATGTATATATCTTTTACATGTATTTACATATATTGTATTAATAATTGTATTGCATATATGTTGATGAGAAATAATTTTTTTCCTTCTTTTAAATAAAACCAGTCTAAATTAATTCAACAAGATGTGGATGCTCTTAACACTGAGCTAATGGAGTCTTCCCTAACAGACGTGTCAGTGCTTAGCTTCTTTGAGCATTTTCATATTTCTCCAATTAAGGTATGCAATAGAGATATTTCTGGTTAATAAAGCACTTCAGAACAATGGGCTAGTTTAACAGTTGGACTTCATGATTTTAAAGGTCTTGTCCAGCCTCAACAATTCTATGGTTCTCTTAATTCCTTATGGTAAATACATCCTCAGATCAACCTTCTGGTTAATTGAGGTCTGTATGCTGTCTTCCTAATGAAGATTTTATGTTCTCTAAAACTCAATATATTTGTTGGAAAACTTTTTTAGTTGCCTGTGAGTACAAACAGACCCTTAACCATTGCTAAGTGGGAAAAAACGTTGCTAATGGGTATAATAATCAGGAAAGCTAGACAAAATGCTGGCCTGAATACACTTTCATGGGCTTGTCTTCATGTCTCTCTTGAACTGCTTAGGCTTTTTAGAGTCAGAGAAAACAGACCATCAGTAATTATACATTATTCTTAATCAACAGAATGCTTCCCTAAGGCTATTGGATTGAATAAGAATTTAGAGGGGAAAAAAACCTGCCTACTTTTTTCTGAATGTATAAAAGACAGACATAAACCTTGATACAGATGATTATATTCTGACACTTGTTTTCCAACTTTGTTCTTACTGCACTAGTTAACTGTTAGAGTACCCTTCAATTCTTGGAATTTATTTTTTTTTCTGATCTGTTTGTCCTTATAAACTTATAAGAATGTGAAGCTGGGGAAAACAATAGAGCAACAAGACAACTATTGTGATATTTTCAACATTATCCTCTAGGTAGTCTGGTTAAAGTTGTTGAAGAAAAGGTTATAATTTTATTTGGCATCTCTTCTTTGAAATGCCTACATGTGCTAACTTGAAGTACATGAAGGGGCTTCTTTTGCTCTTGGTTTTTTTCACCTGACTCATCTCAATATTCTAAACCACAGGATAGTGGGAGACTATGAAAATGGCTGTGTGGCCTTTTGGAAACAATGAAAATGGGGAATATTGAAGAAGTCAAATCGTACAGGTTAACTGCTATGCCCTCTTTTAAGCAAGTAGAAGGGCGCAATAGTAGTTTGGTGATGAACAAGGGAAAAGTAAAATAATTTTCTGTTGCCCTCTCCACCGTTAGGAAAAGTGTGTGAATTTCTTTTAAAAGTACTAAAGAATCCCATTTTACAGTGTTCCAGACAGTTCCAGAAAGGAGTGACTAGTTACGCACAACCTAGTTCATTAAATGAACATTTAAGATTTAACTTGTACTGGGAATTAAGCTCCACCTATTTAACATATAATTTCTCTCATTGCTTACACAGAAGTTTAGAGATGTAAACATAACAAAAGTTAAAGTTCTAGGGCAATTTGACACTTTTCTATATGGAAATATGAATAAATACATATGTTATCAAAGTAGTACCATTGTAATCTCAGGCATCTTTGTTGAAATGTTATGTTTTCTTGAAATGAGTAAAAATACACTTAACCACTGTTTCACCACTGGTTTATTTACATGTGCACCATACACCCTGTTTGGTGTGTCTAATTCTAATTCTGTCTTGACAGTTGCATTTGAGTCTGTCTCTGGCTGCTGGTGGAGAAGCATCAAATAAGGGGGAAGAAATGATAGCCATTCATTCTCTGAACTTGCTGTTGAAAAGTATTGGAGCTACTCTAACAGACGTGGATGATCTTATTTTCAAGTAAGTTAATAAATATTATTTATTTAAATATTTTTAATTAAGTTACTACACATATAATAATTGGGTCCATGGTAAACTTTGCTGACTGACTCTAGTATAAATGTATGCAGCCTTTGGGGAAAGGGAGGAATGGAGGGAAGGTGGGATTTGAATTCCTTTTTAGGAGAAAAGGGCTTCAAGATTATATGGAAAGAAAAAGAGAGATATTTAGGAGGAGGAAGGGTCTAACTAATGTGTGGTTACTTGTCTTTCAGACTTGCTTTTTTTGAAATTAAGTATCAGTTCTACAAGAGAGATCAACTGATGAAGAGAGTTGTTAGACATTATAGTGAACAAGTAAGCTCATTTAGTCAAGCCTTTGTGTAAAGTTTTGAGTAATTATCTTTACAGAATGCAGAACATAAGAAAGAAAAGGTCAATGCGTCTAAAAACTACTTACTTTTTATTTCATGGTACTGAAGTGGTAATCTGGTGGCATATTACAAAAATGTAAATACCAAAGTGTCCTGAAAATGTGGTTTAAGAACTTTAAATGATTGCTTCTGTTATTTTTACTTATTTTTATTCACCAAAGTATTCTGATAGTTATAGCTACATATACTGTATCTTTTGCATAAGACTTCTTCATTCTACTAGGAATACTTAGGTGAGTCCTCTAACAACTTGGAAGTAAATTAAAAAATATACCAACCTTGGTTTCTAACATGGAGCTATGTGTGTCAACAGCTAGTAATACTGCTTTTGCTTTTCTTTCCCACCCCCCCCACCCCATGTTTTTTTAGCTTCTGAAACAGATGTATGTTCTTGTACTTGGGTTAGATGTTCTTGGTAATCCATTTGGCTTGATCAGAGGTTTGTCTGAAGGAGTTGAAGCTTTCTTCTATGAGCCGTTCCAGGTATGACTTCTTGATTCTTCAGTTATGTCTGAATAGTAGGCTGACTAAATATACCAATTGGGTTGTAGTTTTGTTGTCACTGTACTCTACACCCTGAACAGTTAAGAATGAGGTAATTTTTTATGTTAACTTCAAAGAAATAACACATTGAAATGGTATTACTTTCATCAGTGTAAAGGAATTATTAGGTTTTCTTGAAATAGATGCATTCATGTATAGTTTTCTGCTACTCATAATAAGCTTTGTTTTTAGGGTGCTGTTCAAGGCCCTGAAGAATTTGCTGAAGGCTTTGTAATTGGTGTTAAAAGTCTTCTTGGGCACACAGTAGGTATGTATCATATTGTTACTGTTGTAATAAATTAGGTTAAATCATGAATTGCTTTTAGTTTACCTTTTATTATTCTTTTGAAGGGAAAATTATAATTTCAAAATGTCTACGTGGTAATTTTTTTTGACAAATATTTGTCAGATTACTATTGCCAGTATTCAAGATACAGATAATTCTTACCTAACTTAATTGAGACCATCTAAATATCTGTTTTGTAGACTGAGCAAGCAAACAGAAACATTGTATATATAACTGAATTTATAACATGAGGTAAATGAAAAAGGAAAAAATAATTGTAGATTGACCATCTACTGTTACAGTTACCTTAGATTTTCATTTTGCAACATGTTAGAATAATTAGAAAAAATGTTTCCCTCCAATATCCTGTATAAGGTGTACTGAAGTGATATAAGGGTTACCTTTTGCTATATATATTTATTTCAGGTCACATTCCTCAGTCTTTTCATGTATAACAGGTGGTAGTCACTCTGTGTACATTTGTAATATTTAAACTAGATATGAAGGAAAATAGCTCTGAACTTTGTGGCTTCTTGTCTGTTGTCTGCTGTTAAATAGTGAAAGAACAGCAACTTCTGCTTTTTACCCTGTTCCTTCAGGTGGTGCAGCAGGGGTGGTGTCTAGGATCACGGGCTCTGTTGGGAAAGGCTTGGCTGCTATTACCATGGATAAAGAATTTCAGCAGAAACGGAGAGAGGAAATGGGTCGGCAGCCAAAAGACTTTGGTGACAGTCTGGCCAAAGGAGGAAAAGGCTTGTTAAGGGTATGAATTTGAAGTTGAGAATAGTATGTGTCAACTCTTAATCCATACTTGAAAATTATATGCAGGAAAGCTTGATGTCATCTTTATCAGTTCATGAACTAAACAGAAGAGACAAACAGGCAGTTGGTTTATAGGAGAGGTTGGTTTATAGTATACTGTGACAGTTTTAGTGTTTGTGGTCGTGTTTTTGGCCAGCCTGAGAAATTGAAAGTAGAGTCTCAGAAAGGAGAAGTTCTCCTGTGAATTACAAATAGTTACTTATGTTCAACAAATGTGTTATCTAATTCGGGTAACTGGACCCTTATTTTACCTTGCGGTCAATTCTGTCATCAGAGTCAGTTGGCTGCAATTATGATCTCTGGGCATATGCTACATAGAATGCACAGAAATGGCTTTCTGTATGCTGAGGTCATAAAAAAATGTAGGTTTTCTTGACTTAAAATAATGCAACCATTAGACAAGTAGAATGTGTATAGAATTAAGTACTAGATTAGGTTGGAGAGATTTTTCTACAATAGAGGTTGTGCAACTCCTCTACTTTTTTTGTAATATAAAATTGGTTAACCTTTTCTGGTTGCTGAACAATAGTCTTTGTTTCTAGATGAAGTCTTAAGTATGAGGCATACCTCATGTGAACAATTACTGAGAGATCTGTATCAGCCAAATGCAAATTAAATCTTCAAATATATTCTATCCATTCGTACCATTCAAAATGAAAGCAGTCAACATTTCGAAGTAATTAGAAGTAATAAACATTATGGACTTGTTTCTGATACTGTTTGCTGAAAGTTGCTGTTAGTGAATTTTTATTCTTCTGCCTTAGTGTCATTGAACTAATTGACCTTTAAAGTCTTCCACACAGTTATTTGATGTTGAATATCTTGAGAATTTGATATCCCTCACTCAGGACTAGGAATTCTGTCAGCTTCCTGTTACTGGTGAAAATGAAATAGTGACTTTCTTAATTATTACAAGACTGATTACTGTACAAAAGATTTGTTAGTCTTTCTTGCCAGCAAAAATGTTTCTTCAGTGATTTGAGGTTTTCATCCTCTAATATTTCCCTGAGTTATAATTTTCTTAAATTTTAAGAAATAAACAAAACCCAGACAAACAGTTTCCGATATTGAACTTCATTATAAAGTTGCAAAATGATGAGAGACAATTGTCTGCCCAGTTGGATTATAGAATTCCTGTCTCTAAGTAGGAACTTAATTATCTTTTTCACTTTAGGGTGTTGTTGGAGGTGTGACGGGCATAATCACTAAACCTGTAGAAGGTAAGCACTAAGGTTGCACTGCACTGCTTAAACGGTTTCCCAATATTTTACAATTTCTTTTGTAATTTTAAGAAATAACAATTGAAGTGTGGTGATGCAAAGGTGTAGCAAGATTATTTCTGATTCAAATGTGACCTTATATGATTATTTGCTCAAATATATTAATAGCTGTTTTTGGCTTATGGCCATTTCAGCCATTATATGAATTAAGGAATGGTTGTCTTTGATGCATTTTGTTAGACCTGCTGTAGTACCTAACTGATTATTTTAAGTTAGAATAAAGAAACTAAAAATATTAAATTATGAAATACCAAGTGGAAAAGTTTTTCGGGACTCTAAAAGTTAGAGAACACTTAAAAAACAAATTTGGTTTTATGCCTGATATCAGCGTTTGTTTTTGTGAAGACTCTCACTTTATCAGTATGATAGATAATGGACACAATCCAAGAAAAAATGCCTCATTAAAATTCATGTCAAAGTACTTCACATGTTTGAAGTTAATTTTTACTGTGGTGTATTTTATAGGTTATTGGCAGATTATTTGAGGTGTAGTCCTTCTGTCATTACTGAATAAACACATGCTTTCTAAACACTGTCTTGGCTATTCCATAGTTAGATATCACCAGAAACATGTACTTTTGAGATAGAAATAGTTCCATTATACTTACACATCTAAGAGTCTTAGATGATTTTGTTACTATCAACCTGTAAAAATGGATATATGGGCCTACAGTCCATACTGAAAGTGTGAGAAGGGGAATCTGGTTAACTTTTCAGTTATTTTGGCTGTGGAAGCTGGTCAAGTGTTAAGTGAACAGCAATGTGTCTGAACAGACAAAGAAGTCATGGGTGACTTGTCAGAGAGGACATCTTTAATGAGTGGATTGTGCATAATCAATTGCTATGGACTGTTTCCAATACAAAACAGCTGTATTGCAGCCTGGAGCATTAATGTTTTAATTCTGTGGTTAATTAATGTCTTCAAGTAGGTCATTAAAACTCTTCCTTTTTTTTTTTTTTTTTTTTTTTTTTTTTTTTTTTTTTTT